>CM069913.1:101709340-102946840 GCA_036172215.1 Camellia granthamiana
TACAACAACACAAGCAGAGAGGTGATGGGCACAGTACAGATTCGAGTCCAAGTGGGCCCGACTCAACAGGATATTGAGTTTCACGTCCTTGATGTGCTAGCCACTTTCAATCTATTGCTCGGAAGGCTGTGGCTGCACCAAGTAAAAGTTGTCTCCTTTACTCTTCACCAGATGCTGAAATACCCCCATGGGAAGGGGATGGCTATTGTGTTTGGGAATTCATCTATACATCCTCCGCCAGAGGTCACTACACCTATGCTGGAGATTGTGCATGGTGAAGAGGATGTTTTCCTTTCTAGATTTACCCTAGCCGAGGCTCAGACAGTACAGACCATCTTGGCGTTGGAAGAGGCTTATATGTCAGCGCCTAATAGGTATACCTCATGAACAAGCTGCAGCACATGCCTGGAACGGGATTACGAAAAAGTAGCCGAAAGGGCATTACTGCATTGGTCGATGTGCTACATAACCTGCATGCCTTTGGTCTTGGCTATACGCTCACCAAAGAGGACTGGGTAAGGAAAGGGAAAGAGATGGCAGGAAGAGCCAGAGCGAAACAAACCGGGAAGCGCTATGAACTTGTGCACCGACTTATCTGGGGAACCCTGAATGGTTATTTTGTTCGGGAGAGTGAAGACTTCCCATTCCGTCGTTTTCGTGAACCCTGGTTAAATTCTGAGAAACAGCGAGTTCCCAGCTTGAGATTTTCTTCAACCTACAGTTGCAAGATAGTGACACAAAGGAGAAGGCAGAGCCAATTACTACTAAAGCAGAACGGAGCACAGAAAGTGAGCCCAACAGCAACGAGCTAGAAATGGGAGTAGCACTGGCATGTCTCCTTTCGGATCCTCCGATCAATTCAGAGAGCTTGGGGGATAACCTGGCCGTTTCCATGATCGGGGACCAACAGAGGGTGAACCCTTCTGGTAGTATCCTAGATGCATCTGACGCACCATCCCTCGTGTGGCAGTTAGAGGAGGGCTACCTGTCTAGCTGTTCTAAGTCGGGTAGTGAACCAGAATCTGATTCCACAGAGTCTGTGAAGTTGGAATCAGATTCCGGTTCTTCTGAGTCTGGGTCTGGTATTCCTGGAAATGATAACCTAGATGCTGAGGTTTTGTCCAGGTCATCCTTTCTTTTTCTTTTGAGTCAGTTGTAATCGAGGAACTGGATGAGCTGGACCTTTTAAATGAGAATGCCACTGTAGATTCTGAGTACTTCTCTGTGCCACTTGTTTATTGCCTTGATCATGATTTTCAAAATTTTGATGAAAACGGCGAGGAAGGAATTCCTCTGGTTTTGAAAAATTTGATTAATCGAGAGGAGAAAAGGTTTACAAAACCCCTCATTGATGAAATCATTTTAATTAATGTGGGCACTGAGAAGGATCTGTGTCTGGTCCAGATCGGGTCCACATTGTCTTCGGAGAAGCGCGAGCGCTTCATCGCTTTATTAAAAGATTTCAAAGATGTTTTCGTGTGGTTCTATGAAGACATGCCTGGAATCAATCTTGAGATTGTACAGCATCGGATCCCTCTTGACTCCAAGGCCCGACCCATCAAGCAGAAGTTACAGAGAATACGCCTGGATTGGGCTTTGAAGATTAAGGAGGAGGTTACCAAGCAGATAGACGCAAGGTTTTTGCTAGTATCTAAGTATCTGACTTGGCTGGCCAACATCGTCCCAGTGCCAAAGAAAGGCGACAGAATTCGGGTGTGTGTGGATTTCAGAGATCTGAATAGGGCCAGTCCGAATGACGACTTTCCTCTACCGCACATTGATGAATTGGTGGACTTCACCGCAAGCCATGTGTTACTCTCCTTCATGGATGGATTTTTTTGGGTATAATCAGATTCTGATGGCACCCGAGGACAGGGAGAAAACTACCTTCACTACGCCATGGGGAACCTACTGCTACAGAGTGATGCCATTTGGGTTAAAGAGTGCTGGGGCTACTTATCAACGGGTTGCAACCACAATTTTGTATGATTTGATCCATAAAGAGGTCGAGGTGTACGTGGACGACATGATTGTCAAGTCCAAGGAAAGAGAGGGGCATTACACTGCCTTGAAGAAATTCTTTCAACGGATTAAAGAATACAGACTGAGGTTGAATCCACAGAAGTGTACTTTCGACATAATAGCAGGGAAAATCCTGGGTTTCTTGATCGAGGTAGATCCTTCCAAAATCAAGGCCATCCTAGAAATGCCACCACCAAGGACTGAAAAGGAGGTGCGAGGCTTTCTGGGTAAAGGGCAATTCATATGACGGCTTATTTCTAAATTAACCTTGACTTGTGAACCACTGTTTGGTCTCTTGAAAAATGGAAGGAAGTTCCGATGGGATGATCGGTGCCAATTCGCTTTTGAGCATAACAAGCAATACCTTTAGAACCCACCCATGTTGCTGCCGCCAGAGCCAGGGAAGCCATTGATTTTGTATCTGTTAGGAATTTGAGACACAACAATGGGATGCATGCTTGCTCAGGAATTTGAGGATAGGGTGGAGAAAGCCATCTATTACCTGAGCAAGAAAATGCTGGATTATGAGACTCGTTACACTCCGCTAGAGAAAGCTTGCTTAGCTTTGGTATGGGCTACTAGGAAGTTGAGGCACTACCTGTTAGCTTACTCCGTAATTCTGGTTTCGAGATTAGACCCCATCAAATATCTCTTTGAGAGACCAGCACTTACGGGTAGGCTAGCTCATTGGTTGCTCCTTCACTCTGAATTTGATTTGAAGTATGTTACTCCCAAGTCTGTCAAAGGGAGAGTGGCAGCTGAGTTCCTAGCAGATCACCTAATAGAAGGGGATGAAGCGGTAGAATACCTATTTCTAGATAAAGTTATTCTACAAGTCGAGGAAGAGATCTGGACAATGTACTTTGACGGAGCGTCTAATCAATATGGGTATGGGATAGGTGTGTTGCTGATAGCACCCGACAATTCCCACATACCCCTAGCCTTCAAACTCTGGTTCAAGGTATCCAATATCGAAGCAGAATACGAGGTGTGTATCGTTGGTTTGGAAGCCGCCCTGGTACTAGGGGCAAAAAGGTTAGACATCATCGAGGACTTAAACCTAGTTGTGTCTCAAGCAAAAGGAGACTAGAAGGTCAAAGAAGAAAAGATGAAGATCTATCACCAAACCCTGGACATTCTGATTCCTAGGTTTGAGAAGCTAACCTTCATGCATCTACTGAGAGAGAACAACAGGTTCATTGACGCCTTATCAACTCTATCTTCTATGATAGATATCCCACTTGGAGTCTAGATGCGTCCGATCATTATTGAGCAGAGGTATACGCTGGCCTACGAGACTATCGCCGCAATAGATGAAGTGCAAGATCAAAACCCTTGGTTTTCTGATATCTGGACCTTCTTGGAAAATGAGGTTAATCTACTAGGGGCAAATGCCAAAGATAAGAGGGCAATATGGTGGATGGCCGTTCAATTTATCATTTGCGGAGGTAAACTGTACAAGAGGGGTTATCTGGGAATGCACAAGCTGTGTGTCGACACAGAAGAGGCAAAGCACTTAATGGAGGCCATCTATGGAGGAGAGTGGAGAGCGCACATGAATGGAGTAATGTTAGCCCGGAAGATTCTCAGGTAAGGTTACTATTGGTCTACTATGGAGGAGGATTGTATCGATTTTGTTCGGCAATGCCACAAATGCCAAATCCATGCTAATCGCATGAATATCCTGCCGTCGAAGCTGTACAACATGACTTCACCATAGCCTTTCTCAGTCTGGGGAATCGATGTCATTGGCGCAGTCACACCAAAAGGGTCAAATGGGCATGAATACATTCTGGTGGTAATTGATTACTTCACGAAATGGGTGGAAGCTCAGTCCTATGCCGTGTTGAAGACAGCGCATGTGGCTAAGTTCATCCGAAAAAACATCATTTGCCGATATGGAGTCCCAAACGAGATCATCTCAGATAACGGCTCCCATTTCAAGAAAGAAGTGATCGACTTGTTGGAGAAATACAACGTGGCTTTTCACAAGTCATCTACTTATAGGCCGCAAACCAACAGAGCTGTTGAGGCCGCCAATAAGAACATCAAGCATATCCTGCAAAAAATGGTTGAGACCTATAGGGACTGGCCAGACAAATTGCCATTTGCACTCTGGGGTTATAGGACTTCAATTCGGACGTCTACGGGGGCAACTCCTTACTCCTTTGTTTATCGGATGGAAGTTGTTCTGCCGATTGAAATAGAAGTTCCGTCGCTGCGGGTTATGGCTGAATTTCAGATAGTAGAGGCAGACTAGCAGCAGAGCGGGTTTGAAGAACAGATGTTGTTTCATGAGAGAAGGCTGAAAGCACTGTACTATGTTCAGAGTTATCAATGCAGGATTGCTAGGGCTTTTAAGAAGAAGGTTAAGTCCCGGAATCTCAAAGAAGGAGATTTGGTGCTGAAAGACAACCGAGCTCCCATTCATGACCCTAGGGACAAGTTCAGACTCAATTGGACTGGTCTTTACATCATCAAAACTATCTGGTCAGGTGAAGCTGTTATTCTCATAGACTTGGATGGCCTAGAATTTTCCCAACCGATCAACATGGACAAGTTGAAGAAGTACTATCCCTGAGAGGCTCGCTAGGCCGAAAACCCGAAAGGGCGACCCTAGTAAAAGTTAGAGCACAAAAAAATTAGAAAAAAGAAAAATTGAGCTCGCAAGGTTGAAACCCTAAAGGGCGGCCTTGGCAAAAGTTAGAGCGCAAAAGGAGAGCATTAATACTTGAGTGAACCCAAACCGAACTACGTAAGGCATGATTCTCATCTTTGGGATACGTAGGCAACTTTATCCTAAAGTTCGGCCATAAACACCTCCAACTCAACTGTCCTGTCCATGTGTTGATCAGGTCATCTTCGTCTGTTCTTTATCTAGATGTGCGGTTGTGATCTTTTCTGAGAACTAGTTATAGTGCTGAGCAGTGTTATTCAGTCAAGGGGCAATTTGTGATCTTCAGATTCGGGGTTGTACATCTCGAGGTTTGATTCCGTGTGTGTCAAGTGGTGATCCTTATCAAAAATAGTTTTGAAAAGTTTTAATAAAAGTTGATTTTTTCTCAAATTTTACCTTTTACAACTTAGACCATTTTTGGACCAAAAGGAAACTTTTCAGTGCTCGCAACTTTAATTTCATTGATTTCAATACAAAGTTCTGAAATTCTCGATACAAATCAAAGCCACTTTTTATTACATGCATAAAACTTGAAAAGAAAGATCAAAGCAAATAAACCGGGGGCATAGATGAGTCAGGTGTTCCTGCGTCCCCCGCTTGTGCTTGTAGAAGCCTCTAATGCCAAAGTGGGCCCAGATTGTGCCTCATCTTCCAGCTAAGTCAAACACTCGTCAGAAAGTGCGCAACTGAAACTAGGGGCAAGAGCCAGAAGTTCTCTCGTCCTCCAAGCAATGAGGTATCTAGCTAAATGTGAACCCCAGACGGGGAATGAAACCGGGTATTCTACCACATCCTCTGGGTAAGTCTGATCATGTCCAAACTGATGTCTGAACCGGAAAGAAAAGTAGAATACAATGTGTCAAGCCAATCAGTTGAATGTTAGGTTGTCGAGCCATGTTGTAGCTTATTTCTATTAGATTAAGCCAGGGGCAATGCCAAGCAATGTCAGCAGCAGATCTGTTGCACATCCAATGGCACCACCATCCTTCATTTGGGAAATCCACTCACTGTTGGCTGAAAAAGTATGCTCAGGCTGAGTATGCGGGGCAAGAGTCCACTACCTTCAGCTTGTCCATAAGCCATATCTGGGAAGGGATGAAAGAAAAGAGAGATTAAAGAATAGAGAGGTATACGTTGAGAGAAAAATGAGAAAAGGGCTTTGAGAGAAAATTAGAGCATGAACGCCGAGTGATGTGAGAAACACATATCAGAAAGGTTGGGAAACATTACTTGAAGAAGTAGTGGACTTCCCGCGAATTTGGTGGTCTCTCACCGATGAAAGGTATCTAAGCCCATCAAAGTCTCGGCCAACGCCAAACCAATGCAACTCTTGCCCTCTTTCAAACCTTGGGCTACTTCGACTAATCAAATGCTAGACCCGCTGAAACTAGGGGCAAGAAGGAAATGTGCTAGCATGCACAAACAAAGGGCGTATTATTGAAAACCTCGCCAAAGAAGGTCGCTGCGGTCGCCGGCGTCAGAAAATCGACTGATCAAATTGGGAATGTCTAGTTCTCCATTATGAACCGAGGAAAGGGCCTCGTGTAGACTAAGCCTGCACATCCGTCCCAAAGCTTGGATGTGGCCGAAACGGGGCTAAGGCAAGATTTCCTCATCGCGCCGGGAGTCCATTAGCACTTGAAATTCTTCTATTGTCGGGCATAGCTCTTGTTCCCTGAAGCTAAAGACGTGTGTAATCAGGTTCCAACATCTAGCCACGGCATGTAGGAACGGAAAACAAAGTAGAGAACGGCTCAGTGGGAAAAGTGCCTTTATGCCGAAGCCCTAAAAATTTAGCTTTTTCGAGCTATCTAAAGTCACAATCCAATTTGAGAGTTTTTCGGCAAAGAATGGCTCCATTTGTGAAGAATTTGCAGCTGAAATCAAGAAACTATGAGGTCCAAGCTTTTATAGAAGATAAGGTAGTGAATGGAAGCCAGGTGACAACAATCTGGAGGTTCCTTACATTGATGGCTAACCAGCCATTAGTGATGGCTAACAGGCCACCTTGGTAGCCGACCAGCCGCCACTAGTGGCCGACAGCCTCTATTCATGGCCAACAGCCTTTTTGTATGTCCTGTTGTCCACCTGTGTGCTGAGAATGCTGAAAGCATGTGTTTCGTTATGTTCTTTATGCATTTTAAGGTCTTGTTTTGAGTCCTTTTAGCTCTAGCAAGTTTTTTTGAGTTGTATTTGAGTTGTTTTGTTGTTTAGCGAGTTGTTGTTTTGTTTTGCTTATCGAATTGTTGCTATTTTGATTATCGAGTTGTATTACTTTATTTTTTTAGTGTTGGTTGGTTCGCTACCCAGTTAAGAAAGTCATGCTAATACAAGTGCTCGGTTTTCATGATCAAATTCAATTTCATTTTCATGCAATATGGTGTTCATGATGCAAAATACAACACTTTTTTCAAAATAAACTGGTTTTCATTTCTGATCATGGTTGTTTTTATAGAAGTGCAGTACAAATTTTAAAGCAAATAAAACCTGTCTGAAACTGTATAATGTGCTAACACTACTAACAAAAGGAACTAAGCAAAAACTACAAGAAAATCAGCGCCAGTCGCCTCAGGCTCGTGATGTCCTCTTCGTCCTCTTTCTCAGGGGAAGGGACTCTGGGGCACTGTCTCCGTTGGCGCCGCTATCTGAATCTAAACCAGATGCCGAGCCGGAACCGGAATCATCGCCGCTCTCTGCCTCAGAACTTGGCTCAGCATCACCTCCATTCTCAGATCTAGAGTCTCCATCGCCTCCACTCTCAGAGGACTCAGACTGAGGACTGACTGCCTCCTCAGAGTCACTCGTCTCGGCATTATCGTCAGCCAGAATGGGCTCTGAAGGACCACTTTCATCTCTGGTACCCCTAGCTCTACCTCGACCGCGTGCCAGAGTTTGTCTCTCTCTCCTCCTTCCTGCTGAAGGAGGCACCGCTGGTGTAGGTGTTGCAGCTGCCGCTAGTATTATCGGTATGGGTGGGACTTGGAAAGAAAGTTGTTAGATGTCAACCACAGTATGCGTATCAAATACAAGTATGGTGTGCAGAATGAGTATATGTAGAAGTCTGGTACAGTGTATGAATACAGTATGGAAGTGCAGTATTTCAGATGTAGTGTATCAGTGCAATGTGGGGGAAGCTTTCAGTTGAAATGTCAGTTTCAGTGTGTCAGTGGAAATTTGATGATTAGAATGCAAGAAAACTGAAGAAATGACCTAAATGTCGTGAAAGTCGAGCAGTGCCTCCCTCCTTAATATCATACCCTCAAATTGGGCTAGTAGCTCGAGCAAATCCTCGGTGTATCCTGGGGGTGCCAACAAATGCATTAGGAATGATCAATGTCCAGAAGGAGCAAATATTAGAAAGGGATGGGAAAATTAAGAAATGTGGTACATACTAGAAGTGCATCTTGAGCTATGACATATCTATGCCCCGCTGTAGTAGGCTCAATTGGAATTTGGTATGCCTCCCCAGTATATTGCCAATATGTGAGTGCAGTAGGCAGCTCCGGCCAGCCGGTCCTCTGTCCCGCCTGGGTAGCCCCTTTACCATGCGCCCTAGTCGCCCTGGGCACTCTAGCTCTCTCTCTCGCAGCTGGAGCCGTCGCCCCCTCACCACTATGAATACCGATCAAAGGAGGCATGAGGTATGTCTGGATGAATGTCAAATAATCCCCCTTGCCGCAAAAGTAGTCGGCCTCCAAGCCCTCCATGAACTGAATCATTTCTTGGAAGGTGAGTCTCTCTGTAGCTCTCAAAGATGGCGGGGGCGGCATGGGAACTACCGGCTCAGGCAAGCCCATGGTTTGGCACAGGAACCGCTCGCCTAGAAACCAAGCTCGACAAACCGGGCCCTCGGGCCCTCGAACAAAAGCCAAAAACGGAAGGCCCTCCAAGTTCCAGCGTACTGGTCCCTGACTCCGGCCGGCATCGTCACCAGGGCAGCCAAGTGATCTATAAATAGAGAATGCACAGATTGTTAGTGGCCATCAGAATTCGAAGTATGAATCAGAGCCCAAGTAGAATGAAAATAATTGTGAACTTTGAGTTACCTCTGTCGCGGTCACTGTGTCGAAATACCGACGGAAGAATGAAAAGGTCCCCGCGGTCCTCCGCAAGAATCTGCCATCGTACCAATGAGAGTACGGCACAACGGGGGGCATCTCTAGCTCCAGCTCCGGAGCGAGAGTCGGGAAATACGCATACACCCAAAGTTGTAAGGGAAGGGCAATAGTGAGTATACAATGTATAGTGTACGGAAAGTACAAGCGCAGATGCAGAAAGCAGAATGTGTGTGGAAGGTGTGTACAGTGTACAAAGAGTATAGATACAAAGGATACAAAGTGTACGGTGCAAAAAGCGTAGTATATGGGTGTAAAGAATGTAGTATGCAGTGTACAGAAAGTGCAAAGCAGAAAGCATAGAAACAGAAAGAAAAAAATGTAAAACAGAAATGTAAAGCGTACCTCCTAGGCTTTCCAGTAGCCTCCGACTCTGTCTCCACTCCCGTGGGATGTCGAGCTTATATAGCTATACAATGTGGCTAGGCCAACACCGCCCCAGTTGTAAAGTCAGACTTGAGATAAATCCACCAAGGCGCTCAGAAGATACAATCCTACAGTGTTTCCTCTGTTCGCGAACAAGGTGGTGCCGAAAAGGAACATCAGAGAACCCCAAGCGTACTGCTCCGTCTCCTCAACTGTCTCTGGCTCGATCCCTCGAAATTGCTCCACGAACCAACTGTATCATACCATCCCCGGTTGAAAGAGAGGGGGGCGTGCCCCAGTAGGTAGGTCCAGGTGGCCTCCCATTCGCCCATGTCCATATCGTAAGGAATCGAATGACCCCCCTACTTCTATGCCAGTGAGCATGGAGAAGTCATAGGGAGTCATCATCGTCTCCCCAGCAGTAGAGAAGTGGAAAGAGTTGGTGGTATCCCACCACCTCTCTACCAATGCTCCAAGTAAGGGCCGACTCGCGATAAGGCGCGACAACCCCATGCAGATTAAGCCAAAGCCGGCCTCGTCAATAATTTGGCGGACACCGTCAGAATGCTCCATGTACCAGTCCCTTGCGGATGTGGCTCCAAAGCCCTTGATAGTGCAAGAGTCCTCTTGTGACTAGAACAGTGATATACAGTGGTATGAGAACAAGCAGATGAAAAAGCCGTGTAAGAAATACAGTGCAAGAGTGTGATTAGAGGCAAGAAATGCAATGTAAACAATACATTTGAAGTGAGGAACACAGTTAAAGCAAGAAATGCAATGTATTGTGAATAAAACAGGGGAATACAGTGTATACCTCGGTGGCGCCATAAGACAAATGGAAGTCCGGCTCTCGTAGCAAGAGGTCCTCTGGTGCACCTCATGCAAATCCTCTGAAATGCCAGATACTCTCGGGTGGTAGCACATGCATCCGAGGATGATATGTCGTCGAATCAAAGGGTCGAATCCTGGGTGGTAGTATCACTAGCTCAGGTTTCGCCTCCATCTCTGGAGACAACTGGGGTGGAACCTCTGGGGAAGCTCCGTCGTGAGGAATGTCATCCGCCATTTGGAAAGAAGACGAAAATTCGTGAAAAGTGGTCAAAAATGAGGAAAATAGGTGGAAAATGCCAAAAGTCAACCCTAGGAGAGAGAAAAGGGAAGAAAAAGTCAAAGTCTGGAAAAAGTTACCAAAACCAAGAAGAACTCGAAGGAAACAAGCCTCAAGTGGTGGACTCCAAGAAAAAGCACCGAAATCAAATTTCAATCGGCTCAAAACGGAGTAAACTAAGAGGGTTTAGCAAAGAAAATGTGCGTGGGGCATTCGAGAACGCGTATAAAGCTCGGATCTAGAGAGGGAAGGTGTCTAGAGAGAGAAAGGGAGGATTTTCAACTTTGGAGGAGTAAGGAAATGAAGTATGGGTGAGTGTGTATAAAGACCCGTGGTGAAATGACCGAAATGGGCCCGATCTACCATCGGTGGCCGACCCGCCACCACTGGTGGCCGACAATCTTCAAGGGTGGCCGACAGGTGGTCAACACCCTCCCCTTGCGGCCATCCAATGCCCAGTGCTCCTATATTGAATCTGGATGCTGTTTTTGTCCCTGTTTCCTGAGAGGTGCAATGAAAGGTCACTGTTGAGTTCAAATTCTCTCTATGAAAGCTCAAAACCATGTTTTCAGTGATTGTTGTTCGTCACTTGTTGAACGAGGTGTATCCTTTTTGCATAGTGCAACTTTTCCGAGAGGCAAATCAAAGAGTTTCTACTGAACTTGTTTCGATAGAATACGCTTTTGTTCTTGCATAGACTATGCATCTCTTTATTACGTGCATAGAACATGCATTTTTGTACTTTGAATAGAACATGCATTTTTGCGCTTTGCATAGAACATGCTGTCAATCGTGCATAGGACATGCATTTGGTACTTCGCATCGAATATGCCTTCATGTAGCATTTTGCCTCGATTGTTTTCTTTGCAAAGAATATGCATTCTTACTATATCGCATTTGTTGAGTTTTATACAGGCACGATATTGTATGTACGTTTCATTCAGAGGAGTTCCAAGTAGGATCATTTGTGCCCTTCGAAATGCACGTATTCACTTTCTCCTCTTGCGTGAGACGTGTTTGGACATATTCACTCTCCCCTTTTGCGTGAGACGCATTTGGACGTATTCATTTTCTCCTCTCGCGTGAGACGCGTTTGGACGTATTCACTTTCTCCTCTCGCATGAGACACGGTTGGACGTAATCACTCTTTCCTCTCGCGTGAGACGCGTTTGGACGTATTCACTCTCTCCTCTCGTGTGAGATGCGTTTGGACGTATTCACTTCCTCTTCCCGCGTGAGACGTGTTTGGACGTATTCACTCTCTCCTCTCGCGTGAGACGAGTTTGGACATATTCACTCTCTCCTCTCACGTGAGGCGCGTTTGCCCGTATTCACTCTCTCTTCTCGCGTGAGACCCGTTTGGACATATTCACTCTCTCCTCTCGCGTGTGACGCGTTTGGACGTCTTCACTCTCTCCTCTCACGTGAGACACGTTTGGACGTATTCATCTTTTCCTCTCACGTGAGATGCATTTGGACGTATCCACTTTATCTTCTCTTGTGAGACGTGTTTGGATTTGTTCACCCTTCCCCTATCACGTGAGATACGTTAGGATTGTTTGCTTCAGTTAAAAACACTCGGGTACGCCCGGTGTTCACACCATCCTTTTTCTCCTTCCGCATGAGACGTGTTAGGATCTTGATTGAGACCGTTGCGTAATTAAGCTTGCATAATTTTCTTACATCCTTTCTGCATGAAATGTAGTTTGGCTCATGTTTCTCGCACGTGGCATGTTTATTTACTTACTTCTTTTCGTGATTTGAATTGTTATTCCTTGTCTATAGCATTTTCTTTGCATTGCATTTGCATTTAAATGCTTCATTGCACAGCCTCATTGCATGATCATAAGTTATGTTCTTGCATCATGCATATCACTTGCATCTTGCCCCAGAACTATGCTGGTTTGATTCTTTGCAAAAGGATACGTAGGCAGCCTGCGGGCGCAAGCATTTGTTTTCTATCTTTGTTTGTTTGTCCAAGTCTTCGGCCTTGTCAAAAATGGGTCGTCTCTGGGCTTTGGCATTCACTCCCGTCATTTCATGACTTCCGAGTTCTGCTAAAGAGGGACAACTATAGACACCCCATTTTTGACTGACCTCAAGACTTGGATGTCATCATTTATGCACCCGATGGTCATGCATGTGTGTGTTTGTTTTGTGCCTGAAGTCCTCAGCGGAACGTCCTGTCTTTGAGCCTTTAAAGCTTGTCCACTTTCTGCTTTGTTTTGGACCAAAAACTTGTTGTTTCAAGCCTGGAACTTGTGGTGACCTGCTGGCCACCACCATAGGCTGTCGGCCATGGCTCATAGTTGTCGGCCATTGGTGTGGCTGGTCGGCCACCAGTGGTGGCCGGTTGGCTACTAGTGGTGGCCGACAACCACCAGTGTCTTTTTCCAGATATTTGTTGACAGTTGTGTCAGCTGTTAGCACATTGAGCTACATCTCCCTACAAGTGTATGGTAGGATGTTTCTAAGCTCAAGGCTTGCTTTTCTATATATATGGGGGTTCCTCTCCCATTTTGGATGGTTAGAAAATTTGGAACCAAATTCTCTCTCTCTCTCTCTCTCTCTCTCTCTCTCTCTCATGTAATTTTATACACATTTGCTTACAAATCCTACACTTTTACCTATACACCCTTGATCAAACTTGCTTCTCTTTGGACTGAGGTTTCTTTAGACCCTCTTTGTGCTTTAGAAGGTGTTTTTGGCTTGGATTGTTGGCCAAATTGTGTCTTGGCTTCAAGAGGTATAACACTCTCTCTTTATACTTGTTTTGTACCCTTGCTTTGCCACCTTTTTCAATTGTTTTGAGGCTGGTTTTGAACTGCAAAAAGCTCTATTTTTATGGCTTAAAAGTGTTGGTTTGAGGCCATTTTCAATTAAGGGATGGTTCACCCTTCTTGCTTCTTAGTTCATAAAGTTTTTGTACATTTATTCACTACTTTCAAACCAACTTTTTTGGGCCTTTTAACCGCTGAACTTCAGAGGTTTTTCAGTGCCAAAAAACTCATTTTGAAGTCCAAAATTAGAGGGGTTGGCCTCCCCTCCTTGTGTCTTGTTTGCATGCCTAGCTAGCCCCATGTATTAGCTTAATGTTTTAGCTTTTTGTGGCTCAAGTCCAGTATGTTTTACACTATGTTTTGAACTGTTTTTCCACTGTTTTGGCTGTTTGTTGCCTTTTGAGGCATGTTTTGCATAATTGTGGTGTGTCCTTTCACTAACTAGGTGTTTTAAGGCTTTAACCACCATTGATTTGAGTTAATTGCATGTTTTAGTGTTGTTTTACACTCCATTTCAGCACTTATAATCTCTAGAATCTCCCTCATTTATTCACTTTTTTCATTTGCTTTGAGGGTCGTTTCAACCTTAGGATTGTCTAAGCTTGATAGTGAGGCTCATGCTTAATGGTTTAATCCTCTTTGAGGGTTCATTACCAACGACATGAAGCTTATCTCATGCCTTAAGCTATCCCTTGGTTGACACTTCTTTCATCTTAGAAAACACTCACCAATGGACAAATTGATTAATGAATGATTTGGTAATTAAAATGTGTAAACAAAATTGGCAAGTAAAAGTGGCAAGATAAGCATCTTTTTGTGTTGCATTGCATGTGTTCAAATCGGGTATTATTTTGAACACAAGGAAAATGAGACATTTCATACTCAAAAGTGATGAAATGTGCCACTTTCCTAGGTCTTCATTGCCCTTGATCATGCGTGATAGAGTGATGGTCATTTTGGCCTCATTTTGCATTTATTAAACTTGCACAATTTGTTTCACAAGCCATCATGCAATGAATTTGCTTGATTGATGTTTTATGAACCAAATTTTATCCCTCCTTTGATTTCCCCATGAAAATGAGAGGCAAAGTGTGCAAAAAACCCTTGAGAAATACACTGTTTTACTCAGTTTGCTCTCTGATGCAGCAAGGAAGTCCAAAGTTATCAGTGGCCGACAACCACCATTAGTGGCCGACAGCCACCACCAGTAGCCGATCGGTCACCAGTGGTAGCCGACCGGCCCCTTGTGGCCATCAGTGAAATTTGCACAGTGTGTTGGTAAGGTGGAGCAGAGGTGTTCTGGAAGTGGGCAGAATTGTTGGTGTTCAATGCGCAAACAGAGGCATTCAGCAGCAAGGCAGTGGCTTTTTGGGTGGAAACCGAGCATGCATGGGCCTCCTTTGCTTCCCGGGATTAGCTAATTAGTTTAATTAGCAATAGATTAAATACGTGTTGTAATTAATTAGTTGTAGCTAATTAAGTGTTGTAAATAATTAGTTAGTTTAACTAGTTATTCAATTTCGTTTTGTAATTAGTTAACTAGAATAGTTAATGAATTCGGTTTGTAATAATTAGTTAGCTTAATTAGCATAGCTAGTTGGTTAGCTTATTTATTCAGACCCACCTCCGCGAGGGCGTAATATTGTAATAAGTGTGCGTGCGTGTGTGTATGTCTTCCATCCCCACGTCTTTCTCCATTTTGTTTAATCGCTTTTGATGGTTAGATTAGGGACATTTTCAAATTAGCATACCTTATGCTTGCATCCATTCATTTGTATTGCATGCACCAAGGCTCGGTGCATCATTCAAACTGCATTGTTATTTCGATACTTCGTTGAATATGTGTTTAATCGCATGCCATCAAATTGTTTCATATAACATGTTTAGTAGCCGAGCCTATTAAATTGCAAACTGCAGATGTTGCATTAGGCATCTTGTATAATTAGAAATCATGCATAGTTTTCTAACTCATATTTTCTTAGCTTGGAGTACTAGATGAGTTTTTATGCTTTAGCATACTTGCATAAATGTGAATGCTGCCATGATTAGCATGCTTGCCATGAGGCTATGTGCTTAAATGTTAAACTGCTTGAATGCATGTGGATGAAGGCTTGTTGTTTGAATTGGAACAATTCAATAAATGTGCGTTTTAAGCCCACTTTGTTGAGTGGCAAATCATGTTTTAAACCCACTATGTTTGGTGGAAAATTCGCAATCTTTAAGCCCACTTGAGGCGGAAAATTCAAACCATTTTCGCAAACAAACGTAAGTTGAATTGTTCCAAATTGAGCAAACTAGTCTATACTTGCTTGTGCGCATCACATAGCAAAGCTAGCTTAATAACCGGAACAAGAACACATAATGTTTATAAAAAATCATATCATGATTAGTAGAGGTCGATCTTTGATCAGGCGAGCGGGGGTGCTCAATTCATGATCTTCCCCTCTCGTATCTAAGTTCCTGAGCCGAGACAACTTTGGTGATAACGAACACGTGGCCTTTAGCATGAGTCATGGGTTTCCTAAATTTTCCCAAAATAAAATATTTAGGTGGCGACTTTGTATCTGGCAAAGTAGTCTAATTTTGGCACTTTTTGATTCAAAATCAATATTTCAAAACGATTTACCGAATTTAGACTCTTTGGTGTTTCCCTATTTCACATTGCACTTGTGAGATTAGATTCATAACCGCTGGAGTCTGAACTGTAGGGCTTATTCATCTTCCGAAAGAGGGCGTGAAAAGGCGAGCTATAAAGCTCTGTCTGGGCAATAGGGTTGAGAACATGACCCTGAATCATAACATCATAGGCCCATTGGAAGTTCTTGAGAGGAATCTCATCTCCAAGAACATTGAAAGGCAAGTGAGAAAAGGCAACAAGAAAAAGCTAAGCTTTGTATCGCTCAAATGCAGTTGAAGGAACTAGAGGTTGATAGGACGAAAAAAACTGACCCTTGAAGAGAGTAAGTTTCAATTCTTCCATCCATTGAGGATTATGAGGGAGAGGAGGTGCAGAGGGGTCCATCCCGAAGGAAAAGGGGAACTGGGGGTCATTCACGCGTTCGAGCCAGTCAGAAGAGCAAAGTTTTGCCTTCTTAGCCAAAAATGACGGATTAAATCCTTGTGCTCCGTCTGGATGGGGAGTCTTCCGCACTATCCTCGCTAGCATAGAAGATGTGTACCATGCCACAAGCAAGTTGTCCTCCAGCTTGCGTTGGTGATCAATGGATATATAAGGATAAACCACTAAGCTCCGAGCAGAAGGAGAAATAGAAAGTGGATTATCGAATTCAACGAATTGATGATGAATCCGCTCCCTTATTTTGGGTTTAGTAGATATTGACCAACTTCCCCAGCCGGTGGACTTGGAGGAAGAAGAACCAGCTTTGTCCCATGCGGAGAGTTGTGGGGCAGAGGAGGAGCTTCCAAGACCATTTTTGCAAATGCTTGGTCCAAAGGTTTGTAGTTGGCAGATTCGTGGTCCAAAGGTTGGTAACTTACAAAAGCTTCCGTGACTTGTATAAATGGAGGCGGATAAATGTAGCCAATAAATGAATTAAGGTTCTTTCAAGGCCTGTAATTATCTTCCAAAGACTCCTCGCATGCTTGATCAATGTAAGAGAAGGTCTGATTGGCCATTGGGGACGTACGAGTCTTTTCGCCTACTCAGAGAATGGAAGTGCAATGTACAAGGATTTAATGAAGTTCGCTGCTTCATTGTTCGAAAAATGGTTGCACTTCCAGAATATACAGAGTCCATGCACATCCCAGGACGTGGGTGGAATGCACTAGCCCACTAATATCACCAAGTATTGGGTATATTAGTGCGGGGCGTCTTGGCAAAAGTTAGAGCGCAAAAGGAGAGCATTAATACTTGAGTGAACCCAAACCGAACTACATAAGGCATGATTGTCATCTTTGGGATACGTAGGCAACTTTATCGTAAAGTTCGGCCATAAACACCTCCAACTCAACTGTCCTGTCCATGTGTTGATCAGGTCATCTTCGTCTGTTCTTTATCTAGATGTGCGGTTGTGATCTTTTCTGAGAACTAGTTATAGTGCTGAGCAGTGTTATTCAGTCAAGGGGCAATTTGCAATATTCAGATTCGGGGTTGTACATCTCGAGGATTAATTCCGTGTGTGTCAAGTGGTGATCCTTATCAAAAATAGTTTTGAAAAGTTTTAATAAAAGTTGATTTTTTCTCAAATTTTACCTTTTACAACTTAGACCATTTTTGGACCAAAAGGAAACTTTTCAGTACTCGCAACTTTAATTTCATTGATTTCAATACAAAGTTCTGAAATTCTCGATACAAATCAAAGCCACTTTTTATTACATGCATAAAACTTGAAAAGAAAGATCAAAGCAAATAAACCGGGGGCATAGATGAGTCAGGTGTTCCTGCGTCCCCCGCTTGTGCTTGTAGAAGCCTCTAATGCCAAAGTGGGCCCAGATTGTGCCTCATCTTCCAGCTAAGTCAAACACTCGTCAGAAAGTGCGCAACTGAAACTAGGGGCAAGAGCCAGAAGTTCTCTCGTCCTCCAAGCAATGAGGTATCTAGCTAAATGTGAACCCCAGACGGGGAATGAAACCGGGTATTCTACCACATCCTCTGGGTAAGTCTGATCATGTCCAAACTGATGTCTGAACCGGAAAGAAAAGTAGAATACAATGTGTCAAGCCAATCAGTTGAATGTTAGGTTGTCGAGCCATGTTGTAGCTTATTTCTATTAGATTAAGCCAAGGGCAATGCCAAGCAATGTCAGCAGCAGATCTGTTGCACATCCAATGGCACCACCATCCTTCATTTGGGAAATCCACTCACTGTTGGCTGAAAAAGTATGCTCAGGCTGAGTATGCGGGGCAAGAGTCCACTACCTTCAGCTTGTCCATAAGCCATATCTGGGAAGGGATGAAAGAAAAGAGAGATTAAAGAATAGAGAGGTATACGTTGAGAGAAAAATGAGAAAAGGGCTTTGAGAGAAAATTAGAGCATGAACGCCGAGTGATGTGAGAAACACATATCAGAAAGGTTGGGAAACATTACTTGAAGAAGTAGTGGACTTCCCGCGAATTTGGTGGTCTCTCACCGATGAAAGGTATCTAAGCCCATCAAAGTCTCGGCCAATGCCAAACCAATGCAACTCTTGCCCTCTTTCAAACCTTGGGCTACTTCGACTAATCAAATGCTAGACCCGCTGAAACTAGGGGCAAGAAGGAAATGTGCTAGCATGCACAAACAAAGGGCGTATTATTGAAAACCTCGCCAAAGAAGGTCGCTGCGGTCGCCGGCGTCAGAAAATCGACTGATCAAATTAGGAATGTCTAGTTCTCCATTATGAACCAAGGAAAGGGCCTCGTGTAGACTAAGCCTGCACATCCGTCCCAAAGCTTGGATGTGGCCGAAACGGGGCTAAGGCAAGATTTCCTCATCGCGCCGGGAGTCCATTAGCACTTGAAATTCTTCTATTGTCGGGCATAGCTCTTGTTCCCTGAAGCTAAAGACGTGTGTAATCAGGTTCCAACATCTAGCCACGGCATGTAGGAACGGAAAACAAAGTAGAGAACGGCTCAGTGGGAAAAGTGCCTTTATGCCGAAGCCCTAAAAATTTAGCTTTTTCGAGCTATCTAAAGTCACAATCCAATTTGAGAGTTTTTCGGCAAAGAATGGCTCCATTTGTGAAGAATTTGCAGCTGAAATCAAGAAACTATGAGGTCCAAGCTTTTATAGAAGATAAGGTAGTGAATGGAAGCCAGGTGACAACAATCTGGAGGTTCCTTACATTGATGGCTAACCAGCCATTAGTGATGGCTAACAGGCCACCTTGGTAGCCGACCAGCCGCCACTAGTGGCCGACAGCCTCTATTCATGGCCAACAGCCTTTTTGTATGTCCTGTTGTCCACCTGTGTGCTGAGAATGCTGAAAGCATGTGTTTCGTTATGTTCTTTATGCATTTTAAGGTCTTGTTTTGAGTCCTTTTAGCTCTAGCAAGTTTTTTTGAGTTGTATTTGAGTTGTTTTGTTGTTTAGCGAGTTGTTGTTTTGTTTTGCTTATCGAATTGTTGCTATTTTTATTATCGAGTTGTATTACTTTATTTTTTTAGTGTTGGTTGGTTCGCTACCCAGTTAAGAAAGTCATGCTAATACAAGTGTTCGGTTTTCATGATCAAATTCAATTTCATTTTCATGCAATATGGTGTTCATGATGCAAAATACAACACTTTTTTCAAAATAAACTGGTTTTCATTTCTGATCATGGTTGTTTTTATAGAAGTGCAGTACAAATTTTAAAGCAAATAAAACCTGTCTGAAACTGTATAATGTGCTAACACTACTAACAAAAGGAACTAAGCAAAAACTACAAGAAAATCAGCGCCAGTCGCCTCAGGCTCGTGATGTCCTCTTCGTCCTCTTTCTCAGGGGAAGGGACTCTGGGGCACTGTCTCCGTTGGCGCCGCTATCTGAATCTAAACCAGATGCCGAGCCGGAACCGGAATCATCACCGCTCTCTGCCTCAGAACTTGGCTCAGCATCACCTCCATTCTCAGATCTAGAGTCTCCATCGCCTCCACTCTCAGAGGACTCAGACTGAGGACTGACTGCCTCCTCAGAGTCACTCGTCTCGGCATTATCGTCAGCCAGAATGGGCTCTGAAGGACCACTTTCATCTCTGGTACCCCTAGCTCTACCTCGACCGCGTGCCAGAGTTTGTCTCTCTCTCCTCCTTCCTGCTGAAGGAGGCACCGCTGGTGTAGGTGTTGCAGCTGCCGCTAGTGTTATCGGTATGGGTGGGACTTGGAAAGAAAGTTGTCAGATGTGAACCACAGTATGCGTATCAAATACAAGTATGGTGTGCAGAATGAGTATATGTAGAAGTCTGGTACAGTGTATGAATACAGTATGGAAGTGCAGTATTTCAGATGTAGTGTATCAGTGCAATGTGGGGGAAGCTTTCAGTTGAAATGTCAGTTTCAGTGTGTCAGTGGAAATTTGATGATTAGAATGCAAGAAAACTGAAGAAATGACCTAAATGTCGTGAAAGCCGGGCAGTGCCTCCCTCCTTAATATCATACCCTCAAATTGGGCTAGTAGCTCGAGCAAATCCTCGGTGCATCCTGGGGGTGCCGACAAATGCATTAGGAATGATCAATGTCCAGAAGGAACAAATATTAGAAAGGGATGGGAAAATTAAGAAATGTGGTACATACTAGAAGTGCATCTTGAGCTATGACATATCTATGCCCCGCTGTAGTAGGCTCAATCGGAATTTGGTATGCCTCCCCAGTATATTGCCAATATGTGAGTGCAGTAGGCAGCTCCGGCCAGCCGGTCCTCTGTCCCGCCTGGGTAGCCCCTTTACCATGCGCCCTAGTCGCCCTGGGCACTCTAGCTCTCTCTCTCGCAGTTGGAGCCGTCGCCCCCTCACCACCATGAATACCGATCAAAGGAGGCATAAGGTATGTCTGGATGAATGTCAAATAATCCCCCTTGCCGCAAAAGTAGTCGGCCTCCAAGCCCTTCATGAACTGAATCATTTCTTGGAAGGTGAGTCTCTCTGTAGCTCTCAAAGATGGCGGGGGCGGCATGGGAACTACCGACTCAGGCAAGCCCATGGTTTGGCACAGGAACCACTCGCCTAGAAACCAAGCTCGACAAACCGGGCCCTCGGGCCCTCGAACAAAAGCCAAAAACGGAAGGCCCTCCAAGTTCCAGCGTACTGGTCCCTGACTCCGGCCGGCATCGTCACCAGGGCAGCCAAGTGATCTATAAATAGAGAATGCACAGATTGTTAGTGGCCATCAGAATTCGAAGTATGAATCAGAGCCCAAGTAGAATGAAAATAATTGTGAACTTTGAGTTACCTCTGTCGCGGTCACTGTGTCGAAATACCGACGAAAGAATGAAAAGGTCTCCGCGGTTCTCCGCAAGCATCTGCCATCGTACCAATGAGAGTACGGCACAACGGGGGGCATCTCTAGCTCCAGCTCCAGAGCGAGAGTCGGGAAATATGCATACACCCAAAGTTGTAAGGGAAGGGCAATAGTGAGTATACAATGTATAGTGTACAGAAAGTACAAGTGCAGATGCAGAAAGCAGAATGTGTGTGGAAGGTGTGTACAGTGTACAAAGAGTATAGATACAAAGGATACAAAGTGTACGGTGCAAAAAGCGTAGTATATGGGTGTAAACAATGTAGTATGCAGTGTACAGAAAGTGCAAAGCAGAAAGCATAGAAACAGAAAGAAAAAAATGTAAAACAGAAATGTAAAGCGTACCTCCTAGGCTTTCCAGTAGCCTCCGACTTTGTCTCCACTCCCGTGGGATGTCGAGCTTATATAGCTATACAATGTGGCTAGGCCAACACCGCCCCAGTTGTAAAGTCAGACTTGAGATAAATCCACCAAGGCGCTCAGAAGATACAATCCTACAGTGTTTCCTCTGTTCGCGAACAAAGTGGTGCCGAAAAGGAACATCAGAGAACCCCAAGCGTACTGCTCCGTCTCCTCAACTGTCTCTGGCTCGATCCCTCGAAATTGCTCCACGAACCAACTGTATCATACCATCCCTGGTTGAAAGAGAGGGGGGCGTGCCCCAGCAGGTAGGTCCAGGTGGCCTCCCATTCGCCCATGTCCATATCGTAAGGAATCGAATGACCCCCCTACTTCTATGCCGGTGAGCATGGAGAAGTCATAGGGAGTCATCATCATCTCCCCAGCAGTAGAGAAGTGGAAAGAGTTGGTGGTATCCCACCACCTCTCTACCAATGCTCCAAGTAAGGGCCGACTCGCGATAAGGCGCGACAACCCCATGCAGATTAAGCCAAAGCCGGCCTCGTCAATAATTTGGCAGACACCGTCAGAAAGCTCCATGTACCAGTCCCTTGCGGATGTGGCTCCAAAGCCCTTGATAGTGCAAGAGTCCTCTTGTGACTAGAACAGTGATATACAGTGGTATGAGAACAAGCAGATGAAAAAGCAGTGTAAGAAATACAGTGCAAGAGTGTGATTAGAGGCAAGAAATGCAATGTAAACAATACAGTTGAAGTGAGGAACACAGTTAAAGCAAGAAATGCAATGTATTGTGAATAAAACAGGGGAATACAGTGTATACCTCGGTGGTGCCATAAGACAAATGGAAGTCCAGCTCTCGTAGCAAGAGGTCCTCTGGTGCACCTCATGCAAATCCTCTGAAATGCCAGATACTCTCGGGTGCTAGCACATGCATCCGAGGATGATATGTCGTCGAATCAAAGGGTTGAATCCTGGGTGGTAGTATCACTAGCTCAGGTTTCGCCTCCATCTCTGGAGACAACTGGGGTGGAACCTCTGGGGAAGCTCCGTCGTGAGGAATGTCATCCGCCATTTGGAAAGAAGACGAAAATTCGTGAAAAGTGGTCGAAAATGAGGAAAATAGGTGGAAAATGCCAAAAGTCAACCCTAGGAGAGAGAAAAGGGAAGAAAAAGTCAAAGTCTGGAAAAAGTTACCAAAACCAAGAAGAACTCGAAGGAAACAAGCCTTAAGTGGTGAAACTCCAAGAAAAAGCACCGAAATCAAATTTCAATCGGCTCAAAACGGAGTAAACTAAGAGGGTTTAGCAAAGAAAATGTGCGTGGGGCATTCGAAAACGCGTATAAAGCTCGGATCTAGAGAGGGAAGGTGTCTAGAGAGAGAAAGGGAGGATTTTCAACTTTGGAGGAGTAAGGAAATGAAGTATGGGTGAGTGTGTATAAAGACCCGTGGTGAAATGACCGAAATGGGCCCGATCTACCATCGGTGGCCGACCCGCCACCACTGGTGCCCGACAATCTTCAAGGGTGGCCGACAGGTGGTCGACACCCTTCCCTTGCGGCCATCCAATGCCTAGTGCTCCTATATTGAATCTGGATGCTGTTTTTGTCCCTGTTTCCTGAGAGGTGCAATGAAAGGTCACTGTTGAGTTCAAATTCTCTCTATGAAAGATCAAAACCATGTTTTCAGTGATCGTTGTTCGTTACTTGTTGAACGAGGTGTATCCTTTTTGCATAGTGCAACTTTTCCGAGAGGTAAATCAGAGAGTTGCTACTGAACTTGTTTCGATAGAATACGCTTTTGTTCTTGCATAGACTATGCATCTCTTTATTACGTGCATAGAACATGCATTTTTGTACTTTGAATAGAACATGCATTTTTGCACTTTGTATAGAACATGCTGTCAATCGTTCATAGGACATGCATTTGGTACTTCACATCGAATATGCCTTCATGTAGCATTTTGCCTCGATTGTTTTCTTTGCAAAGAATATGCATTCTTACTATATCGCATTTGTTGAGTTTTATACAGGCACGATATTGTATGTACGTTTCATTCAGAGGAGTTCCAAGTAGGATCATTTGTGCCCTTCGAAATGCACGTATTCACTTTCTCCTCTTGCGTGAGACGTGTTTGGACATATTCACTCTCCCCTCTTGCGTGAGACGCATTTGGACGTATTCACTTTCTCCTCTCGTGTGAGACGCGTTTGGACGTATTCACTTTCTTCTCTCGCATGAGACACGGTTGGACGTAATCACTCTCTCCTCTCGCGTGAGACGTGTTTGGACGTATTCACTCTCTCCTCTCGTGTGAGATGCGTTTGGACGTATTCACTTCCTCTTCTCGCGTGAGACGTGTTTGGACGTATTCACTCTCTCTTCTCGCGTGAGACGAGTTTGGACATATTCACTCTCTCCTCTCACGTGAGGTGCGTTTGCCCGTATTCACTCTCTCTTCTCGCGTGAGATGCGTTTGGACATATTCACTCTCTTCTCTCGCGTGAGACGCGTTTGGACGTCTTCACTCTCTCCTCTCACGTGAGACACGTTTGGACGTATTCATCTTTTCCTCTCACGTGAGATGCATTTGGACGTATCCACTTTATCTTCTCTTGTGAGACGTGTTTGGATTTGTTCACCCTTCCCGTATCACGTGAGATACGTTAGGATTGTTTGCTTTAGTTAAAAACACTCGGGTACGCCGGGTGTTCACACCATCCTTTTTCTCCTTCCGCATGAGACGTGTTAGGATCTTGATTGAGACCGTTGCGTAATTAAGCTTGCATAATTTTCTTACATCCTTTCTGCATGAAATGTAGTTTGGCTCATGTTTCTCGCACGTGGCATGTTTATTTACTTATTTCTTTTCGTGATTTGAATTGTTATTCCTTGTCTATAGCATTTTCTTTGCATTGCATTTGCATTTAAATGCTTCATTGCACAGCCTCATTGCATGATCATAAGTTATGTCCAAGTCTTCGGCCTTGTCAAAAATGGGCCGTCTCTGGGCTTTGGCATTCACTCCCGTCATTTCATGACTTCCGAGTTCTGCTAAAGAGCGACAACTATAGACACCCCATTTTTGACCGACCTCAAGACTTGGATGTCATCATTTATGCACCCGATGGTCATGCATGTGTGTGCTTGTTTTGTGCCTGAAGTCCTCAGCGGAACGTCCTGTCTTTGAGCCTTTAAAGCTTGTCCACTTTGTGCTTTGTTTTGGACCAAAAACTTGTTGTTTCAAGCCTGGAACTTGTGGTGACCTGCCGGCCACCACCATAGGCTGTCGGCCATGGCTCATAGTTGTCGGCCATTGGTGTGGCTGGTCGGCCACCAGTGGTGGCCGGTTGGCTACTAGTGGTGGCCGACAACCACCAGTGTCTTTTTCCAGATATTTGTTGACAGTTGTGCCAGCTGTTAGCACATTGAGCTACATCTCCCTACAAGTGTATGGTCGGATGTTTCTAAGCTCAAGGCTTGCTTTTCTATATATATGGGGGTTCCTCCCCCATTTTGGATGGTTAGAAAATTTGGAACCAAATTCTCTCTCTCTCTCTCTCTCTCTCTCTCTCTCTCTCTCTCTCTCTCTTGTAATTTTATACACATTTGCTTACAAATCCTACACTTTTACCTATACACCCTTGATCAAACTTGCTTCTCTTTGGACTGAGGTTTCTTTAGACCCTCTTTGTGCTTTAGAAGGTGTTTTTGGCTTGGATTGTTGGCCAAATTGTGTCTTGGCTTCAAGAGGTATAACACTCTCTCTTTATACTTGTTTTGTACCCTTGCTTTGCCACCTTTTTCAATTGTTTTGAGGCTGGTTTTGAACTGCAAAAAGCTCTATTTTTATGGCTTAAAAGTGTTGGTTTGAGGCCATTTTCAATTAAGGGGTGGTTCACCCTTCTTGCTTCTTAGTTCATAAAGTTTTTGTACATTTATTCACTACTTTCAAACCAACTTTTTTGGGCCTTTTAACCGCTGAACTTCAGAGGTTTTTCAGTGCCAAAAAACTCATTTTGAAGTCCAAAATTAGAGGGGTTGGCCTCCCCTCCTTGTGTCTTGTTTGCATGCCTAGTTAGCCCCATGTATTAGCTTAATGTTTTAGCTTTTTGTGGCTCAAGTCCAGTATGTTTTACACTATGTTTTGAACTGTTTTTCCACTGTTTTGGCTGTTTGTTGCCTTTTGAGGCTTGTTTTGCATAATTGTAGTGTGTCCTTTCACTAACTAGGTGTTTTAAGGCTTTAACCACCATTGATTTGAGTTAATTGCATGTTTTAGTGTTGTTTTACACTCCATTTCAGCACTTATAATCTCTAGAATCTCCCTCATTTATTCACTTTTTTCATTTGCTTTGAGGGTCGTTTCAACCTTAGGATTGTCTAAGCTTGATAGTGAGGCTCATGCTTAATGGTTTAATCCTCTTTGAGGGTTCATTACCAACGACATGAAGCTTATCTCATGCCTTAAGCTATCCCTTGGTTGACACTTCTTTCATCTTAGAAAACACTCACCAATGGACAAATTGATTAATGAATGATTTGGTAATTAAAATGTGTAAACAAAATTGGCAAGTAAAAGTGGCAAGATAAGCATCTTTTTGTGTTGCATTGCATGTGTTCAAATCGGGTGTTAATTTGAACACAAGGAAAATGAGACATTTCATACTCAAAAGTGATGAAATGTGCCACTTTCCTAGGTCTTCATTGCCCTTGATCATGCGTGATAGAGTGATGGTCATTTTGGCCTCATTTTGCATTTATTAAACTTGCACAATTTGTTTCACAAGCCATCATGCAATGAATTTGCTTGATTGATGTTTTATGAACCAAATTTTATCCCTCCTTTGATTTCCCCATGAAAATGAGAGGCAAAGTGTGCAAAAAACCCTTGAGAAATACACTGTTTTACTCAGTTTGCTCTCTGATGCAACAAGGAAGTCCAAAGTTATCAGTGGCCGACAACCACCATTAGTGGCCGACAGCCACCACCAGTAGCCGATCGGTCACCAGTGGTAGCCGACCGGCCCCTTGTGGCCATCAGTGAAATTTGCACAGTGTGTTGGTAAGGTGGAGCAGAGGTGTTCTGGAAGTGGGCAGAATTGTTGGTGTTCAATGCGCAAACAGAGGCATTCAGCAGCAAGGCAGTGGCTTTTTGGGTGGAAACCGAGCATGCATGGGCCTCCTTTGCTTCCCGGGATTAGCTAATTAGTTTAATTAGCAATAGATTAAATACGTGTTGTAATTAATTAGTTGTAGCTAATTAAGTGTTGTAAATAATTAGTTAGTTTAACTAGTTATTCAATTTCGTTTTGTAATTAGTTAACTAGAATAGTTAATGAATTCGGTTTGTAATAATTAGTTAGCTTAATTAGCATAGCTAGTTGGTTAGCTTATTTATTCAGACCCACCTCCGCGAGGGCGTAATATTGTAATAAGTGTGCGTGCGTGTGTGTATGTCTTCCATCCCCACGTCTTTCTCCATTTTGTTTAATCGCTTTTGATGGTTAGATTAGGGACATTTTCAAATTAGCATACCTTATGCTTGCATCCATTCATTTGTATTGCATGCACCAAGGCTCGGTGCATCATTCAAACTGCATTGTTATTTCGATACTTCGTTGAATATGTGTTTAATCGCATGCCATCAAATTGTTTCATATAACATGTTTAGTAGCCGAGCCTATTAAATTGCAAACTGCATATGTTGCATTAGGCATCTTGTATAATTAGAAATCATGCATAGTTTTCTAACTCATATTTTCTTAGCTTGGAGTACTAGATGAGTTTTTATGCTTTAGCATACTTGCATAAATGTGAATGCTGCCATGATTAGCATGCTTGCCATGAGGCTATGTGCTTAAATGTTAAACTGCTTGAATGCATGTGGATGAAGGCTTGTTGTTTGAATTGGAACAATTCAATAAATGTGCGTTTTAAGCCCACTTTGTTGAGTGGCAAATCATGTTTTAAGCCCACTATGTTTGGCGGAAAATTCGCAATCTTTAAGCCCACTTGAGGCGGAAAATTCAAACCATTTTCGCAAACAAACGTAAGTTGAATTGTTCCAAATTGAGCAAACTAGTCTATACTTGCTTGTGCGCATCACATAGCAAAGCTAGCTTAATAGCCGGAACAAGAACACATAATGTTTATAAAAAATCATATCATGATTAGTAGAGGTCGATCTTTGATCAGGCGAGCGGGGGTGCTCAATTCATGATCTTCCCCTCTCGTATCTAAGTTCCTGAGCCGAGACAACTTTGGTGATAACGAACACGTGGCCTTTAGCATGAGTCATGGGTTTCCTAAATTTTCCCAAAATAAAATATTTAGGTGGCGACTTTGTATCTGGCAAAGTAGTCTAATTTTGGCACTTTTTGATTCAAAATCAATTTTTCAAAACGATTTACCGAATTTAGACTCTTTGGTGTTTACCTATTTCACATTGCACTTGTGAGATTAGATTCATAACCGCTGGAGTCTGAACTGTAGGGCTTATTCATCTTCCGAAAGAGGGCGTGAAAAGGCGAGCTATAAAGCTCTGTCTGGGCAATAGGGTTGAGAACATGACCCTGAATCATAACATCATAGGCCCATTGGAAGTTCTTGAGAGGAATCTCATCTCCAAGAACATTGAAAGGCAAGTGAGAAAAGGCAACAAGAAAAAGCTAAGCTTTGTATCGCTCAAATGCAGTTGAAGGAACTAGAGGTTGATAGGAAGAAAAAAATTGACCCTTGAAGAGAGTAAGTTTCAATTCTTCCATCCATTGAGGATTATGAGGGAGAGGAGGTGCAGAGGGGTCCATCCCGAAGGAAAAGGGGAACTGGGGGTCATTCACGCGTTCGAGCCAGTCAGAAGAGCAAAGTTTTGCCTTCTTAGCCAAAAATGACGGATTAAATCCTTGTGCTCCGTCTGGATGGGGAGTCTTCCGCACTATCCTCGCTAGCATAGAAGATGTGTACCATGCCACAAGCAAGTTGTCCTCCAGCTTGCGTTGGTGATCAATGGATATATAGGGATAAACCACTGAGCTCCGAGCAGAAGGAGAAATAGAAAGTGGATTATCGAATTCAACGAATTGATGATGAATCCGCTCCCTTATTTTGGGTTTAGTAGATATTGACCAACTTCCCCAGCCGGTGGACTTGGAGGAAGAAGAACCAGCTTTGTCCCATGCAGAGAGTTGTGGGGCAGAGGAGGAGCTTCCAAGACCATTTTTGCAAATGCTTGGTCCAAAGGTTTGTAGTTGGCAGATTCGTGGTCCAAAGGTTGGTAACTTACAAAAGCTTCCGTGACTTGTATAAATGGAGGCGGATAAATGTAGCCAATAAATGAATTAAGGTTCTTTCAAGGCCTGTAATTATCTTCCAAAGACTCCTCGCATGCTTGATCAATGTAAGAGAAGGTCTGATTGGCCATTGGGGACGTACGAGTCTTTTCGTCTACTTAGAGAATGAAAGTGCAATGCACAAGGATTTAATGAAGTTCGCTGCTTCATTGTTCGAAAAATGGTTGCACTTCCAGAATATACAGAGTCCATGCACATCCCAGGACATGGGTGGAATGCACTAGCCCACTAATATCACCAAGTATTGGGTATATTAGTTCAGGGGGTAATGTTGGCTGTGTAATTTGAAAAAACCAATCGCAGAGTAACATGTGGCACCTAAAGGGCAATTTGGGGAATTAATGCAAGTCTCTAATCAAAGATAGACACGTGGCAGTTCATATTGGTAGTATCAGATCCGCGTGGCATTAGAATAGTCAAGAGGCGTGAGATGACGTATCGTAACGGTTACCTACAATTCAAATTCAAATTCAAAAGGGAAGCATAACTGCAACAGAGGCGTAGTGGGAGCTAGTTGAGCGAAGCCATGACTAGAGATCATGGAAGTATATTTCGACGGTTAAAAGGCCACTTCGACGGTTACCACTGAAGAGTATAAACAGAAGAGAAGGCTAAACAGAAAAGACCCAGACTCAGATCCAGAAACCAGTCATTTACTTCATATTTTCTTTCCAGTTTTATATTTCCAGTTCTTTACATTTTCAGCATTTTAATTCCTATACTGCATTTCATTTCCTAGGAGTAGTTCTCAAGTGGTCGTTGCTGTAAATCTTTTCAAGACTGGGTCATTTCATTGTAAGTACTTATTCACTCAATGAAATTTAGTTTCTAAATTGTTTTGTACTTGTTATTTCCCATAAATTTCTCTTAAAATAAGCCACCAGTAAAAGTCATCTTTATTGAGGCAGAAAGAACTTCAACACAATCGTCTGATAATTTGTTGGCAATTACGAATTCTGTAAGGACTTATTGATCCTTGTTGGCATGCTTAAAATTACACAATTAACCTTCAAAAGCAAAAAACGCCAACATCATCATAGCTAATTTAAATAATTAAACAAACTATAGTGACTGCAATTCCATTTTATTTAAGTGATTCATGCTAGTTAACTTAAATAAATAAACAATTAGAGTGACTGCCAACAAGGCCTTAATTCCATTTAGTTAACTCATGTCAATCAACTTAAATAATTAAAGAACTATAGTGATTGCAAACAAGGCCTCAATACTTGCCAGCAGGGCAATGAATCTGATTTATTTAATTAACTCAACCTAGTTAACTAAAATAAATAAGTAAATTGTAAACGAAATAACTGCCAATACGGCAATAACCTATCTCGTCACCAATACCGTGCCAGAGCCGTAACATCATAGTAGGTCCTATCCTAATCAAATCCCAGACTCACTTCGAGCTGTGCATCAGAAAGAAACTCCATTCATAACTATAGAGGTTATTATTTCTCTCAACTGTGTAGTGTCTGGGGGACTATATTGCGGATAATTGGTACTACTATTTTCCACAATTTGGACCAATAATACCAGCTACCTGGGCCACGCCTGTAAAATCAGTAATATTGGCACTATAACACCCCATATTTTTATAACTCGGTTAACATTACCATATCTGTTATTATTATCCAATTCCATAATGAAACATGCGGAAGCCATAAAGAAATGAATAATTTACAAGGTTTCTCTCTCTCTCTCTCACTCACACACACAAACACACATGCACACGCGCGCGCACACACACACACACATGTATATATATAAAATGAAATACAATGAGTGCCCTAACGCTTACATCAATGAGTAAGAAACTAAACAAGATAAACAAAATGGATTGACCCTCTTACGACAAACTGGCATTCCGCTTACAATTATAAGGCCTTGTGGCCCACAATATAAAAGATTTCAAGTCTGGGACAATTTTCAAAGCTTCATACCTGAAATGTTATCAACAATGTGAGATGAAAATATAGTCCAGTAGAGATTCCAACGACCTTAAACAATAAGAACACTTAGATAGTTATGATCATGAATGCTTCGCATTATACCTATATAAGTAATGCGACTTTTCATATCCAAAATACACGTACATAGGTATATCATTTCTCAAAAGAATCATTTTTTTTTTTAACTATTTCAAGAAAACAATTCCTATCTTTTCAATTCCTCAATTTGATTTCAAAAGAGTTTATCAACTTCTTTTATTTTTGAACGAAAAATACAAAGCACCACTACAATGACGTCTACACCATCTTACCACCTAACACAATCTCGCTTTCCAATCTATTCGTTTCTCATTTTACAAAAGGCTTACAAATATCATTTCGATTTCAAAACCAACTCCCATTACTACAAATTCCCAATACCCACAAATAATTTGCCAATACCCTTTTTAATTATAAAAATCCCAATTTGTTAATATACAATCACAATCTAACACATATGCAACACTAATTAATCCCATTTCTCAAAACAAATAATAATAAATATAAGGGCTTCCCCCTCTAACATCCTAAACATGCTCAATTAACCCTTATTTCCCCAAATCAACAACAAGACAAGATTTAAACTCATACACCTTCAAACCCTGACCCACAAAATCATGCTTCTGGAAATCTGACAACAAATTATGCTTTTATGCAATAAAAGCTACTACACGTTTATCTATAGCAAGGTATTGTAAATAGTCAAAAAAATCACTACCTCTTGAATCGAAAAGGAGAAATATGAAAATTCATTAGCGATGAAAAGATGATTTGCTCAGATTAAAAGAATGCCCTTGCCACACTGTACGTTTTGGTACACGAAACTAGAGTAAACTTTGAGTGAAAGTAGATAAAACCCAAGCTTGAAGAGCTTGGTGGCCCCAAAATGGAAGAAAGAGAGAGAAGAGAGAGTGTAAAGTGAAGAAAGATCTGGCCAAAAGGTGATTTAAATGAGCTGATCTCGAATAGACCGTTCGATCGAGTGGTGAAATATGTGCTTGAGTGGTGAGAAAAGGCTTGTAGTAACTCCAACTTTTGCAAAGCAAACCGCTTGAGCGGTAGCTTTACCGCTTGAGCGAAGAAAATAAACTCCCATAATCTCAAACTACAAAACAAAGTATTGGATGATCCAAAAGACTGCAAACATGATTTTTCTGAAGTGCTACATGCAGAAAGTCCGAAAATCAACAAAGTATAGTAAACACACACCCAACTACCACATAGTTAAAATCAATTTTCATATAGTTTCCAACACTTAGCCAAATATATTAAATTCCTTTTTTGACTATAACTATGAAATATATCACAAGTAGGGATAGCAAAATTATCTGACCCAATTATATTTGTTTCAACATGATTTTAATAAAAAAAAGTTGCGGAAAACATTGATAACATAGGATAAATTGCACGGGCATGAAGGTCAAAACCATCAAGAGATTAGAGTAAAGTATGAAATTATATCATAAAAATAGTTGAGTTTAAAACCAAAATTTGCACGCAAAACCTCGAAAACCTAGCCCATTGCCATCTCTAATCACAAATGTTCGTTTACCATTATATCAATATTAGGGGTGGGCATTCGTTGGGCCGGGCCAACACTACATAAGGGACTTTGTGCCTGCCCAAGCCTGTCATGACCCTAACATTAGGCCTCTACATTTGCCTAAGCTCAGCCCAAAAAATATTTATAAATCCCAGGCTTACCCATCGAATTATATGTTTTTTTTTTTTAACATTCCATAATTAAATTCAATCACACATTATATTTTTTTAAATAAATATACTGAAATTATTATAAATTGAAGGATTTCTTAAATAAATTCAATCACACACCACTACAAATGTGAGTTTTAATAAAATCAACAAAGATAAAGTTTAGATGCCAATAAAAAATATATATTTTAATATATTATAATTAATTAATTAATTAATTTAATTGCGGGCCGGGTCAAATTGGGCTGGTTGAAAGTATAAATCTCAAATCTAGCCCATTAGTATAGCGGTTGAAAATGTTGGATTAGCCCGACCCTAGGACTAAAACAACCTTCCCAAATCCTAAAAAAAATAGGGTTGGGTCGGGTAGGTTGGGCAATGTAACGCCCTACTTTTTATTACTCGGGTAACATTACCAAATCCTTTTTATAACACAATTTCAGAGATAACATATGAAACTTCAATACATCAATAAAGACAATTAAGTAAAGTTTCTCACATCCGAATACATAATGAATGCAACAAGAGACATAATTACAATAAATCACCCCGCATGTTTACATCAATACATGAAAGAGAAAGGGTTCAACTCTTTTTACAACAATGGCATTTGGCCGACAATTAAAAGGCCCGTGGCCAACAGATAATGAAGATCCTCAATCTTGGAACACTTCTCGATGTCCACCTAAAAAAGGATTAGCAACATGGTATAAACATAAAGTCTAGTAGGAATCCCAACATGATCCTAAACAATAACAATATACAGATAGCTATGATCATTAGTGCTTTAAGTCATACCAAATACATAAGTGCCGGTTTATAAATGAAGATATACTTACATAGATATTTTTCCTAAAAAATGTTCAATTTGCTCAACAACACAACCATTCGTCTTTCCTTCTTCTTGTTACCATTCAATTTTAAACTTACTCGGTGACAACCAGTTTTTGAAACCAACCCACAGAACCCAATTACATTTTCTTCGATTACAAAACTTACACCAACTTCACTTTACAATTTTCGATTAGAAGTATCCCAAACAAACATGAGGACGATACATATAAAATACTCTTCACATAACCATTTAAGATACTGACATCCTCCACAAAATAATCATCTCAATGCATGATACACATAAATAGAACCACGATGATAACGAAAAACCCAACAACGCTCTACCTGCCTCAAGCACAGTAAGTCAAGTATACACCTTTCCAATTCTCATGCCAATTCACCAGTCACCAGCTGGAAGGAAATGGTACCTCTGCCAAGTTCTCCAAGTGCTAGTTGGAAGGTACTGGCACCCCACATTCTCAGTGCATCCAATTCTCTAAATGCTAGCTGAAGGTAATGGTACCCTTTATTCTTAGCACATCCACATTTCCAACTATCACATAATTCAACAAACAAACATAATCCGAGTGTGCTACATACACAAAAATCTATTCATCCAATATAGATAATTCTGAGTGTACTACATACACATAATCTATTCAATATCACAATTTCACCCGCCATCGATGACCAAGGACAAAACCTCTAAGCATATGTATTTAAGTATACGCAATACGATAATCCGATACTCCCATGACTTTAAGCCCAACAACAATAATAATAAGAATATTCAAAAGTTTCAAAACCCAACCTCATGTTCAAATCTAGATTTTCAATATGCCATGGTTTCTTTCTCTTTTCAAAATCAACTCTTTTATTTTCCAAAAACAAATTTCCACATTTCAATAGAACCACATCTAAGGATTTCCAAGCCATAATCCAAATTAACTTGACATGATTATCCAAATAAATTTCCAATACCATAATTTATTCATCCTTCATACTAACAACACAATAATTACAACTTAAACTATCAAAACACAATCTTTAATCAACTTTGCCCCTTTATAGTTCATTAGGTCAAATTATCAAAATTTGGGCTTTCCCTTTCTCTCGACATAAACACAACAAACCACTCCCCAACTAACCAAACAACAACCAATTTAATCAATTTCAAAACCCGAAGATCAAACCGTAGATCCCCTTTCATGATTTTCAAAAGATCCACAATAGATGTGATTTTTATATAATAAAATCTACCACATGTCTATCTATAGACGAGGTATTGAAAAGGAGCAAAAGAATTCCTACCTCAAGCAATGAAGAGAAGAAATCTTGAAAATCCAACTTCACTGAAAACACGATTCGCTCAGATTAAATGGAAGCCCTCGCCGAGCTTTACGTTTTGGTATATGGAACTAGGGGTCAAACATATGCAAAAGTAAATGAAAACCATGGAGAAAGAGTTTGAAGGCTGAGCAATGGCGGAAGGAGAGAGAAGAGAGAGACAGAGAAAAGTGATCCAGATGTGACCAAAAGTGATTTTTATAGTTACTGAATTCGGACAGATCGCTCGAGCGCACGAAGTGTCGCTCGAGCGACCAGACACAACAAGGTGTGACCGCTCGAGCACAGGAATCACAGCTTGAGCGAAAAATGCACCCTCCCAGTAGTTTTACAGACAAGAGATTGTTGCTCGAGTGCAAGATGTTTTGCTCGAGCGAAGAATACACACTCCCAATACTTTTTGCAAACCTGCAAAAGTACTGGAGGTTCACAAGACCGCTTGAGCACAAGATGTGTAGCTCGAGTGAAGGAACAAAATTCTAGGCATCAATAAGTTTTAAAAAGAGAAACCAACCAGCTTTAAATGCAACCAACACACCCCAATAACCAAATTCAATGAGGAATGAGGGGAAGCAAGACATGATCAACCAAATAGGGCAATGAAACCCGGATCTAAAACATCAACGGGTCAGATCTAAACTAGAGTCGCTATAACTTTCCCCCTTAAGGAATTTCGTCCCCGAAATTAAAGGTAAGGCTGAACAAAGGCAACTCAAACACAATCAGAAGCACAACCACCCATTAAGGATTGGATCCATACTTGGGATAGATTTTTGAATTCCAACTCACACTTCGGGACCTCGAAGACACCCGAACAACAAAACTCAATGAGCAAAACACGGATGCCTTAGCAACGCATACCAATCATTGGGCCTACGAGACAAAACAGAAATAACAACTACATGTGTACTAATAGCATTGACTGAACGACAACCACCTCAACAAGACCACACACACCCAAGCGCTAAGTATTTAGAATACTAAAGAAATTTCCACAACCAAAGTCTCAGTGAACTCACATAGGATAAGAGAACTCCCCACAAGATAAGGTTAGAGACAACACCTTGGTATGCAAACCTCACTAGCTCCAAAACATTCCTCAAACCATCACCCAAACCGAATTACAATTCAAGTTAAGTGACTTACCTAACACCTAACATTCTAGGTAAATCAAATGATAACAGAACTTGTTTTTTTTTATAAAAAAAAAACTTTTTCATTTTTTCGATTCTTTGGAAATCATCCTCTTGAATGCAAAACATTTCTCATAAGTGCTAAGACTCACACCAATCAAAGTTAAGACACATTTTCTGCTCTTCAAGCAAGGCTCAAGTTTTATAACCATTCCTAGAAACAAGGATGTAAATCAAAATATATAATCATCCACAAGTTAGTTGCACCAGACTATACAGTGAAATTCCTCATTACAATTTAGATTAGCTCCATAACATTTCCATTAAACAAGGCCATCCAAGGCTATAACTTTAGGAAAAATTCATTTTCCAAATCAAGCTCAACCACCATCATCTCATAACGTTCATTAGTCTTACCGTGGTGCCACAGCAAACACATATGCCACATTTATATAACAATCGTTAATAGAAATAGCATCCCGTTATCAGGATAACGAACACAAGCAAGTTCATCATTTTGAAATTCCATTTCATTGCAAACATCATCATAAGTTATCACCCACACAAGGCTTAATGCACACGTAAAACAGTAACTCTACACCCACTACTCCAACCTGAGAAGTTTTATCATTCAAGCAAGTTCCACACAAGCTTCTACACCCGTAAGCACAAGACTCCACTCTCGCCAAACCATTCTAAGGCACTTACATGGTTACAACCCTCTTCACCAAACTCCAAACTAGACCCAATGCGGCTATTTGTTAACCACCTTCCAACATCCACTACTCGCTTGACCAACTTGATAAAACTAGACACTAGGTACTGTAGACACCCCATTTTTGACCGTCCTCTAGACTTGGACGTCACCGTTGGAACACTCGGTGATTATCCATGTTTGTGTTCGTTTGGAGTTCCCGGAGTTCTCGGCTCGCGCGCCTTGCCTCAGGACCTCCGAACTCGACCGTTTTGTGTCTGGTTTTGCACCAAACACTTGTGTTTTGCCTTGGAAGGGCAGGGAATGCTTTGTGAGGCATCCCCACACACCACTGGCACTGGCTAGAGACCACCGGCTGGCTGGTGTTGCCACCGGCACTATATTGTGCCGGTCGGCACTATTTTGTGCCGGTCGGCACTTGTTTTGGCAAAATGACCATTTTGCCCTGCCGACCACTGTGCAGCTGCTTTATGAGATATTTTTAGACAGCTGTATGGCTTTAGCCTCCCCTCCATACATGTGTATGGAGGGATGCCCTCCTTGTAAGCTTGTTTGACAAGCTTTACAAGATTGATGCCTATAAGAGAAGGGCTTCTCTCTTGGCTCAAGGGTTAGAAGAGTTTTTGTGAGAGAGGTGAGAGGAAACTCTGGTTTTAGGTTAGAAGTTCTATATCTATCCTATATCCATACTTCTCTCTTGTTTGTGTAACTAGGTGTTTGTGCCTTACTTTTGCACATCAACACCTAGTGTTTCACCTTCTCTTGGTCACAGAGGTCCTAAGAGGTTGTTCTTGGTGTTCTTGGCTGGATTCAAGCAAAAGAAGGCAACAACATCAACTCTTGTGAAGGTGGTCAACAAGGGTGAGAAACTAGCTCTTTTTACCCCATTCTTGCACCTTGTTTTTACCTAGTTTAGAACTGTTTTTGTGCTTGGTGTTTAACACATAAAAGTTCTATTTTTTAAGTCTCTTCATTGTTCATTAAGAGTACTTGGTGGTTTGGGTAGGTTTGACCACCCTTAGGCCTTGAAAAGGCCACTTTTTGTGCCATTTTGTGAGAGATCCGAGACTTTGGTGTTAGGATCTCTTCACCACTGAAATCTTGAGAGATTTTAGTGGTGAAGATGATGCCTTGAAGTCCCAAGAAGGAGAGGGCCACCCCCTCTCCTTGATGTCCTTGAAAAGGGCAAGTTTTGGCCTCCAAAGGAGCACCATGTTTGGTTATGTTTTGAGCATGTCTTGGCTGCATTTTATGTTTATTATGCCCTAATACGACATTGCTAAGTGTTGGTTTTAGCACTCTTTGCATGCCTTGCATAGTTGCTTTGTAATGCCTTAATAGTCCCTTAACATGTCTAGGTTGTGTGCCTTTATTTCTAGCATGTTTTAGGCTTAGATCCATGAAGCTTGTATGCTTATTTTGCCATGAACAAGGTCTGTCCATGCTTGTTTTGGTCGGCCATGACTCGTATTACATAGCTCCTTTGTATTTGGCTTGTTGGCCTTAAGAGCATGAGTGTGTAGCATGCCTTGCTTGCTTCATTTTTGATGGTTTGGAACCATTTTGCATGCTATTTCAGTCCTTCATACATGTTTGTTTGATTGCTTAGCATGCCTCTTTAATGCTTTAAGAGTATGTGTTAAATGCTCCATGTTTTGGCTTTAATGCATGCCTTTGGATTCATGTCATCTAGATGCCATCTAGGTGGTCTTTTAGGCTTAGTTTTATGTGTTAAAACTCTATTTTTAAGTGTTTAAGTATTGCCATGTGTGGTTGTGCTAAGTGTGGTTCAAAGCCTCATTGACTTGCTTTGAACCTTAGACCATTTGCATGCTTTGTTTGGCTTGCTTTGTTGCATGATTTGGCATCATGTTTTGCATGAATTTCAGAGCTTTTCATGTATGCTAATAGTCCATGTTTGTGCCTCTTAGATGTGTTTGAGAGTTGCTTAATTGTGCTTAAGTGTTGGTGCCTTAACTTGTGCATGTGTGCATGTGTGTTTGGCCCTCATGATGTAGCACTTTGGCCACTGATTTTAGGCCAATTAGGAGTAGCCTAATTCATGTTTTAGTCCACTCCATTGCTTGGTTTATATGCCTTTTTGCTTAGGTTGTATGCCTAACATGTTTAGCTTGCTTGCATTGTTCATGTTGCATGCTAGATAACATGTTTAGGGTTGCATGTGTAGTGTGCATGTTTGGCCTCTTGAGGTGAAGTATGATGGAGGTTGAGCACCCTTGTTTGCTTGTTTGCATTGCATGCATTTGAAATCAAAGTTGCATTCTTGGTTCTTAGGGCCATCATGCATGGAAATGCGTGATTGGTGGTCCGAGAATCGAGGCACATGCCCCTTTGAGTCACTAACATGATAAGGGATGTGTTTGGTGCACAAATGGCTTGAATTATATTGTCATGCATAGATTTCCCCTTTGCTGCTGTGAGTTGCAGGTTCTGCAGGCATTCAGTGCCGGCCGGCACTATTTAGTGCCGACCGGCAGTCAACAAACAGCCGATGGCTTCTTTTTGTGCCGGTGGCCTCCTCCTTCAGCCGGTGGTGTCCTACCCCAGCCGGTGGTGATCCCCAATGCCCTGAGAGGCACTCCTGGGACTTTGGCAATTTTCTGAGAAGGAGAGCAGAGGAAACAGAGGCAATCCATGCATGGCAGTGCGGTTCCGAGCCAGTCCCGAGCGCATGCTGCATTTGGCCCTCATCTCGAGGTGATTTACTATTTAATTAGATTAATTATTTTATTTAATTAATTTAGTTGATTTGTAATATTTTAATTAGCTTGCGTAGTTAATTAATTTGTATATTCTTTCGGTCCCTCCGAGCGAGGGCAAAGTTGTAATAAGTGTGTGTGAGTGGGTGTATGTCTTCCAATCCCCATTTCTTTCTCCCTTTTATTTACCCGCTTATGTTGGTAGATTAGGGCACGTTCAAATTAGCATACCTTATGCAATGCATGTGTGCATTCATACATTTGTTTACATGCATCGGGCTCGGCACATCACACAAACTGCATTGTATTTCAATTCCAAATTGAATACGTGTTATTTGTAGCATTCCATATGCCATCTTAGGATAGCCGAGCCTGTCTAGATTGCATCCTTGCATGTGTTGCATTAGCCATTTTTAACATGAACTAGGATCATGCATATGATTACTAACTAGTTTCTGTTTTGGCTTGGAGTACTAGGTGAGCTTTTATGCTTTAGCATATCGCATGCGTGTGAATATTGTCATGATAGCATGATTACCATGAGGCTAAATGCTTATGTGATATTACTGTTTGAATGCCTGTGGGTGAAGGTTGGATCGCTTGAGTTGGAACAACTCATTGAAATCCGTATTTTAGCCTACTTGCGAGTAGCAAAATCTAACACGTTTTTCGAGACAAAACGGATATGCAATGTTTATTTCCAAGTTAGGCAATCTAGTCTATACTTTTGTGTTGTGCGCATCACATAGTAATTCTAGGTTAATAACCGGAATAAGAACGCATAAAGTTTTCAAAAACGGATATCACGGTTAGTAGAGGCCGGTCTTCGAACCGGGCGAGAGGGGGTGCTCATAGATGACCTTCCCCAATCGTACCCAAGCTCCCGAGCCAAGTCACTTTGGTGATGACGGACACGTGGCCTTCGGCACCGAGTCAGGGTTTCCTAAATTTTCCCATTTTAAAATATTTAGGTGGCGACTCTGTAATCTGGCAAAGCAGTCCATGTTTGGCACTTCTTTTCAAAAATCAGTTTTTCTTCAAAACGATTTGCCAGAGTTGGACTCTTTGGTTCAAGATTAAGAACCGTGACATTTGAGTCCTTCGAACTGTAGTGACCCAATATCGAACCAGAACCGGGGGGGGGGGATTCGCACCCCTCTTCCCCGGGATGCGTTCGGGGACGTCTACAGTTTCTGGCAACTCTGCTGGGGATTTTAGAGAGCTTGACTCGAGCTCGTGATATCCTGTTTTTGACTGCACATATGTGTTTCTTTGCATTGCATGTGCATTGGTGCGCCTAGGACACCGTGTTGGCCATCTGCTATTCCTGAGCGGTTTGCCGGAGGCTTGTCTTGTCAAGGCATGTCCGTAAGGCTGACCGGTTGCGGGCTCTGCCAGTATGGGAACACAAACCCCGGTTTTACCGGGGCACCCTTTTCGACCATTCGACCTAGTGCATATTCGGAATCCATAGTGACCATTCCAAACTAGGACAGGTTGCTTACCCGATATAGGTTGTTTGAAACCGCTGCGTGCGTAGTGAAACCCTAGCTCCTGACAAAATAGGACAGGGAAACCCTACCCCAATATAGGGGTGTTTTGGTTCTCATTTATCTGCTATGTGCTTCTAGAATGTATCTCTGCAGGAAAGTACATGTCAGTTTACCAGTGCGAGTATCCGGCCCGAAGGGCACCAGTATCAGTGTTGTTGAGGAACCAGTTATATCTGCGGGTATCAGTTCAGTTCTGGGAACAGTGATTCTGGGGAACAGTAATCAGTAGTAGAGATCAGATGTTTGACTGCGTCTGTGTTTGATCTGTTTTGGGCTGAAATGCTGTCCGTTTTGCCTTTCAGTTGAGAGAGTCCAGAAAATCGATACAGAATAGCCAGTGTTTTCCCTTGCTGGGGCAGGGTTTGAGATGACGCAGGGTTCAGAAGAAATAGTGGTTATGACAGCCGCGTTGGATCAAGGGATCACCCTACAGAGTGAGGCCGGCGTAGATATGCCGCATCCTCCTAGGTCGCCCGCTACACACCCAATCTGGGCCCCCCAGTTCTATCAGGCTCGCGAGACCACTACATTCGAGTTAATGGGGATGATAGGTGATCTCCAAAGATCTGTGGCAGATCTCACTTACGGGATGTCAGCCTCGCCACCGGTTGCACCGTATGCCGGAAATTTTGAGCCCCAAGAGCCCCCGCTACTGGGACGGATTGTGATCGAGCTTAATCAGCCGGAGATAGCCTCCACATACAACAGTGATGTACCAGTACCAACCCAAACCTCTCACCAGGTTGAGGCCAGGGGCAAAGGCAAAGCAAAGGCAGACGCCGACCCCATGGGACAGCTGCTGTGGGCAGTCGAGGGTTTAAAAGCCGGGGGGATGAACAAACAACAGGTATCTGCGATGACAACCAAAATTGTGAAGGATGCTTTTCCCACTCTATCTGAGGGTAGTTCAAGCCAGTGGGAAAATCAGGATAGACCCCGTTATGTTGAAACAGTTTCTCTCACTCCCAACCCCGTACCTGGGAAGGATCAGAAATTCAAGCCCGCACATGCCGATTCGTTCGCCAGCACATCTAGCAGGAGCACTCAGGCTTCAAAATACCAGCCCCGGGGGCGCAGGGTCTTCCATTCTCTCTACATGCCTTTGTCTAGGGCACTTCTCATTTTGGCCAAAAAGGGGCATCTTACACCCCTCGAGCCTAGGCCGCTCCCCAAACCCCTTCCAGCAGGACATGATGTCACTCAGTACTGTGCGTACCACCAGCAATCTGGCCACTCCACCGATAACTGCTTTCGCCTTCGCCACGAGGTGCAGGATCTGATTGACAACGAGGTTATCCTCCCACCCACCTCAGCTAAATCAGTCACTACCCAGTTATTGGATTTTGAAGACACCGATACTGCGAGTATGTAATTGGGATTCAACCGCCTGCGGGCAACGCCTTGAGTTTTTGATGTGGCGTCTGGCACGCATTTTTGAGCATCCGCGAATGCTACTTTTGTAAATCCTGGCTTGGGTGCCGAGTCAGTCTTTTGCTTTGTTTTGAGTCTGTCTCTATCTTGAGTCAGTCCTTTTTGCTTAAGGGTCTGTCTTGTTGTAACGAATCAGTCCCTCTTTTGTATAGAATACCAGGTGACTCCGGGGTTGTTGCCTCAAGCACCGTTTTGTTTTGTAATTACTTCTTTTTGCTTTCTTTTTGGGTCTACCTCTGCTGTGGAGCCAGTTTACATCCGGGGAACCTGAATGAAATAGCTGCGGCTACCGTGTTTCCGTATCTATTGTTTTGGGCTAGTTGTGCCAGAGAATTCGAATGGGGTGACAGCGCATTCCACCCGCTCTTGTGTGCCCTAATAATTATTGTTTTGACCTAAGTTTTTCAAACCCTTTTGAACACTGCGGTGAAAACGAAGAGGAAGGAATTCCTCGGGATTTGCAAAACTTTGATCAAATTGAAAGAAAGAGAGGCATGCTAAGCCCTTAATGATCGAAATCATGCTTGTCAGCGTGAGTACTGAGAAGGACCCTGGCTTGATCTAGACTGGTTCCACACTGTCTTCGGCGCGAGCGATTCGTCGCCTTCTTAAAAACTTTCGAAAACAAAATGTTTTGCGCAGTCCTGCGAAGACCTATGTGGAATCGCTCTTGAGATTATGCAGCTTAGGATCGCTCTCGACCTCGAGACCCGACCCCTCATTTTCAAACCTTGGACCGGCATCCAGAATGTTCAATGATTAGCTATCAATGCAAGGCCCGTGTGGCCAGACTCGAAGCAGCCCTCGATCAAGGGGCACCGAAATCGGAGCAAAAAGACTAGAGTTCACCAGGAGAAGTTGGCAAAGCAACCGTGATTGATTCTCCTGCAAAGTACTGCAACGGTCATTCTCCCGGAAAAGGGGAGGCTTCGATTTCGAAAACCATTTGGCATGGACCAAGCTACACTTTTACCCTTTGAGAGGCTCGCTGGGTCGAAAACCCAGGAGGGCGACCCAGGCAAAAGTTAGAGCAAAGAAAAATAAAAATAAAAAGAAAAAAAAAGAATGCAAAAGAAAGAAAGAAAGAAAGAAAAAAAAAAAGAAAAAAGAAAAAAATGCAAAAGAAAAAAAGAAAAAGAAAGAAAAGAAGCTCGCAAGGTCGAAAACCCGCATTGGGCGCCTTGGCAAAAGTAAGAGCCTAAAAATAGTGAAGGTTAAAATACCCGAGTGTACCTTAACCGGAACTACGTAAGGCTTGATTCCCATGTTTGGGATACGTAGGCAACTTCATCCTGAAGTCCAGCCCTTAACGCTTTCATAGCGTCTCAGTCCATGTAATGGTTTTGATTACCTATGCTTCCTCCGAATCCGATGTCTCGGTTGCAACAACTGGAGCTGCGTGATCAACTTCCTCCTGAAGTCCAACCGCCAATGCTTTCAAGGTGACTGTGTCCATATATTGTTTGTGACCGCCTTCGTCCTCTCCGTACGTGAGAATTCGGTTGCGATCAATCATCGATGAGCATGCCGCAGCATCGTCCAAGCAAGGGGCAACTTTCCGTTGCCTCATATCGCCATAAAGTTGCCCTGAGTTGCCGCCCAAACTATAGGGGCAACTTTCCGTTGCCCTCCTTCCCCCCTTCAAGCAAGGGGCAATTTTCCCAAATTGCCTCCGATCCGAGGTTGCGTATCTCGAGGGTAGGTTCTGTGCTTGTTGAGCATTGACTGTTTGCGAAAATAGTTTTTGAAAATTTTTACTGAGGTTGGCTATTTTCTCGAAAATTATTTCATTTTCCAAAATCGGACCATGTTTGGACCCAAAAAGGAAAACTTTCAGTGCTTACGGCCTGACTTGCATGATTTTCAAATCAAAAATTGAACAAGCATGTTAATCTAACGTTCATTTTGATCAAAACTGTTTTAGAAAGAAAACGAAAAAATGGTCAAAGTAATGAACTAGGGGCACAGTCGAGTCGGGTGTTCCGCCTCTCCTTTGTTATCGACGTACTTGCCAGAAAGGCACCCTATCTATCAGAAGAAATAGCCGTGAGCTAGCTGTATCGGGCGTGAATCCGCCGCTTCCTATTCATCCATCAATCACCCTGGGGAGGGACGAAAAATGAGAGAATAAAGAATAGAGAGGTGTAAGTCGAGAGAAAAGTGAGCAAGAGGGTTTTTGAGAGAAAAACCGAGCTTGAGGGCCGAGTGGCGTGAGGATCACCCAAATCAGAAAGGGTGGGAAACCTGCCCGGAGGAATTGGCTCCTCAAGGTCTTTTATTTTCAAGCACGTCCGTGTGTCGTGTCCTTTGATTTGTCGGTCTCAGTTTAGCTTTGAGTCTTCTCCGAGTGTATCTCGTTGTGTTTAGGTCGTGTGCCTTTTATTTTCCTCACTTGAGTCCTTTCCACTGTGTTCAGTTGTAGGCTCGATACCCAGGTTGAGAACCCTTTCTTTTTCTCAAATCGTTTATGCTCAGGGTGCTGTGTCATTCTCTACATTTATGCGAGGCAAGAGAAGAAAAGGAAATTTTGGGACATCCGAATGTGTTTCAACTTCAACTGTCTCAGTTTTGGTGAGCCGTCTTGTCAGATTGGGCCAATTGTTCAAAGTTTGCCGTGTGCAGAATGGACCGGATATTGTATTGTGAGCTGTGTGCAGACTAATCCCCAGCAGAATATGGGCTATTTGTTCAGTTTGAGCAGTGATTTGTCTGGGTTGTTTACTGTTAGTTGGTTGGTTATCCGATTATTACAGTGCAAGTGCTCAATTTTCAGACAACAAATCGTAATCATTTACATTTGAGGTGTAATATGATGCAGTGCAATGCAAAGTACGAGGTATGTAAATAAAATACTTTTCAGATAAAAGTTTGTTTTATATCATCGTCTTTTCAAATACAAAGTTTTGAAGAAAGCAAAATCTGCCTGTGGCAGTACAAAGTACTCTATCTACTAAAAAGAGAAAAGTACAAGAAAAGAAATAAAGAAAAAAAAAAAACAGCAGAAGTCTGTAATCATCATCAATGGCCTCGCGCCGGGGGATCCATCCTCGCCCTCTTCCTGGGGAAGCCCAGGAACATCGTCGGAAGCATTGCTGTCAGAGCCCGAGCCCGAGCTATCCCCGGCCTCCTCCTCGGACGACTCCGCCTCCATCTCTGACTCGCCATCACCTGGAACTGGTGCTCGCGAGCTGCTCCCGACATGAGCGTGTCACCCTCTGGTACGGGGGAATATCCTGTCATCCCGAGTAGAAAGGGAAGGCCCAGCCGGAGGAGCGCCGCCCACTGGCGGAATCGGAAAGGGAGGCTGAAAAATACGAAAAGCAAATGCATCAGAAAACTGTGAGCAGTATATCAGAATGCAGTGTATAAGTATAGTATGTGAATGCCGTGAGCAGTTAATCAGTACAGAATGCAGTGTATAAGTACAGTACGTGAATGCCGTGAGCAGTTAATCAGTACAGAATGCAGTGTATAAGTACAGTACGTGGATGCCGTGAGCAGTTAATCAGTACAGAGTGCAGTGTATGAGTACAGTATGTGAATGCCGTGAGCAGTTAATCAGTGCAGAATGCAGCGTATGAGTACAGTGTGTGAAGGCCGTGAGCAGTTTATCAGATTTTGTGTAGTGCAGCAGTATGTATGGGACAGAGTATGGTTTGAGACTGTGGTCAAAAGAACGTACCGGAAGACTGTAGGCGGCCATGACGTCGAGGGTCCGCTGCAGCATCCCCATCAGGGAGGCACACAGCTCCACCGACTGCCGTGTGTACTCGGAGGAAGCCTGCAAAAGTATCGGATGCATTAGTATTCTGCGGAATATCAAATAAACTAAAATGGAATGGCAATGCAAGATGCAAAGTGAAGTAATACGTACCGGGGGTAAGTCGGGAATACCGGCTAACTCGTGACCAGCCGAGGGAGGAACGAAGGGGATCTGGTAGGTCTCCCCACCCTGCCCCCTGTACGTCAACATAGTGGGCAGAGTGGGCCAACCGGACCCTCGTCCCCTCTGTACCCCACCCCTGCCTCGGACTCGGGCTCTCCTCGAAGATCCCACTCCTGCTCCTGCCTCTGCCCGAGCTGCTGGCACCGCAGGACTCCCTCGCTCAGTCTGGCGACCCCCGCTCAGAGGCCGCATAATGAAGGTCCGGACGTACTCAGAGTAGTCACCCTCGCCCCTATAGCCGCCCTCGTCCCAGCCAAGGGTGTAGTCCTCCATCTGCTGCAGAGAAAACCTCTCGGTGTCCCTCATGTGCTCAGGAGGGTGAACCGGAACTATCTGCTCTAGCAACCCGAGGGTCTGGCGCAGAAAACGCTCCCCCAGGTACCAAGCCCGACAGACCGGGCCCTCCAGCAAAATCCGGTAACGAGAGGTCTCCTCCGCACCGGCAAACCGATCCTGAATGCCTGCTGGCACCGCACCCCACGGCCTCCAAGTGACCTGAATCGAAACAGTTGGTTATTTGCTGGTTATCAAAATACACAGTAGCAAAGCAAAGTTTAAATGAACTGTAAGCAAAATATACCTCGGCAGAGGTGATGGTGTCGAAGAATCGGCGGTAGAAGCTGAAGGTATCCCGAGGTCGCCGTGTACACCTCCCATCGTAGCGGCGCGAGAAAGGGATGACCAGGGGAGTCTCCGTCTCCGGCACTGGCTCCTGCCTAGGGAAGTAGGCATACACCCACAACTGCAAAACAGATGTCAGTATGACCATCAGATAAAGCAGAATGCAGTGTAAAGCAGAAATAACAGAGACGTGTGTTGTGTAGTGTATTTTGCAGAGTGTACAGAGTGAACGGTGTACAGTCAGAATAAAGCAGAGATAGCAGAGCCGTGTGTTGTGCAGTGTACTGTGCAGAGTATGTGTGTGCCGTGTGTACAATATACAGTCAGTGAAAAGCAGAGTATGTGTGTGCAGTGTGTACAGTATACAGTCAGTGTGAGCAGTGTACAGTGCAGAATACAGAAAGTATGTAGAGCAGAAATGTAAAGCAGAGAAGAAGACATACCTCCCAGGCCCGCCAGTAGCCTCCGAGCAACTGCCCGCTGCCACGGGAGACTGAGCTCATGTAGCCGTAGAGGGTGGCCAGAGCCGCGCCACCCCAATCAAAGCGCAAAATATCTCTGACATCTACCAGTGCGCTGAGAAGACAGAGGGGCACTGTGTTCGCCCGGTCGGCGAAGAGGGTCGTCCCTAGCAAAAACATCAAGAAGCCGCATGCGTACTGCTCCATGGCCTCCTGGGTCATCGGGGCTGCGTCGATGAGGGTGGGCTGGACCCTGAACTGAACCTCGAACCAGGAATACCTGACAAAGCTAGGACGCGCCAGAGGCGGTGCCTCGCCAAGCAAGTAGACCTGGGCCGCGGTCCACTCATCCATGTCAATGTCGAAGGGGATCGAATCACCCCCTACCCCGATGCCAGTAAGCATCGCGAAGTCGTAAGGAGTCATCGTCATGTCCCCTGCCACCGACAAGTGGAATGAATCAGTGGTGTCCCACCACCTTTCTGCCAGAGCGGCAAGGAGAGGTCTGCAGGCGGAGAGCCTGGAAAGTCCCCTACAAAATGCACCGAAGCCGGCCCGATCGACGATCTGACGGACTGCGTCAGGTAGCTCGGCATACCACTCTCGAGCGACGGTATTCCCATACCCGCGGATGGCATGGGAACCTCCTTGTTTACAAACAAACAGTTGCGAATCAATATGAGATGTACAGTTTCGAAGAAACAGTTAAAGTCAGTACAAAGCTAGTATGCGTGCAAGTCTTTCAGATTCAAACAGAAACCGGGTACCGGTGTGCTTACGGTAAACTACGGCGCGTGATGCGTCAGTGTGTTTCGAGTGGTCCAGTGTAAACTTGGTGCACGTGTGCACGTTTTTCAGATGCAAGCAAATATCAGATTTCAGTGCACCAATAGGTGGACTACGGCCTGTGATGTGTCAGTACTCCCATCGGGATCAGTGTAAACATAGCATGTGTGTGTGTTTTTCAAAGTTCAAACGAATGCCGGGTCCCGGTATGTTTCAGTGAATTACCAACGTGTGATGCGTCTGCGTGTTTGTGTGATTCAGTGCAAGTCTAGCATGCGTGCGAGTTTTCAGATTCAAATAAGCACCGGGTGTCGGTGAGTTCATGTCAAAAGTGCAATGTGTGCCGTGTGTTTGGGTGATTCAGGCTAGTGCAGTGTGTGTGCATGTGTGTTGGTCCTAAGCAGATATCAGTTGTGAGGTTGTCTACAATCAACTACAGCGCACAGTGTATCAGATCTAAAGCAGTTAAGGCATGTAATCAGCTATGGCAGTTGACAGTTAAAGGTCCTACATTGCAGAAAATAAAGTAGGTCAGGATGTTACCTCGGAAGTGCCGAAGGATAAGTGAGAAGCCGGCTCGCGCAGGAGAAGCTCCGGGTCCAGCGCTCGGTCGAAGCCGCGAAAGTGGCAAAGTCCATCGGGTGGTAGAATGTGAATAGCCGGCCGGTAGGTCGCCGGATCAAATGGACGCTCGCTCAATGGGAGAAGCTCAACCCCGGGATCCATCTCGTGATCCGGGGGAGCCCCGACATGTGGAACGTCGTCAGTCATGGCAATGGGGATGAGAAAATAGCCGGAAAAAGAAAACCGAGCAAGAATACAAAAAGTCAACTGGAAAAGTCAACCCCGAGCGGGTCGAAAATGGCCGGAAAGGCCGGAAGATGAAAATACACGGAAATGTAGAAAAAATCGAGGGGAACAAGTCCCGAAAATGCGGAAATAGCAAAGGAGATCCCGAAATGAAGTTTCGATCGGGTGGAAATGTCCGAAACGCGAAGAATATCGCGAATCCGACGGTAAAACGAGCGTAAAACACGAGGAAATCGACGAAAAATCGAGAGAACAAAGCTCTAGAGAGAGAGAGTGAAGGTTTTCGGTGGAGGCAAAGTGAGGAATTAGGGTTTCAAGCCCTATTTTAAAAGACCCGAGGCAAAATGGCAGAACTGCCCCCGGTCGGCACTATTTTGTGCCGGTCGGCACAATATTGTGCCGGTGGATGAGTTCAGGCAGCCGGTGGCAGCCGGTAGCCTTCCCACCCAGCCGGTGGTGTTCCCAAGGCCTTGTTTAGGCTAGATGAGGGGTTTTGGGTCTTCATAGCTCAAGAAAGTGCAAGAAAGTGCATCTCCGACGCTCAACCGGCCTCCGTTTTGACCTCAGACAGTGTCTTCTGCGTGTGGCACTCAAATTCATGTGATGACTGTATCCTTTTGTATTCTTTTGTCTTTCATAAGATTTAAAAGTTTCCCCGTGTGTGTGTTGCACACATTCATCACACTTTCCGGTGCGCCGCCTCGCGCCGTCTCGCACGTCCCTTGCGGCTTGCATTATTTTCCATCCGATGAGGTATGCGTGCCTCATCTTGCATTTCATTGCATTTCTAGGTACGCGTGCCTCGTTTTGCATTCTATTTTCCATCCGATGAGGTATGCATGCCTCATCTTGCATTTCATTACATTTCGAGATACGCGTGCCTCGTTTTGCATTCTACTTTCCATTCGATGAGGTATGCGTGCCTCATCTTGCATTTCATTGCATTTCGAGGTACGCGTGCCTCGTTTTGCATTCCATTTTCCATCCGATGAGGTATGCGTGCCTCATCTTGCATTTCATTACATTTCTAGGTACGCGTGCCTCGTTTTGCATTCCATTTTCCATCCGATGAGGTATGCGTGCCTCATCTTGCATTTTATTACATTTCGAGGTACGCGTGCCTCGTTTTGCATTCCATTTTCCATTCAGTGAGGTATGTGTGCCTCATTTTTCATTTCATCTTAATCCGCGTGAGGTGTGCTACCTCACGTGCCTCATTTTGCATTTCATCTTTGATTCGCGTGAGGTGTGCTACCTCACGTGTTTCATTTTGCATTTAACTTTGATTCGTGTGAGGTGTGCTACCTCACGTGTTTCATTTTGCATTTCACTTTGATTGGCGTGAGGTGTGCTACCTCACGTGTTTCATTTTGCATTTCACTTTGATTCGCGTGAGGTGTGCCACCTCACGTGTTTCATTTTGCATTTCACTTTGATTCGCGTGAGGTGTGCCACCTCACGTGTTTCATTTTGCATTTCACTTTGATTCGCGTGAGGTGTGCCACCTCACGTGTTTCATTTTGCATTTCACTTTGATTCGCGTGAGGTGTGCTACCTCACGTGTCTCATTTTGCATTTCACTTTGATCCACGTGAGGTGTGCTACCTCACGTGTTTCATTTTGCATTTCATTGCATCTCGACGCACGTATGCCTCGTTTTGCACTTCATTTTCCATCAAATGAGGTATGCGTGCCTCATTTTGCATTTCATTGCATCTCGAGGCACGTATGCCTCGTTTTGCACTTCATTTTCCATCAAATGAGGCATGCGTGCCTCATTTCGCATTTCATTGCATCTCGAGGCACGTATGCCTCGTTTTGCACTCCATTTTCACACCAATGAGGTATGCGTGCCTCATGATTCATTTCATTCTCACTTGCATTATTTTGCATCCCTTGTGGCACGCATGTCACATTCGCACAGTTGCCCCACCACACCACGGTCCGGCGGGACCAAAAACACGCGCGGTCCGGCGGGACCAAAAACACGCGCGGTCCGGCGGGACCAAAAACACGCACGGTCCGGCGGGACCAAAAACACGCGCGGTCCGGCGAGACCTAAAACCCGCGTGATTGCATTATCATGCCTTTTATTACGAGCATTGTCATGCACTTATGCTTTGCATCGTTCTCCACACCGGGTCCGACGGGACCAAAAACACGCCACGGTCTAGGAGACCTTAAATCCTTGGAGGGTGCAAAACCTTCGATACATCGGCATGCGTGCCTCATCCGCATTATCATGCATCATTGTAAATATCGCATTGTCATGCATCATGCATTTCAAATCAAAAAAAAAAAAAACAAAAATATCATGCATCATTTGCATTTCAAAAACCAAAAGAAAAAAAAAAAAAAAACATCATGCATCATTTGCATTTTCAGACAAAAAAACAAAAAAACAACATGCATTGTCATGCATACATTTTGCATTCCGGTCTAGGAGACCTTAAATCCTCTGGAGGTGCAATTCCTTCGGTGTTTGTCGTGCCTGAACGACTTCCGTGCTTGCGGTGAGTTCCTAGTATACCATCCTGTTGGAAGAATAGGGAAAACTGCAATCATAGTCGTTGCATCATAGTGCATTGTCATGCATCATTTGTATATATCGCATATGTCATGCATTCCAAAAAAAAAACAAAAACATCATGCATCATTTGTATATATCGCATATGTCATGCATTCCAAAAAAAAAAAAACAAAAACAACATACTGCATATGTCATGCATTCATTTTGTGAGCATCCATCTAGGTTGCATTTTAGTTGCATGCATCCACTGCATCATCTTCCATCCATGGCTTGCGCCTTTCCTTGTTGAGCTTGGTCTGGTATGTGCTCATACTTTTCACGTCTATACACTCATAGTTCTGCGTGCGCTCGCGCCTTGAGGGCTTCGACACCTTTTCTATGTTAGACATGGCTTGTACGTGTACATGCCCTTCCTAGGCGAGATTTGGTTTGGCCCGCGTGCCATATCCATTGTATCATCTATCCATCATATTACATTGTAGTGTAATTGTTGCATCCGGCATTAGGATCATCATTCTTTCCCCAGCGGGTCGTCACCCCACTTATGTCATTCCACCCAATACTTGTTCTTGTGTCTGTCTACATTATTCATAGTTCTGCGTGCGCTCGCGCCTTGAGGGCTTCGACACCTTTTCTATGGTAGACAGACTTGTTACCTCCATCAATCTATTTGACATTTGTGTGGTCTCGAATCGCTCATGAATGAATCATGATTCAATTGCCTTGCATGTAGTTTGCATGTAGTTTCAATTGTATTGCATTTCCATTTGCATTGTTCATACATAGTTTTGTATACATTGCATATCATTTTGCATCCATTCTGCATTGTCATGCATGATGCTAACGATATTGTACCTGTTAAGTTTGTTTTCTTTTCAGGCACGATATTGTATGTACGGTTCATTCGAGGCCGGTGAAACCGGACGAGCCGCGCAGGTATTGTATCTCCCGAGTGAGACGTATCGAGAATTACATAATTCTCTTACACCCTTTCTGCATTGTAGTGTAGTTTGGTGTTTTCTAGCTTAAAACTGTTGCATGCGTGTTTCGTTACAGCTTTCTTTGCATGATCATAAGTTATGCCCGGCTTCTTGCATTTTCAGTTGCATTTTGCCCCTGCCTTCGGGCGCATATCTTACTTGTCGTGCATGTTTGTCTGAGTCTTCGGCCTTGTCAAAAATGGGTCGTCTCTGGGCTTTGACATTCACTCCCGTCATTGTTATGACTTCCGAGTTCTATCAAAGAGGGGCAACTGTAGACACCCCATTTTTGACCGTCCTCTAGACTTGGACGTCACCGTTGGAACACTCGGTGATTATCCATGTTTGTGTTCGTTTGGAGTTCCCGGAGTTCTCGGCTCGCGCGCCTTGCCTCAGGACCTCCGAACTCGACCGTTTTGTGTCTGGTTTTGCACCAAACACTTGTGTTTTGCCTTGGAAGGGCAGGGAATGCTTTGTGAGGCATCCCCACACACCACCGGCACTGGCTAGAGACCACTGGCTGGCTGGTGTTGCCACCGGCACTATATTGTGCCGGTCGGCACTATTTTGTGCCGGTCGGCACTTGTTTTGGCAAAATGACCATTTTGCCCTGCCGACCACTGTGCAGCTGCTTTATGAGATATTTTTAGACAGCTGTATGGCTTTAGCCTCCCCTCCATACACGTGTATGGAGGGATGCCCTCCTTGTAAGCTTGTTTGACAAGCTTTTTAAGATTTATGCCTATAAGAGAAGGGCTTCTCTCTTGGCTCAAGGGTTAGAAGAGTTTTTGTGAGAGAGGTGAGAGGAAACTCTGGTTTTAGGTTAGAAGTTCTATATCTATCCTATATCCATACTTCTCTCTTGTTTGTGTAACTAGGTGTTTGTGCCTTACTTTTGCACATCAACACCTAGTGTTTCACCTTCTCTTGGTCACAGAGGTCCTAAGAGGTTGTTCTTGGTGTTCTTGGCTGGATTCAAGCAAAAGAAGGCAACAACATCAACTCTTGTGAAGGTGGTCAACAAGGGTGAGAAACTAGCTCTTTTTACCCCATTCTTGCACCTTGTTTTTACCTAGTTTAGAACTGTTTTTGTGCTTGGTGTTTAACACATAAAAGTTCTATTTTTTAAGTCTCTTCATTGTTCATTAAGAGTGCTTGGTGGTTTGGGTAGGTTTGACCACCCTTAGGCCTTGAAAAGGCCACTTTTTGTGCCATTTTGTGAGAGATCCGAGACTTTGGTGTTAGGATCTCTTCACCACTGAAATCTTGAGAGATTTTAGTGGTGAAGATGATGCCTTGAAGTCCCAAGAAGGAGAGGGCCACCCCCTCTCCTTGATGTCCTTGAAAAGGGCAAGTTTTGGCCTCCAAAGGAGCACCATGTTTGGTTATGTTTTGAGCATGTCTTGGCTGCATTTTATGTTTATTATGCCCTAATATGACATTGCTAAGTGTTGGTTTTAGCACTCTTTGCATGCCTTGCATAGGTGCTTTGTAATGCCTTAATAGTCCCTTAACATGTCTAGGTTGTGTGCCTTTATTTCTAGCATGTTTTAGGCTTAGATCCATGAAGCTTGTATGCTTATTTTGCCATGAACAAGGTCTGTCCATGCTTGTTTTGGTCGGCCATGACTCGTATTACATAGCTCCTTTGTATTTGGCTTGTTGGCCTTAAGAGCATGAGTGTGTAGCATGCCTTGCTTGCTTCATTTTTGATGGTTTGGAACCATTTTGCATGCTATTTCAGTCCTTCATACATGTTTGTTTGATTGCTTAGCATGCCTCTTTAATGCTTTAAGAGTATGTGTTAAATGCTCCATGTTTTGGCTTTAATGCATGCCTTTGGATTCATGTCATCTAGATGCCATCTAGGTGGTCCTTTAGGCTTAGTTTTATGTGTTAAAACTCTGTTTTTAAGTGTTTAAGTATTGCCATGTGTGGTTGTGCTAAGTGTGGTTCAAAGCCTCATTGACTTGCTTTGAACCTTAGACCATTTGCATGCTTTGTTTGGCTTGTTTTGTTGCATGATTTGGCATCATGTTTTGCATGAATTTCAGAGCTTTTCATGTATGCTAATAGTCCATGTTTGTGCCTCTTAGATGTGTTTGAGAGTTGCTTAATTGTGCTTAAGTGTTGGTGCCTTAACTTGTGCATGTGTGCATGTGTGTTTGGCCCTCATGATGTAGCACTTTGGCCACTGATTTTAGGCCAATTAGGAGTAGCCTAATTCATGTTTTAGTCCACTCCATTGCTTGGTTTATATGCCTTTTTGCTTAGGTTGTATGCCTAACATGTTTAGCTTGCTTGCATTGTTCATGTTACATGCTAGATAACATGTTTAGAGTTGCATGTGTATTGTGCATGTTTGGCCTCTTGAGGTGAAGTATGATGGAGGTTGAGCACCCTTGTTTGCTTGTTTGCATTACATGCATTTGAAATCAAAGTTGCATTCTTGGTTCTTAGGGCCATCATGCATGGAAATGCGCGATTGGTGGTCCGGGAATCGAGGCACATGCCCCTTTGAGTCACTAACATGATAAGGGATGTGTTTGGTGCACAAATGGCTTGAATTATATTGTCATGCATAGATTTCCCCTCTGCTGCTGTGAGTTGCAGGTTCTGCAGGCATTCAGTGCCGGCCGGCACTATTTAGTGCCGACCGGCAGTCAACAAACAGCCGATGGCTTCTTTTTGTGCCGGTGGCCTCCTCCTTCAGCCGGTGGTGTCCTACCCCAGCCGGTGGTGATCCCCAGTGCCCTGAGAGGCACTCCTGGGACTTTGGCAATTTTCTGAGAATGAGAGCAGAGGAAACAGAGGCAATCCATGCATGGCAGTGCGGTTCCGAGCCAGTCCCGAGCGCATGCAGCATTTGGCCCTCATCCCGAGGCGATTTACTGTTTAATTAGATTAATTATTTTATTTAATTAATTTAGTTGATTTGTAATATTTTAATTAGCTTGCGTAGTTAATTAATTTGTATATTCTTTCGGTCCCTCCGAGCGAGGGCAAAGTTGTAATAAGTGTGTGTGAGTGGGTGTATGTCTTCCAATCCCCATTTCTTTCTCCCTTTTATTTACCCGCTTATGTTGGTAGATTAGGGCACGTTCAAATTAGCATACCTTATGCAATGCATGTGTGCATTCATGCATTTGTTTACATGCATCGGGCTCGGCACATCACACAAACTGCATTGTATTTCAATTCCAAATTGAATACGTGTTATTTGTAGCATTCCATATGCCATCTTAGGATAGCCGAGCCTGTCTAGATTGCATCCTTGCATGTGTTGCATTAGCCATTTTTAACATGAACTAGGATCATGCATATGATTACTAACTAGTTTCTGTTTTGGCTTGGAGTACTAGGTGAGCTTTTATGCTTTAGCATATCGTATGCGTGTGAATATTGTCATGATAGCATGATTACCATGAGGCTAAATGCTTATGTGATATTACTGTTTGAATGCCTGTGGGTGAAGGTTGGATCGCTTGAGTTGGAACAACTCATTGAAATCCGTATTTTAGCCTACTTGCGAGTAGCAAAATCTAACACGTTTTTCGAGACAAAACGGATATGCAATGTTTATTTCCAAGTTAGGCAATCTAGTCTATACTTTTGTGTTGTGCGCATCACATAGTAATTCTAGGTTAATAACCGGAATAAGAACGCATAAAGTTTTCAAAAACGGATATCACGGTTAGTAGAGGCCGGTCTTCGAACCGGGCGAGAGGGGGTGCTCATAGATGACCTTCCCCAATCGTACCCAAGCTCCCGAGCCAAGTCACTTTGGTGATGACGGACACGTGGCCTTCGGCACCGAGTCAGGGTTTCCTAAATTTTCCCATTTTAAAATATTTAGGTGGCGACTCTGTAATCTGGCAAAGCAGTCCATGTTTGGCACTTCTTTTCAAAAATCAGTTTTTCTTCAAAACGATTTGCCAGAGTTGGACTCTTTGGTTCAAGATTAAGAACCGTGACATTTGAGTCCTTCGAACTGTAGTGAGCCAATATCGAACCAGAACCGGGGGGGGGGGGGATTCGCACCCCTCTTCCCCGGGATGCGTTCGGGGACGTCTACAGGTACCAATCACCAGCACACCACCCAACACCACTACTCCTAATGGAGTTTCGCATACAAATCCCCAATAACCCTTGAATCACCCTAGATTCTTCAAGACTTGGCCATACCACTATTGTTTCCCAAATAAGTCACCCCTCATATGCCTATATGGCAATTACCTTTCACGCTTCGAGCGTAAGACCAATGTGGTCAATGACAATCACATAATTTTAGACACAAAAGAATCCTCACCAATTCCAAACTCACTATCCAAGAACACCACCATTTTTCCTCTCAAGAAATGCCTCTAACAGTCAACCATCAAATTCTCCTCTCACTCTAAAAACTCCATCCAATAACTAATAATACTTCAACACACACACCACCCTTATCATAATCAATAGGACCACCAAGGACTCACTAACCAACAAAACCAAATTACCAAACGACGCACAAGTACCACTCTCACTAATCCGGGTACAAATCTCACACTCCCCTGGACATTCTCACATAACTTTGCCAATTCCACAAACTCTAAAGTCTCATATTCACTTAAACTCAACACATCCAAAGCCTTATAACTCAACCCTTACATAGCTCCACACCAATCACAATAACCCACGAATTCTCATTCTTAGTAATTAACTCCCAAACAAAACAAGGCTCACAAGCCATCGTGTAATAATTTCATAAAATAGTAACATATATAAAGCATCGCTACAGTCATCAATCCCATGAACCCCAACAATACATCAGTCGACAACAAAAGCTCAGATATTAAACCACCTATCTCTAATACAAAAACCCCTCTCAAGGGTAATACTACTATGATGACTGAAAATTTGACCCTCGCGAAGCTCTCAAAACTTGGCCTACACGATCTGGTATCGGTACCGCCCTTGATTGGACTGAAGAGACTGAGTCCGACTAGGTTCTAAAACACCCGAAGAATTCACACGCAAAGGGAAGAAATGTCTAACATGGCCCATATGACCACAAGCAAAACAAACAGTAGGCCCCATACTTTGAGACTGGCTTGAAGCCTGAACCTCACCAGGCCTCCCAATTGACGAATTCAAAACTCCTGATGAAGAAAACGACTAAGCCTAGATCGCTTATGGACTGTAAGAGTCATCGAAGTAGCCTCCTCCCTAACTCGACCAATACTCATAACCATGGCCTCCACATGGGCCGCTGCCTCAACTAGAGCATAGCAATTCTTCCACAGAGATCTATCTACCTTCTGCCGAATATCATTACACTACCGCCTCTCAAACTCATAACAATGACGCTCCTCTATTGTCACCAAATTTGGAGCAAACCTTGACAAACTAATAAACCACATCTCAAACTATGCCAAAGGAGTAGTATCCTGGTGTAACTCAACAAACTGTTCCCTCAACCTTTCCCGAGCAGAAGAAAAGAAGTACTTAGCCAAAAAAGCCTCGGTAAAAACAACCCACATGTTACCTACAGTGTTCTTAGCAAACTTCCAGCAATACCTTGCATCACCCCTTAATAGGAAACTCGCCAAAGAAATCCTCAACTCCTCATCCTTGACTCTGAGCATATCAAGAGTCTTGGTAACTTGCTCCAACCAATCCTCTGCCTCCAACGGTTTAACCTCCCCCACAAACTCTTGTGGATTGAAACGAAAAAACTCCTTAGTAAGCTTGAGGGTACGCCCATTGTCACCCTTATTGCAAGCTAAAGCATCCTACACCGCTCTCACAATCTCGCGTGCAACTTTCTCGCCGACAGCTGATGCTGCAACGGCAGGTGCTAAAGGAACTATTGTGCCCCTACCGGCACTCCTATTCCCAACTTGTCCTATATTCCCTCATGTAGACATCCTATAGAATCAAAACAAGACCAACTTAGTGCACAACTCTCAAGGAATTCTCATCAAAAACCACGTTGATCAGGCGTGTTTTCGATAAGACCTCAAAGAAAGTTCACCAGCTACAAGCACTAGCCAAGAAACTTAACCCAATGCTTACATAAATGCAACATATAAATCCTAACACTTATCCTAACTATATACAACATCCTCAACAAGCATAGAAAACCGAATATGGTAAGAACCACTCCCCACAAGCCCAAAGTATTCAAACCCGGCTCGCTCTGATACCAAGTTGTAATGCCCCACTCTTTATTACTTGGGTAACATAAGAAAATCCTTTATTATAACACAATTCCAGAGATAACGTACGAAACTTCAATACATCAATAAAGACAATTAAGTAAAGATTCTCTCATCCGAATACATAATGAATGCAACAAGAGACATAATTACGATAAATCGACCGTAGGCTTACATCAGTACATGAAAGAGAAAGGGTTCAACCCTTTTTACAACAATGGCATTCTACCGGCAATTAAATGGCCACGTGGCTAACAGATAATTAAGATCCTCGATCTTGAAACACTTCTCGATGTCCACCTGAAAAAGGATTAGCAACGTGAGATGAACATAAAGTCCAGTAGGGATCCCACCATGACCTTAAACAATAACAACATAGAGATAACTATGATCATGAGTGCTTTAAGTCATACCATATACATAAGTGTCGGTTTATATATGAAGATATACTTACATAGATATTTTTGCTAAAAAATGTTCATTTTGCTCAACAACACAACCATTCGCCTGTCATTCTTCTTGTTACCTTTTCAATTTTAAACTTACTCGAGGTTAACCAGTTTTCGAAACAAACGAACATGAGGATGATACATATAAAATACTCCTCACATAACCATTTAAGCTACTGACATCCTCCACAAAATAATCATCTTAATGCATGATACACATAAATAGAACCACGATGATAACAAAAAACCTAACAACATTGTACCTACCTCAAGCACAGTAAGTCAAGGATACACCTTTCCAATACTCATGCCAATTCACTAGTCACCAGCAGGAAGGAAATGGTACCTCTGCCAAGTTCTTTAGGTGCTAGCTAAAAGGTACTGGCACCCCACATTCTCAACGCAACCAATTCTCCAGGCGCTAGCTGGAAGGTAATGGTACCCCTTATTCTCAGCACATGCACATTTCTAACCATTACATAATTCAACAAGCAAACATAATCCAAGTGTGCTACATACACAAAAATCTATTCATCTAATACAGATAATTCCGAGTGTACTACATACACGTAATCTATTCAATATCACAATGTCACCCTCCACCGATGACCAAGGACAAAAACTCTAAGCATATGTATTTAAGTATACATAATGCGATAATCCGATACCCCCTTGACTTTAAGCCCAACAACAATAATAATAACAATATTCAAAAGTTTCAAAACCCAACCTCATGTTCAAATCCAGACTTTCAATATGCCATGGTTTCATTCTCTTTTCAAAATCAACTCTTTTATTTTCCAAAAACAAATTTTCACATTTCAATAGAACCACATCTAAGGATTTCCAAGCCATAATCTAAATTAACTTAACACGATTATCCAAATAAATTTCCATTACCATAATTTATTCATCCTTCATACTAACAACACAATAATCACAACTTAAACTATCAAAACACAATCTTTAATCAACTTTACCCCTTTTTAGTTCATTAGGTCAAATTATCAAAATTTGGGCTTTGTCTTCCTTTTAACATAAACACAATAAACCACTCCCCAACTAATCAAACAACAACCAATTTAATCAATTTCAAAACCCGAAGATCAAACCGTAGATCCCCTTTCATGATTTTCAAAAGATCCATAATAGATGTGTTTTTTATGTAATAAAATCTACCACATGTCTATCTATAGACGAGGTATTGAAAAGGAGCAAAAGAATGCTTACCATAAGCAATGAAGAGAAGAAATCCCAAAAATCCAACTTCAACGAAAACACGATCCGCTCAGATTAAATGGAAGCCCTCGCCGAGCTCTACGTTTTGGTATATGGAACTAGGGGTCAAAGATATGCCAAAGTAAATGAAAACCAAGTAGAAAGAGCTTGAAGGCTGAACAATGGCGGAAAAAGAGAGAAGAGAGAGACAGAGAAAAGTGATCCAGATGTGACCAAAAGTGGTTTTTATAGTGGTTGAATTCGGACAGATCACTCGAGCAGAATAAGTGTCGCTCGAGCGACCAGACACAACAAGGTGTGACCACTCGAGTGCCTCAATCATCGCTCTAGCAAAGAATGCACCCTTCCAGGAGGTTTACAGACAAGAGACTGTGGTTCGAGCGCAAGATGTTTTGCTCGAGTGAAGAATACACACTCCCAGTATTGTTTGTAGACCTGCAAAAGTATTGGAGGTTCACAAAATTCTAGGCATCAATAAGTTTTAAAGCAACCAACCAACCCGCTCCAAATGCAACCAACACACCCCAATAACCAAATATAATGAGGAATGAGGAGAAACAAGACATGAACAACCAAACAGGACAATGAAACCCGGATCTAAAACATTAACAAGTCGGATCTATACCAGAGTCCCTATAGGTAGGCCAATAGGCTGATGCCCACCCCTAATCAATATTAACTTCATCAAGTTAATCCAAAGTGATAATTTAACTCTTTATATTTCAGTTTAATCTAAAATGTCCATTTGCTCCAAACGAGTTAAAAATCATATTTTTCCTTTTCTCATAAAAAATATCAAATAATTCAAATATCTCGTACATAAATTCAAGATATGAAAATAACACATTAAATTTGTCAACCAGTAAAACTAGTAATCAAATACTAAATTACTTTGCTTCGAACAATTCTTTTAAGTTTAATTTTGTTTCACACCAAACAAACTAACCATAATGATTTTTCTCAATGCACATTATTGTCAAAATCTTGCCGTTTTATTCCTATTATATTATATTAAAAGTCATGGTATAATCCCAATAATATACTTTTTAATCACATAGGATATAAAATAATAGCAATGGTAATTTAACCCACCAAATTAGTAAAGCTCATCATGCCTATAATTTTCAAAGAAAATGCCAGATGTAATTTAACATTTCCTATCCTTCGAATGTAACCACATTTAATGTGAAGCTATTAAAATAGCTAAATTTTCCCAAAATTCATGCGCTTGGTAATTTTTACAATTTTTTTTTTAAAGTTAACTAATTAACTGGATGTTTAGATATATATATATAAAATATGCTTAAGAGCACTTTTTAAGGTTTGAAGTTAAAAAATAAACAAAGTATAACAATTTATATATCAATATTCATCAAATGGATTGACTAGCATACTATTAAAGATTTTATTCTAGAAACAACTCTCTAATTTCAAAATGAGATTGTTGATATGTATTCATCAAACATAAGATGATTTTCTCCTATTATTTCTAAGAACAAAATGAAATAACATTTCAACATATTTTTTTTCAAACAAAATACACAATCATAAACACGAGAAGAATATATGCAATACAACTTGTTGGATTATTGCCTCAATGTGCATTTCCAGTATGATTTGGATTAGGTATTCTATTTCCTAATTAGAATAGGATTTATGGGTAGTCAAACATTGATTTGTTTTGACTCCCATATTGGTTTGGATTTGTGAGATACCTATTTGACTTACTTTGAACTTCCTAAAGTTTTGGATTTAGTGTGTGCTAGTTAGTTTTAGATTGGATTGAAGGATACCTCTTTTGTTTTAGGAAGGATTCTTTGGCTATAAATAGGTGGAGACTCTCATTCATTCAGCTGAACTTTTCAATTCCATTGGCAGAACTTTTTAGTCCATTGACAGGACTTTCTAGTTCCTTAGAGCTCCCATAATCTGTAAAATGACTCATGTTCTAGCTGTCATTGATGAAAAGGGAAGGGAAAACAGCTGAAAAAACAGCTGAAATAGGGTTGGCATAACCAGTTTGGTTTGGTCATTTGTTTCCACGGACCGTGTATACCATACATATATCTGGTTAGTTTGGTCATTTTGCATAAATTTATCCTTATAGACAAAGTATTTACAGAGTGGACTTTTGGGCAAAGAAAATTCACAATTGAATTTTTTAGACTGAGTGCCCCAATTTTTTGGGGTTTATTTCATTTTCTATCCCTAAATTATTGTCAAATTGTCTACGTAGTACTTGAACTATCGATTGAGTCTACCAAATCCTGAAAGTATATAAATCAAGTCTATTTGGTTTCTAAAATATTTAATTCAAAACTATTTAGTCATTGAAAAGATTAAAAAAATAAAATATAAATCCATAAGTATTATAAATTAGTAAAAGATCCTATCGAGTTAAAATTTTATTATAGAAAAATTTTAAATTTCTATTCTACTTTTAAAAGGTGTCTTGTTTCGCTCTATGTATAAATTAGTATTGCAGTCTACTTTATCATATTTGCCAATAAAATTACATAGGTATTACATATATTGAAGAAGTAGAATAAAATAATTTAAATAATAGCACTTTGTTATAAATAATAATAGCACAAAATAATATATTAATGAAGTTATAAAAAAAAAAACTTAAAGAAAAATTTAAAGATAAGCAATTAGAAATTATAAACGAAATCTGACATATTATACTAGATGAAAGCAAACAAGAAACTATTGTAGAAGATAAGTAAGACAATAATATAGATAAAGAAAATGATATACAAACTCACTTTCCAGACCTAATGTTGTAAAAATGATATGATTGGTTAATAATTAGAAAGATATGAGATCCTAATTGATTGCCACATTATTGGGCTTGAAAATTGTGTCTAATTTTTTGACTTGAATAGCAATACTCAATATATAATTAGGGTGGCGCTAATGCCACACATGAAAAGTATGGAGCCACGCACATTTATTGTGCAGTAGCTTGAAATGACACTCTTATCCTCATATGACATCAGCTATAATTTGACTACTCATTCTTCACACAATTTTCCTAAACTACCCATTTGTGTGACTTTTTGTTTGCCCAACTACCCAGAATTTCTATCAGTCGTTCACTTTTCCTTTCATCTCATTTTGACATGACAACATGACCATTTAAAATATAAAAAAAAATCAAAACTCATCCAATTTTTTTAAAGTATCCAACCTTCATAAAAAATCATGGTATGAAAAATATATATATATATTTATACAAAATGAAATGATTTGTTGTTGTTGTTTTATTTTTAATTAAAACACTCACCATTGTTCTCATATGTATGAACTTTTTATTTGTAAATCACTTCCTAAATATACATTGACAAAGAAAATTTTCAAATTAAAAAAAAAAAAAAAAAAAATCAATGTTAGGAGATTAACAATACTAGCAAGGAAATTTGTACACCAAAAAACTATTTTAATAAGTGTTTTGAACGTAAATTGTATAATATGTATATTCAAGCTTAACGTGATGTGGGTCACACTCAAAATAAATTTGGTTCACATATTTTATTTTTAGAATATTTATAGAAGATAATGATGAGACTTGTAAAATGGTGCATTTTAGTCACGCATCATATCACTTAGTAAATTAATCATCTTTTTTTTTTTTGGTATGATTCGTTGAGAATAAGTGTTTAGGTATTGTTTTTTTGTTTAATGGCGATTTTCCTATATGAGTTTTTCAGGTACCATGTTAAAAACTCATATAGGAAAATCGCCATTAAACAAAAAACAATACCTAAACACTTATTCTCAACGAATCATACCAAAAAGAAAGACTAACTTTTATAACATGTTTAATTCACTTCCATCCAAACTAGATTGACATCCTTATAAACAATCAAAAGCACATCTTAAAAAGAAATTGCAAAGCTAAAAGATGTAGTCCTCAAATGGTCCACAAATGTTTGATAATTTCTAGTCTCAGAAAAAAAAAAAAAAAAACAAAACAAAACAAAACAAAACAAAACAAAACAAAAGAAAACAAAATAACAAAAAAACAAAAAACCCTAGTAATGTCTTCAAAAGATGTCCAACATTCATCCTTATAAAACATATGCTTGTCTAGTTGTCCTAGTTGGATAATAAGATACCTACCATCATCATCTGCACAAACAAGAATTATATGTACATAGAAAAGATTTTAGTGAAGTACTCAAACAGTTAAATAATTTCTCATGAAAATGTAATATTTACAATGAATTTAGATAATAATTTTAAATCGAGTCAATTAAGAGTAAGAAATAAACTTGCCTTTAAGTCATCAATACCAAAAGCAATAGATTATAGTAGACATTGTGTTTAGGTTGACCACATACATGTTGCTTTGATTATCATTTAGGTTAACCACATGATTTGGATTAACCTCTCTTCCCTCCGTTTTGGCTTGACATGTTCAACTATTATGACCTACACCTTTACAAGTGCTACACTTCCTTCAACTATTATGACCTACATCTTGTGGAACTAGATTCTTTCCCCTTTTTTGGTCCTGGATGGATGTCCTCTATGAGGTAGAACATTTGGCCCAAGAAGCAATAGAAGTGATGGATTTACAAGTTGAGAAACTCTCTCCTAAGCATCTTCCTTCTGAATTACAGGCCACTCTTGATATTTATCTTCTAACTCATGAATTAGCCTTTGGAATTCACCCCTATCATTTTTTTTCCACCAGTAAACAAAGTCAAGCATCTTATATCAATCCTCTATTGTGAATGTACTGCATCAAGAGGTAATGCCTTATGTTTCCAATTCATCATCTTATGTGCACAAGGAAGACCCATACTTGCGATGAAGTGTCCTATGCATGTTGGTTGCATTGTACCATTTGTTACCATTTCATACTATTTAAGTAGCTCTTCCATGGAAAATGCTGACATATTAATGATAAGGTCCTTGAAGAAATGAGTATTGCATTTGTGAGGTATCCGGATCCTTTCACTTGAGAGTTGTGCCTTTATCTCTTTATATTCATTTTCAATTGCAAGGCATATCTTGTTCTTCACTCGATGAAGATCACCAATTAAAACTTGTAAATATTTCTTGAGTTTTCCATGTGCACCTTCAGCCCTTGAAGAAACCCGATTTCCAAACTGAGCAAACTTTCAGTCTATGCATTCACAAACCGTTCTTTAAATGGAAGCCACGTCTTTTGAATATAACATAAAACTTCTTTCTTCTCTTTATACAATAGCTCAAAAAACTTCCAAGCTTCCTCATATGTTGCTTCATCTTGAGAGTTTATAACTTGTCTCCAAGTACACAAAAATGTGCTCCAATCTTCTTGAGCTTCAAAGTAAGACTTGCAATTCACCAAAATATTTTTCTCAATGTGCCACACACATAAAAAATTCTTAGTTGTTGGAAAGACAACTTGTATAGCATTCATTAATGCCAATTCCCTATCAGAAACAATGACAAAAGGATGACCAATGGGACCCAATATCTTACCAAACATTTGTAAAGCCCAAACATAATCTTCTTCTCCCTCTTTATCCAAAAAAGCAAAACAAGAGTAAAATGAAATGTTAGAAACTTGAAACACCAATTATGTCAAGAAGTGGCATCTTGTAATTGTTAGTCTTATAAGTGCAATCCATTACAAAAAAACATTCAAGTAACTCCTTGTCACCATGATTGAAGAAGGGTGTGCGGAAAATAGATGTGTCAAATGACCATCTTGATTATGTGCAACATTAAAAGTAAAATCACCTTGACGAAGTTCTTCAAACAATGCTTGCATCATAGTTCGCCCTGCCAAGTTATCCCTGTGAAGTTTAGCCTTTATATTGTATATAGTCCTTGATATTGCTTGAAGCTTCGGATTCCTTTGTCTAAGTGAAGAAAGAATTTGGCGCGGTGGTATCCCTGATATAGTCATTTCTTCAATGCTCAAAACTTCTTCTTTGGATAAACGACGACAAGAAGGATGTTCGGACATGTCACTAGAAGGCTCATGATTATGTGAGCTATTTTTTACTTCAAGCACCCAAAACCCATCACTTTGTCTCTTACTTTGAATTTCAAAGGGACAATTAATAAGGTGAGTAGCCGTTTTCCTTTGCCGATGCTTCATAGAAACATGCCACTTATTTCAGTAACAACCACCTCTATCACAACCAATGGTCACATGTCTATCCTTTTTGGAGTTTTTAATAGATATTGCATACCCTTGCATTGAGAAACATTCTCGGATGGTATCAACGAGCTCTTCAGGAGATTGAAATTTCCAACCAATATTTCCAAGTATCTCATTTTGCTCATTTTCTTCCCTTCCCTGACTTTGTATGTTTACTCCATCTTGTTCAATTTGCTCACTTAACCTTTCATTGACACACTCAATTGATTGTTCAATATTCATGATTCTTCCTTACGAGATCTACATTATAAAGAAATACGCAACCAATTGTCACATATTCATGTTGTAAAATTGATTAAAAATAATTCTATAAATAATTAATTAAAAATCAACTATTTATGATATGTTTGGTTTATTATAATGAAATGAAAAAGATAATGATCATCAATATTCATTCCTACGTTCGGTTAACTAAAAAAAATAGAAAATACATTATACAAATGGAATCATCATTTCACTATTGAAAGGGAATAGTCACTTCATAAGGATGCTAAAGAATGATAATTCCATTTCAATCCACCTTTCTTTTATTGAACCAAACACTACCTTAGAGTTAAAGGGTAAGCTCAAATTAATGTTTTTATTTATTTATTTATTAATTTCATTTTAATGTTAATCATCTCATGAACCCAAAACAAAAACAAAAAAAAATCGTAAACCATGTAAGCCTAAAAATTATATAGTTCATTTGTATATCTTCATAGAAAACTCTAAAACTCACGTAAAATAAATAATAATAAAAAAAACTAAATCAATTCTAAATATTTAAATACAAATAGATAGTAGAGTATATATACCTGAGAGGTGAGAGAGAGGCAAACTTTCTTTAGTCAGAAAATGATTCACTACAAGAATTTTCACTTTTGGTGACCTAATTTTTAGTCGCCAAAAGTCAATTTTTAGTCGTCGAAGGGCTTTAGCGACTAAATTTTTTGGTCACAAAATTAGTAGCCGAAGAGTAGTCGGGAAAGCTAATTGGCGACTAAAATTATTTTAGTCGCCAAATGTATTCATTTGTCGACTAAATATTTAGTCGCCAAAAGGTTGGACATTAAATTAACTCAGACACTTTTCGGCTACCAAACTTTTAGTCGCCTTGTAACGCCCTCAAAATATTACATATAAACCCAACATTCATGACATCCATAGACATAAGAGGATAAAGCATATTTCCATTTATCAGAGTATTTAGTACAAAAAGTATTACATGTTGACAACAAAAGTAAATGCCCTACGGGCTTACAACTTTCCAAGCTAACACTTGGTTACAAATAGGAGAGTTCTCACTCTTTACATATTAAGCCCTAGGCTTGAATTTACATGTAACACCAAAAGAAAATCACAAAAATAAGCCTTCAGCTTCTAAACCTCCCAAACTACATCCTTGGAGGCGGCATATCACTTGTACCTGAAAATGATGTCTCATATAGGGTGAGCCAAAGCCCAGTAGAGATACGCTAAACCATATATGAGTAATAATTAAAACATTAGCATTTGATAAATGTTTAACTCATATAAACAAACGTATATCTCTTTCATAACTAATCCATATTCACAAATATATGACAATCCCTTTCCGTTTCATTATCCAAACCAATTCATAGATATGGTTCTCTATTCATCCAGACAGTTATAATGAGACTACAACTCATGTTAACAATACTTTGATCATGATCAATTAATATGAGACTACAACTCACATTATTAACACTTCAACACTTCAATTTCAAATGAGACTACAACTCATATTATTAACAGTTCAATACTTCAATTCATCTACGTTATGCAAACGCAATTGGGATTTCAAGACTTCTACCCTGGACACTCCGGCCAACTTAGTTATCAATGGAGTCCATCCCCTATCTCCTCCTAAACGCGTTTGAGAGTACATCCCCTATCTTCTCTCAAACCATGGAGTACATTCCCTATCTCCTCCCAAACAAGATACATATGCAATGTATTTAAAAGCTCTATCATGTTCAATGATCAATCTAGGCACATATTCAGTGTGACAATTCAACCGTCATATTCAATGACATAACACATTTGATTAGTTTCAGTTTTCCCTAATCAACATACAGTGTCTACAACAATCAAGACTATCCTCCACCAATAGCCCAAAGCAATTATTTTTAAACAGATAATAAATTCATCAAACAGATAAATTATCAACATTTTTATAGGTGAGTGATTAGTCAATCCAACTACACCATTCAATCACGTAATTTCCCAATTTCATGATTTTCAACTCAGTTTCATATTTCCCCAAATTAATTATTCAAACATAATTAGAGCATTTTCCCCCCTTTTTCAAATATCAACCCTAAGGCTCAATTTCATCAACTTAACAACAATAATTCCATTTTCCAAGGTCTCACATACACATGGAGTTTAACAATTGAAAACCCCCCTTTTTATAACTTCAAAACAAACCCTAACTTTCCCAAAATTACCATAATCCACCATTTATACAAAATGACTAAAATTTATGTCAAAACTCATAAGAAGGAGTAGGGTATCCCTACCTCAAAAGAAGAGACTCAAAGGAGATGAAGGTGAAAACCCAAGATGCTCCAAAAACCAACTTTTTCAGATCAAAACGAAGGCCACGCCAAGCTCTACCTTTCTTACAAAGAGACTAGGGTAGGAGACCACTAGAACTAGGTGTATTTGTAGAGAAAGAGTGTGTGTAGAGAGAGAAGTAGCCGGCGCTAGGGTTTGAGTAAAGGAGATGATGAAAAAGTGAAGAAGAAGCTGCTGCTGCGAACTGATATATTCGAACCTCGCTCGAGCGAAGGAGTGCTCGCTCGAGCGACCAGACACAAAGAAACCTCGCTCGAGTGCACAAAGCCTCGCTTGAGTGAACAGCACGAAGCTTCAGGCCTGCAACCCAGAAGCACGCTCAAGCGAAGGAAAGCTCGCTCAAGCGAAGAAACCCAAAACACAGTCCTCGCTCGCTCGAGCGAAGGAAAGCTCGCTCGAGCCAAGAAACACAACCTTCAGGTCCAAACTTAGACGTAGACGCACGCTTGAGCGCAAGAGTTCTTACTCGAGCCAAGAGACACAAACTCAAAGCTCGCTCGAGCGACAAAAGCCTCGCTCGAGCGAAGAGACCAAAAATTGGGCAGCAACACTTTGTTTCTAATCACAACCGACCTGTTACAAACCTGCCCAACACATCCTAAAACTCAAATACAAAGAATTAAAGGATGGAAATGCAACATATACAAGAACAGACATCCACGGAACCGAGTCTGGAATACATTAACCAATGGAGGAAAAACTGGGATCGCTATACGCCTAAAGTCCCACCTTTTTAGCTACTAAAATTTTAGTCGGCAAAGAGTTCCTTTTTAGCTACTAAAAATTTAGTCACCGAAAGTCCCCATCATTGGCTACTAAATGTTTAGTCGGCAAAGAGTTCCTATTTTGGCTACTAAATATTTGGTGGCCTAAAGTTCTACATTTTTGGCTACTAAAATTTTAGTCGGCAAAAGTGCGTTTATAATTTAATTTTTTGTTTTTAGCTATGAAATAGTTTAGTCACCAAATGTTTGATTTTCTTTTGGCTACTAAAGTTTTAGTCACCAAATAGTCGCCAAATGTCTTTTCCCAATTTCTTTTTAGCTACTAATAGTTCAGTCGCCAAAAACATGATATTATGTTTTATCATGAAATTATAATTTCTCCATAAGCTATCTATATACAATGCAACCTGTAATACGTATAAAAACAAAATAATACATACTATCAATCATTCCACAATCTGCATCCATATACCAAAAATAAATAACCTTAAATACCAAAGTTCATACAAATCAACTATTGTCCAAACTAAAATAATAATTCCATACAAAATATATCATACAAAAATCAAAACCCTCCATATACAAAAAAAAAATACATTTACTGCCAAGCGAAATTATCATTTGGCACGGTACAAATTACCATCGTAATCTGTATTACAACAAAAGATGATATATGTACCACGACAAAAGTACTATATTAGTTCTACACAAAAGTGAAAATTCTTCTCCATACACCAATTTGGATTATCCACAAGTCCACGCAACAAAGCCATCTACAAAGAAAAACAAAAAATGAAACATTAGAATTGGTTACAAAATATCAATTCAGTCAGCCATATGGAACATGTTCTAACATGCATTTAAAGTAGAACAATCAAGAAATGTCTTCTTGGAAATAAAAGAAAGTATATATGTGCATCATGCAATATTTATTCCAACCAACTGCACAAACAATATAATATGTAATTTCTTCGTCCTATAAATATATAAAGGCAATTATTGGAATATGTAGATGTTATTTTAATAAAGTTGTTGCTTTTTTAATTAAGTGTTGCAAGTTTTTCAACAAAGTGTAAGGCGTATTCGGGGGGTGTTATGAATTTTCGCCCCCAGAAAACCCTTTTTCGAGTAAGTTTAGGGTGTATTCGGCTCTAACTCCCAACCTACGGGTCCGAATTACATTCTGTCAGTTCTCAGAAGTCCTATTTGTCATGTGGGAACTGTCTGTGTGAGCCACACGGTGGATAGGGGGCTGTTATGAATTTTCGCTCCCGGAAAGTCCTTTTTCGACTAAGTTTAGGGCGTATTCGGCTCTAACTCCCAATCTACGGGTCTGGATTACGTTCCGTCAGTTGTCACAAGTTCTATTTGCCATGGGGGAACTGTTCGTGTGAGCCACATGGTGGTTCGGGGGCTATTTTGAATTTTCGCCCCCGAAACGCCCTTTTTCGACTAAGTTTAGGGTGTATTCTGCTCTAACTCCCAACCTACGGCTTCGAATTACGTTCTGTCAGTTCTCACAAGTCATATTTGTCATGGAAAAGCTATCTGTGCAAGCCACACAGTCGTTCGGGGGCCATTTTGACTTTTCACCCCCGAAACGCCCCTTTTCGACTAAGTTTAGGGCGTATTCGGCTCTAACTCCCAACCTACAGGTCCAGATTACGTTCCGTCAGTTGTCACAAGTCCTATTTGTCATGGGGGAACTACTCGTCTGAGCCACAAGGTGGTTCGGGGGCTATTTTGAATTTTTTCCCTCGAAACGCCCATTTTCAACTAAGTTTCGGGCGTATTCGGCTCTAACTCTCAACCTACGGCTTTGAATTACGTTCCGTCAGTTCTCACAAGTCGTATATGTCATGGCGGAGCTATTTGTGCAAGCCACACGATCGTTCGGGGGCTATTTTGACTTTTCGCCCCCAAAACGCCCTTTTTCGACTAAGTTTAGGGCATATTCGGCTCTAACTCCCAACCTACAGGTCTGGATTATGTTCCGTCAGTTGTCACAAGTCCTATTTGTCATAGGGGAACTACCCATATGAGCCACAAGGTGGTTCGGGGGCTATTTTGATTTTTTGCCCCCGAAACGCCCTTTTTCGACTAAGTTTCGGGCGTATTCAGCTCTAACTCCCAACCTACGGCTCTGAATTACGTTCCGTCAGTTTTCACAAGTCATATTTGTCATGGCGGAGCTATCTGTGCAAGCCACACGGTCGTTCGGGGGCTATTTTTAATTTTTGCCCCGGAAATGCCCTTTTTTGACTAAGTTTAGGGCGTATTTGGCTCTAACTCCCAACCTACGAGTCCGGATTACGTTCCGACAGTTGTCAAAAGTCCTATTTGTCATGAGAGAACTACCCGTATGAGCCACATGGTGGTTCGGGGGCTATTTTGAATTTTCGCCCCCGAAACGCCGTTTTTCGACTAAGTTTAGAGCGTATTCGGCTCTAACTCCCAACCTACGGGTCCGAATTACATTCCATCAGTTCTCACAAGTCCTATTTATCATGGCGAAGCTATCTGTGCAAGCCACATAGTGGTTCGGGGGCTATTTTGAATTTTCGCCCCCGGAACGCTCTTTTTCGACTAAGTTTAGGGCGTATTCGGCTCTAACTCCCAACCTATAGGTCCGGATTACGTTCCATCAGTTGTCATAAATCCTATTTGTCATGGGGGAACTGCCCGTATGAGCCACACGGTGGTTCGGGGGCTATTTTGAATTTTCGCCCCCGAAACGTCCTTTTTCAACTGAGTTTAGGGTGTATTCGGCTCTAACTCCCAACCTACAGGTTTGAATTATATTCTGTCAGTTCTCACAAGTCGTATTTGTCATGGCAAAGCTATCTGTGCAAGCCACATGGTCGTTCGGGGGCTATTTTGAATTTTCGCCTTTGAAACGCCCTTTTTCGACTAAGTTTAGGGCGTATTCGGCTCTAACTCTCAACCTACGGGTCCAAATTACGTTCCGTCAGTTGTAACAAGTCCTATTTGTCATGGGGGAATTGCCCGTATGAGCCATATGGTGGTTCGGGGGCTATTTTGAATTTTTGCCCTCGAAACGCCCTTTTTCGACTAAATTTAGAGCGTATTTGGCTCTAACTCTCAACCTACGGGTCCGAATTTTCGCAACACCCTTGTAATTGTATGTTACATGTGACCCGAAGTACACAATCGGTAAAAATGATGGAAGGAAAATGCAGCTAGCCACTTCAACAAAACCAATGAGACAATGACTTGCCTATCATATGATAATAGAACATTAATAAGTAGGAATGAAAATTTTAGATTCTTTGTGTCCAATCATAGAGCAATATTACAAAGGTTGGGCAACTAAATATATCCAAAAATCTAAATTAAGTCCAGAATGCAAGAATTAGAAGCAGTTTCAACCAGAATGCAGGAATGAAATCAACATTTAAACGTACCAAAAGTGTAAAAGTTAAATCAGCAACGAAGCATATGGCCCTATCATTGGCTAGGAATAAAGTCATATGGCCCTATCATTGGCTAAGAATAATAGATCGAGGCAAAGACATGACAAATTGTTATTAAATTCTATAAATTTTATTGTATGAATTGGAAGTACAAGCAAAACCCTAAACCCTAAGCAAATTCCAAAGCTTTTGATGGAAGAAGAGTTTTGGGGGTCGTATTGTAGTTGGAGTGCTTATTTTTTGTATTTATACACGGTACTGGTATCTCGAAATAATTCATATTTCTAAAAGTATGAACATATAATATTAACTATCTTTTGAACTTTCATAATTCATTTATCTTATAACCATTGCATCTTATAACCATTGCATATTATACTAAAAATTCTTAGCCAATATAACTATAAGCAAGCATTAGGAAAGAAAATAATTGTATCACCAGACCAAAGCATTACGAAAGGAAAAAAAATATATGTTTAGTTAGCTACCCACAAAGACCAAGCACCAGGCCAAAGCAGCCAACAACAATGCAGAATTAACAAACACGTTTGGATTTCAACAAAATAGAACAAAAGCAAAAAACCAAACACATGGAATCTATTTATTTATTGTCAAAAGAGAAAACATGGATAACAATCAATGAAAGTCAAAAGTACTTATTTATTGTCATGGTGCCTCAGTCTAACACAGCACATATAAGCAACAATATGGGCTCATGGTGTTCAATCTCCTCACAGTAAGAACAATGCAAAATTAACAAACATATTTGCACTCATGGACTTCAAACAAAGCAGAACAAAGCAAATCCAAACACACAGGATCTCCCTGTGGACGCGCCATCGCGTGAGGGCCTCACCCCACAGTTCGAACTCAATTTGTCACGGTTCTTAATCTGAACCAAAGAGTCCAAATCCGGCAAATCGTTTTAAGAAAATAGACTTTTAGAAAAGGAGTGCCAAACACGGACTGCTTTGCCAGATACAGAGTCGCCACCTAAATATTTTTTTAATGGGGGAATTTAGGAAACCCTAACTCGTTTGTCTAAGGCCACGTGTCCGTCATCACCAAAGTTACCTCGGCTCGGGAACTTGGGTACGATCGGGGAAGGTCAGCTATGAGCACCCCCTCTCGCCCGATCCGAAGATCGGCCTCTACTAACCATGATATCTCGTTTTTGAAAACACATGCGTTCTTATTCCGGTTATTAGCCTAGATTTACTACGTGATGCGCACAGCAAAACAAGTATAGACTGGATCGCCTAATTTGGAACAAAGCATTGCATATCCGTTTCGTTTAGGAAATGGTTTGAAATTTGCTACTCGCAAGTAGGCGAAAACACGGATTTCAATGAGTTGTCCCCACTCAAACAATCCAACCTTCGCCCACAGGCATTCAGGCAGTTAATCAAATAAGCATCTAGCCACATGGTAAACATGCTGTCATGTTAACATTCACACTCATGCGAGATGCTAAAGCATAAATACTTACATCCTACTCCGAGCCGAAACACAGAACATGTTAGCAATCATGCATGATCCAAGTCCATGTTAAGTGGCTAATGCAACGCATACAGAATGTCACTAGAATAGGCTCGGTAAATCCTAGGATGGCATGTAGAATGCAACAAGTAGCACGTATTCAAGTTAGATTTGAAATACTATGCAGTTAGCATGATGCGCCGAGCCTGGTGCATGCAATACTGATGAATGATGCACACATGCATAGCATAAGGCATGCTAATTTAAATATGTCCTAATACTAACCATCAAAGCAGGTAAGTAAAAGGGAGAAAGAAGTGGGGGTTGGAAGACATGCACACACGCACGTACACTTATTACAAATTTGCCCTCGCTCGGAGGGACCGAAAGAATAATACAGATTTAGCTAGCCTACAAGCTAATTAAATATTACAGACCAATTAAACTACTTAAGCAAATTAACTAATCTAATAAAACAGTAAACAGCCTCGGGAAGAGGGCCCAATGCAATGTGTGCTTGGCTCCGCTCAGAAGTCCACTGCCATGCACAAGTTGCCTCTGTTTTCCTTGGTTTGCTCCTCTGATCATTGCACAAATCACATGATGCACTGTATGAAGCCTTTGGGATGCCACTGGCCAAGAAAAATGGTCACCGGCCAAAGGAAATGATCACCGGCCACTGGTCAAGCTATCGGCCGCAAATTGTTGGTCAGTTGTCACTAAGGATGGCCGGCCGGCCAAATATTCCTACAGAATCCTGTTATGACAGCAGCAGAGGGCAAAACAAGGCATAACAATGCATTTCAAGCAATATTTGCACCAACATATCCCTTATCATGTTTATGACTCAAAGGGACATGGTTCTCGGTTCTCGGACCAACAATTGCGCATTTCCATGCATGATGGCCCAAGAAACCAAGTTATGCACTTTGATTTCAAATGGAATGCACATAAACAAGCGAGGAGCTCAACCTCTATCATGCTCAAGTCAAGAGGCTAAGCATGCATGTCAATGCAATGCATCTTAGGCATGTTAACTAAGTATGCAACATGGGCATGCAATGCACAATGCATACTAGGCATACAACCTATGCAAGCAAGCATGCAAGGCATGAGGCAATGCAAACCTGCAAGATGCAATGTGGATTTTCAAGCATGTAACAACACATGGAGCAAACATGTTAAACAACCTAAACATGTAACCACACACAAGTATGCAACAACACACAAGGTGAGCATGCAACAACACGTGAATAATGGACTTAAACTAATTTGGGCAGCTCTATACTAAGCCCAAAACAGTGGCCAATTGCTAAGAGAATGAGGACCAAATAACATGCAAGCATACATGCACATAAGGACCAACACTTAGGCATTGAAGAGCAACTCTCAAGCACACTTAAAAGAGGCTAAACATGGGCATATAGCAAGCAATATAAGCTCTGAAAATCATGAAAAAGAGGTGCCAAGCCAACTAATCAAAACAAACAAAGCATGCATAAAAGCTTGGAATTAGCCCAACGACTTAAACCATAATCATGTGACACATAAAACAAATTATCAAAGTGAATCAAAACAATCCTAAATCATGCAAAAGCAAGCCCCAAAACCACTTACATGGCATCTAAATAATCTACACATGGAGGCATGCACAAATGCTTAAACATGGAGCATACAACACAACCTCTTGAAGCATCAAAGGAGCATTAAATGCAAGCATGCAAGCACATTAAGTGGACTGAAATGACATGATAAGTGGTGCTAAACCACTAAAAGTGATACAAGTAATGCATGATCATGGTGCATACACTTGAGGCTTACAAGCCAAGAATGCAAAGAGACTATACAAAGCATGTTGAGCATGACCAAAGCAACTGAAAACAGAGCTAAAGCACACTAAAACAAGCATGAAAGCTTCACAAAGCTAGGCCTAAATCATGCTAGAACAAGGGTCAAAGCCTAAAGCATGTCAAGGCAAACTTAAGGCATTACAAGACAAGTATGCTAAGCATGCATGGTGTGTCTAAACCAAGTAAAAACAGAAAAGCAGCTAAAACATGTCCATCATACACTTAGACAAGATGCTCACACATGAGGCTTAAATGGCCCTTTTCAAGGACAACAAGGAGAGGGGGTGGCCCTCTCCTTCTTAGGACCTCAAGGCACCATCCTCACCACTGAAATCCCTCAAGATTTCAGTGGTGAGGAGGCCCAAACAAAGTGGTCCCGGAGCTCACCAAAATGGCACAAAAATAGGGCCTAACAAGGCCTAAGAGGGGTGAAACAACCTCAAAGCTCAAAACACCCTTAAGCAACTATTTAGAGCAAGCAAAATTAGAACTTTTATATGTTATATACTAAGCTCAAAAACAGTTGCAAGGTAGGTTAAAAAGCTATGCAAAAATGGGGAATAAATGGAGTAAGTTCTTACCCTTGTTGACCCTTTTCACCAACAATGCTCCAGCTGGTTCTTTGAGTTCAAAACCACCCAAGAACACCAAGAACAACCCTCTGGCCCCTCAACAACCAAGAGAAGGTGCAATACTATCTGTTTGTGTGCAAAACCAAGACTTAAACACACACAAATATAAAAAGAGGAAGAGATATAGAGATAGAGTATATGTAAGCCCTAACCCTAAAACTCAGAGCTCTGGAGCTTTTTTTTCTAACGCTAATGGAGGGAGAAGAGGCTCCCTCTTATAGAGCTCCCTCTTGCAAAGCTTCTCAAGTAAGCTAGTCAAGAGGGAAATCCCTCCATACACGTGTATGGAGGGGAGCAAAGGTGTATGCCAGCTAGCACAGCTGGCATAAAAATATCTTCAAAAGCAGATGAACAGTGGTCGACCAGCCAAAAATGCAATTTGACCAAAATAGATGGCCGGTCGACTACAAAAAGTGCCGGTCGGCCAAACATTTGGCCAGTGGTAACAAACCAGTGGCCGGTGATGTGTGGGGATGGCCAACAAGCCATCCCCTGCCCCCTCAAAGGCAAAACACAAGTATTTGGTGCAAAACCAAACACAAAACAGTCGAGTCGAGAGATACTGAGGCAAAGCGCGTGGCCGAGACCTCCGGGAACTCAGGACGAACACAAACATGGATGATCACCGAGTGTTCAAGCGGTGACGTCCAAGTCTTGAGGACGGTCAAAAATGGGGTGTCTATAGTTGCCCCTCTTTGACAGAACTTGAAAGTCATAACAATGACGGGAGTGAATGTCAAAGCCCAGAGACGACCCATTTTTGACAAGGCCGAAGACTTAGACAAAACAATGCAAGACAAACAAGATATGCGCCTGAAGGCAGGGGCAAAATGCAACTGAAAATGCAAGAAGCCAAGCATAACTGACGATCATGCAAAGAAAGCTGTAACGAAGCACAACAATGCAACAGTTTTAAGCTAGCGAACACAAATCCAACTACACTACAATGCAGAGAGAGTGTAAGAGAATCATGTAATTCTCGCTACATTTCACACGGAGAATACAATATCTGTGCAGTTCGTTTGGTCGTGCCAGCTTCAAATGAACCGTACATACAATATCGTGCCTGAAAGAGAAAGAAAACTCAACAGGTACAATATCGTTAGCAACATGCATAACAATGCAATCAAAAGCTACGCGACAACGCGAATGTAGGATTTAAGGTCTCCTTAGACCAAGGGGTGCACAAACAGTGCAATGATATACAATTGAATCTAATGTATTGCAAATGATATGCAAAATTACAAAACAAATGTAAATACAAAACATACAAAACTATGTATAAACAATGTAAACGATATGCCATACAATTGAAGCATGATCCAATCATGAACAGTTCAAAACCACACAAATGTCAAAATGATGATGGAGATGCAAAGTCCGTCTACCATAGAAAAGGTGCCGCAACCCTCAAACCAACATAGCAGCGTGGAATAGGCGCGTACACATGCAGAACTATGAGTGATGTAGACGGACACAAGAACAAGTAATTTGGTGGAATGACATAAGTGGGGAAATAACCCGCTAACGAAAGAACAATGATCCTAATGCTGGATGCAAAAATTACACTACAATGTAATATATACAATGGATATGGTGCGCGGGCCAAACCAAATCTTGCCTAGGAAAGGCATGGACACATACAAACCGCATCTAACACAGGAAAGATGCCGCAACCCTCAAACCAAGTTCAACATGGAATAGGCGCGTACACATGCAGAACTGTGTTTTAACGTGAAAGATATGAGCAGATACCAGACCAAACTCAACATGGAAAGGCGCAAGCCATAATGGAGGTGATGCAGTGAATGCATGCAAGCTACAATGCAATATGTACAATATGCACTGGAATGGACAGGATACAATGGATAAGGCACGCGGGCCAAACCAAATCTTGCCTAGGAAAGGCATGTACACAAACGAATCGTGTCTAGCACAGAAAAGGTGCCGTGACCCTCAAACCAACATACCAGCGTGGAATAGGCGCGTACACATGCAGAACTGTGTTTTAACGTAAAAAGTATGGGCATATACCAGACCAAGCTTAACAAGGAAAGGCGCAAGCCATAATGGAGGTGATGCAGTGAATGCATGCAAGCTACAATGCAATGTATACAATATGCAATGGATGGAATGGGATACAATGGATAAGGCACGCGGGCCAAACCAAATCTTGCCTAGGAAAGACATGTACACAAACGAACCGCGTCTAGCACAGAAAAGGTGCCGCAACCCTCAAACCAACATACCAGCGTGGAATAGGCGCGTACACATGCAGAACTGTGTTTTAACGTGAAAAGTATGGGCACATACCAGACCAAGCTCAACATGGAAAGGCGCAAGCCATAATGGAGGTGATGCAGTGAATGCATGCAAGCTACAATGCAATATGTACAATAATGCATGACATATGCAATATTTACAATGATGCATGACATATGCACTATTTATAATGAAATGCATGACATATGCACTATTTACTATGGAATGCATGACATATGCACTATTTACAATGGAATGCATGACATATGCATGAAAGGAGTATGCATGATAATGCTTCTTTTTGAATGCATGACAATGCGTGAAAGGAAAATGCATGATAATGCGTATTGTTGTTGTTTTTTTTTTTGGAAATGCAAATGATGCATGTTGTTTTTGTTGTTTTCTTTCTCTTTTTGAAATGCAAATGCATGATGATGCATGATTTTGAAACGCGTGACAACGTGCGGCTTTCGATACGTATGACAAATGCAAATGATCTTGAAATGCGCGACACCGCGCGACTTTTGAAATGCATGGCGATGCAACTATTGGAATGCATGACAATGTAACATAAGAATGTGCATACTAACGCAAGTATGGCATGCGCATGACAATGCGAGATGTGTGCATAACGGTGCAACTGTGACGGCGTATAACTAACGTGCGTTTTACGACAAAACGTTGTAACATATGCATGCAGGGCAACTTTTGAATCTCTCAAAGACAAAAGGATACAAAAAGGATACGCCACGCACGTACTCGAGTGCTTCGCACAGAAAACACGGTCCGAGGTCAAAACGGAGTCCGGTTGAGTTTCGGAAATGCATTGTCTTGCACTATCTTGAGAATTGGAGGCCCCTAACCACATATCTGACCCTAAAAAGGTTGTAGGAGGCACACCGGCCATCAGGGGAGGTCACCGGCCATCCACCGGCCACTAAAATAGTTCACCGGCCAAATATTTGGCCGACCGGCCAACAGTGTGGCCGACCGGCCAAAAGTGCCTGAATCGGGGCAGTTTAGTCTTTTGGCCTCGGGTCTTATACAATAGGGCCTCAAACCCTATTTGTTTCACTTTCCCTTGACCGAAATTTCTTCCTTTCTCTCCCTAGGGTATTTTCCCCCCTTCATTCCATCGTTTTCCTTGATTTTAGCGCCCATTTAGTCGTTTGATTCGCGAATACCTTCGCGTTTCGAACGTTTTGAACCGAACATTTCTTCGTTTCGGTGTTTCTTTTGCGATTCCACCTTTTAAGGTTTGTTCCCCTCGAGTTTCTCTTGGTTTCCGTACCTCTTCCATTTCCCGACTTTTCTGGCCATTTTCCACCCTCCTAGGGTTGACTTTCTGTTGACTTTTCACATTTTCGCCCAGTTTTCCCTCTTCCGGCCATTTTCACACTTTCTCTGAGATGGCGGACGATCTTCCACAGGGCGGGACTCCCCCAGAGCACGAGATGGATCCCGAGGCCAAGCTCTTGCCTTTGAGCGTCCGCCCATTCGACCTGGCGACCTACCGGCCGGCGATTCACATACTGCCCCCCGACGGACTTCGTCAGTTCCAGAGTTTCGAGAGGATGGTGGCTCCAGAGCTTCTCCTGCACGAGCCGGAGTCACACTTATCATACGGCGCTTCTAAGGTACATTCTTTCCCGTTTCATTTTCTGCAATGTAGAACACTTAACTACCATAGTTGATTCTGTTCTTTAACTGCTCAACCCGGATACACCGATACACTGTATACTGTAGTTAACTGTGAACACACTTGTACTTGATATCTGTTTGAATCGTAACACGCACACACACACTGTATTTGCTCTGAACCACTCAAACACACTGACACATCACATGTTGTATTTCACTGCAGGCACACCGGCACCCGATGTTTGTTTGAATCTCGAAAAATGCGCACACACGCTATACCTGTACTGAACCACCCGAACATACTGACACGTCACATGTTGTAGTTCACTGCGAGCACACCGGCACCCGATGTCTATTTGAACTTGAAAAACGTACACACACGCTATATCTGTATCAATTTTGACTGTTCTTCAAACTGTATGTTGACTATTTCTTCGCAACTGTTTGCTTTTAAATACAAGGAGATTCCCATGCCTTCCGGGGGTATGGGAATGTTGTCGCCAGGGATTGGTACATGGAGTTACTGGATGCAGTCCGCTACATCGTGGACCAGGCCGGCTTCGGCGCCTTCTGCAGAGGACTCTCGCGCCTCACTGCGAGCAGGCCTCTCCTTGCCGCTCTAGTGGAGAGATGGTGGGATACCACTGACTCCTTCCACTTCTCTGCCGCGGGAGACATGACGATGACTCCCTATGATTTCTCGATGCTCACCGGCATCGGGGTAGGGGGTGATCCGATCCCCTTCGATACCGACATGGATGAGTGGCAGGCCGCTCAGGTTTACTTACTCGGCGAGATGCCGCCTCTTGCACGTCCGGGATTTGTCAGATACTCATGGTTCAAGAGCCGCTTCCGGACTCAGCCAGGCTTGGGCGAGGGGGCACCGATGGCTCAGGAGGAGGTGGAGCAGTACGCCCGCGGCTTCCTGATGTTTCTGCTGGGGACTACTATCTTCGCCGACCAGGCGAACACCATGCCCCTTTACTTGTTGAGCGCACTAGTGGACGTCACGCGGATTCTGCGCTTCGACTGGGGTGGCGCTGCCCTAGCCACTCTATATGGATACATGAGCTCAGCCTCCCGTTGCAGCGGGCAGTTGCTCGGAGGTTACTGGCGGGCTTGGGAGGTACATCTTCTTCCTCTTTTACATTTCTGCTTTACATTTTCTGTACTCTGTACACTACACACGTTGTGGTTTACTTCACGCTGACTGTATACTGCACAATACACGGTTCTGCAATTTCTGCTTTATTCTGTATTCTGCTTTATCTGATAAGCATACTGATATTTACTCTGCAGTTGTGGGTCTACGCCTACTTTCCGAGACTCGCGCCAGTGCCTGATGTGGAGACCCCTCTCAGTGTTCCATTCTCCCGACGCTTCGACATGAGGTGTGTGCAGAGACTGCGGGAGACTTTCATCTTCTTCCGCCGCTACTTCGACACCATCACTCCCGCAGAGGTATGTTCAACTTTTAGAGTTTATTTAAGCTTCTCTTTACACTGTATTTTCAATAACAGTAGATAACAAACTGTATGTCATTTATAGATCACCTGGCAGCCTTGGGCTCCATTGCTAGCCGTGATTCAAGATCGATTTGCCGGTGCAGAGGAGACTCCGCGTTTCAGGATTCTGCTGGAGGGCCCGATCTGTCGGGCTTGGTACCTGGGTGAGCGTTTCTTGCACCAGACCTTAGGTTTACCGGAGCAGATAGTACCGGGTCCGCCTCCTACACACATGAGGGAGACAGAGAGGTTCACTCCCGAGGAGATGGCCGATTACACGATCGGTTGGGACGTGGAGGGCTTCAAGGGCGAGGGTGACTACGCAGAGTACGTCCGGACCTACATCATGCGGCCTTCGAGCAGCGACCGTCGGGCTGAAAGAGAGAGGCCTACGGCGCTGGTGGCTGGAGCGGGAGCAGGGGCAGGGACATCGAGGACAGCTCGAGTCCGTGGCAGGAGTGGAGCTCGGAGGGGTCGGGGGGTTAGTTGGCCAGCACTACCCACGACGATGACATGCAAAGGGCGGGGTGGGGCGACTTACCAGATTCTTATTGCTCCCCCTCCAGCTGATCATGAGTTAGTCGGGTTCTACGGCCTACCTCCGGTATGTACTACTGCATTTTGCATTTTGCACAGTCATTACATTTCAATTTATTTGATATTCCGCAGAATACTGAGACTTCTAACACTTTTGCAGGCTTCCTCCGAGTACACTCGCCAGTCGTTGGAGTTGACTGCTTCGGTGATGGGGATGCTTCAGCAGAGCCTTGACCTCCTGGCTATTTACAGTATTCCAGTATGTTCTTTTGACAACGGTCTCAAACCATACATAAACTGTTTCGCATAATCTGATGCACAACTCGACACTTGATACATGGCCCTCACGGCGTCTGACGCACTGTAGCCCATAGGTTATTCACAGCACTGCTCACGGCATTCATACACTGTACTCATACACTGCATTCTGCACCGTCATACTGCTCACAGTATTCACACACTGTATTTATACACTGCATTCTACACTAATACATTGCTCACTGTATTTATACACTGCATTCTGCACTGATACACTGCTCACAGTATTCACACACTGTATTTCTACACTACATTCTGCACTGATACACAGCTCACAGTATTCACACACTGTATTTATACTGTATTCTGCACTGATACACTGCTCACAGTATTCACACACTGTATTTATACACTGCATTCTACACTGATACATTGCTCACAGTATTCACACACTGTATTTATATACTGCATTCTGTAGCATACTGATGCTTTTGCCATTTGTACTTTTCAGCCTCCCTTCCAGCTCCCTACTGTAGGAGGTACTTCAGCTGGCCCTTCTGCTCCTACCCGAGACGGCAGAGTATACCCCCGCACCAAAGCGGGGCGCACTCACATTGGGAGTAGCTCACAGGTGCCAGTCCCTGACGACGATGAGTCCGAGGCGGAGGAGGAGGCAGAGTCATCTGAGGAGGAGACTGGAGATGGCACTGACTCAGACTCCGATGACGGCGCTGATGATGATGCTCCTGGACCTTCGTCCAGGAAGAGGACAAGGACAGACCCCTAGACTCGAGGCCGCTCGACATCGATCCAGATTTTTGCTGCTTTTCTTCTTTTTTGTTTTGTACTTTTTCTTTTTGCTGGTATCCAGAGTATTTTGTACTGCCGCAAACAGGTTTTGTTTTTTCCAAAACTTTGTACTTGAAAGAGATGATGAAATGAAACAAAGCAGTTTATCTGAAAAAGTGTTACATTCTGGTACATTTTCATGCTTCGCATTACATTACATCACATAACATAACAATGTAGAAGGAATTGATCTCCTGTCTGAAAGTCCAACATTTGTATTGCAATAACCAGGTAACGAGCCGGCCAATGGCAAAACAACTCATACAACCCACTGCTCAGTTTGAACACTCGGCCCATCCTCCGCTGGGAATTAATCTGCATACAGGCCATAACACAGCGCTTGGTTCATTCTGCACGCGGCGGATCCTGAACAAGCAGTCTAATCTGACAAGACGGAATACAAAGGTAGAATTGGCTGAAGTTGAAGCACACTCAGATGCCCCAAATTGTCCTTTTTTCTTTTGCTTCGCATAAATGTGGAGAATGGCACAGCATTCTAAGCACAACATGATTAAAAGTTTTGGAGTTGAAAAAGGATTTTTTCAAACCGGGGTATTGAGCCTACAACTGAACACAGTAAAAAAGACTCAACAGAAAGTACACGACCTAATCACAACGAGACACGCTCGGAAAAGACTCAAAACAAAAGTTGAGGTCAACAAAACAAAAGACACGACTTACAGACGTGGTTACCAAAAATGAGGAACCTTAAATCACGAGGAGCAAGTTCCCCCGGGCATTATTCCCCACCCTTTCTTATTTGTGATTCTCACATCACTCGGCCCTCAGGCTCGGTTTTTCTCTCAAAACCCTTTTGCTCACTTTTCCCTCGGCTTACGCCTCTCTATTCTTCAATCTCTCATTTTTCATCCCTCCCTAGGGTGATTGATGGATAAACAAGGGGTTATGGGTTCATGCCCAACACCGTTAGTTCGCGGCTACTTCCTCCAGTGACGTTTAGTCGATGCCCCGGATGGAGTATCTTGATCCATTCCAAATTGTGCTTTGCACTTGGCTTGATACCTCGTTGCTTGGAGGTTGTTGAGAGCTTTCAGCCCTTTACTGATAGCTTCAGTGGTGCCTTCTTCTGGCAAATAGAGTGCCCTTCTGGCAAGTATTGACAATCAGGCGAAAGACAGGGAGCCTGACTCAACCGTGCCCCTAATTCATCATTTTGACCATTTTTTTTGTTTTGGTTTTCTACTAAAAAAATTTTGACCAATATGAGAGTTAGATTAACATACCTGTTCGATTTTTGATCTGAAAATCATGCGAGTTAGGCTATGAGCACTGAAAATTTTCCCTTTTTGGGTCCAAGAAATGGTCCAGTTTTGGAAAAGATGGAACAATTTTCAAGAAAATAGTCAACCTCAGTAAAAATGCTCAAAAACTATTTTTGCAAACAGTCAATGCTCAACAAGCACGGAACTCATTCTCAAGATGCACATCCTCGGATCAGAGGCAATGGAAAATTGCCCCTTGTCTGGATGGCACTGCACGGCAACGGAAAGTTGCCCCTGGTTTGAATGGCGACTCATGGCAACGGAAAGTTGCCTCTTATCTGGACGATGCCGCAGCATTTTGTAAACGGTCCTCATTAGCAATGATCACGACTGAACTCTCGGACACGGAGAAGACGAAGATGATCAGAACCAATATATGAACACAGTCACGTTGAGAGCGTTGGTGGCTGGACTTCAGGATGAAATCAAAACCAATACATGGACAGAGTTGCTATGAAAGCGTTGGGGGCTGGACTTCGGAGTGAAGTTGCCTACGTATCCCAAACATGGGAATCAAGCCTACATAGTTCACGGTGAAGGTACACTTGGGTATTTTAACCTTCACTTTTTTTTTTTAGGCTCTAACTTTTGCCAAGGTGCCCGTTGCGGGTTTTCGACCTTGCGAGCTTCTGTTTTTCTTTTCTTCTCAATTCTTTTCTTCCCTTTTTTCTTTTCTCTTTTCTTCTTCTTTTTCTTTCTTTTTGTATATATATTTTTTCTTGCTCTAACTTTTGCCTGGATTGCCCTTCCGGGTTTTCGGCCCAGCGAGCCTCTCAAAGGGTAAAAGTGTAGCTTTCTCCATGCCAAATGGTTTCAGGGTTTCGAAGCCATCCGTATCCAGGAGAGTGGCTGTTATTGATTTGCAAAAGGATCCATCCCCAACTCTTCGAGCACATCGGACATTTTGCCCCTGGTTAAAGGGGTGCTTCTGTTCTAGCTTCATAAGCTTCTTCCAGTGAGATCTAATTTTCTTGATCTGACTTCGGTGCCTCTTGTTTGAGGGCTGCTTCAAATCTGGCCACACAGGCCTCTCTTGATGATTGATCGTTGAACATTCTGAATGGGTTCAAGGTTTGAAAACAAACGAATTGAATCTTGAGGCTGAGAGCGATCCTAGGCTACACAATCTCAAGAGCGATTCCACACAGGTCTTCGCAGGACTGCGCAAAACATTTTATTTTTGAAAGTTTTTACGAAAGCGACACATCGCTCGCGCTGAAGATAGTGCGAAACCAATCTGGATCAAGCCAGGGTCCTTCTCAGTACTCATGCTAACAAGCATGATTTCATTCATTAAAGGCTTAGCATGCCTCACTTTCTCTCAAATTGATCAAAGTTTTGTAAAACCCAAGGAATTCCTTCCTCTTCGTTTTCATCACCGCAGTGTTCAAAAACAGTTTTGAAAAACTTAGGTCAATACAATGAGTTTAGAGCACAGGAGAGTAAGTGAGATGTTCCGCCGTTTCATTTAAATCCTCTGGCACAACTAGCTCAAGGTAGCAATAAGCACGGAAACATGATAGCCGCAGCCGTTTCATTCAGATTTCCTGGTTGCAATTGGCTCCACAGCAGAGACAGACTCAAAAGAAGACAACAGCGGTGTTCGAGGCAACAACCTCGGAATCACCTTCTATACAAGGGGACTGACTCGCTACAACAAGACAGACCCTTAAGCAAAAAGGACTGACTCAAGACGATGAGACAGACTCAAAACAAAACAAAAGACTGACTCGACACCCAAGCCAGAAGTTACAAAACTAGCATTCGCAGATGCTCAAAAATGCGTGCCAGACGCCATATCCAAAATACACCGAGGGTCACCCGCAAGTGGTTCACTCCCCGATCACATACTCACGGTATCCTCAAAATCCAACAAGCCAGCAGTGACAGACTTCGCTGAGGTGGGTGGGAGGATAACCTCATTGTCGATCAAATCTTGCACTTCATGGCGAAGGCAAAAATAGTTATCGGTAGCGTGACCGGTTTGCTGGTGGTACGCACAGTACAAAGCAGCATCATATGTGGGAGGGAGATTCTTTGGGAGAGGCCTAGGCTCGAGGGGTTTAAGGTGCCCTCTTTCGGCCAGGATCTAGAGCGCCCTAGACAGAGGCATGTAGAGTGCGTGGAAGACTCTGGGCCCTCGGGGCGGATACTTTGAAGTCTGAGAATTCTTGCCGGACGCACTAGCGAAAGGGTCGGCAGGCGCTGCCTTGACTTTCTGATCTTTCCCAGGTGCAGAGTTGGGAGTGGAAGGGATTGTTCTGGCATGACGGGGCCCATCCCGATTTTCTACTTGGCTTGAACTACCTTCAGTTGGAGTGGGGAAAACATCAGTCTTGGTCGCGACTGCAAATACCTGTTGCTTACTCATCCCCTCGGCCTTCAAAGCCTCGACTGCCCACAGCAGTTGTTCAATGGGATCGGCATCTTCCTTCATTTTGTTCTTACCTCTGGCCTCAGCCTGATCGAGGGCTTGGGTTGATGTTGACACGTCATTGCTATAACTCGGGACAACCTCAGGTTGGCTGAGCTCGATCACAATCCGTCCCAATAGGGGAGGTTCCTGCGGTACAAAATTCGTGGCATATGGTGCAGCTGGTGGTGAAGCCGATATTCTGTAAGCGAGATCTGCCACAGACCTCTGGAGGTCACCAATCATCCCCATCAATTCGAACGTAGTGGGCTCACGAGCCTGATACAACTGGGGTTCCCAGATTGGGCGCGCGGCAGGCGACCTGGGTAGATACGGCACATCAACATTAGTCTCACTTTGCAGGGGGATTCCTTGATCTAACACGACTGTCATAACCACGATTTCCTCTGAATTCTGTGTCATGATAAGTCCGCTGATCTTTGAACAGTGACTAACGGATCAGATATCTGCCTTGCCTCAGCGAGGGAAAACACTGGCTATTCTGTACTTGATTCTCCAAACTGAAAGAGAAGACATGCAGCATTTCAGCCTAAACAGAACAAACACAGGCATAACTGAACAGCGGTACTCTAATACTGATCACTGTTCCCAAAAATCACTGCCCCAAAACACTGAATCAGATACCCGCAGATATAACCGTTTCCCAAAAACACTGATATTGACGCCCGCAGGCTTGATGCTCAAATTCACAGACTGATATGTACATTCCTGTAGAGATACACTCTAAAAGCACATAGCAAGTAAAAGAGAGCCAAAACACCCCTATGTTGGGGGTAGGGTTTCCCTGTCCTATTTTGTCAGGAGCTAGAGTTTCACTACACACGCAGCGGTTTCAAACAACCTATATCGGGTAAGCAACCTATCCTAGTTTGGAATGGTCACTATGGATTCCGAATATGCACTAGGTCGAATGGTCGAAAAGGGTGCCCCAGTAAAACCGGGGTTTGTGTTCCCATACTGGCAGAGCCCGCAACCGGTCAGCCTTATGGCACACTTCTCAAAGCGAGCCTCCGGCAAACCGCTCAGGAATAGCAGATGGCCAACACGGTGTCCTAGGCGCACAAATGCACATGCAATGCAAAGAAACACATAAGTGTAGTCAAAACAAGATATCATGAGTTCGAGTCAAGTTCTCTAAATCCCCAGCAGAGTCGCCAGAAACTGTGGACGTGCCATCGCGTGAGGGCCTCACCCCACAGTTCGGACTCAATTTGTCATGGTTCTTAATCTGAACAAAGAGTCCAAATCCGGCAAATCGTTTTCAGAAAACAGACTTTTAGAAAATGAGTGCCAAACATGGACTGCTTTGCTAGATACAGAGTCGCCACCTAAATATTTTTTTAATGAGGGAATTTAGAAAACCTTGACTCGTTTGCCTAAGGCCACATGTCCGTCATCACCAAAGTTGCGTCGGCTCAACAACTTGAGTACGATCGGGGAAGGTCAGCTATGAGCACCCCCTCTCTCCCGATCTGAAGATCGGCCTCTACTAACCATGATATCTCGTTTTTGAAAACACATGCGTTCTTATTCCGGTTATTAGCCTAGATTTACTACGTGATGCGCACAGCAAAACAAGTATAGACTGGATCGCCTAATTTGGAACAAAGCATTGCATATCCGTTTCGTTTAGGAAATGGTTTGAAATTTGCTACTCGCAAGTAGGTGAAAACACGGATTTCAATGAGTTGTCCCAACTCAAACAATCCAACCTTCACCCACAGACATTCAGGCAGTTAATCAGATAAGCATCTAGCCACATGGTAAACATGCTGTCATGTTAACATTCACACTCATGCGAGATGCTAAAGCATAAATACTTACATCCTACTCCAAGCCGAAACAAAGAACATGTTAGCAATCATGCATGATTCAAGTCCATGTTAAGTGGCTAATGCAACGCATACAGAATGTCACTAGAATAGGCTCAGCTAATCCTAGGATGGCATGTGGAATGCAACAAGTAGCACGTATTCAAGTTAGATTTGAAATTCTATGCAGTTAGCATGATGCACCGAGCCTGGTGCATGCAATATTGATGAATGATGCACGCATGCATAGCATAAGGCATACTAATTTAAATATGTCCTAATACTAACCATCAAAGCAGGTAAGTAAAAGGGAGAAAGAAGTGGGGGTTGGAAGACATGCACACACGCACGCACACTTATTACAAATTTGCCCTCGCTCGGAGAGACCGGAAGAATAATACAGATTTAGCAAGCCTACAAGCTAATTAAATATTACAGACCAATTAAACTACTTAAGCAAATTAACTAATCTAATAAAACAGTAAACAACCTCGGGAAGAGGGCCCAATGCAATGTGTGCTTGGCTCCGTTCAGAATCCACTGCCATGCACAAGTTGCATCTGTTTTCCCTGCTTTGCTCCTCTGATCATTGCACAAATCACAGGATGCACTGTATGAACCCTGTGGGATGCCACCGGCCAAGAAAAATGGTCACCGGCCAAAGGAAATGATCACTGGCCACTGGTCAAGCTGTCGGCCACAAATTGTTGGTCGGTCGGCACTAAGGATGGCCGGCCGGCCAAATATTCCTGCAGAATCCTGGTTTGACAGCAGCAGAGGGCAAAACAAGGCATAGCAATGCATTTCAAGCAATGTTTGCACCAACATATCCCTTATCATGTTTATGACTCAAAGGGACATGGTTCTCGGTTCTCGGACCAACAATTGCGCATTTCCATGCATGATGGCCCAAGAAACCAAGTTATGCACTTTGATTTCAAATAGAATGCACATAAACAAGCGAGGAGCTCAACCTCTATCATGCTCAAGTCAAGAGGCTAAGCAGGCATGTCAATGCAATGCATCTTAGGCATGTTAACTAAGTATGCAACATGGGCATGCAATGCATACAACCTATGCAAGCAAGCATGCAAGGCATGAGGCAATGCAAACCAACAAGTGTGCAAGATGCAATGTGGATTTTCAAGCATGTAACAACACATGGAGCAAACATGTTAAACAACCTAAACATGTAACCACACACAAGTATGCAACAACACACAAGGTGAGCATGCAACAACACGCGAATAATGGACTTAAACTAATTTGGGTAGCTCTATACTAAGCCCAAAACAGTGGCCAATTGCTAAGAGAATGAGGACCAAATAACATGCAAGCATGCATGCACATAAGGACCAACACTTAGGCATTGAAGAGCAACTCTCAAGCACACTTAAAAGAGGCTAAACATGGGCATATAGCGAGCAGTATAAGCTCTGAAAATCATGAAAAAGAGGTGCCAAGCCAACTAATCAAAACAAGCAAAGCATGCATAAAAGCTTGGAATTAGCCCAACGACTTAAACCATGATCATGTGACACATAAAACAAATTATCAAAGTGAATCAAAACAGTCCTAAATCATGCAAAAGCAAGCCCCAAAAACCACTTAGATGGCATCTAAATAATCTACACATGGAGGCATGCACAAATGCTTAAATATGGAGCATACAACACAACCTCTTGAAGCATCAAAGGAGCTTTAAATGCAAGCATGCAAGCATGTTAAGTGGACTGAAATGACATGATAAGTGGTGCTAAACCACTGAAAGTGATGCAAGTAATGCATGATCATGGTGCATACACTTGAGGCTTACAAGCCAAGAATGCAAAGAGACTATACAAAGCATGTTGAGCATGACCAAAGCAACTGAAAACAGAGCTAAAGCACACTAAAACAAGCATGAAAGCTTCACAAAGCTAGGCCTAAATCATGCTAGAACAAGGGTCAAAGCTTAAAGCATGTCAAGGCAAACTTAAGGCATTACAAGACAAGTATGCTAAGCATGTATGGTGTGTCTAAACCAAGTAAAAACAGAAATGCAGCTAAAACATGTCCATCATACACTTAGACAAGATGCTCACACATGAGGCTTAAATGGCCCTTTTCAAGGACAACAAGGAGAGGGGGTGGCCCTCTCCTTCTTAGGACCTCAAGGCACTATCCTCACCACTGAAATCCCTCAAGATTTCAGTGGTGAGGAGGCCCAAACAAAGTGGTCCCGGAGCTCACCAAAATGGCACAAAAATAGGACCTAACAAGGCCTAAGAGGGGTGAAACAACCTCAAAGCTCAAAACACCCTTAAGAAACTATTTAGAGCAAGCAAAATCAAAACTTTTATATGTTATATACTAAGCTCAAAAACAGTTGCAAGGTAGGTTAAAAAGCTATGCAAAAATGGGGAATAAATGGAGTAAGTTCTTACCCTTGTTGACCCTTTTCACCAACAATGCTCCAGCTGGTTCTTTGAGTTCAAAACCACCCAAGAACCCCAAGAACAACCCTCTGGCCCCTCAGCAACCAAGAGAAGGTGCAATACTATCTGTTTGTGTGCAAAACCAAGACTTAAACACACACAAATATAAAAAGAGGAAGAGATATAGAGATAGAGTATATGTAAGCCCTAACCCTAAAACTCAGAGCTCTGGAGCTTTTTTTTCTAACCCTAATGGAGGGAGAATAGGCTCCCTCTTATAGAGCTCCCTCTTGCAAAGCTTTTCAAGTAAGCTAGTCAAGAGGGAAATCCCTCCATACACGTGTATGGAGGGGAGCAAAGGTGTATGCCAGCTAGCACAGCTGGCATAAAAATATCTGCAAAAGCAGATGAACAGTGGTCGGCCAACCAAAAATGTAATTTGACCAAAATAGATGGCCGGTCGACTACAAAAAGTGCCGGTCGGCCAAACATTTGGCCGGTGGCAACAAACCAGTGGCCGGTGGCCTTAAGCCATGGCCGGTGATGTATGGGGATGGCCAACATGCCATCCCCTGGCCCCTCAAAGGCAAAACACAAGTGTTTGGTGCAAAACCAAACACAAAACAGTCGAGTCGAGAGATCCTGAGGCAAGGCGCGTGGCTGAGACCTCCGGGAACTCAGGACGAACACAAACATGGATGATCACCGAGTGTTCAAGCGGTGACGTCCAAGTGTTGAGGACGGTAAAAAATGGGGTGTCTACACTCCCTTTTTTAGAAAATCAAACCAAATCAGATCTGTAAAATGAGAATCCTGGATTTTAATTTCGACAGTAATCTCAATTGGACATTATGACAAAGCTCTGTTCCAAAGAATGAAAAGCTGGGTAAGCCTGCTTCTTGCAATCATTTGGGAGGAAAAAAAAAAAAAAACCAACAACAACAACTAGCAATCATCTATCTATTTATTGAGGTTAAAGCCTAGCCTCATGAATCGAATGAGCCAAACAAAATGTTACGTCATTATCATTTTTAATATGAATCAAACACAAACTGTTTTTAATTATATGATTTGACACCCTATTTATTGTAACCTAAAGTATTATATGTGAAATATTTTGTGTTAAAAAAAAATGGATCAGATTGTTTCCATGTTTGATTGCTAACTTAGGGGGGAAAATACATGGAAAGATTGCTATCAAGATGACTATGCTAATTGTTAATTGCCCACTCATAGCAAGGACAATACTTCAATTTTAAAACACACAATTCACATAACCATCCCATCAACTGCTTATGAGTTTATAGTCCATCAAACTCAAACCAAGGATCCATAAATGATCCATCCTTCCCTTACCACCTCTCTTAGTCAAAATGTACACAAAAAAGGCCAATTGAGCTAACTCAATTGATTATCTATTTTATTAACTATAACATCTAAGTTTTAAAATATTGGTTTTTTTTTAGATAGTAAAACATTGATTTTTTTTTTTTTTTATAGGCCTTGTTTTTATATCAAAATTGGGTGTCTTTTACAAAACAAGAGATAAAATTGTAACATATATATATACATAAATTTTTTAAAATATAAATAAAACCTTGAGAAATTTGGGATCTAAAATCAGAGTTTTGTTGACTATATATGGTTGAATCCAGGAATGAGGCATTAGTTTGAGAAAGGAAAATAAACCTGAGATATGTGAAGCTTTACTCCCGGATCAAGTTGGCAAGTGTATGGTGAGCCAGGTTTGACTTCAATGCATGTAAAATAAAACAAAATAAAATAAGAAAATGATATAGAAGATCATTTTCTAAACCCACTTTCTAGAGCACACAAGACTAGCATCATTCCAGGGGTGTATCATGAACAGAACTACTTAAAAAACGAAGTTGAAGCAAGCTGTGGATAGGATTAATAATATTGGCAAGAAACTGAATTATTATGTGCCTTTCATATAATTCTACTTGTGCTAAAGTATAAGTTTCTATCAACATAGCCCACCTACTAGATAGATCTGTACTTTCACTCTGATTAAAATTTCCCAAGTACAACCACTTTGATGCATTTTGATGTCCCATTGAAATCCCCTTCCATGATAAGACCACAAAAATAATAATAATAATAATAATAATAATAATAATAATAATAATAATAATAATATCCACTTCAAATATCTTTAGCTCTTTGACCCAACAATAACAGGTGCTTGGTATCACATTTCCCTACACATTTAATCTCTCAAGTAAATATACATACTTGGGAAGTATTGCTTTTGCTTTCAAGTTTAGGCATTGTAATATGACATAAGATGCAAAGAATGAACCATACCTCTCCCAAGATCATCAGGATTTGCATGCACAACCACTGCCTCCCCAATATGGAATGTTGCCCACTTAGCGAAATCTACAAATTTGAAAACAAGGTGCACACATAATTCCAAGAAATCAAAGCTTTCCATACGATGGAAAAATGAGAGATTTAAAATAGTATTCTATATGGCATTTGAAACTACATTTTTTTCGTGCAGCAATTGAAACAAGTTTAATCCCTTACTGTGTGTAGTAGGTCAATAATCAAATTAGCAAAATATGACATCAATTAAATCCTCTTTCTTTTCGTCATCATTACAAAACAAAAAGTAACAAGTTTGGAATGAAGGAAATTGCTCTTAATAAACCAGCATGTCTTTAATCATAATCTCTACAACCCTTGAAACATGGAAACAAAAGTATAGGCTATTAAATGAATCCACTCCAAATAATAATATCAATAGCAGCAATGAATGAGTAACAGAAACTGAACATACACCATCTGGGCCAGCAACAATGAAGGAGCTCCGTGATCCTTCTTGAATGGATTAAAATGAGGTCTTCCTATTATAAATAATTCATCAAATCAAAAGAACATAGATTAAAAAGTGCCAACGGAAAAACTTAAGAAACATCCTAGCAAGTTGCCCAAAGACCTTTGTAAGCTACATGGCATACAAGAAATCACAAATATAGTATTTGTCGAAACTCGTAACACCCACATAGAACCCTTCAATGATTTTATATATCCAATCAATTCGATGCATAAATGTTAAGACAGAAAAAAATAAATAAATTGTAAAGACAATAATAATAATAATAATATTTAGTTTTCAAGATAATCTTTAGATTAATATTGAATGTACGAAACATAAAACATCTGAAAATGTTCATGTTTTGTGCCTGGGGTACGTGTCACATAGATTTTATATTCTTTGGATTTGAAATTTACATTAGATGAGTATTTTGAGTGTCGATCCAAATTGGTTCCTTATGAAGACTAGTCTGATGATGAGCACAACACCTATGAAATTTACATTGGTGTGTTTTTGCTTCATCTAAGTGGCAACAGTGCTTAGAAAGAACAAATACACTTGAAGGACTAGAAAGAAAGCATAGAATATCCTTGTACAATTGTTTTTAAATCTTACCTGTTATGTACAACAAAATTCCACCAAATGACATCCATCCACCTTTTCTTGTCTTCTTCAAGAACTTGAACATGTAATATGGGGAGAGAGCTTTATAAACATGAGATTTATAAACATGTAACATGAGATTTCCCAATCCACACAATGAATATAGTTCATGATATTTTCATTCTCTACTCTTCTTAGTAACAAATTTGTGTTTCAACCTTCCTCAAAATTTGCTTAAATCTATGGTAACCAATCTGTGTTACTAAATAGTTTAGAATTAGAATACCCCAATCATGTCCCAAATTCTTGCTTAATGCAGCTTGAATTTGGGATTTCTGTGTAAAAATCAACACAAACCCTATACCAAGTGTAGGAAATCAACACAACATTAACTCAAATTCAACACAAAATTAAACAACATAAATCATATAAAACCCTAGGGCAAGTGTGAGAAATGGGGAAATAGAGGAAGGAAGAGAGAGAGAGAGAGAGAGAAAGAGGGAGACCGATCTAGCTAATCGGCAAATGGAACTCAAGGCTCTAAATTTCCAAATACTTATTGGAATCTCACCATCCAAATGGTTAGTAAACAAGAAAAGGTTCTGCAACTCACTCAGCAACCCTAATTCGCTCGGGATTTCCCCCTCAAGTTGGTTGTCATACAGCTAAAGATCATTCAGGGATTTCAAATTGCCAAGCTTAGGTGGTATTCTACCCGATAAACGGTTTTCACAGAGGTAAAGAAGTGTCAGCTGGGTTAATTGTCCGAGAGAATGTGGGATAGGACCGGTTAAACCACAACGAACAGCGGCAAGTTGAGTTAAGCTACTACAATTTTCCAACCCTGGTAGAATACCACTGCTAAAATAGTTGAAAGACAAGACCAAAGTGTCCATTTGCTTGAAACTACCCAAACCCAATTGAATAGTACCCTCTAGACTGTTATTACGAACATCAAGATACATTAGCTCCTCAAGATTATTCAAACTCTCCAGTAAAGCCCCAACAAATTGATTATCATTCAAGTAAAGTTCTACCAATTTGGTACAATTTCATATGGAGGAAGGAATGGTGCTTGACAATTGATTACCATATAGACAAAGAGATGAAATCTCACTCATGTTGCCAACATTCAATGGGATCGAACCATTAAGTTCGTTCACATCGAGCCAAACAGTATCCAAATGTGGGATTCGAAATAGAGATTCAGGGATTGAACCTTTCATGAAATTAGAATACAAGTATATGAATCTCAAATTCAGCAAATTCCCAAAGCTCTCTGGTATATCACCAGTGAAGCTATTTTGGGAGAGTTCCAAGTATTCAATGAGACTACAATTACCTAATTCAGAAGGGATTGAGCCTGTGAAACCATTGTTGCTGAAATCAATGGGCATCAATTGGGTCAGTTCAGCTATCTCAGGTCCTAATCGACCCAATATTTGAAAACCAGAGAGGTTTAAAGAAACTACAAAGTGGTGTGTGGTGATGATTGGAGTCACATTCGACTCCAACCCATGAACAAGGAGTGGAATCACATTCGGCTTCAATTGAATAATTTTGATGCCCCATATTCAATTACTCGTATGATAATCAATCGCAAAAATACACAAACTAACTCAGAAAAAAAGAAAGAAAAAATTAATAATTATGATGAGAAATGATCAATCTTGTACCTATAGATACAATGCTATACAACAAAGAGCAATAACCAATCTCTATATGCCATTCCCAGCCGCTTCGGATCGGATTCCTGTATCGATCGCCACCGACCCATTAACCCTAGAAATGTTCAGTGTGAAGCGTCTGGCTCCCATGTCCTCCATGGCCAAGGTGGGTTGAACCAGGTTCACAATCAATTCGAGGGAGCCGAAAGGGTAGTACGAGTGATTGATTCTCTATGTGAGAGAGAGAGAGACAGAGGGAGAGTAAGAGAGAGAAAGAACCGTGTGAAGAAGTAATACATTTAGGCAAAATTTTAGGTGCCAAAATGAAATTTTTCCCAGTAAAATTTTGAACAGATCTGGCGACTAAATTTTAGTCGCTGAAGATAGGTTACCAAAGATAAAAAATAAAAATAAAAATTACTTTTTGTCAGCTAAAGGCGCCTAAAATCATTTTTTGTCGCTGAAAATAAGTTTTTGGCGACTAACACTTTAGTCGCCAAAGAGAAAAAATAATTTTTTTATTTTCCATTCGGCGACTAAATATTTTAGTAGCCAAAAGTCAATACATGGCGACTAATTTTTTTTTTTTTGTCGCTGAAAGTAAGCTTTTGGTGACTAAAACTTTAGTCGCCAAAGAGAAAAAATAATTTTTTTGTTTCCCATTCGGCGACTAAATATTTTAGTAGCCAAAAGTCAATATACAGCGACCAAGTTTTTTTTTTTTTTGTGGCCAATTCTGGCATTTTTAGCGACTAAATTTTTTTTTAGTCGCCAATAATGAATATACCCTGACTAAAAAAAATTAGTAGCTAAATGTTTTATTTTTGCCAACTAAAAAAATTTTTGGTCGCCATTTCTATAACTTTTGGTGACTAAATTTTTTTTAGTCGCCAATTTTAGTCGCCGAATGTGCATTTTGTTGTAATGATTGTTACGTCAAATTGGGATGAAAAAAAAAGTAAATGACTTATAGAAACTTTAGGTAGTTGGACAAACAAAAAGTCACACAAAAGGGCAATTTAGAAAGATTGTGTGAATAATGAGTAGTCAAATTATAGTTGATGTCATATGAGGATAAGAGTGTCATTCCAACTACTGCACAATAAATGTGTGTGGCTACTTTCCGTGCGTAGCATTAGCGCCACCCTATAATTATTGTTACCATTATAAAGATAATTCACAATAAGAACTGACTCATACTTTTTAATGACGAAATAAAAATTTAAAGCTTTCTGTAATAAAATCTTAATTAGGTAAAATTTTTACTAATTTAGATTACTTTTTATATTTTATTTTTATAATTTTTTCATGACTAAATTGAATTGAATTAAATATTTTAGGCACAAAATAAACTCAATCAATAGTTTAGGGACTAACACTTTTGGAAACACGAAAAATAAGTAGCTTATTGGCTTATTTAGGTCATAGTACCTGACTACTTTTTTGTACGTCTTTTCATAATAAGTTAAAAAAATAAAAATAAGCCACACCCAAATCAACATGAATGTTGATTTATATAATTTACAAACTTAAGAGGCATAGTTTAGTTACTAAATAGATAATTTGACAATAGTTTAAGAGTAAAAAGCGAAGGGTAATCCTATTTGCACACCATACAAACTTTTAATACACAATAGAAATAGTGTTTAGATATGAATTTCTGAACAAAAGTCAAATAATCGGATGTAAATTTTTGAACATAAAGCAATTGTTCATATATAAATAATTGAACGAAATGTATATTTAAATAATTTATTTGTATTCAACATTTAAGTCGAAACATTTAACTTTTATTTAAAGTTTGTTTGTATGATGTGCAAATAGAATTGCCCGAAAGTGAAATATACCTTCTTTTTTTTTTTTCAATGGTTGAGGATAGCTGCAAGATGCTGCGATTGCTTCGTCCCTCTGTCTTCAATTGTCTCTGATCATGAAATTGAGAATGTTAACTTCGAATTCTCCTACAAATTGCAGTTGTAATCTTCAAAACCAAATACAAAGAGACAAAACACACCCATTCTCGCTGCGATGATTTCCAACTCTCTCTTCTCTCTGTGTTGCAGTTTTATTATTATTATTATTATCAGAGCGATAATACCCAGAATCTCCATCAAGGAATTAAAAATTGTTTTGAAAATTGTGGGCAAGGAATGGGAGGAGGGAATGCACGGGAGCATTGAGAGAGTTTGGTGTCAATTTTCTTGAGAAAATGGGGATAATAACCCATCTGGGTTCAAGGTTTTTTGCCTTGTTGTTTCTGTCTCTGCTCTCCGTCTTCGTCTTGGTTCACACCGAGTCCAGTTCGCTTGACGCTGCAGAAATGCTTATTCTGAGGCAGAATCTCAATGCATCGAAGTCACTCGGTTGGATCGACTCAGACCCTTGCCAATGGCAACACGTGAGTTGTTCCGAAGACGGGCGGGTCACCCGGATTCAAATCGGGTATCAGAACCTCACCGAGTATCTCCCTTCGAACCTCAGCTACCTCACCGCCTTGCAGATACTCGATCTCTCTTCTAACCAACTCCAGGGTCCGCTTCCGAGTCTTGCCGGGTTGAGCTCGCTTCAGAACCTGTCACTCAACAACAACAACTTCTCTTCCATTCCTTTCGATTTCTTCTTCCGCATGACGTCCCTCGAAAGGGTCTATCTCGACAACATCCCCTTCCACCCGACTCCGATACGGATCAGTCTCCAAAGCGCATCAAACCTTAAGGTCTTCTCGGCCAACGCCTCTAATTTATCTTGCAAAATCCCCTATTTTTTTTGCACGTTTGCGAGGCTGACGACACTTCACTTGGCGTTCAACAACCTTCACGATGAGCTGCCAGCGACCTTTTCGAGTACTTCAATTTAGTCTCTGTGGTCGAATGAGCAACAGAGCACTTATAAGCTCCACGATTCGATTGATGTCATACAGAATATGACCCAGTTGAAGGAGGTGTGGTTGGATTCAAATTCCTTTTCGAGTCCAATGCCGGACTTTTCTAGGCTTATGGGGTTGGAGAGCTTTAGGGTGAGGGACAATTGCATTACAGGTCAAGGTACCAGCATCTATCTTGGATCTTCCATGGCTTAAGGTGGTGAGTTTGACCAACAATTTGCTACAAGGGCCGACCCCGAAGTTTAACTCTTCTGTTACAATTGACATGGAAACTGGGTCTAATAGTTTCTGCTTACCTGCTCCTGGAGTTGCCTGCGATCCCCGGGTGAATACATTACTTTCCATTGCTCAATTTAGTGGTTACCCGGTTGTGTTCTCAGAGAATTGGAAGGGAAATGACCCTTGTAAGGCATGGTTTGGGCTCCATTGTGAGAACGAAAACATTACTGTTGTCAATTTTTCAAATTTGGGTCTTACGGGTATGATTTCTCCAAACTTCTCGTCAATCGTTTCATTACAAATACTAATCCTTGCTAGTAATAATCTAGCGGGTATGATCCCGAATGAGCTTACAACTTTGCCTAACCTTAGAGAATTAGATATCTCGAACAATTGCCTTCATGGAAAAATTCCGTCATTTAAGAGTAATGTGGTTGTAAACACTAATGGAAATCCTGATATTTGGATGGATGTTGACAGTGGCAATAGGTACTTATCCGTAGTGGATGTAGGCTTGGTAATTGGTGGTATTTGTGTAGTTTTATTTGTTGGGATTTTGACAAGGGCGGACCCAGGATTCGTCAATGGGGTGGGCTAATATTAAGGTAAAATTATACAATATATTTTAAGTATAACCATATAAGAAAAAAGAGAATTTAATAATATAATCTAAATTAATATTTAAATTTATTGATTAGAAATAATCTAATTAAGTTGCACTCGACGAGTCTCCAAATATTCGAATTCATCGATTACAAAATCTAGATCAATTTTCAATGTAAGGTCTCATTCAAGGTAGAGAGACAAGCAATCGGTAAAAAAACTCATCCCCCATTGAATTGCGAATGGCAGTTTTAACATATTTCAAAGTTAAAAAACTAAGAGCAATATAGAACATTGAACAAGGCAGCATCATAAAAAAAACTAAAAGTAATATAATATTTGTCACATAAAGACAAAATTTTAAAACCATTGTTAATTAATTCCATTCTCAACCAACGAAATAAAATAATTGATTAATTACAATTACAAAAAATGTTAGGAAATTGGAGTTGCTATAGGCTACTAGAGATAACGGAGAAGACGAAGAGAGGGCTGCTTGTGAGAATTGTTTTGAAAGATTTGTTCTTTAAACAAATACAAACCTATTAGCCTGCCTATCTATTTTTTTGGATAAGTATTGGGCAGCTATTGGACTGCCTATTTAAAAAACAAACAAAAAACCTATTGGCCCTTATTTGGGGCGGGGCGGGGCGGGGCGGGGCGGGGCTGGGCTGGGAGAGGTTGGGAGGCTGGGTTGGGTGGGAAAAAAAATTTCTACAGATATTTTAAATTTTGGGCTGGGCTGCAGCCACCTATGCCCAGCCCTAGGTCCACCCTTGGATTTTGATATATATGTGTAAACGAAAGCATTATGGTCATATTCATGTTATTGAATCTGAACGAATGGTAATCTCTATTCATGTGTTAAAGAATGCGACTAGCAATTTTAGGCAAGAGAATATATTGGGAAGAGGCGGATTTGGAATTGTTTACAAAGGGGCGTTGCATGATGGGTCTAAGATTGCGGTTAAGAGAATGGATTCTGGAGTGATATGTGAAAGGGGTTGGGATCAGTTCAAGTCCGAGATTGTTGTGCTGAGTAAGGTTCGACATAAGCATTTGGTTTCTCTTTTTGGATATTGCTTGGATGCAAATGAGAGGCTACTTGTTTATGAATACATGCCTCAAGGGACTCTTAGCAGACATTTATTTAGATGGAAGGAGGAAGAGTTGAAACCCCTTGAATGGTTAAGATGGTTGACCATTGCACTAGATGTGGCTAGAGGAGTTGAGTATCTACATGTTTTAGCCCATCGAAGTTTTATTCATAGGGATCTGAAACCATCAAACATTCTTCTAGGAGATGATATGCATGCTAAAGTTGGTGATTTTGGACTTGTGCGTCTTGTACTAGATGGGAAGTCTTCAATTCTAACTAAACTAGCAAGAACTTTTGGATATCTAGCACCAGAATATGCAAGTATTTTTTTATAAAATGAAAATTGTACACATACACCGTCCTTATACAAAACTCATTCAAAATTATAGGTCTTTACTTTGAAATTAAGAGAACCACCAATATAGAATCATTATTCTAGATAAAAAAATTTGTATTCCTATTCTATTTTTACACATTATTTTTTAAAAAACTCATTTTGATTTACATTTACTACTATTTTTACTTTTCCTTTATAAGATTTTTAAATCGAAAAGTTTGTTGGGCTTGAAATGGTAAAAAATTGATTACATATTTTGAATTTAACTGCAAAATAAGAGAACAATATGAAACATCCCGCAAGCATCAAAAGTATTCACTAAACCTTGATAAAAAGATGGGTGATTCTATTTGCACCCAAATAGTAACTCAGTGTGCCCAACAAAAATTTTGAATTTAGTTCTTATTATACTCTAATGTAAATTTATTAATAAAGACAATACACATTAAACCTTAAAATAAGATATTATTTTATTCTCATTATACATTTTAATCACTTATACGCATTCTTCATATTTAAGTCTCTTCTGTTAAGACTAATCCACCCATATAATAAAGGTAGTTCCCATAGAGTTATTAGGTTGGCTTATACATGTATTTGGGTTTGGATGGTAGAGTTTGGAATCAACTAGAAAACCTAATATGTGTAGGATTTGGTTACTTAATTATATGAAATTAAGATTCTCATGGGTACACTATTACAAATAGTCATATGGACTATAGAGTTTCTTTTAGAGAGATTGAGAGATTAAGAGGAGGAAAAATAGAGATGTAAGAGGTGAGAGAAAAAAAATACTGTGAGTGTCACAACCCGAACCCGCCCCTATGGATTAAGGCCATAACCGGCCAGTAATCACGAGATTACCTACGGCCTCAAACCAAATAAAACAAAACTCATCAGAGTAAAGGGGCCAAACGGAAGCAAATTTAAAACTTTATCCATAGAGCTGTGCTTATATGCACACCATAACATTCCAAACATTTATATTTTAATAACTCACATCAAAATATGTACTAACACGGAACACTGTACATACAGGATCATACAAGTTTAAGTCAGTTGAACCCAAGACTTATATACAAAAGTAGTCCAATGCTTTCGCCAACATAACAAAACTATGAACAAAGGACAAAGGCGAAAACAGTCTCGTGCATGAGACATTTGGGCTGACTCCTCAAAACTTTGACTGTTTCTCACAATTTCACCGAGGCTGATTCTGGACGTCCCTTAGCTCACCTACATATACATGAATGAATGTGAGCGAAAGCCCAGTGAATAATATCAAGTAAGGAAGATACATAAGCAATCTTTAAAACAGTTACAGCAAACGGCCTTTGGCCCAATCACTTGCATCAATCGGCCTTCGGCCCAATCATTTATGTCAATCGACCTTTGGCTCAATCATTCTTATCAATCGGCCTTTGGCCCAATCATTCATGTCAATCGGCCTTTGGCCCAATCATTCTTGTCAATCGGCCTTCGGTCCAATCATTCTTGTCAATCGGTCTTTTCCCAATCATTCATGTCAATCAGCCTTTGGCCCAATCATTCTTGTCAATCGGCCTTTGGCCCAATCATTCATGTCAATCGATGTCCACCATTCAAATTAATGAACTTACAAAACTTACGTAGAAGTAAACAATTGGACAACAACATATTTCAAATATCTTGTTAAGATATTACTCACAGTGATCGGCTTGTGGATTTGTCCTGGAGCTTGACCCTACATATCATATAGCACATATGGGTCACAAACGATTCAATCCGTTCTTTAATTCACATATTCCTCTTTAGGCTTCATTCTTATCTCTTTAACTCAATTACAATGCTTAATGCATGCCTAAGAGTGCTTGCAAGTGAAAGAGAACGGAAAACGAAACACAGAATACACTTTCAAAATTTCAGAAAACAGGGTCCCCGCTCGAGCGGACCCATTAGGTCTGCAAAAGTGCTGGTTGTATCATTTTTACGCTCGAGCGTGAACTCGGACGCTCAACCAGAAGTTGATCCTACATAGCTCCCCGCTCGAGCGGACACCATGCTTGCAAGAAAATACTGGGAGCTCGAAATCCCCACTCGAGCGACGGTTCCCCCGCTCGAGCGGACATAAAAAATTCTGGGTTTTCCAGAATGGTTCTTGAGCTCGAATTCAACACTCTAACCAACATTTCTTGCATGCCATGGCTCAAATTCCATATATACTTGTGCTATCATGATACAAACACCAAATTTCATCATTATGAAGCTCAATTTCATGAATCAAACACATGAATGTCCCAATTTACCCCAAACTTGCTATTATGATAATAATTCCATGTGTTTTTAAACTCATTTCTCATAAATTGTACATGCATGTGGGATATCACTCCCATTTCAACTTACATGGTGCAAATGGTGATTACAAACATGAGCTTTAACCAACATTCTACATAGATCATGTATTTTGTGTCCAAACATGCAAATTTCAAAGCAATTACACAAATGCATGCACATATGGACTTTCAATTCAACAAAATCAACTTAATTCTTTGCCACGAGCTACCATATCACTTGAATTCACAACATTACAACTTAAACTCATGAATTTACTTACCTAGAGGCTCAAACTTTTCAATCGAAAGCAATTTCTTGAGTAATCTTCCAAAATCTCCAAGCCTCAAGACCAAAACCCCAATCTCCTACACTTTCTCTCTCTAGTTCGGCTCTCTCACACCCAAGAGCCCAAAATTAGCCAAAAATGGATCAAAAGAGAGAGGTTGAGTGTATATAGCCCTTTATATAAAGCCCCACTAATTCCAATTTAATAATAATAAATAGGTGGGCACTAATTCATCAATTTAATCAATTTAATCTGGTCCGAATCAAATTTTCAATTAAACTTCACCGTAGGCTCTAAAAATTATGCCAATCACAAGGGCGCGACCAATTTCGGTTTCGGTGGCCGATAAGGCCTTCAATTTAATTTCCAAAACAGACAATCAAACAGATATTCCTACGGTGAACAGATAGAAATTCAAAACCACATATTTTCACATAATGGCACACAAAATCATGTCAAACACATAATCACATTCATGTTAAGGACCAAATAACATATTACGGAACAGGGATATCACAGTGAGGGCACCAAGTGAGCAGGGCTAAACTACCCTTGAGCATGGAATTCGGGTAGTAGTATCGATTTTGAGTATTTTGGCCATCTCACATATATACTCTATTTTATTCATAGTGGAAATTTTCTCTCCTGTGAATGTAGACAATTTGGGCCAAACCATGTAAACCTCTATGTGATTGTTTTTCTCTTTGGTGTGTGCATGGGTGTGCTTCCATTTGGCATTGGTAGAATGTGGTATAAATCCCAACAAATGGTATCAAAGCTTAAAGGTTATCGATCCTAGGTGCTGTTGGGAGAGCTGTGATTACTGCACAAGGAGGACTCGCACAGAAAAGAAAGAAATTGCGGTGGTACAAAAAACAAACCAAAAAAAAAAAAATTCAAAATCTGGTAAAGGCTTCCGCAAGAAGAAATATGGTAGAAAAATTCATAGTGGGTGGATTTCAAGGTTTTCAAGGGTTGCGATTTCATCGATACAGTAAGAATTTTCAGATTCTAAATAGGTTTAAAGGGATTGAATAGATTTAAGGGCAATCAAAGGTAATTGCATGTGATCTAAGTGATCTAAGACCAATCGAGTTCAATCAATGATGGAAGACCAATGGCAACTTGTACATGCTTATGGAGTATGTTGTGACAAGTGTGGAGCTACTGTTAAGAATCAAGTGAGTAGTATGAGTCGTGGGTGGACAATGGTGAGCAACAGTTGCAAGGATATTTGGTGGTCACCAAGAGGAAAACAATGGATTGCTTGATGTTCACAGGAGGAAGTTTTGGGCATAGAAGTTGTGACAATCTCATGACATTGGTGAGATGTGGATGTAGGCAATTTAGGCTGAACCACGTAAACCTGTATGTCATTTTTTCTCTTTGGTGTGTGCGTGGGTGTGCTTTTGTTTGGCATTGGTCAGATGCGGTATAAATCTCAACATCTTCATCTTCTTTCCCAAGTTTCAGTTATTTTCCCTTCATTATTTTTCTCACTCCAAAACTCCAATCCACCTCATCAAAACTGACTATTATCATTAACATTATTGTTTCTTCTCCACTTTCTCTCTCTACAAACCCACAAACCCACTCTCTCTCTCTCTCTCTCTCTCTCTCTTCAATCTCCTTTTCTACTTTCTCTCTCTAAAACACACAAACCTTCTCTCAATTTAATTTACAATTGGAACGGATTCTCTTAACCAAAAATTTCAACAAAAATTAATGAATATGTCAATGAATCAAACCCAAAACTAGATTGAAAACAACAACAATTAACATAGTTCCCAAAATGGGTAGATAAATAAACATTAAGTAGAAGAAGAGTGGCTGAAGAGAGGGTTTTCCCTGAGAGGCTCGAATGAGAATCTACTAAAAAAATTGGCAACACAACCCTCTCAAAACTCAAATTATTTTTAGGGCAATCGTTGACGAACATGATGACAACGAACACATCTACGTTAGCCACCACAATCATCGGAACCAACGACGAAGTCCACATCGTCTTTGTTGATTCAAGGTAGTACGAAGGTGAGTAATAACTTGATGGGTTTGTATTGCCTCTGTTCTTCATAACTAGTAATGTTCTTTATCATCTTCTTGTTCTTCTTTAGTATTTACAAATGACGAGAGTATTGGAGTATCGTGGTTGAGAAGAGAGGAAGGAAGTCTTTTTTTAATTGATTTTTTTTTTTTTTTTTTTTTTTTTTTTGCTATACCACAAATTATGATTTTATCTTGAAGAGTAATTTGTGAAAAAAATATGGGGTGTATTGAGAGTAAATTATAACTCTAAATAATTTAATTGAGAGTACTGAGAAATTGGGTGTACTAAATAATTTTTTGGGTGCAAATAGAATCAGCCTAAAAAGATTAGATTAATGCGATACAAGCAAAACAAAACTATATAGTATATTTGTACTAAATGATGCGGCCAAATTGCGGGCTTTTCATTTAAAAACAAAACAACCATCATGGTGGTTTCAAATTTAAAAAAATGCTATTCACAAATATGCTGGAACAATTTTGTGTACAATCTTAGAGTAAGAATAGCATTTCTTAGAAGATTAGCTAGCAAAGTATGAGTTTTGACATAATGCAATGGAATTTGATGCTTTTATTTTTCCTTTCTTCCAAACTAATTATCCAAGAAGATAGGCCTTACTTGTTCTAGAAATAGTAGATTGAGTTTATTTACCATGTTCAATTAAACGGTCCTTTTATCTCTTAATTGTTTCATTTGGTGTTAATGTTTGAAATCAGCATTACAAATATTTGAAAGAACGATTTATTGTCAAATTAGATGATTGGTTACATTCAGAAAGATGGATTCATATCACGAAGTTATGATCTAGCAGGATGTTTTATCTAATTAGACAGTCTCCTCTATTTTCTTGGTTAGAGTTTATTTTCGTATTTTTTATTTTTTACGTTTGAACAATTTGCAGCCATTATATAAGCATCACTTATTATTATCTTTAATTTTCATGTTTTTATCAATTGAAGTTTAGGTACATAATAGTTTAACTAATGCGTGGTTGTGACATGGACCATAAAACAAAAAAGGCATTGGTTGATAACATTATCTTCTTTAGTGGCATTGGATTTAACATTCATTTGACTTCTTCTACTTTGGTTATATGTAAGACCCTAATAGTATTAGATTAAGTTTAATGTGTTAATTTATTTTTGTAGTTCATGAAATGTGTTTGTTGTGCTCTTAACGTTTTCAATAAAATAATCTAACCATTGTTGGGGGAGGATTATTATTTGGAACTTATTATAGTTTCGTTATTATATCATATATGTTTGACGAGCCTATGCAAAAGATGAATTATCACATTTTTTGGGTTGAATTGCTAGGTGGAAGGATTCCTACTTTCTGAATGTTCCATGTGTTATGGATTTGCTAGTTCTCTATTTGTGGTTCTCATTAGGCATCTGTTCAAATTTAAGCATCCAAATGTTTTGTTCATTTCTTAGTCAAAGAAAAGGTCATTCCATAGTACGCAACCCCATGCTTCACATTGTTGGGATCTGGGATCCCGCCCAAGACCTTATAGAAATCATAGCAAGTAGAAAAACACACCCACACAGAAGGAGACACCATATTTGACGTGGTTCGGCATTAAAGCCTACGTCCACGGGAGAGTAACCGGTTATCACTATACCATTGGAGAGATTACAAAAAGATTACAATAGAGGAGGAGCTCACACTCTCCTCACTCAGCCACTCTCTCGTCTCCCACGCTCACACCGAGAGAGACGGTCTCTCCGCCTCACATCTCTGGCACTCTTTAGTTTGTTCTCACGGTTTGCTCACATCTCTCCCTTTCTCACCCTCTCCATTTATACACATAATGGTAGGTGGGAGAGCCTTCATTCTTGACTTGGGCAACCTCCATTCTTGACTTGGTTGGTAGCCTCCATGGTTGGTAGCCTCCATGGTTGACCAAGGTGTGTTCTCATGGAGAAGACAATCACCCCCTTCACATGGGGTGATATCCACAAATCACCCCCTCAACCCATGTGAGGTGATCCACTGCACACACTGTTGCTAATCTTGCCACGCCCAAATTCAACGTAGTCTCCATCTCTTCACTGAGACGTCTGCACCCCCTGAAGCTAGAGATAACACACCAGAGATACAAGAGGAGGAGGGAATCCTACATCCTCAACTCAACTCACATCACTCTCTGATTTGGAGAGAGCCTCTGCTCCTATCTCCCACAGATCTCTTCAACGCTTCTATCTCGGATGCCTTCACTGCGACGTTGCATCCCCTGAAGCTAGAGATAATACACCAGAGATATAAGAGGAGGAGGGAATCCTACATCCTCAACTCAACTCACACCACTCTCTGATTTGGAGAGAGCCTCTACTCCTATCTCCCATAGATCTCTTCCACGCTTCCTGTCTCGGATGCCTGCACTTGCTATGCTTGAACTTGCGTAACCAAGATATCTTGACACCCCCTGATTGGATGTCCTGCACCCCCTGCTGAGATGCCCTTGACTGTCATGCCTTATCTCGCAGGACCAGTCATTGGAGCAATAGAAAACTCGTTGTGTATCCCATCAACGTCCTCTGTCTTCTTTGCTCGGAGCTTTTCCTCTGACCTATCAGCCTTTGCCCTCTGCACTTCTGAACAACCTCTGCGCGTTTCCATATACGCTTGTTGTCTGTGCCTTTGCAATCCCTGATTTGCTGTCCAGTAGATTGATGGTTGACAGTAGCTCCATCTGTCCAAGCATCGTCAGCTATGCACTTCCTTGCATAGTGCTCGCACCCATAATTCTTGAGTGCTCATCGTAGCTCCATCTCTCCTCCTACGCTCGAGCTCGCCTGAGAGATCCGCAACTACTATGTTTCATTAAGAGGTACGTTCGCTGCCACGGAACTCAAGAAACTACCGTAGAGAAAGACTTGCCACTCCTTGGCACGCACTCTTGCGTTTTACCTGTCTCAATTTCTTTGTCTGGAAGTTCCTGTGAACTTTCAACAACCCGCTGCTACATACTTTTCTCGCGCCTCTGTACGACACTCTAGCGTACTCTTGCACTGCTGCACGTCTGCATTTGTGCTCCTGCACTTAGTATGCTCCTCTGCAACTATTGTTTTATATGTCCACATACCACCAGTACCTACTCGTATTCAGTAGCTCCAATAGCCACAACATTTTCCTGAGCCTGTACTTGTTGCCAAATCATCTATTCGTCGATGAATGGTCTTCTCTTCTGATTGAACCAGATCCTCCGATGACATCAACAACCAGGAAAGTTCCCAGGAAAGACTAGTGGGGTCACAACCGGTCCCACTTAAGAACCAGTCTCCTTAGATAGTGTCTTTTTGACAGAACTTTCCTAGACATTGTTGATCTTGAGATAATCATGTGCAATGCTCCTAATCGCCCTCTGACCAATCCTGATCTCCCTCGATTTGCCATTTGATCAAGCCTGATCTCCTCTGGTCTTCAACGATCTATCTCAATCTGTATCTGGTTGTCCAATCTGATCAGAATCTGCCCATTCTAACCTCTTTAGTGAATCCGCAGCGTTCCACAATATCCGGCAACCTTTCTTCGAGTATTGAAGATGACAAACTCCCATGTTTTGACCATCTTTCAAAACCGTTTAGAATGTCACTATTCTGACCTCGCGGTTGCATCCGGAACGGTCCGTTTAGCTAGGACTAACCTTCGCTGCACTTCCGGGGACCTCACTGAAAAACATCCCCAAAAGTTGGGCCACACCACAATTTTCTAAAAATTCTGGGAAAAATTGCAATTTCAGAAGTTCAGGGAATATTCCGTGTGCCAACAGAATATTCCATCCACTGTACCTAATGTCGTCCGCCACTTTAATCTATCTCCTTTTTATAGAAAATTCAATTCCAAAATCTGACCGTACGAATGTGTCCGGAATACTCCAAATAGTTGAAAAGCACTATTGGATCATCAGAAACGGACTCCGAATGGCTTAGAACACGCCAAAACATTTTGTACGCCTCAGATCTGCGGCTACACCATATCCGCAACACACTGGATCCTTCATTCCTGCGGCTGCACCTTAGCCGCGTTGTACCGAATCCTTCCTTTGGAATGCTGACGTGGCAGATGACGTGACACAACTTGCTGACGTGGCGATGACGTGGGCTACCCACGTGGCGCTGACCTGGCTGATGACATGGCAGTCGCATGGACCTTCTTACTGACGTGGTGACACGTAGCTCTGACGTGGTTCGATGACGTGGCACCACATGGCGTGCGCGTGGTGTGAACGTTCCGTACACGCGCTTCCCCTCAGTCGCCTTCTTCCTTGCGCCGCGCGTGGGTCGCGTGTGCGAGACTGGGTCGACGCGTCGATTGGCTTTACGGCGCGTGTCGGCGCGTGATGAGACTGGGCTTCACGCGCCATCTTCAGGGGGCGCGTGAGAGCGCGTCCTTGCTCTTCTGGGGCTCTGCTTTGTATTTTTGTACTCGTCTCGTCGAGTCCTTGCTCCTGGTATGTTCGTAACCTGATTTCGAGCAACTTGATTTCTGGACAGTTTCGAACAACACCCTGTTTTTGTTTCGAAACGCTACCGACGAGGCTCTAATACCAATTGTTGGGATCTGGGATCCCGCCCAAGACCTTATAGAAATCATAGCAAGCAGAAAAACACACCCACACAGAAGGAGACACCATATTTGACGTGGTTCGGCATTAAAGCCTACGTCCACGGGAGAGTAACCGGTTATCACTATATTTTGGAGAGATTACAGAAAGATTACAATAGAGGAGGAGCTCACACTCTCCTCACTCAGCCACTCTCCCGTCTCCTTCGCTCACACCGAGAGAGACGGTCTCTCCGCCTCACATCTCTGGCACTCTTTAGTTTGTTCTCACGGTTTGCTCACATCTCTCCCTTTCTCACCCTCTCCATTTATACACATAATGGTAGGTGGGAGAGCCTTCATTCTTGACTTGGGCAGCCTCCATTCTTGACTTGGTTGGTAGCCTCCATGGTTGACCAAGGTGTGTTCTCATGGAGAAGACAATCACCCCCTTCACATGGGGTGATATCCACAACATGTGAGTTATAACTCAATGTAGTTGAAGTTGTAACTTTGATCACATTGAGTTTTAACCTTTTTATTTATTTATTTTTTAAGATTGACATGAAGTTTTAACTTTTGAAAGCATGCATCATTCGCATTGTTAAATTTGTATCACGTAAGATATACTCTAATATTGAAATGTTGGACGACTTCATTAAAATCGAGTATTTTAAAAATGTATTTTTCCAAATCAAGACAGTCTTGTGGTATATAATTTTCAAATTAATGTTTTTTTTAACCACTTGTTGAGTATGAATTCAAACTTTGAGTTGTACTTTCAATACATGACTGTGTTGAAGTCATGTTTTAGTAATAGGGCTTTAATTAATTTATTGTAAAAAATTCTTGAAAGTCATATTTTTATGATACAATTTATAGTAGAGCAATGATTCTTAATCTGAATTACATGCCGACACTGACTCATTTAGTAGATCTTCACTGCTTCTCTAGTAGAGCCTATGATTTTTAGACCAACCACAATCGACAACATGGTTGGCTTTGACTTGAACATTCGGCATGCACAACATTTTTCCTTCAAATATTAAGTCATGTTTTTAGAAACATGATTTATAAGATTGAAAAATAAATTTTTTAAAAAAAGTACATTTGATATATATATATATTTATATATTTCATAAAAAATAAAAAATAAAAAATAAAAAAAAATAAAAACTTGTGTTCGTTAAATAACTCAAAATTTTTGTGTGATTGAATAGTGACGGGACGAGTGACAACTAAGATTGATGTGTTTAGTTTCGGAGTGATTTTACTGCAGTTGATTACTGGAGGAAAAGCAATAGTTGAACTTGAGACCGAGCATGATGAGTACGTTGGTATTGTTGCTTGGTTCTACAAAATGCGCATGCAAAAGGATGCATTTCACAAGGCTATCGACTCAACAATTAACCTTGATGAAGAAACACTTGTTAGTATTGATACTGTTGCTGAGTTGGCGGGCCATTGTTGTGCAAATAATCACTCTCAGAGGCCCGATATGGGCCAGATAGTCAATGTGCTTTCAACTCTTGTTGATCATTGGAGACCATCCAACTCTTGTTGTGATGAGGGATTTGGCTCATTTGGTGAGGTTAAGCCAAAAGATTATAGCCACATATTTTGAAATTAGTCCCCAAAATTGTCATATCAATAGAAGTTTAAAATATTAGTTACAAGAGCATATAAATATGTAGAAATATTTCAAAATATTTGTAAAAGGCTTTAGAACTCTTCCTATTTAAAAAAAATAAAAGTGTATGGAGTAGTAGTAATCTTAATGTAAAAATAAACTCCAACATTTTTTTTGTGATCATTTTCTTTATAAATTCTTTATTTCTCTTTCTCACTGACTCTTCGTCTCTCTCTCTCACTCGCTCTCATTCCCTCCCATTCTTCGACATCATCACCACCATCATCCACCGAAATCCATCTCTGATCCATACAAATCCATCACCAATCTTCACCATCATCTCCGATCCTTACCATTGTCGCAGATCTTCACCATCATCACTGATCTTCCTCGATCCTCACATCCACCAACATCGGTTCCCTATTAGAATGCTAAATTTGTTTATGGAAAGTATAATATTTCTTTTATGGTTGTATTTAATACATATTTTCTTTCTTTTATACAAGAAGAGACTCTAATTATATGATATTTTGAGATTAAAATAGACTAGAAAGCACACTCTTAGGGGTAGTTTTATGGAAAAAATAATATTTTAATTATATGCATAACTTGAGGGGGGAGTTTGTAAAATTATCAAATGAAATTTTTTTTCTTACTCCTCATTTGTACCAAAATTTCTTTTTATGTCAAAGGAGGAGAAGTTTTTGACAAAGAGGAAAAAAATAAATGCTTGTATTTTTATTTCAGAGGGAGAAAATATTTGTAGATTACATGTGAATCCTGAGTAGGTTTCACAGATTTTTTGTTCTTAATTTCTCTTAATAGCTTTTCATGAGCCTCCCGAACTTGAACCTCCCTATTTTCGGTCTTTGTGAGTTTTGGCATTATAATGGTTACATAATATTGCACTGCATTCTCTAACTGTGAATTTTACTATCTAGACTTATCTTCGCCTGACGAGTTTCAACAAGTTATTGTTTTAAATAGATCACATCTTCTTTTAATCATTGATTCTCTTGGATTCTTACTTGAGGTCGACAAGCCATATTGAAAACCGCAGTCATCACCTGAGTACTAATAGCCATAATGTCATTAATAGCTTCTGTATCATTACAATTACCAAATACACTAGGACTCTCAGTTACTGGAATAGTGTGTGAATGCACTATGGATAACCCTTTATCTACCTGAATCTCAGTCACCTCATTTAAGTCAGACTATTGACGGACAAGGTAATGAATGACATGATTACACATATTGTAAACAATTTTTTTTGTTTTACTAAGAACACTTGAAGAATTTGTATATCTACGCATCATCTGTGTCACTTTTTATACACACTACAGATACAATAATCGATGCATATCCACTCAAATTTTTTGTTAGTCAACATCTTAGGTGCCTTACCCAATTTTTTTTTTTTTACCGCCAACAATAACAAATCTCGACAATGATCACAAGGGAGAAATAAGAAATACTATTAAATTTTTTTTTTGTCAATCATATTATTTGCTATATCTCTGAAAATTTGATTAAATTTGTTCAAATGATTTTCGTTTTGGGCACATAACCTTTTCATTCCCTATAATGCTTATATCAACATTTTATTTTGATGATGTCAAAGGGGAAGAAAAATATGAATTTGAACTCTGATTATCAAATATTTGATGTTGCAAATATTCAAAAGATATTAATGGGTGATTTTAATTTTGTGTCAAATCTATACATGTATTGACAACATCAAAAAAGAAGAGATTGTTAATCCTATCGGTTGATTTTGATGATGTCTAAATTATTTTGGACAAATTATGAATTTATTTAATATTTACTCTTTATATCTTTGACACAAAATTAGACATAATTATTTGCAAATGTATGTTTTTGTCTGTAGCATATTAACGTGATTCATAAAAAGGTAATATTCATTAAATCAGATAAATTACTATTCATGATAAACTGTGCATAATTTGAAATATGAATTGTAAGTTTACTGTGCATCATATAATTTTTAATAGAAAAATTAATGTACAAATAGTATTTCACTATTCATCGAAAGCGACCTTTGGCCTATAATTTCAAATTTTATTATTAATCGAAAGAGACATTTGGCTTATAATTTCAAACTTCTACTTGCAATTTGAAAGTGAAAAAGCTGAAGCAACGTTAAAAGTCAGAAGAGAATTGTCTCCCTTCTCCAACGGATATATTTTTTGGTTATAAAAGAAGTATTTTGTTTGGAGAAAAACAAGAAGTAAAGAAGAGAAAAATCTGTGATATTCAGGTATTCTCAAATATTGTGTTGTGTACTTTCAGTGATTTGTTATTTCTTTTGAGAGAAAATTTATCGAGAGTTTGAGCAAAATTGTAAAAGGGTTTTTTTATCATCTTATTATTTTTGTAAAAAAGAGAGTTTTTGTGAGTGATTTTTGGGATAAAATTACTTGATGTTAAGGTATTCTCAAATATTGTGTTATGTACTTTCAGTGATTTATCATTTCTTTTGAGAGAAAATTTATCGAGGGTTTGAGCAAAATTGTGAAAGGGTTTTCTATCCTCTTATTATTCTTGTAAAAAAGAGAGTTTTTGTGAGTGATTTTTAGAATAAAATCACTTGATAAGGTGTGACTAGACACCGGATTCTAAACTAGTTGGTTGCAGTGATTGGGGTTGGTCACTTGTTGTAAATGTTCACTACCACCCGTGAAGCTAGTGCTGTTGTTACCATTTGAAGAATAGTAGAGAATTCTCAAGGAAGAACTTGAGGAGTGGACGTAGGCTGTTGTGTCGAACCACTATAAGTTGCTGAGTTTGCTTTCTCTTCCCTTTGCTTATTTTATTTCATTACTCTATTTTATATTGTTGAGCATATTTATTTATTTATCTATTATTTGGGTTAAATTTTAATTTAGCAATTTATTCAGAAACCCAATTCACCCCCCTTTTGGGTTGCCTACTTGGGTTAATAATTTCATCTAGTGTAAAAGTACTTTTTGAATAAGAAATTGCATTAATCAAGGTATTTCGATTATTGGTTGTGTATCATCCTTTGTGGGGGTGAGATTTCATGTTTAAATCTTATAGAGAAGAAGTTTGATATCTTTTATGATAATCGGTTTATTTCTCCATGTTAGCTGATGTCAACCATCTTTGTGACAAACCAACAATGTAAAGGAGCAAACCCCAAGGTGGACGCACGTGGGGATCAGGGGGTCACATGCCCTCTCTTCAAATTTTATGAAATTGCATTTTTACTTTTATTTGAAATTTTAATTAATTGCTTTCAAGTTTCAAGTATACCTCTTAAATCTCTACACCTCATCTTTTTTATTTATTTATTTTTAGCAAAATCCTTGCAAAATCAACAAGGTTAGTTGGTTAGTAAAAATATTTGCATTTCACTATGACGTCATAGGTTCAAATATCTCAGTCAATTTGTTGGTTGTATTCTTCATATATTTATTTATGATTTTTCTCTCATATTTTTGAGAATTTCTTTGTATTAGTTAATGTCATTTTGATTTTTGTCATTAATTTAAAAATTCAAATCTGTCACTATAAATGTTTAATTTTGCTAATCTTTTCTTATAAATTGTATATTGTTTCTCTCTCTCTTCTCTCACTTTCTCTTTTTTGTGTGTGTATTATGTGATTTTTTTCATTCTCAATTTTAATACCGTATTTTAATAAATTATAATACTCATTATGTTCACAAAACTAAAATAGAAAATCAAATTAATAATAAATAAACAACAAAAAATAAACAAAACAAAGAAAAAAAAATTAACTAACTCAATCATGATCTAAATATATAACTTTAACATAATGCTCATCTTTGTTTTGTTACCAATTAAAAATCAGAATTGGTTGCATTGTGACTTCAACACAATGTTGTCCCCCTAACCAGAAATTTTGACTGTGACACTATCATGATTTTATTTTAACTTTGATTAGAGAACAGACTTATAAATTAATTTATAAGGTGCAACCAAAGAAGTGCTAAGTTTTGTATACGAGGCCATGGAGTTTTGTACACACACACACATACATATATTGTCATGACCCGAACCCGTCCCCATGGTTTAAGGTCATAACCGGCCAGTAATCAAGAGATTACCTACGGCCTCAAAGCAGATTAGATATATTCCAACAGAGTTAAGGGGCTAGAACGGAAGCAAACTTAAAGCTTTTGTCCATAGAGTTGTGCTTACATGGCACGTCATAACATTTCACATATATTCATTAATAACCCACATCAAAGGAAGTTAACATATAAGCTTACACAACAGGATCATTCAAGTCATAGTCAGCCAAATCAAAAGCTTATATACAAAGGTGATCTAACGTTTTCACCAACATAGCAAAAATATAACAAAAGAACAAAAGGGTGAAAACAAGTCTCGTGCGTGAGACGTAAGGGCTGACTCCTGAAAACTTTGACTGTCTCTCACATACTTCACTGAGGCTGGGCTTGGACATCTCTTGGCTCACCTACGGACACATGAATGAGAGTGAGCGAAAGCCCAGTGAATAATATCAAGTAAATAAGATACGTGAATGGAATTTAAAACAGAATACATCAGACGGCCTTGGGCCCAATTCATATTTCTATCTAGTATATCAAGGTAGATCCAAATGTATCAAATGGCCTCGGGCTCAATTCATTCATATCCGACGGCCTTTGGCCCAATCATTCATGTCCGACGGCCTTTGGCCCAATCATTCATGTCCGACGGCCTTTGGCCCAATCATTTGTGTCTGAAGGCCTTTGACCCAATCATTCATGTCCGACGGCCTTTGGCCCAATTATTCGGCATAATGAATATTTGTCCATAATTCAAATTAACAGACTTATGAAATTCAATTAAGAGTAAGCAATTGGACAAATAGCATATTTCAAAATATCTTTACTAAGATATTACTCACAGTGTTCTGCCAGTGGATTCGTCCTTGTGCTCGACCCTACATAATACATAACACATATCGGGTCACAAACAATTTAATCGATTCTTAACTCATACATTCCTCTTAGGTCTCTTTCTTATCTTCTTAGTCCATTTACAATGCTCAATGTATGCCTAAAAGTGCTTAGGAGTGAAAAAGAATGGAAACGAAACGTAAAATCAGCTTTACAAAATTTCTGAAATAGGGCTCCCCGCTCAAGCGTAGCTTTGGCCGCTCGAGCAGAACCCCTTTGTCTGCAAAAGTACTGGTTGCCTCAATTTTGTGCTCGAGCGTGACTTCGGACACTCGAGCTGAGGGTCGAAACATGCGACTGATGCTCGAGCGTGACTCTCCCCGCTCGAGCGGAGATCAATGTCTGCAAAAGTTCTGGGAGCTAATATTTTACGCTCGAGCGGCGTTTTCCCTGCTTGAGCCGACATGCCAAATTCTGGAATTTCCAGAATTGTTCTTGGAGTTCAAACTTGATGTTCAAAGGCCCTAAACTCATGATTTTGGTTCAAAACATGGAAACACATTATATAATATGAGAATATAAGAATATGAGACCAAATTGTTCAAATTCATGGTCCTTTTTTCCAAAATCATTTTGAGTTCTCTTCATGGGTTTCAAAACACATATATTCAACCTCATACAAACCCCATATCTTCATCAATCATGCATGCATGTACATTCTCGACTCCAACTCTATTCCAAATGGTACAAATAACACTTATAATCATGAAACTCGTGAAAATCATGCATGCATCTGAGATTTGGTGCTCAATTCTTCTTATTCAACATGATTCATGTTTGAATGGATGAAATCATGGCAATTATACACATGCATGTACATACAAGCTCCAAATTCATCAATTACAACTCAAATTATGTTCTTGATTATCATCTAGCTTGAATTCACAAAATTGCAACTCCAAACTTATGAATCAATGTTCAATTACTCACCTAGGAGCTCCAATCACCCAAATTATGGTTAATTCTTGAGTTGACCTTCAAGATCTTCAAGCTTCTTATTCAATCTCTAACTTGAGCTCCCTCTCTCTCTCTATAATCGGCACACTCTCTCTCTCTCTAGAGCGTAATCTCAGCAAATATAAGCTCAAAACAATAACATGAGGCTATATAGGCCTTTATATAGGATAGCTTAATCAAATTTGATTTAGGCTAAGTAATAGAGCTTAATTTAATCGTTATGACTCTAATTATTTCGTTCCGAATCAGTTTTCAATTAAATTTCACCATAGGCTTCAAAAAGTACACCAATCACAATGGCGTAGTCAATTTCGGTTTCTATGGCCGATAAGGCCTTCAATTTTCAATTTAGAACAGTAAGTTGAACAGATTTTCCTACAGTGAATAGATATAAAGCCAGAACCACATATATCACATAAATGGCACCCAAAATCATATTAAACACATAATCACAATCATAATTAAGATTAATTAGCATAATACGGAACAGGGTTATCACACACACATATATATATATGTGAAGGGGCTAAATACAAGTGGAACGAGTCTAATCCTTGGGCTAGTCCAAACCATTAAGTTCAAATCCGAATGGCCATCCGACATAGGCTTAATACACACACGGGCCAAATCATATTGAGCCCAACTTCACATGGATTATCCCTCAAGTCCTCAAGCACTTGGGACAAGCTCATAATGATAGGATCAATGCAAGTGAGGTACTGTGTTGGGCTAAACTGATCGGCCGTACCCATCAGCAGAACCGAAGTGGGCCAAACTCACATAAAGTTATCCAAATGAGTCAGTCCATCTCTATAAGAAACTTCATGAAAGGCCAAATTGAGGTATGGTCGACACGGGGCAGAGGCATACTCAAGCAAGCATAGAATCTATGAACACATGAATGTGCAAAATGTCACCTCAATTGGTCTTCCTTCCCTAGAATCACGAAAGCAGTTGTAGAGGGAATATGATTTTTTATATACACAGTTATAATGAGCATGTGCCTCCATGGCTAACCACCTTGTGGTCCTCCATCTTAAGCAATGATAAAGAGAGCCTTGAGGCACCCAATTTCTGACCCTCACCTTTGGAAACAAGTTAAGTCTTCTATATAAGTAAACACTCTCATCTCATTGAAGGTTACTCATATCAACTAGTCTGAACTCAACTCTTCCTTTCTCTACACCTAGAGAGAGAATTTTATCTTCTTCGATCACTTATTCTCACACTGGAGGGTTTTCCGGCCAACCCCGGCCAGGCAATTTTAACAGTGCTTTATCTTGCAGGTCCTAAGTTCCTAGATAGCCCAAATCAGCCACAAAGCTCTGATCCACTTATCTAGTGCGGGAACCGATACGCACAATATGTATATATTGGGTTTTTTGTACATCACTCAAATTTATGTACCTCTAGAATTTTGAGGAGCACTAAAATGTGTAATTATGAAATAGAATTTCATGGGCAAGGTAGAATACATACAATTGCCTTTTAGGAATTCATCCACAGTAACACAATGACTCTATTTGTAACTTATAATTCAACCAATCATGATATATGACAAATCATGATTTATGAATCTAAAATCAATAAACAGAATAGGGCAAAATGTGTGACATATATACTAAGGGGAAACAAGACGTACCTCCCTTTTGTCTTTTGTTTGTGTTTCTTTTCCTTTTGATTTCTTCTTTAAACTATTGCATTGTAGAAGTTTCATCGATAGTAAATTGAGCACCGACTATAGATTGCAAACAATTTGAGAGACCTTGTTCATGTCTTTCTTGGATTTTAGAATAGAGTGGATTATTTTTCAATGACTAACCACTGGGTTGTTTTTGTTCGTTTTGATTTCAGAACAAAATGTACTATTTTTATCATTTTTTCTATAAAACCAGTTGTTTTTGTTCTTTTTTTGGCTATTGTAATTGAGTGTTTTTTATTCATTAGTGTTAAGTTTCTTGTTTTTTTAATTGGGAAAACAAAGGCAAGCAACCCTTTGTATTTGTTATGATTTTTGGTGTTGAGTTTGTTACTTTTTAATCGGTGAAGCAAAGCCAAGCAGTGCTTTATATCAATGGTGCCTTTTGTCAATAGTAGCTTTTCACGCCCCAAAATAAATATAATAATCCAACCCATAATAGTTATTAAATAACAAAGCATATTGTAATGAAATGTCCTTCCTTTCATATGAGTTAATGGCTACAAAAGATAGTACATGCAATGATACATTCACAAGTGTTAATCCTAAATCTATAGCATGTACTATATACAGTTGAAGAGGAATAGAAGACTACACCGTTATACTAATGCCTTAATGGCTTACATCTTTCCAAGTCGATGCTTGGTTATAAGAAAAGTGAGCTCAAACTCAATATAGATAAAGCCCTGGGCTTATACATAATTAAATTCAGAATAACAAAAATGAGCCTTTAGCTCCATGGTCCTCCCAAGCTATTGTCTTGGTGGAGGCATATCACCAGCACCTGAAAATGGTTTTTCCATATAGGGTGAGGCAAAGCCCAGTAGAAATAATCTAACACAATGTATAAATCTTAACAAAGCCATGCTATTTTATGCATATACAATGCTTATACCCAAAGATCTTATATCCTTTTTGTTTTTTTAAAAGCCTTACAATGCCAAGTCTGTATCACAGTTCTCAAAATCATCTCTTTTACAATTAAAAACAAGGGGAAACTCAACATCAGTACAACCTTTCATAGATATTTCATCCACATGAAATCGTCAAACGGGACCCATATAAACGTAGGCTATACAAGCCCTACTATTGTCATTTTATGGATATTTCATCCGCGGGAACCAATTTTTCGAGGCTTTCACTCTGGATACACAGACCAACTTGATTTGGTGATACACACCTCTTTCCCACATTCACCCATTTTCTTCCAAAGTCATATACATTTACAATCTATTTGGTATGCAACAATGCTCCATGCAAATGGATGAGAACTTAGTTTTAGCTCACCTAATTCTCATACAATTTCTGCAACACTCATAGTTACCCTCCACCGGTAGCCCGGAACAAATATCTCTAAACAGATAAATAATTCCATAAAGGTAAACCTTTCCACAATCTCGAAATCGGAGTGATAATACATATCAAACTCCACCATTATCATCAACATCGTTTCAATTTCATAATTCCCAACATCAATTCAATTTTCTCCTTACAATCACAAACATTTACATTCTAGGGCAAAACCCCTTTCTCTTAGAAAATCAATCTCAATATAAGAAATATCTCATTTCAACATATATCAACTCCAATTTCATAACCACAACCATTTCCAAGAAACCAATTGAAAACCTCTCTTTTACATTTTGATTTCAAACCCTAGGTTTTACCAAAAGAAACCCCAAATCACTCTAATATTTTGAAATACCAAATAGCAGAGGAAAACCCTATACTATACTGTGCAGAATCCCTGCCTCGAAGCTAGAAGACCAAGTGGAGAGTGGAGAAACCTCAAAGAAGCTAAAATCCACTTTTGTTTGGATGAAAAAAGAGCCCACGGAGTGTTCTACCTTTTCAACAAAGGGAGTATTGGTGTTTTTGTAGAGAGAAGGTAAGTTTTAGAGAGAGTGTGCCTAGATCTAGGATTTTTGGAATGTTTAGAGAGAGAGAGTGAAATGAAAAAGTGATCCAAAAAGGTGGTTTTGAGATCTGATATACGCACAGACTGCTTGAGCGCAAGAAATGACGCTCAAGCGTAAGACACAAAGATGTGACCGCTCGAGCGCAAGAAAATTGTCACTCGAGCATGAAACACACACCCCCAGTAGTTTTACAAACAGAAGACCAACAACGCAATAAGGGCCGCTCGAGCCAAGACCACTTAAGCGCGAAAAGCTTCGCTCGAGTGTAGAATACCACTTCCCGGTACTTTTGTAGACCTGCAAAAGTACTGAGAGTTCACAAGGACCACTCGTGCACAAGAAGTGGCACTCGAGCGTAGGAACAAAATCCTAAGCAACAACAACTTGAAAAACGAGCTACCAACCTATTCCAAACGCAACCAATACAATCCAATAGCCAAACTCAAAGAGATATAAAGGGAAGCAAGACAAGGACAACTATATATGACAATGAAGTCCAGATCCAAAACATCTAATGCGTTGGGTCCAAACCAGAATTACTACACAGCTGTTCAGTTTTCTAGGACAACATGGTTGTAGATTGTGGTTATAAGTGAAGTGTATTATGAGAATGAAAAAAGGTAGAAAACAATCTAGTGTTTTTAGCTTTTTAAAATAGTAGTAGATGTGTGAAAAAAATAAAATAAAGAAGTGATGTAATAACTTTTAATAAATAAAAAAATAAATTGCTGATTTAGTAATTTCCCAAAAAATCACTGAATATAGGGAAAATTACATTTCAAAAAGAGAAAATGATTTTATTTTTGTGGTGGTGTAAATTTCTTATGTATATAGTATATATATATTTTAATGTTGGGTTCAAGTCTTTTCTATATGTTAGAATTGTAAAACAAAATTCATCTATAATATAATTATTTTAAAAATTCACCTATAAACAAATAAACTGCTTATTTACTATTTTCTGAACGATCACTGAATATAGGGGAAATTACATTTCAAAGTGAGAAAATAATTTTATTTTGTGGTGGTGTAAATTTCTTTTGTATAGTACATATATATATATATATTGGGTAACTTACATTGGCACTCTTGAGATTTGGTCTAATTACATCCCACCTCCTAACGGTCTGAAAATTACGTTTCCACTCCCATGATTAATAGTTTCATTTCACAAACCTCCCTGATTATATAAAAGGCAACAACTCCTAGTAAAAAAATGGGAAAAATTATATTGCAAAAAAAAAGTAAAGCAAAGGAAAAAAAAAAAAAAAAACAAAGGAAGTAAAGCAAAGTAAGAAAAGAGAGAGTGTATAAGTTCAATGTTTTCATTCTGTTTAAATAATTACAATAACTAGGGGGTTAGTGTAATTTTCCAAACGTTAGGAAATGATATGTATTAAACTCAAATCTCAAGGGGTGTAAGTATAATTTACCCATATATTTTTTACTGTTGGGTTCAAATCTTTTCTATATGTTAGACTTGTAAAAAAATAATAAAAAATATAAAAATTTACCTATAATATAATTATTTTAAAATTATAACACTTATATGTAAATGGGGAAAAAATATTAAAAATATAAAATATCCAAAAATTGTTCATTTTCTTTTCACTTTTTCTTTTTTATTTTTATTTTTATTTTTATTTTTTTGGCCCCACCAAGGATATGATGACAATTGGGGTACGAAAAAGGTGTGGGAGGTCTAGGATTTTTGAAGGGATGGATGTGGAGTACAAATCCAGTGTACCGGTGATATCACCAATAAATAATAACAAAAATGTTTCGTGTCTCCTTTTTTCTCCCATCTCCTTTGACATCCTTTCTCTCTCTCATTGGTTACATTTTCTTTTTCCTTTTTCTTTATTTCCTGCTCCTCCAATCACCACCCGCCACGTATGTGTGGGGGGTTGTGGGAGTGGTGATTGGAGGGGGTCTCTATAATGACTCAAATAATAAAATTATAAAACATGGAGAGTCAATCCCATTTTTTAGGTATCACTACCTTAGTTACCACATATACATGAAAAAAAAAAAAAAAAAATGATTGGATGATGATACTAATAACATGGTATCATTATATTTAAATGTTTATTTATTTATTTATTTTTGTAGATGTAGGATTGCAAGAGGGATAAAGATGATGACTGTAAAATTGAGGAGGTCTAGAGTGGCGAAGAGGCAATTGGAAAGGTTGTAGTCACTTACACTAGACATACTCTACGTTTGTACCAACCACAATTATTATTTTCACGGACATAGTCTCACTTTTAGGTGTAAGGTGGTAAATGAAGACGATGGGAGTGACTGAGGTGGTTGTCATAGCTAAGGTTTCAAAATGAGAGGCAATGAAGGGTGCGAAAAAGGATGGGTTAATGGGGAGTATGAGTGAAGGGTCAGGATATAAATGGAAGGTTATGCAGTAGTCAACGGTAGAGAAACAAAGAGGAAAAAGGTAAATAGAAGGAAAATGATGAGGAAAAAGAAGGGGTAATTTTCTTAAGCCAAGGTCTAATTTCTTGCTTTTGAATTATTATTTATTTTATTTTTTTAGAGCTTATAAATGCACTCATTCCTTCATTGTGGTAGGGGAGGGCTAGGAGTTGGTGGTCGGCGTTGAGGACGTGGCAATTGGAGTAGAGATATATAAGTTTGAAACGTCAGGTATAAAGATCAAAGTGTGTTTGGAATTATGATGGATGTAAAGAGATAAAATCAAAATTTTAAAATTTTGAAGAAATATTAGAAAATTGTAATAGGTTAATTTTGTAGTGTAAATAGAATCAGCTTGATTTGCAAAAAAAGACGTAATTGATACAACTTTCAAATCTCAAGGGGATCTCTATAATACATTGAAAATGTGAAGGAGTGTTCGTATAATTTTATAAAATATTACAGTCTGTGATTTTTATTATGAATTATAGATCTAAATTAAACTTTCCAGGTTTTCTTATTGAGTTCGATTTTTTTTTTTTTATGAAAAAATATAAGACTTAATATATTGCACATCTAACAATAAATCATCAAATAAAGTATATCGGAATATAAAATAGATTTTAAAATGGATAAAAAGAACCTCCACATAGAGAGGATCCGAGTCTAGAAAGAAACATCAAGACAACGGTTTAAAATTTATTACTTGAGAAATATTTTATTTAATTTTCTCATGGGTGGCAATTAAAAATGAAACACAAAAGATAAAAGAAAAAGAAGAGTATTGTCCTAAATTATTTAATCAAGGAAACATTCTTATGCTTCCTTACTTCTAAATTCATTCCTTTTGCTCAACCAATTTTTTTAAAAATCTAGCCGTTATCACCTTCCAAAATTAGAACTCTTTCAATTCTATGCAAATCTCATATAAAGATCACTCTGATATTCAAAATCATAACAATCTTAACAAAATCATTTAGTATATAAATTTTATTCAAGAGATTTTGGAGAAAATCTTTCATAGATTCTAGCAAATCCAAGTAATGTCTAATTTGACTACGTGTACATCTTGCAAATCTCTAAGGAGAAGATGTTCTCAAGATTGCATTTTGGCACCGTATTTTCCCGCTAATAATCCAAAAAGATTTGCCTGTATCTTTGGAGCAAGCAATGTTACTAAGAGTTTAGAGATAAATAAATCATGATATTACTCATGATTTTCTTAGCCATTTTTAAGATTTCTAGATACATTTTTATTTTTCCGCACAAAGTCAAAATAACACATTTATCAATGTAGACATAATTTATGTACCATAAACATATCCACAAAGTTCATAAGTAGATTGCGATTCGACTTTTATATGGTGAAATTCACATTATTACATCACATGATAAAAGAATCTAAATTACGTATTTTTTAAATATTTTTCTATGTATAAATTATGTGTATATAGCATTGTTAAATCATAATTAATATTCACCTTGAGTTTCTTTGAAGAAGGTTAGAAATTTTTTATTCTTTTTTATTACAGCCAAGGGAATTATTAAATTGGCTGTTCTTTTTAATACTCAATTGACTTTTTTTAGATGAAATAATACTAAATGACTTCATAAGATAATATAAATGATTAGTATGTTTTTATTGTTTTCCAGATCTGTATACATGATTGTTTGTGTAAATAACGTCCATTTCACCCCATCAAAAAATAAATAAATGAAACAAAAACAAAAAACAAAAATAACAAGGGTCTATCTCACCATTTGATAAATCTCAATAATGACAATCGCATGGTATAAGGTAATATAAAAATGATTAGTAAATTTTATTTTTTCAGAACTATATGCATGATTGTTTGTGTAAGTGACGTTCATTTCACGCCATCCAAAATAAATAAAATAAAATGTCCATTTCATCCTTTGATAAATTTCAATTGTGGGGATATGATTTTTTAATGGCAATACGTGGCCGAGGTGTCACTGAAGTGTCAGCCGAGGTGCCACGTGTCCTAGTCATGACGCCGAGGAAATCTCAAATAGGCCGGGGTTATCCCCGAAGATACCGGAGTTCAGGATAAGCACATAAGAGATAAGAGTCCTAAAATGAGAAAAGACTTCAGTTTGGATAAAGATAAGACTCATAGAGAGTTTATCCCAATCCTATTGGGAGTCCAAGATCAGCAGTAATTCAGAATCCATTGGAGCTAAATTTCTATTGGGATTAGGTTTGTGTTGGCTATAAAAGGGAGGAACCCTCATGGGTCTAAGGTATACTTTTTATATTCTGAATAGTGAGTTAAGCACTTTTGCTATCTTTGAGAGATAACTGACTTGATCGTCGGAGCGCCCCCGGGTAGACGAACCACCACCGGAATCTCTTCTTCCTGTGACAAGTCGTTTGGGCTTAATCTATTCTACCGGTGCTCTCCAGCTAAGTACTAGTTTGGTAGTGTGGTCAGAAATCGACTCACACAATTTGGCGCCGTCTGTGGGAAAGAAAGGAGAATAGATGGTCGATAACGGATAGAAAGAGAAGATTGGAGACGACACTCCTACTGGGAATGGGAAACCTATTGACCTTAACGTCGAAGAAGACAACTGCAATAAAGAGACTCGTGATAAGAATCACGGAGAGAAGGACGTTGGCCAGGAGGGCGACGTACCAAAGAAATCAGATCAAGGCGGGTATTATAACGAAGATGACCTCCAGGTATGGAAAGATAGATGCCTACGGAGGGACGACGAGATGAAGGAATTGGAAACAAATTGGCGGACCTACAATCGGTCGTCAATTTCATGATACAGAACAACGTTATGCAACCACCGTTTCCGTTACAAGATACGCCGATTCCAGCGGCCAAAAAAGATACCCAGACAGGGGGGCAGAGGACAATTCTTGCGACTCCTCAGCACGATAGAACCAAGAAACACTCTCATCGGCCTTCAAGGGAGGTCGGGCGAGGAGAATCAAGAAAAGGAGATTCACGGAGGACGCATCACACCAAGGAAGCTGATCCCAAAGAACATCAGCATGTTCAGGGGAAGGAGCTGTGTTTCGACGCAATGAATGAAAAGAGGTCCAAAAGGACTCACAATGATACTGGGAGTAGCACACCAAAAAGGCTGAAATCCGTTGATAGCCAAGCTCCTGGACGGACCAAGGAGAATATGTGGGGTTACTTCCAGAGGAAACAACAAGATGCCGAGGTAACCTCTCCGGTCAAGCCGAAAACACCGTTCTCGGTGGAGTTGGAAAAATTTGAGACCCCGAAAAGGTTCAACATGCTGAGGTTACAAATATACGATGACAAGCCAGACCCTAAATTTCATGTCGGCTTGTACCTGAACTCGATGGCATTGTACACTGGGAATAAGCCGTTGCTCTGCAAGGTGTTGCCCTCATCCTTCGGGGAAATTGCATCAGATTGGTTTCACAAGTTGCCAAAAGAAACTGTGAAAACCTGGGAAGGCCTGGCCGAGATGTTTGTGGCTAGGTTCGTGACAAACAAACTACAGCCATTAAGGGTGGACGCCCTGATGGCTCTGAGAATTGGCGAAGACGAAAGACTTAGAGCTTATGCCATACAAGGTATTCAACCGAATACCAGGATGTAACCAGGAGGTGGCGGTCGTATATTTTAAGAACGGCTTGAAGGATGACTGCCTGCTTCGAAAGTCATTGGCAAAGACATTGCCAAAAAGTATGGAGGAACTTATGGCCAGGATAGAAAAATATGCCAAGGCCGAAGAGGACACGCCGGGGACAAAGGCGTCAAAACAAGAGAAGAAAAATGGCTCGCCGAAACGAGGCCAAGGTGATGGAGGATACAACAAGCAAGAGACAGGACTGAAGGCCACACAAGCAGTCACTACCGTATTCTGAATTCCGATCTACAAAGTCCTAGAGAGGATCAGAAACCAACCGTATTATAGGGCACCAAAGAAGGCTCCTTGCGAGTTTATGGGACGAAGCCTGGGAAAGCACTGCGCCTACCATAATGAGAATGGGCATCTGACTCAGGGGTGCAGAGCCCTAAAGACACATCTAGAAGACCTGGTAAGACAAGGTCATCTAAGGGACCTAGTAGACGAGACTAGGACAAGAGAAGAGCAAGCAAGACTGCCTCATGCACCGGCAGCACCGCCACCCCCAGTACCACAATCGTTGGGAGGCGGACCTCGAGTGATCAATGTGATTCACTCGAAGATCAATGAGAACGAAATCCATGGAGAGACCAAGAGGGTAAAGCACTTGCAGCATGTGTACCAGGTCCGCCAGAAAAGACCTAGAGCAAACAAGTACCAAGGACCAGTGGTGTCTTTTACAGAAGATGATGTAGAGATGGTACAACATCCACACAACGATGCCTTGGTTGTATCCCTCTAGATTGGAGAGTGCCAAGTGAAGTGCATCTTAATCGACTAGGGCAGCTCTTGTGACATCATGCATGTCAAATGTTACAAGGAGCTTGGCCTTCATCAAGACAATCTGGAGCAATCCAATGGTCCTATGGTTGGGTTCAATGTAACGCCGACGTGGCCCTTGGGAGCAGTAAGTTTAGAGGTGCAGGCTGGCACCAAGAAGATTAAAACTGAGTTTAGTGTAATTGACACTCCCTCACCTTACAATGCTATCCTGGGAAGGCCATGGCCGCATGCAATGGGAGTTGTTCCCTAAACATTGCACCAGCTATTGCGGTTCCCAACAGAGCATGGAATTAAAGAGGTCAGGGGGGATCAACTGCAGGCAAAGAATTGCTCCATGGCAGTAATGAAATCTACCTACAACATACAGGAAGCAGAAACAGCAGAGATCGAGGACGAGGATGTGAAAGTCTTGGATGACGTCGGCAAAGAGCCAGCTGAGAAGAGTGAGGAAGCCCTAAAGAAAATCCTATCCAGCAAGGGGATGAAGAACGCTTCTTCCTTCTTGGTTCGAACTTGGCCGAGGAAGAGGAAAAAGAGCTAGAAGCATTCCTGAGAGCAAATCTAGAGATGTTTGCATGGACACCATACGAGATGTCTGGCATTGACCCCGAGATCACTTGCCATAAACTGAATGTGAATAGGTCGGCCAAACCTATCATCCAGCGAGCAAGGAAGCCGACATTAATGCATGTTGAGGCAGTGAAAGAGGAAGTAGACAGACTTCTAGAGGCCAGAGCCATTCGAGAAGTGAATTACCCGATATAGTTATCAAACACAGTAATGGTGAAGAAAAAGAATGGGAAGTGGAGAGTTTGTGTAAACTTCACCAGCCTGAATAAGGCTTGTCCCAAAGATAGCTTCCCATTACCCAAAATCGACCAACTGGTAGATACCACTTCAGGGCATGGAAGGATAAGCTTCCTAGATGCCTATAGGAGGTACCATCACATAGCCATGTACCCCCTAGATGAGGAAAAGACTGTATTTATCACCCCAAAAAGGCTGTACTGCTACAGAGTGATGCCTTTTGGATTGAAAAATGTAGGAGCGACTTACCAAAGATTGGTGACAAAGATGTTCGGACATCTAATTGGCAAAACTGTGGAGGTATACATAGATGACATGGTCGTGAAGACCAAGGAACCTGAAGGTCATCTGGAAGACTTAAAGACAGTCTTTGACATCCTTAGAACATATCGGCTCCGACTCAATGCATCGAAGTGTGCATTTGGAGTTGGGTCTGGTAAGTTCTTAGGATATTTGGTTACCAGAAGGGGCATTGATGCTAGCCCGGATCAGATTAAGGCCATCTTAGAATTGAAGAGCCCAACATCGGCAAAGCAAGTGCAGATGTTGACTGGAAGGACTGCAGCCCTAAACAGATTTATAAGCAGAAGCTCTGACAAGTGTAAACATTTCTTCAGCTTAGTAAAGAAAGCCGCAGACTTCTTATGGACAGAAGAGTGCGAAACTGCCATGGCTGACTTGAAGAAGTATTTGACCACAGCTCCAGTTCTCTCAAATCTAGTGCCTGGAGAGGAGCTGTTCTTATACTTGGCAGTATCAGAGCACGCAGTAAGTGCAGTAATGGTCAGAGAAGAAAAGGGAGAGCAAAGGGTAATTTACTACGTGAGTAAAACCCTAGCAAATGCAGAGACCAGATACCTACCCTTGGAGAAGTTAACACTGGCTTTAGTAACACTACAAGAAATTGCACTTTTGGCAACAACTTTTGGCGACGACGTCAATTTTTCATAGCCAAAAGTATATTTTTGGCAACACAGTGATGAATTTCGTTGGTAAAAGTAGACCTTTACCGATGCAATTTACTATCGTCGCTAAAAAACATAATATTCTTTAAGCGCCAAAATTATTTGTTGGCGCCAAAATTTCAAAAGTTTTAGCTACGAGGTTTATTTTTTACCAACACAATGAGCGTTGCTATTAGTGTGCTTACTTTTAGCGACGACAAGTCGACGTGGGCAAAGAGTTAAACATTTAGCAACGATAACACTATTCGTTGGTAAAAGTTTTACTAGTGAAACAGTTGATTTATTGATTTGTGTTTTTATTATAACTTTTGAAAGAGTTTTAAATATTCTAGTTATTGAATTGTAAAATCAAAGTGATCATTGAATTAGATCACAAAATGAACCCATCAAGGCCAAACATACTCTTAAGTTAAGATGGCTAATTTGAGTTAATTTAAACTTTTCTAAAGAATGTGGTTAGATTATCAATTTTAATACGTTTAATTTTATTTTCATATTCTTTGCATTGTAGTTTTATGTTTGGTTTTATTTTCATAAACTAGTTTAATTTTTTTTTTCCTAAAAAACTATAATAAAAAAAAATTTAGGTGGAAAAATAAAAAATGTACTTATTATTTTTATATAATTTTATCTCTCAGGTCATACACTATAATAAAATTGATTTTTTACGAAACGCCATCGACGACCTACAGGACACTGATAGTGGGTTCTAATCATAAGTAACATAGAAGAAACAGAGGGAGAAGAAAGTGAATTGGTTGGAAAGGGGAAAGGGTTCTTCAAACCCTTGTTCTCCAAAGTTCTACTATCAATTGAATCGGTGGAGATTGAGAGGCAAACACGGTAGTCCCAAAGCCCTTTGGAGGTTCTTCAAAGCCATACGCTGTGTCGACCTACACAAAACAGAGAGAGGATCTGCTGTGAGAGGCAAATGGTACACTCATCTTTTCGGCGGCAAGACTAATTCGACGGTAAGGCACTCACCTCATCTCTCTTCTCTTCCTTGTTCCTAAAACCCTTGTTTCGGCTCTCTCTCGCTCTCGCTCTCGCTCTCGCTCTCACTCTCGCATTCGGTGTAGTTGGCGGTGTGATTGGAGTGGCTGTGGGAAATTTCACTCTACCTAAACCCTAATCCAACAAAGAAGAATTTGAAGAACAATCAGAAAATCTGAAGGTATTCCTCTCTCAATTGATTATTTTTGAAACCCTCCCTCTCCTGAAACCCTATTTTTTTCTCTCTGAAATCGCCCCTCTTGTAAAATCCTCTTCTCTCTGATTTTTCCACTCTTTTCTCTGTGTAGGGTTCTCTCAGAATTCTGATTCCAATCTTTCTTGGCTCTTACAGATTTGGTATTTTTACATTTGAAATGAGGCTTGCTAAAATTTTATTTTATTTTGTTTTTTTTTTTATATATTTCAGTTGACAAGTAATGAAATAATCGATGAATATTCTCAGGCATTGGGCTTTTTACATTGATTAGTGTAGTATTTTGGAGCCATACTTTTGCTTCTAGGGTGTAAAAAATGTCATATTGTTTTGGCATTAGATTTATAGATCTAATTATGTTCTTTGAATTTTGATGATGTTTGTAAAAATGCATTAAATTGTTGGCAATTTAAACAAAAGTATTTTGGAACTCTATTTTTATTGTGAAAACTCGTGATTGATTTAATTCATTCGCGCCGCTGTTTGTTTTCGATGAAAATAGTAACAGAAACAAAAAACCAAAATTTGATTATTTTTTTCAGTCTTCGTCCTGCCATGATAATGCAATTATTTTGGTTGAATTAAGGCGAAAGCTATATTCTTGTATTACATTTTCGTTTCGTTACAAATGTATTGTCATTAATTTTTTTCTTGTTGCGGCGAACTTGAATGAATTTGAATTCAATTCTAAATGGCGACACTAAATTTTGTTCTGTTTTGTGATCTGTGTTGGTTGAGAAAAATTAAACATATCTGAAAAATGTTACACAACACTCTGATTGTGGATTTTTGAGCTTTCCCTTTAGGTTGAAGTTATTCTGGTTGATTATGTGTGTTCTCTCTTACTTACTATCATGGAATTCAATGTGCCATCTGTACTTTGGGAATCGTAGTTGCTCTTGGTCATCTTTGGCATGCAAATGGAGTTAAACTCTTTGTTCTTGATGCTTATTATCTCATATGATTTTTGGATTTCATTGGAACCTATCATATGGTATAAAATGTAGTTACAATTCCCGTAAAAGTATAAAACTTGGTTCCAAAATGGTATCTTTATGCCAGGTAGAATTGCAATGGCAGTAATTGTGAGAGGGGTTGAAGGTTTCATATCTCGTTGACTGTTGTGGTTATCTTAGTGTTTGTAAATGATTATGAGTTGCCGAAGGTAAGGTGAGGTGGTTTACTTTGAAGAAGTGATATTGTAATACTGAAGTTCATTTGTGGTGTTGGGTTAGGGTAGTATTAGTGGTTTCTTTATCACACCCATCAACTACACACTCCCAATGCACAATGAATTTGGGCAGAACTAGTTATAGAAGATGCTCGTGTTGTATCCCGTTGTTGTTGTGAGCCCAATGTGTGAAATCCATCTGCAAGAGACTGTAGAAAGTTTACTAAGAGGGAGGTCAATATAATTATGCCAAAATTTTGGGGCTAATTGTATTTTTCTCAAATTTCACGGGAGGTGAGTGTAATTTACCCTAAATTATTAGACCTCTGAACTTTTTCTTTTATACTCATTCTCAAAAGTATGAAAGTAAACTGCTATATCCCATCAAAATAGCACAATAATTTTGGATTGCATGGCTACCACGTATATGACCTTTTGACTTTTTGGATTTGTGTCTATTTTTTTTATTTTTTATTTGTTTGTTCACAGAGAAGAGATAGAGAAACAAAAAGCTCATGAAAGATACACGAGGCTGCAAGAACAAGGGAAAGCAGAACAGGCAAGAAAAGATTTAGGTATGGCATTATTAATAATTCAATCTCATGTTACCCGTACTTGCATATTGGATTTTCTACTTAGCTTATGTTGTGGTTTTGCATGTTATCTATTTCATGAAAAGTTTGTACACTGGCAGGAGCATCTTGTTAACCTTTATTTATTTGGTCGTTTAGAAAGACTTGGAGATCTTATTTTTTGTTTGTCATAATTTCAATGTTGGATTGCATTGTGCTTATCTGCAGACATGCAGTCCTTTGCTGGATGAGTTTACCAATCAAGGTGGGATTAGATGCGCTAGTCCCGTAGAAGCTGGGAAAGGTGAAACATTATGTTGATTTTAATTTGTTGCTATTTCATAATTCTAATTTTATTTTTCTCATTTTGAGCTGGATAGATTCAATTTCTTTGGTGGTATCAATTACCCAAACTTGCACATAAACCCCCCAAAAGACAAAAGTACTCTCTAACACACCAAAAACTTAGAAGGCACCAAAAACTCAGTACATTTAGCTACCTAAAGAAACACCTAAAAACAATGATATATATATACTTTTGGATCATAGTTGACTGAATACGTTCTTCTTTTATTTTCTCTATAAATTGTGACCTTATTTTTTTGAAGAGCTAAAAATTGACTTTCTGATGCTTCCTTCTCTCATTTCTTTGCATGCAGATGTTGTAGCGTTGGTTGTATTGATATCTCATGCAGATCAAATAAATGACCTACTTTTTGGTCATGAGAGTGCTTTAAAAGGTTTTGTGGAGATCCTTAATGTTTTCTGAATTTATAATTAGTCTGCTTGGTTGATGTTCAGAATATACTATTTTCTGGTTTTGCAGGGTTACGCAAAGATGCTGTCATCATTCTCCATTCAACCATACTACCTGCTCATATACAGAAGCTCGAGAAGCGACTCACAGGCAATTTATTTTCTCTAGATAAAAAAAATATTTGTATAGAATTTTCTTTTATACTCTTGGTTAACTTTTCTGTTCTGTCTGGTTTGTTGGTGGATGTCGTCGTAGTTTTGTGCTAGTTAGTTTTAGATTTATCGGCAGCTCAACAGTGTGTTGTGATACTCTTTCTTTTCTTTTCTTTTTTTCTGTTTCATCATTTTTACTCAAGATTTATCATAGACGGCCATAGTTGTTCTCATCTTTATTTTTCCATTAATGAGATTATAGAGCTTTAGCAACTTTTTAACTCTGCCTAGTGGATCATGCCCTCCATTATTGATATGAAGGTTAATGAGGGCAGGGGAGGTGAGTTGAAATGGAAGGACAATGGAGAAAGTTCATAGTTAAATCATTTTATTTTTTCATTTGTGGTTGGGGGTTGGGATATTTACTTGGAAGACTATTTGGAAGTTGGGAGTTCCCACCAAAGTCGTCTTTTTTGCTTGGATGGCGGCTTTTGATGCCATTCTTAATATAAACAATTTGCACCAGAGGGGCTACTTTTAGTTTAGCTGCTGTTGCATGTGCAAGCAAGCTGAGGAGTTTGTTGATCATCTTTTGATATATTACGCTGCGAGAGATTTATAGAGTTTCTTATTTTCTATTTTTCAGGTGATTTGTGTTATGCTTGCTTTTGTGTTACAGCTTCTATGGTTGTTGAACTCAGGTGTCATATGAGGATGATTGAGAAGGCATATGGATGGTGGTTTCTATGTGCTTAATTTGGTGTGTTTGGAGAAAGAAATCAATGTGCCTTGGAGGGTATAGAGATGGCTACTCATAGGCTAATGCTAACCTTACTTAGATGAAGGAGACGGCTTGTGACTTTTCCTTTTTTTTGGTGGATTTTTTCAGGGGAATTAAGTTTTAGGGAGAGAATGTAGTTTATCTTTTGGGGAAGGTTTAATGTCTATCTTTCTTTTTTTGTTTTGTTTTTTGTTCTTCTGTCTGCAAATCTCTAATGTACAGTCGGATGCCATTACAAGGGCACGCCCTATTCTCTCTGGTACAATCTACTTATGTCACTACTCTGCAACACTTGCATGAGGATTCAGTTTTTTGATCACTACTTTTAAATTTTCTATTTCATCTCTAAGACAAACTATTGTGTTTTTCAAACAGCTATGAGTGAGAAACTTTATGTTTTTGAGGGGGCACTTGGTGCTGGAAGGTGGGCTTTCTTCACAATCTTACCAATTTCTTTGTCATGTTTAGATTTTAGAACAATTTGAATTGTGTTGTTGAGACAAATTTTCATATAAAATTGGTGACAATTAAATTTAGGGTAAAAGATGAAGACAAGAAGAGAGAGAGAGAGAGAGAGAGAGAGAGATAGAGAGAAGAGAGAGAAATACAGGAAAAGGCTAATGAGAGACACCAAAAGTAGGCACATGTTCTCTTCTTATACCCACATATGTTTGCATTTTGTCTATCATCGACTGAACCAACCCAATTTGCATCACTAAATGCTTTTAATTTTAAGTGATCATGGTTAGAGCACAGGATCCATTTCACAAGAGCTGACTTGAGATACCTCTAAATGAACGATCAGGCACAAAAATTTTGGCATGATCAAGCAACTCAGATTATTATGTTCTTCCTCTTCCATGATTATGTCTTATGTTATTTTATTTTGCAGTATGTAACTCTAAATTAAGTTAATAAAGTTTGATTAAGTAGCATGTACTTGTTATTTTGAAATGATAGTTGAAATGGGAGAATAAATGGAGGGAGCAAAGTCATCATTGGAGCAACATTGCTAATATATAGCATTTTGTCTCTTTTTATTGCTAAATTATAACAATATTCAGCATGTAGCTATTGAACCATTGGAGACTAGAAAATTCACAAGACAGCACCAGGAAACCATAGGAGATTTTTTTTACTTGACAGGAATACAAGAACTGATAGGCTGCTTCTTAGTAGTGATATGGCTTTGATAACATGTAAATATTGGAAACAAAAAGTGGAATTAAAATTTGGTTAAAAAAAAAACAAATGGCTTTGCGCAGAAAACAACACCTGACCTAATATTACACTAGTGATTGTGTAAACCAAGTCAAATCTAATTTACTATAAACTTACAACTAAATGATTCTTGAATATTCCAATACAAATTTAAGTAATTTCATATCTCTGAACAATGCTTTTCAAATGATAATTTAATTGTGTCTTGGTTGTGCCACTTGATAGTAAATTTGTTTGTGCTAGGTGTTTAAGATTGGCACAGGGGAATGGCCCTTTTTCTTTGTTTATTTATGTTAGGTGTTCTAATATCATATTAGATGATGTTATTGTTAATGTCTACTTTTCTTTTTTAAATTGCAGCAAAATTAAAATGGTAATAGAGCTGCTTGAGGGCATTCATTTTGTTTCTTCTGTGGAGGCCATTTCTCTTGGTGCCCAAGCTGGTATTCATCCATGGATAATTTATGACATTATTTCTAATGCTGCTGGAAATTCATGGTAAATTATTGTTCACAATTCTTTACTGAGGATTATGTTGTGTGTTTAAAATTTAAATATTTCTAGTCCTGAAGCATTCCTTATAAGCATTCTGATCTGAAATTGCCAATTCTAGATCAGGCACAACCTTGATAGATGAGACTGCTAATAATCCGATTTGCACCATGGGCACCAGTTGAGACCATGGCACTGATTGGCACTTTCTGTTTCTGACAATGAACTGATTTTGTAGAACCCATGCCTTTAAAGAAATTAGCTGCAAAATTTATTGAACACTGAAAGCCCTTCTTATTATGTGCTTACATGTATACACATACATGGGAACATCTGTTTACTTTCAAAGATCTGTGCATTTTTATACTAACTCAATAGGTATTCAAGGCTTTGGTGGTTGGTGTTGGTATATGTAAATGCCGTAGTTAGTTTTTTTTTTCATGACATTCCTGGAATTTGCTAGCGTTTTCTTAAGCAGATACTGTGTTACCTTGCTACTAGACATCCTTCCGTTGGATTCAATTTTACAGGGTTTTCAAGAATCATGTTCCCCAGTTGCTAAGGGATAATCAAACCAAACATCTCCTGAATACTTTTGTTCAAAATTTGGTAAGTCTTCTCATGTTGTAAGTTCTAGTGTTGTTCAAGTGTATTATGAGTAATTTCTTTTCTTCTTGACTTTGAAGTTAAGTTCAATGGGGATTTGGGTGAATTAAATGCTAACTGCAGTTTTATAATTCCATTCAAATTATGCTTCCTTTCTTGTGGTGGATTTAGCATTTAGGACATTTACTTGAGGACCATCTGCTAAATGCATACTAAAATTTTAGACTTGAACACCACTCGGTAATCATTTCTTCATCAATGAATTTGGACACATTGAGACTTTCAATAATGATTTTTGAGATATTGATACTGTAAGGTAGACCTCAATTCAGAATCACATTCTTAAATGGGTCTCTTATCCACTTATTTTTTTAAGAACTCGTTATTGATAAAATAAAGTAATGTACGAAAAAAGTTCACATTAAGAAAACTTATGTTTTTATGAAGTAGAAAATAGAAAAGACTTATTTGGCTAGGCATTGAAGTGTAGAAGTGCTAATGTGAGAAAAAAATAAGCTGGTTATCTTAAATGCTAAAATCCTATTCAGCTTAATCACTTTATTGGAAAGACCTTAAGTGGACAGCTTTGTCATTCTAATCTAAACAAATTCTTGTTCAAATCTTTGAACTCTTATTCAATAGAGATCTCTTTGAACTGCAAAGCTAAAACCAAACCAAACCAAACTAAGCCTTGTGTCCCCAATCAAGTGGCGTCAGTTACATGAATCATTTTCCTCTATTTCGCTCTATCAAGGGCTGGATGAGTCAATTATGCCTGATGGGTTTTTGTCCAACTTGAAGGGTATTGTTTTGGATATGGCCAAATCATGTACATTTCCTCTTCCACTTCTGGCAGTTGCTTTTCAACAACTAATAGCAAGTATGTATCTGCATGATTTACAGTTTCTCACAACCATAATCTGTAGGTGGCAGCTATTAATGTTTTGGAGCAACCTGATACTCACTTTGTTACTTTCCAATTGTCCTTTCACGGGCTCCTCTCATGGTCATGGAAATGATGGTGATGACACATTGATCAAGGTTGTTCTCATGAACTAATTTCTTTTATATAAAAGTTATATTATGTGGCTTTTTTACTTGCTTTGAGGTTATGTAAATATTAACATGCCATTTGCTAAGTAGACACACCTGTTCTTGCACAGGCTTGGGAGAAAGTATATGGGGTGAACATTACCAATGCTGTCAATATGGTACAAACTTATTTATCAAAAAAAATATTAATAAAATGTCATTCCGAGCCAAGTCTGCTGCATCAGATGGTCAATTAGGTATCATATATTACACTGCAGAACAGCATCTGCTGTCTCTCCTAAAGTTTGTGCTGACTAAAAGGCATTCTACTAGTGGTCTTTTATTTCTTTGTAGTTGAGGTAATAATGCCATTGTCGTATATCTATTATAGATGTAGTGTAATAAGTTGCTTGTTGCTTTGATAACTGTTTCAGATATGTTGAAAATTTGCTGCCGAAGTCTGGATATGACTTGTATTGCTCATCAATAAATTGCATCTCTAGATTATGCTGGTCCATTTTCTCTTAGAAGTGGGAGTTGTTTCCTGACTACAGATAACTATATATCAGTTATAGAATAAATAGAAAACTTATGTTTAGTAAAATTTACCCAAATCTATATATCGTTTTCAATCTATAAGTTTAGTAAAAACATATAAGATTTACCCAAATCTATAAGTTATTTTTTTTTGACCTTTTTTTATAAGTTTAGTAAAAAAAAAATAAAAAAAATAGGGTGGCTTCAACCAGATCATCATTTATTATGAATGAAAAATGAAGTACAATTCAGAAATTGAAATAGTTTCACAAACACAAAACCAAATCGATTTCAATTAATCCATTGTGGTGTACTTGAATTGAGTGTTTTTATATAACTTACTCTCCTAGTGTAAACATGACAGCCCGTGAATTAGTTTGAATTTTTACTTTACTTAACTTCTGTTAACCTGATTGCTTAAAAGTTACTAAGAATTGTATAGTTTTGAGGGCTGTTTGAACAATTGATGCAGCTTGTTTGGTGGATACTTTTGTGGCATGATGCTGTGTTGCGTTGAATCTGGTGCTGATTGGCTCTGTTCTGCGTGCTCTACCTCTGATGCAGCTTTTGATTGATGCGATCTATTTGTTCTGATTTCTGATTTGGTTGAGTTGTTTTGTTGCTGGTTTTGTTTGATTTGTTTTCTGACTGTTCTAGTAAATGAGGTAAACTGCTGCGTCAATTCTGATTTGGTTATATGATTTTGTTTGGGTTGCCGAGTTGAAATGGTTTTCTGAACTGGTGATGATCTGTGTTGAATCAGTTTGCTGATCTGCTATTCTTCTGGTGCTGCTGTGATGTTGCTGTTGTTGCTGAGATGCTGTGGTGATGCTGCTGTGATGGTGTTTGTTATGATGAGGTGCCGCTGTGTTGTTGTTGGATGTTTGCTGGTGGTGTTGATGTTTGGAAGGGTGCAGGACTTTTTGTCCAATCTGTAATAGATCAGGTTTTCATTAATAGGGGTTGTCATTAGGTGTAAGTTCGGGCAACTGCTGGTGTTTTGGCTGGAAGGGTATGGAGGGGGTATTTTGTGTGATTTCATATCCATGTCATTAGTTTGTTATAGTGGTGCCTGAGGGATGCTTCTTGTAAATCTGTAAATCTTTTAAAAAATTATAAATGAGTTTCAATTATTTTTGCGGTTGCAAATTTGTCGTTGTTAAAAAGTGAAGCTTTCTCGACAAATGACTTGTCGGTAAATGTGTAGCTAAAAGTTTATTTTTGCCCACTCATATTGTGTTGCTAAAAGTGTATTTTTTGCCAATGTCAATTTGTCGTTGCTAAAACTAAAGCTTTATCAACAACCAAATCGTTGGCAAATGGCAACATTTACCGATGTAAATGTGTCGTTAAAAGTTACTTTTTCCCACTCATATTGTGTTTGTAGAAGTGTATTTTTTGCCAATGTCAATTTGTCGTTGCCAAAAGTAAAGCTTTAGCGACAAACAAATCGTCGGCAAATGGCAACATTTACCGACGTAAATGTGTTGCCAAAATTTTACTTTTGCCGACGCATATGTTGTTGCTAAAAGTATATTTTTTGCCCATGCAAATTTGTGTCGCGAAAAGTGCCACACAATCATCATATTTGAATGACTTTTACCAACGCAAGGTAAATTGCCGACAATGGATGGAGGCTTTTAGCGACGACTATGTTCGTCGCTAAAGGCATTACTTTTACCAACGCAATCATAATTTCGTCGGCAAAAACTTTTGCCAACTCACTTTTGCCTACGGGTTGCCAACGTAGCTTTGTGTGTCGGCAAAACTCTTTGCCAACGAATTTTCCCTTTTAGCAACATATTTTGTTGCGTTGCGAAAAATGCAATTTCTTGTAGTGTAATGGCTTCTAAGAAGCTGAATCATTACTTTCAATCCCACAAGATTGTGGTGTTAACTGAACACCCTTTGAAGTCCTTATTGCAGCAAGGAGATCTAACAGGAAGAATAGCCAGATGGGCAGTGGCCTTAGGCTAATATAACCTGGAATTCAGACCCAGAACAACAATCAAAGGCCAAGTCTTAGCCGACTTCGTGGTCGAGTTCACACCAAACCCCATCATACATCGGACCTCGTTGAGCCAAGGTACACAAAGTCCAAGTGAACAAGGAAAAACCCAACTGGGGATAGCAAAGCAAAGGAGGGAGGAGAAACTCAGACCCTGCAGCATTTACATCGGCGACTCCTTCCGGTTGTTTGTCGATGGGAGTTCAAACCGACAAGGAGCGGGGGCAGGAGTAGTACTAGTATCTCCAGATGGGCAGATATTGAAACAGTCCATTCGTTTCGGGTTTAAGGCCTCAAACAATGAAGCAGAGTATGAAGCACTAATCGCAGGATTAAAGCTGGCAGCAGCAATGGAAGTTGACGAGGTAATAGTCTTCTATGACTCCCAGCTTATTGTTAACCAGGCAACAGGCGAATACGCAGCGCGAGATGAAAGGATGTCGGCCTATGTAAAGGAAGTGGGCAGACTGATGGCATTATTCCAAAATTGCCGACTACAGCAAGTTGGCCGATATGACAATAGCCATGCCGATGCCCAAGCCAACCTGGCCAGTGCAATGAAACCAGGAGAGGCTAGAACAATAATGGTTTGATTACTTGCCAGGACCAAGTATAGAACCACTGAACACAGAGCATGAAGCAATGTGTGTGGAGATGGGACCAAGCTGGATGGATGCAATAAAAGTATTTCTTAAAGAAGGAAAATTGCCAGATGATCGAAAAGAGGCGCACAAGATCAGACTAAAGTCGGCAAGATTCTGTTTAACAGCAGAAGGACATCTCTACAGAAGGTCTTTTACTAGACCGCTTCTGAGGTGTGTGCATCTTGCACAAGTTGAAGACTTTCTGTATGAGATACATGAAGAAGTGTGTGGAAGCCACGCTGGGGGCAGGTCATTTGCTCATAGGGCCATTAGTTAAGGGTACTGGTGGCCCTACATGCAGAAAGATGCTGAAGCTTATGTCAAGAAGTGTGAGAAGTGCCAGAGGTTTGCACCTTTGATACACCAACCAGCAGTAGACTTGAACCCGGTGTCCAGCCCTTGGCCAATTGCCCAGTGGGGCATGGATCTTGTTAGGCAATTGCCTCAAGCAACTGGACAAAGGAAGTACCTGCTGGTGGTAACAGATTACTTCACCAAGTGGGTAGAAGCTGAACCCCTTGCAAAAATTTGGGACATCGATGTGAAGAACTACATAAGGAAGAACATCATCACCAGGTTTGGGATCCTAAGGGCAATAATAGCTGACAATGGTACACAATTTGACAGTAAGCTAATCAAGAGCTTCTGTGCAAAGTTCAAGTTCAAGAATTACTATTCCACCCCAAGTTTTTTTCAAAGCAATGTGCAAGCAGAAGCATCTAACAAAGTTATCTTGGATGGAATTAAGAAGATGTTGTAGGCAGCAAAAGGAAAGTGGGTGGATGAGTTGCCCAGTGTACTCTGGGTATATCAGACTACACCAAGAAGATCAACTGGGGAATCCCCATTTGCCATGGCTTTTGGCGCAGAGGCAGTAATTCCACTGGAGGTCGACATCCCAGGGATCGGAACCTAGGGAGTAGAAAATGGGACCAATAAGGCATTCTTAGCCCGAGATCTGGATCTGTTAGAGGAACGAAGGGAGAAAGTAGTAATTTAGCTGGGCGCATACCAGCAGCAGTTTGCCAGGGCTTATAATAAGAAGGTCAACCCACGAGAGTTCCAAGTTGGTGACATCGTCTTAAGAAAGGTCGTCGGCAACAAGAAGGATCCTAGAGAGGGCAAGCTTGGCCCGAATTGGAAAGGACCCTATAGAATCATCTCGGTCTTGGGCAACGGGGCATATCGGCTTGAGGATTGTGAAGGTAAAGAGCTACTAAGACCCTGGAATACTTGCAATCTGAAGTTTTTCTATCACTAGATTTTCTTTTTTTTTTTTAAATAAAAAAAGAAAAGAAAATTTTCTTTTGCTTTGTTATTAGCCGAAGTATTAATAAAGTTTTAGCTTGATTTTTAAACTTGTGTATTGTGACTAATCAGAGTTCCTACTTGCATATAATAGAGTTGAACTAAGTTTGCGATGTTTCTGATTGAAACATGACGAATAACTTAGACTTATTATATGGCAGAGTTTCTACTTGCATATAATAGAGTTGAACTAAGTTTGCGATGTTTCTGATTGAAACATGACGAATAACTTAGACTTATTACATGGCAGAGTTCCTACTTGCATATAATAGAGTTGAACTACGTTAAATCAACTTGAACTTGCCATATCAGCAAAGTCAAACACGGAATGAAGCTAAGTGCATGTCAGTCAGATTAACAAAGAGACCGAGGTTAGTAACCTCAGCCAGTCTTTGTCTGAATCTGACCTCGGCGACAAGGTCAAAGCCACATACTTAATGAGAACCCAAGTGAAACTTAAGCTGGAGAATGATGCTTGGGAGTTTGAATTTACAAGAAAAAAATGGGTTAACACTTGTTGAAATTTTGAGAAAAATTTACAAGTTAAAGTCAAGCCGATGTTATATTAAAGGAAGATGGTTTAACACTTGTTGAAATTTTGAGAAAAATTTACAAGTTAAAGTTAACCCAAGATTATGTTGCAATAATAGAAGACAGAGGTCTTGAGTGAAGTGGCAAGTTGTAAATAACACTTGTGAAAATAGTATGAATATTTTCAAGTGTTAGGTCAAAGCCGAGATAAGCTGTTAGTAGGAATAGCTGAAGTGTTCTACACCAAGAAGATTACACAGTTAAGATGTATGCTGAAAACATGGAAATTATTCCAAGTATAGAATCATACAAGACAGTAAAAGGAAGACAAACATACAATCACATTGAAAGAAGAAAGTTATACTTGCATTCAGATAAGGAAGTTCAAGTACAAAAAGGCACTTCGGCCTGATATTGGAGATTACTTGTTCAGAATAGACAAAGGCACATCGACCAAATAAAAGCTTACATTTGTTCCAAAAGTGAAAGAAAGTACAAGGTATAGAAAAAAGAGAAAAACATCAAACTAGACTATTTGGCGTCTTTGGCTAGCTGGGTCTGGGGATCAGAAGACAGTTAGGAAGATATCTCGGCGGCCTTCTCAGGCATGAGCTTAGCATCAATCTCTTGAAGAGTCTGGTCGATGCTTTTCTCGGCGATAGGCGCACCCGATGTTGTCTTCTCAAGAGTGGCATCTTTGGAGACCTCACCCTCCTCATCCTGAGACAAGTCCACGACTTGCTCATTCAAAGTAGAGGACTTGGCCCCAACAGCTTCCTTCTTTTTCCTGACCAAAGATTCCTCATCGGATTCGGAATCATCTTCGGATTGGCTTGGAGTTGGGGAGAATGGCAGGATGAGGTTGCTGGCATCTTTGAGGGGGGAGTCGTCGGGGACATCCAGCTTTTTGAGGGCAGCCATCCAACCAAGGGTGAAACCCTTGTTGCATGCCTGCTTCACTTGTTTTTTGTAGTCCTCCTTGACGTCAGCCGCCCCATCGGCGTACGTCTTCTCATCGGCGGCCTTGATCTCGGCCACTTTTGTGGCCAGGGCATCTTGAAGCTCTTTTTGGGCCTCAACCATCTTTGCTTCGGCCTCTTTCTTTTCGGTCACAAGGACCTTGGCAATGGCCTCTGCAGCATCAGCCTTTTCCTCGACCTCATCCTGAGCCTTCTTGGCTGCCTCGGCTTGATCTGTCAAGCCCTTTAGTTTGCCCTCAGCCTTGTTAAGGGCCCTCTGCAAGCTTGCAGCCTCCTTGGTTTTATTTGCCAACTCCTTCTTGATGGCAAAGGCCTGCATCGCAAAGGAATGGCCATGCTGGATCGCCTAGAAAAAAATGAAAAAAAAAAAAAATTAGTAAAACTCCTTAAGTATGAAATAGCAGAAAATTAAAAAAGTTCTAAGTGTTAGAAACTTACTTGGACGGAGCATTGCAACATCAGAGCAAAGTTCTCATACTCGCTCATCTCGGCATTGAGATTGAGATCTTGGGAGAGGAGCAGCGCGGTAGAGAGGGCAACGCCGACTTCAATATCATTGGCGCTGTCGCTAGCTCTAACCGGCTTGTCCTCGATTGTAATGGGAAGAGCCCAGGGGCATTAGATTTCATTAGGCCCGAGGTTGTTGCCGATTCAAACCTCAGCCTCTTCAACCGAGTGGATTGGGATGGTTCGGCCTTGGCGGGCCTCTTCTCGATAGCTGAAGTGGTCTTCTCGCTCTCGGCCAATTTTGAAATTGGCAAGGTGTCCTCAGTATCAATTTGAGTTACCGTTGCCTTAGACTGGGCCTTCTTCAGTCTTTTGGGCTTTGGCTTTGGCTGTGTTGGTTGAGCGTTGACAGTGTCGAGGATGTCGGCCAGAAGGTCTTCTGCAACTACTTTCTTACGACCTATCTCGGCAGCGATTGCAGTTCGGCTTCGGCATTTGCGTTGAGATGGAGGAATCAGATATGGAGCCGAGGTTGATGGTTGCTCAGCTAGATCGGAAGTTGATCCCTGATCTGGCCGAGGTGATGAAGTTGCTGGTGGAGTTGTGGCAGAAGGAGGAGACTTGTTTTTCTTCTTCGGGATATCGGGAAGAACCGACTTGTAAGTCGGGATGCAGTTGAGCAACAAAGGAGCTCTCCGCCTTTGAACTGACAAATCCAATAGCTTCTTCAAGTCCTTGCTAGGGAAGAAGGACTTATGGAAGTCTTTGGCTGGCTGTGGAAGAGGTGCAAGAGAAACAGACGTTAGAACATGTAGAAAGAACAAAGTATTAAAGACTTGAAGAAAAATAAAGAGTAACATTTGGCTCTTACCATTACCCTCTATGAAAACTGTTAAGTTAAGAGGGTAGAGGTAAAGGTCCTCATCTGGAGTGAACTCCCAGTTGCCCGAGACAATGAAGTAATCGTCCCCCACTCCCTTGTTGGAGTCTGAGAGGTCAGCAACAAGTTTGTATTCGGTGGACTTCGGTTTGAGGTAACAGATATAGCCTTTTTCTAACTTGAGGCCACACATGGTGTGGCAGTATTGAATGTCGACTAAAGTTACCCTAGCGTTCTTTTTTTGGCTAAAGCTATTATACTGTTGATAACTCGGTAAGAGTTGATGGCGAGTTGCATTGGGTTCAATTTGTAGTAATGGAGGATTTCTCGAAAAAAGATGTCACATGGGAGCCTAAGTCCACACTCTATGAACGCTACAACTGGGAAAGGCATAGAGTCAACTGTGGCATCATGGAGTCATCCTCCCCAGCCAACCTCAGATGGACATCGGGCGGGATGGAAAACTCCTACTTGAAATACTCTAACTTAGTCGGGGCGTCTACCCTATACCTCCACATTCCCATGATGTCGGCTTGAGGGAAGGTATTGGATGTCAGAAGAAAGTGTTTTGTGGAGGTTTAAGGGACCTCGGCTAAAACTTAAATGTGTGTTGAGGTAACGATTTGTGAGGATCTAAGGGAAATTCGTTTCAGTTTTCCCTAAGATTCATGAGTTCTATGACAAATCCCAAACCTAAGTCTAGGAAAACAAGGATTGAGGGCAAGAATCTGGAAAAAGCACAAAAAACAGAAACAAGAACAAAAGATTCAGAATCAAGAATAGTGATGAAGTACCAAGAACACTGTGATAGAGTGTATAAAGGGTGTAAGGCCAAAAACAGTGGCAAAATGAAAAAAATGGGTAATCAGAGTGTGTTTATTCAAGAAACGTATTGGGCAAAAGTAGAATCATAGGATGAACATGCCCTAATACATGATTGAAATCATACGCACATATTTGCAATCATAAAAAACGTAAATAAAGTCACAGTAACAGAGTATAAATGTAACAGAGCTCGAAGTGAACCAAGGATCGAAATGAGAGGGAACAGTGGCTTACCGGAGAATGTGAGGCCGGTGTAGAGCTCGCCGAAGTCAGACGACGGTAGCAAAAGCAATGGAGCGGTGAAGATCTCGTCGAAAGGGATGAACGGAGCAAGTTGCAGAGCTTGGAGCAATGGCTGATTTGGGAAAATAGAGAGAAAAAGTAAGCACAAAGACGAAGATACAAAAATGAAAAGACAGAGAGAGAGAAGTGGTTTTGATCAAAACCACGAAATGGCAGCAAACTTGCAATCAATGTGTCTAGGGCGACATGCTTGTCAGACGGCGCACGCAGACGCGAGACGACTTAAAGGCGCATGTCCAGTACAATCTAGTGAGGGAAAGACGCGTGGCTGAAACGGTTGGGTTGTTGTGCGCAACAGATCATACGAGTGATGAATCTCTTGAAGTGCTTGGTTTAATGAAGCAAAGACCTCGGCTATGAGGGTGATCTCGGCTAAATAATTTGAACCGACTTGATTATTTGTTCTAAGGCATTGGTGAAAACAAATTACAGATCTTGGTCATATGGGGCCAATGGATGATGACCTCGGGAGTGAAGGGTAAGGCGAGCTTAGCCAATGTGCTAAATGGAAGAAATGATATAGGTTCCATCACCTCAGGATGCTGCGGTAATAGAACCTAGGAGGCAGTTGTGGGGACATGATTTTTAAATGACAACACGTGGCCGAGGCATCACTGAAGTGTCAGCCGAGGTGCCATGTGTCCTGGTCATGACGCCGAGGTAATCTCGGATAGGCCGAGGTTATCCCTGAAGATACCGGAGTCCGGGATAAGCAGATAAGGGACAAGAGTCCTAAAATGAGAGAAGATTTTAGTTTGGATAAAGATAAGACTCTTAGAGAGTTTATCCCAATCCTACTGGGAGTCCAAGATCAATAGTAATCCAGAATCCATTGGAGCTAGGCTTCTATTGGGATTAGGTTTGTATTGGCTATAAAAGGGAGAAACCCTCATGGGTCTAAGGTACGCTTTTTATATTCTGAATAGTGAGTTAAGCACTTTTGCTATCTTTGAGAAATAACTGATTTGATCGTCGGAGTGCCCCTGGGTGGACGAACCATCGCCAGAATCTTTTCTTTCTGTGACAGGTCGTTCGGGCTTAATCTATTCTACCGGTGCTCTCCAACTAAGTACTAGTTTGGTAGTGTGGTCAGTAATCGACTCACACACCAATAATAATCACATATTATAATTTGTATATGAATAGACTTATAATAAGTTTGGCATATAGTCAAAAAGTCATATTTTATTTTCTTCAGTTTTATTTTTTTAAATTATATATTTATTTATTTTTGTTTACTTTTTTCTTTAAAACTTTTTAGATCTGCTTGTATAGACGAATCTAAACGGTAAAAAAAAAAAAAAAAATCTAAAAAAGTTCACTACAATATAGCCAAAGAAAGGCAACATTTTATTTTATTTTTTGGTCCTTTCTAGGCATTTTTTTGAATTTTTAAATTTTGTTTTCATTTTTTCGATCCATCTAATTGAGTAGAACACATGTGTAAAATTATTTGATTTAAGAAAAAAAGTATTAAAAATGAAAAAAAAAAAAAGGCTCAACAAAAAAGTCATTAATAAAATTAACCCCAAATGTTATTACAGATTACGGTTTTTATTTGAATGTATGCACTTAAAAAAAAAATGTAATTCATATAGTGTTATGCGTTAAGTTAAAAAAATATATTTTAAATATGGTTATGTGTTAAGTTAATAACATGATTAATAATCACATTATCGGTTCAAAAAAACAAAAACTATTAACCACACTAAAAAAATATAAAAAAATAATTACAAGTTAACGAGACCCACACAAGTAGGGGTGTAAATTTGGTCCGGGTTGGCCCACGGGCCAGAAAATTAAGCCTAGGCACAGGGATATTCGGGTCTTGGGCGAGCCGATGGGCCTGGGCCTGAGGCTGAGCCTGAGCTTGGGCTGTGACAGGCTTAAACATTTTTTTTTAATTTTTCTACTAAAATTTTATTATTTTTCACTAGAAAAGACACTGGGCATCGGTTGGGCCGGGTCTCGAGCCAGGTCTACAGTGGGCTTTAAGTGGGTGAATGGGTCAAGTCACGGGCCGGGTTTCAAAATGATGGCCCAAACCCAAACCTAGGGTCTCAGGTTAGACTCAGGCCTGAGCGCAAACGAGCCTAAACAGGCCGAACTCACCCCAGACTACGAACGAGTTTTGGACCGTTCATGGACCGCGGGTCATGTTTATACTTCTACGCACACAAGTATGCCATCAGAGGTCAATCCACTTTCAATGCCCAAGTTCATATGAAAAAAAGTGCTTTGGTTAGTGTGTGTGAGTGAAGGTTTCATTCTCACTTTGTTAAATTCGATTATAATTTATTTTAATTTAAAAATTCGTGTCAAATTATTTGATAAATTATTTTTAAAAAATTAGTGAAACATCTCTGTTTAACTTTGTATAGTAGGAGAGGTCTAAGATATTTTTTTTATTAGTTAAGATCCCTTGTTGAAATTTTTCTGTGATTATATCAGAGAAATTTTGAAATTTCTTTGTGAAATCAAAAATATTTATTTGTGAAAATTAAAATTTCTCTGAGTCGGGCACAAATTTCTCTGAGTTGAATTTTTTCTGTTAAAATGTTGAGAGATCTCAACTACTATGAAAATATTATATATCATTTATCTTATAAAATCTTAATATTAAGAATTTTAAAAAAAAAATTCTCTAATTTTTTTTTATAATTGATTAATAAAAATAGTTTGAATAAAAAATAATTAATTATTTAAAAATTGAAGAAGGAATATTTTTAGCCTCTGCTACAAATTGCACGAAATATGACCATTGACCATTGTCTATTGAATTTCATTTTGTGATTTTTCGTTTTTCGTACTTTTTATTTGTAATGAATTTTTTTTTTCATATTTTATTTAATTTGTTTATTTTTTTTTCTTAACTCAAAATGTAATATATATATATATATATAAACCTTGAAAAAATTCATTGAATACAAAAAGAAAAATTTCTCTCTAATTTTTTTAAAATATTATTTTCTTTTATTTTTAGTGGGTGTTTGGGAAGTGGTTATTTTAGAGGCTTTTTGGATTTTTGCCTATTTCAGTAAACTATTTTAGTTTTTGTATTTGGAAAGATAGGATATATTTTTATTTGAGTTGTTGTATTAAAAAATGTGTTTAAAATGATGTTTGAAGTTGAAATGACAAATTTGTCCTTAACTTCACTTTTTCCAAAATTGGTCAATAGGGGCAAAAGCATCATTTCAACCTATGGGACTAGGTTGGCCCTACCCTTTACCTACCCTCTGCCCACTGTCGGCTGCTTTGGCTTTTATTTATTTATTTATTTTTATTTTTTTATTTTATAAATATAAATTATTAGTTTAGGGTGCTATTTGAGTCTATTTGACTTTTTTTGTATTTGAAACTATTTTAGTCTCAACTTTGGGTTCCCAAACACCCCGTTAGTATTATATATATATATTAGATACATTTAAATTAGATGTATCTAACAATTAAATTTAGTAAAGATACAAAAAAAAAAAAAATAGAGAATAATCTTTTAAAAATCAAATTAAACAAACTTTAAACCCTACAAAAATAAAATCAATTAACTGAATTATTTTCTGACAATTCGTAACACATTTAGCAAGTGGGAATTAGTTTGTGACTATGATTTATTCAACTAATATTGTATTTTTTGGGGGTTATATATATATAATTTATTTATTTCACTTTTTGATTTTTGAAAATAGCAACTTCCAATCCAATCGCGAGCAGAAGCTGCAGATTGCATGGCAATGGAAGCAAGTTCAAAAATTCAAGACCCAATATATGGATGCACAAAAACAATTTTTGAATTGCAGCAACAAATAATTCAGACTCAGCATGAAATAGCAAAGATTCAATGCCAAACAGCCCTTTGTAGTGCTCAACAACAAATGAATAATCACCACCAACAATATGTAAACTAACAAAACCAACATCAACAACAACAACCTCCATGGATGATGATGAATGCAATTCGTAATCAACAACAACAACAAGAAGGACAGCTTCACTTGGATCATCATCAGTAGTTGTCAGACTCTCACCACCAACCTCAATTTTAGGTTCAGTTTGGATAGCGAGCTCAGAAAAAAATTATTATCGTTTAGTGAGAAAAAAAAAAAAAAAGATCATAATTTTTTATTATGTTGATTGGATGAATAATAAATGAAAAAGAATACGTGTGTCATTTTATTTTATTTATTTTACGTTTAAAGAAATAATGTAGGTATTATTGCAGTTGGCCGATTTTCACCACCAACCAACCTCAATTTTAGGTTTTGTTTGGATGGTGGGGTGAGAAAGAAGTTTTTGTTTTTGTAGTTTCTCAACTAAGGGATTGTTTGAGATGATTTAAATAAGTATATTTTTTGACTTTTTATAAAAAGATGTGCAAAAAAATAAAAAAGTAATGTGACCTAAATAAGTGCACTTATTTAGTTTATGCCAAATAATGCTTAAGTGAGGACAAAAAATTTGTGATTTCTCACTATCCTGCTTTGATGAGTAATAAATAAAAATGACATATGTGTCATTTTATTTGATTTGTTCTGCATTTAGAAGAATAACTTAAGTATTACAATTTTTTGTAATTGTAAAAAGTAATTTTAATTTATCACCAAATTTCTCCACTTGTGATAAACAAAATTTAAGGTTTATATGATTTCTAAATGACAGAATAACCCTACGTTTTACATTTGGAATGTTGATTAATACTCATAAATGACTAAAATATCTATATCTTCAAATTACATGTTTGCCCAAAGTTTACTATAAGGATTTTTTAATCCTTCTTAGAATGTTTGGAAAATTCCACAATTAAGTCATTCCAAAACAAAAAAATTTCCACATCAGATTCCCCCATTTTGAATACCCAAACCCTACCCTTATTTCCCCCAAATTGCGATGTCATTTTTAAAGTGTGGGTTACATTTGTGTATACCTTCAAAATAATTTTTTTTTTTAAATAAATAAATAAATTCATTGTGAATACCAAAACCCACCCGAATTTCCCCCCATTTATGATGTGATTTGTAAAGTGTGGGTTACATTTGTGTACACTTTCAAAATAAAAACTAGAAAAAAAAAACTCATTGCAAATACCCAAACCCCACCCTGATTTTCTCACATCCACGATGTGGTTCTTAAAGTGTGGGTTGCATTTATGTACACTTTCAAAATAAAATTACAAAAAAACTCATTGTCGTAATTTATTTGTTTGATATTGGAAGTCATATTAGGTGAGGTTGATTATATCCTAAACTATGTTCCATCTATGTAGTGGATTGTTGTGCTTATAGCTTATGCTCAATGTAAGCCAATGTGAATGTGTACAATGTTACATCCCACACTGATTGAATATGATCCCGAACAAGAATATGGATTATGGTTATGATACGAAGATGTGACTTTACAATGTTGATTTGCAAAATATTTTATTTTTTAAAAACAACAATTGAGTCATGTGTGGATGTGTGTTTTTGATTGTTATCCACAACATATATATTAGAAATCTATTATTTTTATAAATTGTGGCCCCACTTCACCAATCCCATGATTTCCTTCATAAAATTGCAAAAAATATTGTTTTGTGTTCCCAAACTTCCTTCGTAAATAGAAAAGTCAATATAAATATGTATGGAACAAGGTCAGAAACATAAAACTCTCCTAAGAGAATATAATTTCATCTTACCAAAATCAATGGGATTAATTGGTTCTTAAGAAATCTCACAAGATTGAATGGATCATAGTTTCTCAAGATGGAATTTATGGATAAATTTTTTTAAAAAAAATGCAATCCTGCCCACCCCTTCTCCTACCACTAATCCTCCTCACTTCCTCCTCACCACTTCTACTTTGCCTTCCTTTCCTCGCACCACCGTCACAAAGCAATTAATCAACAACACATTACAACCATCACAACAACAAATTCATTTAACAAAACAAATTCAAACCTTAATAAATTCAAAATCCTAATAAACTCAACACCACTACAATAATCACAAACCCTATGAATTCAAAAATCAAAGAAAAATTAATGTGAGAGAATGGTAGGTTATACAGTGTTGACGAAGGTGAAGCAGCCTTTGGTCGATTCTTCCCAATAATAATTACAAAGAAAATTTCATTTTGCTCCTAAACTATTACTTAAAAATCAATTCAACAACTGTTCTTTCAATTATATCAATTTTACACCTAAAATATTCGATTTTGCATCAATTTCATTCCTACCATCAGTTGTTGTCTATAATCAGTCGGAATTTGTTGACATGATACCAAACTTTCATTTAAAACTTCATTTTACCCCTCAAAATGTCTCTAAAATATCAATTAGACCCTCAAACTTTATTTTATTTTGGGGCCTAATTGATAATTTGGAAATAATTTAAGGGGTAAAAGGAAATTTTAAATGACATTTGAATGTCATATCAGTAACTTTTGTTTGATTATAGATAGCAATTAACGGCGGAATAAAATTAATGCAAAATTGAAAAACAATTAGATATAAAATTGATATTATTAAAAATAATTGGGTTTGAATTAATTTTTAAATGATAGTTTCAGGGTTAAATGATATTTTCTCAACAATAAGGAAATACACAAATTTGGGGGCGATTTGTAGAAAAGAGAAGTAATGATAGGGGTTATGGGTTGTGATGGTGGTAATGAAAGAAAGAAATCGTGGTGGGATTTTAGGGATTGAAGGTGAAAATGATAGGGCTGGTGAGCTGGCACCATGGTTGGCGAATGTAAGATGGCGCTAGGTTGAATGCTAGATAGCTCAAGGCTAGCCCTCAGACAGTGCTAGATGAGACGTCAGATAATGTTGGATGGAAAGGCTATACGATGTTTGACTGGATCCAGTTTGGATTTGGGTTGTGAAGCCGGAGAGTCATTGATGGAGGAAGAGATATGCAGGCTCAAAAATATCGACGCTACTAGAAGGCAAAGTCACAATAGACTTGTGGCGATGTAAGTGTTGGACCAACGACTATTCAATGGTGGGAGGAGTGAAGTTGGTGTTTAAAGAAGGCATTGTTGTGGGTCGAAAGGCGATCAGGAGTAGTGGTGAGCGTAAGAGAGACGCAAGCCTAGCATTACAAAATGAGAGGAGGAGGCGGCATGGTTGAAGAAGGTGTGGGGCAAAGTATTAGGTGCAGAAGAAGAAGAAGAAGAAGAAGAAGAAGAAATAATGAGAGAAAAGAAGGGGGAATTGGAGGGTTTTTTCGGGCTTGTTTGGTTTGTGTTTCAGAAACATGTTTTGGAAAAAAAAAGTACGAAAACATGTTTGGTTTGGTGTTTTGGGAAATTTGTTTTGGAAAATTGTTTTGAGAGAGAGTTTTGGAAAAAGTGATTGATTTGATGTGTGTGTGAGAGAGATTTGTTTGGAAAATTTGTTTGGTTTGTGTGTTTTGGGAAATTTTTTTGGGAAAATTTGTTTGGTAGAGAAAATTTCTGAAATTTGTTTGTAGAAAAAATTTCTGAAATTTTTTTCCCAAACACTAACCAAACAACGGGGTTAACTTTTGAGGCCTAGGGGAATTCAGTGTCATTTTCTTATACTAGTGGGGTTGTATGCAATTATTGTAATTTTCAAGAGAGGTACATGTAATTTTTCCAAGACATTTGCTTTTAGCAAAAATTTTAAAAATATTAGTACATGTAGCGTTGCTAAAAAATGAATTAATTAATAATTATTGTAAATTATAAATACACTATTTAATATTTACTTAAAATACAGATTACTCCTTAAAATTTTGAAAATTTCAAATACCTCCTTATAAAATAAAATAAAATTATTTAACAGAATAAACAGAAAAATAAAATTCTTAACTACTCTCCTATACTATAAAGCTATTCGATTTGAAAGGATCTCATTAAAATTAAAAGTTTACAGGAACCTGATGTAATTTCCATAATAACCACATGGGACAATTATTTTAAGTATATCTTAGGAGTGTATTTGTAATTAATAAATCAAATTATATAAGATTTCAAACATTTTTAGAAAATAAAAACATAGTAAACATTAAATATATATATACATGTGTGTGTTATAATTTTGATAATTAAGTGAAGAAGGAAGACTTATGTTGTAGTCAAGACGAGATTTTTCACCACAAAGGAAGAGGAGGGGGAGGGCCGCAATCCTATGACTAAGATGACTGACCAAATCGTAGTGAAGATGAGAATTTTTTTATTTTATTTTTTATTTTTTAATTTTCCCCTTTCTTTTGTATATATACACTTTAGAGTAAAGATATAATAATTAGGGTCTTTCTCTACTTGAGGCATCATGAGAGCACCTAAATCATTTTACCCTAGAACTGCCACTGCCCTGTCATCACAACCCACAACTTGTCACCATCATCAGCCATTAATTTCCAACAATTTCCTTTGGCAAAGCGCCATGCTATCTCCTCTCGCTAGCAACTACCTATTAGAACTATGAGACACTAGAAATCAATCATACACAAGAACACAAGAGATTTACGTGGTTCGGCAATTGCCTACGCCTACGGGAGAGATATCTACTATAGAACTATCTTGGAGAGAGATTACACACTACAAGAAAAGTGGGTTTATGAGACGGAACTATTTGCGACGGCACACTTGCCGTCTCAAAAAATCACTTTTTGCGACGGCAGAAAATGTCGTCTCAAAAAAGTAGAGTATTTGCGACGGCAGAAAATGCCGTCTCAAAAAAGCAGAGTATTTGCGACGGTATTTTCTACCGTTGCAAATACTCTCATTTTTTGAGACGGCAAATTGTGCCGCCGCAAACACTCTGCTTTTCTGAGACGACATTTTCTGCCGTTGCAAAAAGTGACTTTTGTGTTTTTTTTTAGTGAATATTTTTAAATTTTTAAATATTTTTTTTAGATGCACCTTACTTAGATGTATCTAAAAAAAAATTATGATTTTTTTTAAAAAAATTAATAAATACACAAAAATACAAAAAAAAAATGTATTGAATTATTGTATTTTTGGTATTTAGTGAATTTTTAAAAGATTTTTTTTTACAATTTTTTTAATTTTTAGGTGTATTTATGTTAGGTGTGTCTAAAAATTACAAAAAATACTTAAAATATTAAAAAAATTCAGTAAAAACAATATAACACGGAAACAAGAAAGTATAATTTTCTCAAAAGAGTTTTTGGAAAACTCTAACCTAGCATAGTGATTGTGGTTTTGAGACAGCTTCATATATATACAGTCACAAAATGGTTTGAATAAATTCAACGGTATTTTTCTATCGCAAAAAAAATTAAAAAAAATAATGTCGTTTTACTCTTTTAATATAACATTTCTCTTTTTATTCATTTTTTCATCTTCCTGTCTCTCTGTCTCTATCTCTCTCTCTTCTCTTTATCTCTTTCACTCATCACTCTTCTTTCTCTGTCTGTTTGTTTCTCTCTCTCATTTTCTCTCTGTGTCTCTCGCCTATCTCTCTCTATCTCTCTCATCTGTTTTCTCTCTTTGTCTCTCTCGCTCATCTCTCTTCTCTCTATCTCTCTTATTTTTTTTTCTCTCTCTCTCTCTTATCTTTCTATCTCTCTCGCCCATTTCTCTTCTCTCTCTGTCTCTCTTTTTCTGTGTCTCTCTCTTGCTCATCTCTTCTCGCTCTATTTCTCTCTTTTTTTGTCTATCTCTCGCTCATCTCTTGTTTCTCTCTCTTTTTCTGTCTCCCCCTCTGTCTCTCTCTCTTTCTCTTTCTCTTTCTCTCTCTATCTCTTTTTCTGTCTATCTCTTTCTTTCACTGTCTCTCTCTCACTCATCACTCTTCTCTTTTTCTCTCTCTCTCTCTGTCTATTTGTCTATTTGTCTATCTCTCCCTCACTATGTTCGCCTTACTCACTCTCTTACTCTCATCTTCTCTATTTATCGAGCTCCTTCTCGATTTATCGATCCACTATAAACAACGTCGTCTTACTCTTTTGAACATTTCTCTTTTCACCCATTTTTTCATCTTCCTATCTCTCTGTCTCTGTCTCTCTTCTTTTTCTCTCTCTTACTTATCACTCTTATCTGTCTGTCTGTCTCTCCCTTTCTCTATGTGTCTCTGTCACTCTTCTCTCTCTCTCTCTCTCTCATCACTCTTCTCTTTTTGTCCGTCTCTCTCTTTCTTTATATGTCTCTGTCTCTCTTCTCTTTCTCACTCTAACTCATCACTCTTCTCTATCTGTCTATCTGTCTGTCTCTCTCTTTTTCTCTGTGTCTCTCGTCCATCTCTCTTCTCTCTATCTCTTTCAGATATCTTCTCTCTCTGTCTCTCTTTTTTCTCTCTTATTTTTTTCTCTCTCGCTCTTTCGCTCATCTCTTTCTGTCTCTCTCTCATTTATCTATTTTCGCTCTTTTTCTCTCTCTCTTTCTGTCTCTCTCTCTTTGTCTATATCTTTTCACCCATTTTTTCATCTTCTTCTCTCTCTTTTCTTTCTCTCTCTCATTCATCACTCTTCTCTCTCTGTCTGTCTATTTGTCTCTCTCTCTGTCTGTCTATCTCTTATTCATCTATCTCTTCTCTCATCTATTTTTTCTCTTTGTCTCTTTCGCTCATCTCTCTTCTCTCTATCTCTCTCACCCATTACTACTACCATCGTCACCACTTCACTACCACTACTACCACTATTACCACTACTGTGTAAATATCGATCCACTGTTTCTCTCTTTCTCTCTATGTGTCTGTCTGACTGTTTATCTCTCTCCCCCATTGTGTTCACCTTGCTCATTCTCTCCCTCATCTCTTCTCTATTTACCGAGTTATCCACTACAAGAAAATGCACTTTTAGCGACCACTTTGTCTCTCTCTCGCTCATCACTTTGTCTCTGTCTGTCTGTCTGTCTGTCTGTCTCTCTCTCTCTCTCTCTCTCTCTCTCTCTCTCTCTCTCTCTCTCCATCTGTCTCTCACTCATCTCTTTTTCACCTCCTATCTTCTCTACCACATTCACCACTACTACAAATGCCATTCCACTACTACCACTGTTGTCACTCCACCTCTACAACTATCATTACTACCACCATCGCTACCACTCCACTACCACCACTACTACTACCATTACCTCTCCTCTACTACTGCTATTCTATCTTCTCTACTACTACCACAACTTCACCACTTATCTCCTTCACCATCACTACCACCACCACTATCACCTCTTATCCACCACTTTCACCACTACTGCCACTTCCTATCCTCTACCACAAAAAATTAGTTCTTGATTTTTAGTAACAAAAAAAAATTGGTCACAAAAAAATATTTTTCATTGACCACAAAAAATTAACTTTATTTTAATGGAAAATATTATCCCTATATCTACCAAATAAAAAAATAATAATAATTTTTTATTCATTAAAATAAATATGAAACAAATAAATTTTTAACCTTACTAAAAGGAAAAAAAAATTCATTAACTATAAAAAAAATTCATTAACTATAAAAATTATTTTAATAAAAAATTCATTAACTATAACATTTGTGGGTGTGTGTAGGGTTTTGTTTGAGAACACACACAGAACACAAACACAGCAGAGCTGTCTCCTATCTTCCTGCTCTCTCCATCTAGGGTTTCGCCTTCCTCTCTCTCTCTCTTTCACACAACGACGGCGCCGATCATCCGTCACCGCCAATCCTCCCTCACCTCCGATCCTCCCTCACCGTCGCTCGTACCTCACTGTCGATCCTCCTCTCTTACCGCCGCTGTTGCCTCCCTCTCTCTCTCTCTCTCTCTCTCACAGACGACGTTGACGGTTGCTCGCCCCTCACCGCCGCTCCTCCCTCGCCGGCGATCTTCCCTCACTACCAATTTCAAAGGGTATCTCTCTCTCTCTCTCTCTCTCTCTCTCTCTCTCTATCTTTCTCTCTCTGTGTGTGTTGGGATTTCAGATATATGGGGGTTTTCACACACACACACACACACACACACACACACATATATATCTGTGAGTGTATATAGGGGGGTTTTTGATCTGTTACATATATATATATGATCTGGTTTTTTTCTTCATCTGGTTTTTTTCTTACAGATCTGCCTAGTATTACTACTCATACCAGCCTCTCTGCTGTGGATGAACATGACAGCCTTCTTTTAGAAGCAATTGGAGAGTAATTCAATTTCTATCCTTTAAACTTTACATTATACATTAGCTTAGCATACATATCCTTTCTATTTATTTATTTTAAATATATACACATATATATATATATATGAGTTGATCTTTTATTGAGTTTTTGATATGTTACATATATATATATATAATTGATCTTGGGAAATATAAATATATATATCTGTTAAATATATCATTCCCTTTTTGATTTATGGAGATGCAATGTCATCTTGGTTAAGCTATCTTGGTAAATAAATTGTAGCCGAGAATCTTTAAACTAGGAAGTGTTGTTTCTTAGTACTAAACATGTCTCCATTTTGCCAATGGGAGTTTGTTTTTGGTATCTAATTGATCTCCATGTATTTAGAAATTTTGCCATTTTGCCATTTTGCCATTTTGATCTCCATTTTGCCGTTTTGATCTCCATTATGCCATTTTGATCTCCATGTAATTGATCTCCATTTTGCCATTTTGCCAATGGGAGTTTGTTTTTGGTATCTAAACATGTCTCCAACTTGTCTAGTATTTATATACGCCTCCATTTGTTTTAGTAGTTTTCCTCAGTTATGGAAATTTTTATGCTTTTAGTCAACTTTTTATCTTGATCTGTGAATCATTAATTCAAGGCATGTACTAATTCATTTATGCTATTTTACTGGGTTCCCATTTGTACTTAACTGGGATTGGAATACCATGGATTTGATTTTTTATCTTGTAATGGATATTTTTTTTAAAGTTTTAATTTCAATTTTTGGGTAACCTATCCTTTGTGCTTGGGATTAATTATTTTCTTTGCTACTTGTTGAATTTTCTTGTGTGTGGGTTGTGTATGGGCTACTGAATTTTCTTGGAGAAACAGGATGCTATTTTATGAGTTTTGTATGGCACTGTCTCAATGACGACAGTCTCAATGTTTTGTATGCTACATGATGTTTTGTGTATGGGTTTTGTATGGCAGTCTCAATGTTACAGGATGTATGGCACTGTGTGGGTTTTGTGTATGGCACTGTGTAGGTTTTGTGTGCAGGATGTAATGTGTGTGGCAGTGTCTCAATTCTCAATGTTTTGTATGGCACTGTGTGGGTTTTGTGTGTGGGTTTTGTATGCTACAGGATGTAATATGCAATTTCACATGCTACAGGTTGTGTATTACAGGATGTAATATGCAATTTTTTTTTTTAATTGGCAAATATGTTGGTAAATATTTTTGGTTGGTTAACTTGATGACCAACCACTGCCCCAGCTAAGTCCATCCTATGAGACCAAGAGTGGGGGGGCATTGAGGTCTGTTACTTGGTAGCTGGTGCAGGAATTTGCCCTTTTGCTATCTCTAGTGGGTACGTGTTTTGCACCCTTTTTCAGCACATCAACTATTTTTTATTTTTATTTCTATTTCTATTTCTATTTTGTTTTTTATTTTTAGTTTTTGAGAATTTCCACTGAAGTTTTATAAATAGAGAGGTTCCAAGCATTATTAGTAACTTATATAAAAAAAATAAAAAAAGTTTCATATTTTCCTGCTGAATACTTTAGCAGTTGTACATATATCATTTGACCTTTTTTTCATTGGTGTCTTCATTTTCTAGTTTTTAAGACATTAAAACCATATGTTTGACATAGGTGATTCTTTTTCTTGTTAAAATTGTTTTTGTGTTTTGTTAATTTATTAAGAAAATTACTTTAATCAGCTACCAGATGGAAGGATCATAAAAGTTGGCACAGAACGGTTCCAAGCTCTAGAGGCTCTTTTTACTCCTGTAAGTCTGTTTTTCTTGTTAGTTACTTATCTTCAAGAAAATGAGAATTTATCTCTTCTACTATTTGGTACATATACACAGCTATGAGGGCTGGTTGATGGATCTTTGTGCCTTAATTAAAATATGGGCACACTTCCTCTGCATATGTACTTTAACAAGATGATTGTGAATAGGTTAAAATTGTTGGTTTGTACAACTTTCTAAGACACTTTGTAAATTGATGGGTATATTTGATCAACTGAAGAATCCAAATTGATGGGTATATGCACTACAGCTATAGAGGCAGGTCCTTTTGCCATGGACCACTCCCTACCTCGTGCCATACACACTTTGTAATGCATTTGGGTTTATTTCATTTATTTTGTTTTATTTAACTTTTAATTTGTTTTATTTTTCACAGCTCTACCAACACATAGTTTTAAGTGGGGGGAGTACTATGTATCTTGGATTGCCTAGTCGGTAAGAAATTTAAATCCCCTTTTGCATTATATAAAATCATTGCATTGCTTTCTTCTTGGTGATTAATTTGTCTCTCACAAGTTATATTTGCAGTGATTTTTCAACTTATTGGACATTTGGAAAACCTGGTCTTAATTGCTCTATGTTCTTCTCTTGGAAAACATCTGTCCGCATGTTTTACAGTCTTGCAACTAAAGTAGTCATCTGCCTTTGTGATTTTAATAGTGAATCGCTAATCTAGTTTTGTAAGAACCCAAGGAGATGCCCTCTTTAGTTATGATACTTCGATATAGCTTTAAATTTAGTTTTTGAAGTTTTTCATGTTTATTTTCCTACAGCCTGGAGAACGAAATTTTAGACCGTTATCTTGAAGCTATTCTGAAGGGAAACAAGGATGGGTTGAAGGTAAGACCCAAGTTACATGTGTTATGGTATGGAAGGAGAAGAAAAAAGGAAAAAATATCATGTTTTTTTTTAGTTCATCCAATTTAACAATGAGGCTCTCACTTCATGTTAGCTAACAATTCTCCTGATCTTCCTCTACTTCTAACAGAAACTACGGTTGCAGATAGAGGATCTACTGCGAAGAAAGCATATGGTGTACCTTAGAGGAGCAGTCCTTGCAGGAATTATGAAGGTACAGTGTTGCCTCTCTCTCTCTCTCTCTCTCTCTCTCTCTCTCTCTCTCTTTCTCATACAAACCAGGACACAGTGGTTTCAATGATGTGTTTTGTCAACTTGCATTTTTCACCCGCATGTTAAGTATGTCTTGTGCTTCTAAAAGTAGACCACAATATTTGGACAGTGCATTTGTTGCTTTCAGATTTGTGAAAAGCAAACTGAAATGAAGAGCAAAAAAGGAAAGCAAGAAAAGAAAAAATAAATAAAGGGAAAATAATTTTCTTAACAAAAAGCAATTTTTTAGATACAAGGAACAAAAACATGAATTGATAAGAAGTTGGACATTGAGAAATTTGATTACTCGTGCAGGATGCACCGGAGTTTTGGATTAGCAGAGAAGATTACCTGTAAGAGGGAATTGCATGTCTAAGCAAGTGTGGCCAAGCATGAATTTTTGGCTAGGAGAGTGTTAGCATTTAAGTCTTCCAAGAGTTGGGTGGCTAATGCAGTGATCTATTTTTGTGATAATTCTAGCAAAAGTTTCGTTATGCCATACGTATCGCCCAAAAAAAAAATCTCCCCATGCCATACCCCTATTGCTAGGTATAGGGAAAAAATTATGTGTTTTAATGCTTCCTGCATATCTTTATATTGGTGGAGCAGATGTCTATCATGTATATCAGTGTAACAATTTTTGTACTTGAATTTTCCCTTTTATCGTAGGATTTTTTTTCTTTTTTGCGACGGCATTATGCTGTCGCAAAAAATAGAAATTTTATTATTTAAAATAGTAATTTTATTATTTTTTAATACTTTTTGTGACGGCATTACACTGTCGCAAAAAATAGAAATTTTCATATTTTTAATACTTTTTGCGACGGCACCACACCGTCGCAAAACTGTGTTTTTGCCGTTGCAAAAAAAGACTACTAGCGACGGTATTTTTTGCCGTCTCAAATAACATTTTTAGCGACGATAAAATAGTGCTGTCGCAGAAAAGTCAAGAAATTTCAAACGTTATTAGCGACTGCATAGTGCCGTCGCAAAAAGGCAAAAATGCCGTCGCAAAACATTAGCGACGACACTGTGCCGTCGCAAAAACTCTTGTGCAACCCCTGCAGTTGCGACCCCCTCTTGCCGTCGCAAAAAGTCATTTTGCCGTCGCAAAAAGTATTAGCAACGGCATTAGGAGTATTAGCGACGGTATTTTACCGTCACAAAAAGTCAATTTTTTTGTAGTGACAGTACTCACACCTCACAACTCTCTCTATAGTACTCTCACTCACAGATTATATCCTCTATGTTTGCTCTTCAGCTCTGTGTATCACTCCCATATGTGTCTTCAACCCCTCATCACTCATCTCAATTTATAACCAAGAGAAGAGGAGTAGGTGAAGTAACAACCATAATTGGCCAATGTGGTGCCATTATCACTATCTTCCTTTAGTGAGTTGGTGTTGCCCCCACCACCATTCTTTAGCACATGGTGCCACCCTTTAGCACATGGTGTCACCCACACCATGTAGAGTGTGGGCTGGAAGCTAACACTACCTTCATCTGTCACCTCTAGTCGCTGACAATCACCTTTGACTACCACATCTGGTCTTCACTTCAATAGTCAGCAACCACCTTCATTAATACTTCTTCACTTATTTTAGAAATATCAATATTTATGTTTAGTAAAAATAAATATAAATATATTTTATTCTTTCTATAAATGAAAAACATTAAAATGCAAATGTTACCAAACAATACTTTTTTGAAAGTGTTTTCTTAAGAGAATTTATCCTAACCTATATTATGTGAAATGAGTCATATAGTGAGGTGCATTGGAAGTACTTTAAGAATCAAATAATGTCAAAAAATTAAATTATAATACGTATTTTATAAATAATGAGGTGCATGAGATTTATTTGTACTTTTCCGCCTTTTTTTTCCTATTAATTATTTTTTTAAAAGTTTTTAATAAATAAACCAAGGTAAAATTGATATTTTATTAAAAAAAATTGATGACCTTAGTAATTTCCATCCACTTACAGCATCTCAAACGGTTCACCAAACATTTCATCAAATCTGAATAAAAATATGACTAATTCCTCTATTTGATATCAGATGCTCCAATGGTACTTTCATTAAACCACAGGACGTCCGAAGGGTCGACCGGTAAGAGCAAAATTAATTTTTTTTTCCCCATTGTTGTGATCTGCCATTGTTGTTTGTTTGCTTAGGAAGGCTGATCATGAAATAAAAAACTATTGGAATACCCACATTAGGAAAAGGCTTCTCCAATGGGACTTAATCCACTAATTTGCAGTCCTCGTCTTGATCTTCTTGAATTTTCTTCAGTTCTACACTCATCTCTCTATAACTCCTCTCCAATGAAACTTCCACAGTTGCTAGGGAAATTTAAGTACGACTAGAAGGGAATTTTACAATAATATTTTCTTAGATTTATTTTTAGTTGATGATTAGTAGAAGGGGAAATAATCATTTGAACAATTGGAAGAAGGCCAATCTCGAGAAGGAAAACAACGGGGCTGGAGGGAGAAGAGGGGGAGCCCATGAGGCACTGAACAACCAATCTTCTCCCACTTTGGTCAGTTGCTGCTCCATTTTGATTTAAATATAGAAGTGTTTAGAGTTTCATAATATTATTTTAGAATTTGGAATTTGTGAATTGATTGAACGAAGATGGAGCCGATGAAACACTCAACAGCTAAGAGAAGAACATTAATGAGAGTAATGACGCGTCTCACTGTTATTTGATAGCCATAAACCAAGGGGTTTATGGATGGCTCATCATCTCTTTACACAAAACACTACCATCTGTTCTCGAATAAGAAATGTGTCTGTATTATGAAATACAAAAATCATGAATTGGCTTGATTCACATGGAATTAAAAGAGAGCTATGAATCATATAACATTGTGTCAGTATTCCACAACCAACCTGCTATAACATTTTCCAATAATTTTCTCAGCAATCAATGGTAATATAATCTACATTGCATACACATCTTTTAATACATGCCATGCATACGTGTGTCTATATGTTTGTAAATATACACAAGTCCATGCATCAATATATGCCAAATTAGTATATATTTGACTCAAATTGAGTATGCGAGACAGAGAGAGAGAATCCAAATCCAAATCCAAATCTTAATCTTATGGAACACTAAATCTTTATTATCTATTTGGCTATGAAAAAAATGCGAATGAGATATGAAAGGGCTACGACACAGAAACACAAAAGTTAACAATTTTCTTTCTGTTTTCAATTCAATTTTCTAAGGAACCAAACAGAGTGTGTATTAGTAGCAGAGAGAAGAGAGAGACATTGATGGAAGCACTTTGTTAGTCAAGGGTGAGTTTATGAAAGCACTTGAGCCTTTTATAATAACTTCCATGGATCAATTCCACCTGCTGAGCTTGAGTTTCTTTATTTGTCTTTATTGTCTGTATTTATTTTTATATTTTTCTCTTTTTTTTATCCCTTTTTTTTTGGCGATAAGAAAAAAGCTTTCCAATTCAAAGATGAAAAGATAAAAGTAATAATAATAAATAATGCACAGCTTGCTCATGGAATTGGAATTGGAGGCATGGAGTGGATCAGAGATGAGAATTGAGAAAGAGAACAGGATGGAAATGGATTCAGGAGAAAATGAAAATGGAGTCAAAAAAGATGCTGAGGTGGGTCGACCTGTTAATGTAAATTTTCACAAATTTTTATTTTAAAGCGGCCATCCAGGGGGACATCCAGTCGGATGTCCGGCTGGTTGTTCGGTAGGTCCAACTTAACGGCTATGTATAGTAAATTGCTGAAAGGGGCAAGTCATCCTCAATTTGGTGAAATATTTGATATTTTTTCAATTTGATGTTGTTTTGGTGCAACCGTTGGAGCACAAAAAACACCTCTTTTTCATCAAATTTGAATTTGATGATGGATTTGGTGAACGGTTAGAGATGGTCTTACCTAGTCGTTGATTAATGATGTTGGTTTTAATGTTAGACGATTAAATTTGAATAATGTTATATGTACTAATTAATGTACTAACTAGTGTACCAATTGATGATGTGGCATAATTTAATAAGTTTTTGATATTTATAATTTGTATAATGAGTGGGGTCAATAATAATGTCATAACTAATGTTGGTATACTAGTTAATACACTAATTGATACATGTAACACCACTGATTAAATTTTCTTGGGAGGTTAGTGTCATTTTCTTGTAGTAGCAAGGTTGGGTGTAATTGTTGTAACTTCTAGGGAAGGTCCGTAGCTTGCCCTTATTTTTCGAAACCAACCATAATACATTTAGTTAAATTTTTAATCCGTGCTTTAATATTCATAAAATTATTTATTTAACTAATTATTTCCTGCTCACAAACCGGATGTATAAGTTTAGAGGGAATAATTATTTAATATGTGATATTTCAGATCAATCGCATAATAGAAAAATTTACAAATTTAAATATTTGAATGTTTGGTTTAAGTTTCTAAAATTATTTTATGAAAAAATAAAAATTAGTATAACAAAAATACATATAAAATATGGTCATGTTGGGTTTGTTTTCAGAAACTTGTTTTATAATTTTTTTTCTAAACATAAAATTTAATTTCGTGAAAAAAATAAAAAAAAATCAAAAGTATTTATTATTTTTATATAGTTTTATCTTTTTAGAGGATACAAAAAAATTTTAAAATTTTAAAAATGGTATCGTTTGTTTTGTATTTCAAAAACTAGTTTTTGAATTTTTTTGGAAAAAATAGAACTAATTTCAAATTTTAAAAATTAGTTTTACCCTCAGAAAAATAAAATTATATAAAAATAGTAAGTTTATAAAAAAAATTCTGAAACAAGTTTATGAAAAGGATAAATCACACTAGCATCCCTGAGGTTTGATTTGATTACATCCCATCCCTTGACGTTCTAAAAATTACATTTTTATCCATGTGATTAATAGTCTTATTTCACAATCCCTTGTTGTGAAGTGAACGTTAAACCTATTTCACAATCCCTAGCCGTGAAGTGAACGTTAAACCTGTTATGAGAATCTTGATGACAAACAAAAAATAAGAAAAAGTGGCTGAATTGCCCTATGGGATCTTAAAAAGTCTTAGCCTTATATCTTATTTAAAACTACCAACATACCATAAAGAAAATGGTCCAATCACAATAGCTGTCATTTTCTCTGAAACCCTAGTAACAAAATATCTACATTATTTTATTAATTTCTGCATGTAAAGGTTTAGGGGCAAAAATATCTTTTGATACCAACATTAATTTCGTCTAAATAATTACACTAGCAAGAAGTCGGTGTAATTTTCCAAACGTTAGAAGGTAATATGTATTAAACTCAAATATCATGGAGTGTAGGTGTAATGTACCCTTATGAAAAACAAACCAAACATGTAAATTCTTAAGTAATTTAAGAAATAAAAAATAATAAGTATGTGTATTGGAATTTTTTATTAATAAAAAAAAAGAAAAAGAAATGTCATTCAGCTATTAGATGGGACTTATCGTCATCAAAATATCAATTAAACCCCAAATAAATTTGGGGTTTAATTGATATTTTTGAGATTGTTTGAGGATAAAATAAAATTTTAAATGAAATTTTAGTGCCATATCATCACCAACTTTCGTTTGATTATAAACGACAACTACCAACAAGATAAAATTAATCCAAAATTAAATAATTTAATTATAAAATTGAAATTATAAAAAGTAAATGTGTTAAATTTATCATCCATATATAGTTTGGGAGGTGAAATAAAATCTACTTCAATAAAAAATACCACATGACATGAACTCTCATCTCTATCCCCAGGAATTTCCATCTGCTTCTTGGCTCCTTTGTCGGTCTCCCTGCCTAATAGTTCCTACAAAGGGAGTCATACCTCTTTAGGGGTGTAAATTTGGCCCAGCCCGAGTTCGGGCCAGGCTGGGCCCATGTCGAGCCTCGCGAGCTCCAGCCAAAATTCAGGTCGAGCCACGGGCTAAAAAATTAAGCTCAGGCCCAGGCCCAAGCCCAAGCCTAGGGGTATTTCGGGTCTTGGGCGGGCCGGTGGGTCGAGGCTTGGGCCTGGCCTTGAGCTCGGGCGAGCCTAACACATTCTTTTTTTAAAAAATTTTTCTATCAAAATTTTATTATTTTCTATTAAAAAATACACTGGGCCTTGGTGTGGGTTGGGCACTAAGTGGGCTTTAAGCGGGCCGATGGGTCGGGCCACAGGTTGAGCCAAACGGGCGGGGCCCATGGGTCGGGCCGAGCTTCAAAACAATGGCCCAGGCCCTAGCCTAGGGGCTCGAGCTGGGCTCGAGCCTTGGCCCAAGTGGGCTTAAACAGGTCGGGCTCATCTCGGGCCACCCACGGGTCACGGGCCATTTTTAGACCCCTATATCTCTTGTTTCTATGTCCTTACAATGTTGTTTTTCTAATCATACAAAGGAAGAATCAAAATTTTTTCAATCATCTTCGTTAATGTAGTTCCAAAACGCCAAGACAAAAACAAAGTCTTATCTAATTCTTCGTCACAGTGCGTTGACTTGAAGCTCCATTCAGGTATTAGAAATTATGACAGAGAGAGAGGACTATTCTGTTCTTGAGACTTTTCTTGTCAATTTTCTCGGGAAAGAAAATAGGGATAACCCATTTGTGTTCTGGGATTTTCTCTCTGTTGTTTGTCTCTCTGCTCTCATTTTTCGTCTTGGTTCACTCTCAGTTTAATTTGATCGACACTTCAGTAATGCAGGATCTGAAGTAGAGTCTCAATGCACCAAGTTCACTCGGTTGGACCGATCTAGACCCTTACAATTGGCAATTCGTGGATTGCTCTAGCGACGGGCGGGTCACTCGGATCCAAATCACGTTTCAGAACCTCACCGGGTTTCTCCCTCTGAGCCTCGCCAACCTCACGGCCTTGCAGTCACTAAATCTCACGTCCAACAATCTCACAAGTCCACTTCTAAGTCTTACCGGGTTGAGCTCACTCAAGAACCTGTCACTCAGCAGCCATAACTTCTCTTTTATTCCCTCTGATTTCTTCCTCGGCATGATCTCTCTAGAAGTCGTCTATCTCGACTTCAACTTCTTCTCTAATGGCCCGATACTGGACAATATCGAAAGCTTGTCAAACCTCAGGATCTTCTTAGCAACTGCTTGTAATTTCATTTCGAAAATCCTGGATTTTTTTGACACGGCTGCAAGTCTGACGGTTCTTCACTTGGGATACAACTACCTTGAGGGTGGGCTATTGGCAACCTTTTTGGGTTCTTGTATACAGATTTTGAAGTTAGATATGCAGTAGAGTATTTATAAGCTCAATGGCTCAATTGCTGTGATACAACATATGACCCAGTTGAATGAAGTGATTTTGCATTATAACTCCTTTTTAGGTCAATTGCCAGACATTTCAAGGCTTATGAGGCTGCAAATCTTTAATGTGAGAGATAATGGCATTACGGTCCGGTACCGGCATCTTTCGTGTGTCATCTATCGGTTCAGTCTCTAAGTTTGGTTAACAATTTGTTATAGAGGCCAACCCCAAAGTTTCACCCTAGTCCTAATAAGCTTGATATTGGGTCTAATAGTTTCTACGCAGGTGATTCTGGAATTGCCTGTGATCCCCTAGTGAATACATTGCTTTCAATTGCACACGCTGTTAGTTATCGAACAGTGTTTGGGCGAATTAGAGATGTAATGATCCTTGTTTGTCGTGGTATAGGCTCAGCTGTGAGAATGGAAACATTACTATTGTCAATTTTCATGAGTATGGGTCTTGCTGTGGAGAAGTTGGCTCAAACTTCTCTTCACTCTACTTCACCATGAAGAAAGAAGAATGAAAGACGAGAACGATTTCTTTTCTCTAACTTGAAGAAGGAACCAGAAGCTCCTGGATGATCCAAAAGCAAGTAGCAAACTTTAATTTGGATTGAAGCTCTGTAAAGGTCATCTATGAAAGCCTCTAGAACGTGTCCAAACGCGGTGAAATTGCCGTCACCGCCTAAGCATCTCTCACTCGGTAAAGCCTATAAATAGATAGGTAAGCTATTATATTTTGACATGCAAACATTGAATTGAAGAAGAAGAAGAAAGTGGTGAGAAAACACCGAGTGAATTTGTATCTCTCCAAAATATAAATAATTTTCGCTGGCCGTAGACGTAAGCTATTGCCAAACCACATAAATCTTTGTGTATCTCTCTTGTGTGTTTTGTTTGCATCAATATATGGCTCCCCTAGCTCAACAAGTGGTATTAGAGCTCCGTTGTGCCAAAAACAGAGCGTTTTTCACTTTGTTTCTAAATTTGTCTAGATTTTAAAGTTGTCAAAATCAAGTTCTGAACACACCATTGAATAGCTCTCGTCGAGTAGAGCAATTTAAAAAAATAAAAAAATCACCTCAAACGGACGTCGGAAGCTCTCCCAATCGTCGGTCAAAGTTGGCCTGAAAAGGTCAACCGCCTGAGTCGAGAAGACAAACCGAGCTGAGCTAAGCCATGAAGTCGAGCCTAGCCGAAGAAGAATATTGTGTGGAATATTTCGTGCCACGTCAGCGTTGATCGAAAGCCACCTCACTGCTATGTCACCGCCACGTTAATACCACGTCATCCGCCACTACATCGGTTTGACTGTCACATCATTGTTGATCGCCTGTCGTAGACCAGTCAGAAACGAAATATTCCCTCTATGACGGAATATTCTCTACTATAACGGAATATTCCCTTAAAGGTTTTAGTTAGTTTTTGGAGCACTTTTGTGCCAATTTTTTACGTAGGGAGAGTAGCCCCTAGCTAAATTGACCGTTCTGGACGCAATCGCACTATTCGTTTCTTTAGATTTGGATCCAAATTTTGCGAGGTTGTCAAGGGTGTTGGTATTCCAAACTATCTTAGCTGTCCTCGAAGAAGGGCTCTTTTGGTGGTTTTAGAATTCTAAAAAAGAACGGTTGAAGAAATAGCTTCATCAAGTAACCAAGAAAGAAGGAGTTCAATCTCCAATGCCAAGTTCAAGGTTGAAAAGTTCGATGGAAGCAACAACTTCGGCATGTGGCAATGCGAAGTCTTAGATGTGCTCATTCAACAAGAATTGGATATCGCTTTGGAGGACAAACTTGCAGAAATGTCCGATAAAGATTGGAACAAGATCAATCAGCTAGCTTGTGGTACCATCTGGTTATGTCTTGCAAAAGATCAAAAGTATTCTATCATGAAGGAGATGAATGCCAAAGATCTCTGGAAGAAGTTGGAGGACAAGCACATGACGAAAAGCATAGAGAATTGGTTATACTTGAAGAAAAATCTTTTCCGATTTCAGTATAAAGAAGAAAGTTTCAATGTCCAAACACTTGAATGACTTTAACAAGATTCTTGCCGATCTATTAAATATGAATGTTGAAGTTGAAAATGAAGACAAGGCTTTGATTGCTGTTGAATTCCTTACCAAATGAATATAAGCACTTGATTACCACACTGCTCTGTGGGAAGAAAGAAATCGAGTTTGAAGATGTGTCTAACACATTAGTTAACAATGAGTACAGAAAAAGGATAATAAGGTCCATTATCAAGACACATCAGGTGGAGCCTTAGTTGTATGAGGAAGATCGGAGAAAAAGAAGCAATTAGGGAGGGGGTTATACAGAAGCATCAAAAACAGATCCCGCTCCATGTCTAAGGAACCGTCAACCAGAAGAATACCCACTACAGATGAATGTGCCCTTTGTCGAAAGAAAGGATACTAAAAAGCTGATTGCCCAAAGAACAATGACAATGAGACATTTATAGTTAGCCTTGCTCAGGAGCATGAAGATTCAAATTGTGTTTGTATTGCTCTATCATTTTCGTACAATTTTGACGAATGGATTATGGATTTTGGTTATACTTTCCACATGTGTCCCAATCGAGACTGGTTTTCTAACTTTGAAAAGTTAGATAGTGGAACAGTTCTTATGGGTAACGACATCGCCTATAAGACAATGGGAATTGGAAGCATCCAACTAAAGTTGTATGATCGAACAGTTCGAGCTCTAAAAGAAGTATGGTATGTACCAGAATTGAAGAAGAATCTCATCTCGCTGAGTACTTTAGCATCCAAAGGTTTCAAGATTACCTTGGAAGGTGGAGCTCTTGAAGTAGTATTGGGAACTCGGGTAATAATGAAAGGAAGCAAAAAGAAGAGTTTGTACTTTTTGCAGGGAGTACAGTTGTAGGTAGAGCAGCCACCAACAGTAGAAAGAATGAAGAAGTTGACAAAGTTGACACAAATTGCACGAAGACTAAAGTCAAGTTCGAGACAGTAGAACATTGTATGGAAGAAAAGATGGACTATGTGCATACCAATGTATCGAGGCCTTCCAGAGTTGCATCGAAAGAAGGTAAACACTGTTTTTCACATCTATTGAAGAATATTCTTATAATGTTTGGGTGTACATTACGAAGAATAAGAATGAAGTTGTGAACATCTTCACAACATGGAAGAAGATGATGGAAAACTAGACTGGCAGAAAATTGAAGACCTTAAGGTCAGACAATGGTGGAGAGAACATTACTGATCCATTGGAGGAACTCTGTCAGAAAGAAGGTAGAGTACATCACATCACTGAAAGATGAACTCCACAACAGTATAGAATGACAGAACGAATGAATAGTACTCCGTTAGAAAATATGCCCTGTATGCTTGCTCAATCTGGTTTAGGCAAGGAATTTTAGGCAGACGTAATGACATATGCCTGCCGCCTTATCAACCGTCTTCTGACTGCTACAAATGAAGGAAGAACATCTTTAGAGGTATGGTTCAGTACTCATGCCAACGACTATGATCAATTGCATGTATTTGGTAGTCCGATTTACTATCATGTGCAGAGAAGGAAGCTTGATCCTAGAGCCAAGAAAGGAGTATTCTTGGGCTTTAGTTGTGAAGTAAAAGGGTATAGGCTTTGGTGCCCTGAATCAAAGAAGGTGATAGTTAGCCGAGATGTTACATTTAATGAATCTGAAATGCTTAAGAAACTCAAGCCCGAAGACTCTAGTGAACAAAACAAAGCCATTGGAGCACAGGAGGTGGAGTTTAATACACTAGTAGACTCAGAAGAATGAATTAAAGAAGGTGTAACTGAAGAAGAACTAGTCACAACAATATTGCAGCAATCAGAGTCTATTACTACAAGGACGTTGAATATAGAGACCAGAAAAGTGGTAAGATACGCGAATATAATATCTTATTCATTTCCAGCAATTGGGAATGACATCTCAACAACCGAAGCAACCAAGAAGAACCCCGAGCAAGAAAAGCTTGTTGAAGAAGTACATAATCTGTACAAGAATAAGACTTGGGATTTGGTACGATTACCAAACAGAAAGAAGGAAATCAACTGCAAATGGAAATTCACCAAGAAGAATGGTGATTTGAAAGAAGAAATTTTCTTATCTCAACCTAGAAGGTTTCAAGTAGCTGGAAAGGAAAATTTCATTTGGAAGAAGAAATCTCTCTACTGAATGAAGTAATCACCACGATAGTGGTATGATCGGTTTGATCATTTTATGATTGCACAGAAGAAGACTCTTGGGATGGAGAATCCCCAAGAGAGGGTTAGGGTCAGAAGCACAATGAATCTCTCCCAGAAGAAGAAAACCCAATAGAAGAAGAACATGGGTGGTGTTTGGGAAGTTTGTGTGTTGGGTTTTTTTTTTTGATTTTTTACACTAAAAGACAAATTTTTTGCAAAACCAAAAAAAAAACAAATCCAAACAAAATATCACATCCAACCCCATAATCATTTCACTTTTTCTCTCACAAACATCACATCCAACCACAAAAAAACCCAACTATCTTTCCAAACACCAAAAAAAATTTATCCAATAAAATCCTACAACTAAAAAAACCTACATAAAAACCCACTTCCCAAACACCCACTTCCCAAACACCCACATAATTGGAGTAAGTTCAAACAGAGTTTGGACTTGATCCATTTGGACCAAAGGTAAGCACCTTCGGGTGTATGGTAGCGTTGATTGCTCACTATATAGTTTGGATGGAGAATTTTTCGCCAAGATGGAGACTTATGGATATGATTTCTCCAAACTTCTCGTCAATTATTTCATTGTAGAGAATAATTCTTGCTGATAGTAATCTGGCGAGTACTATTCCCAATGAGCTTATAATTTTACCTAACCTTAGATATGTAGATGTCTCGAACAACCGCCTATATGGAAAATTTCCAAAATTTAATAGTAATGTGGTTGTAATTACTCAGGGGAATCCTGATATTACGGACTCACCTTCGGACACTTCTAGAAGAAGTGATCATAGGTACTAGACTGAAGTGTTTGTGGTCATGTCAATTGGTGGTGTTTCTATAGTTTTATTTGTTGGGCTTTTGATATATTGTCTATATTGGCGTCAACGAAAGCATTCTGGTGATCTTCACGTTACTAAAACTGGACACATGTAATCTCTATTCATGTTTTAAAGAATACAACCAACAATTTTAACGAACACAGCATATTGGGAAGATGTGGATTTGGAACTGTTTACAAAGGGGTGTTACATGATGGGATTGCAGTTAAGAGGATGGAGTCCAGATTGGTGTGGGAGAGGGGTTGGGATCAGTTCAAGTCTGAGATCGCTGTGCCTAGTAAAGTTTGACATAGGCATTTGCTTGTTTATGAATGCATGCCTCAAGGGACTCTTAGCAGACATTTGTTTAGATGGAAGGATGAAGGGTTGAAACCACTTGAATGGTTGAGAAGGTTGACCATTGCTCTAGATGTAGCAAGAGGAGTTGAGTACCTACATGTTTTAGCCCATCGAAGTTTTAGTCATAGGGTTCTCAAACCATCGAACATTCTTCTGGGATATGATATGCATGCTAAAGTTGGTGATTTGGGATTGGGAAAAGTTAGAGCTCATGAAAATTTTGTCATGAAAATGATCATGAAAAATTTACGATTCTTGGATTACCTTGATTAGTGTGTGGTGTTTTATTCTAAGTGTAATCCAAGGGTCACGAAAGTTTCATGATTATTTTCATAAAAGGTTTTTCATGATACCTAGCATTGCTGTTTTGGATTTATTCGTCTTGCACCAAATCGGAAGTCTTCAGTTATAACTAAATTAGTCGGACCTTTTGGGTATTTTGCACCAAAATATGCAGGTACTCTTCTATGAACCAAAAATTATACACATTGAATTTTCATAGATAACCAATACAGAATGATACAACTGAGGTACTTTTACAATTTTGAGATCAAGAGATAGGCCTTTCCTCTGAAAATAAGAGAATCACAATGAGCAACATTATTTTATATAGAAATTTTGTATTGAAATTCTATGTTTATGGAATTATTATCTCTGAACTCATATTGATTTTATTTAGAAGAGAGAGATAGACAATTATGGTGGTTCCAAATTTTGAAAAACGCTATTCTCAAAAATTTTGGATTGATTTTTTTATATATTTTTAGTGTAAAAATAGCATTTCTAAGAAATATTCGCTAGCCAAGTATGAGTTTCAACATAATGCAACAGAATTTTTATGTTTTTATTTTTTCCTTTTTGCAAGACTAAGTGGTTATTTGGCATCCCAAAAATAACATTTTTATTTATAATCTTTTTATCTTTTTTAGGTCACATCACCTCTCTATTTTTTTGCACATCTTTTCGTAAAAAGAAAAAATATATATATACTTATTTAGATCATCCCAAATAATCCCAATTATTCTAGAAGGAGAATTCTACAATACACACCCTTACCATATGCACCATTAATTATGTAATTTTGTTTTTTAGTTATGACATTATTTTAATATGTTTAGTTACGTCTTATGTAGTGTTTGGTTATATTTTTTTTTTCTTAGTTATGACTCAGAAAATATAAAGTTATTCCATTTTCTTCTTTAGTTAAAATGTGTATCTAGTACATACCTTTTGAGGGATGTGTGCCATAGTCTTTCCCTCATAAGCCTTATTCTAAAAATAGTAGATTGGATTTATATTACCACATATAATTAAAGGGTCCTTTTATGTTTTAACTATTATATTTGATGTTAATGTTTGATACCATCGATAGACATTTTATAGAGAATGATTTAATGATACTGACAAATTAGATGACGGGTTAAATTTCGAAAGATGGATTCATTTCACAAAGTTACAATCTAGAAGGATATTTTTTCTAATTGGATAGCCTATTCCATTTTCTTAATTGATGCTTAAAATTTTCTACTATTGGACAATTTGCAGCCATTATATAAGCATCGCCTATTATTATTTTTAATTTTCTTATTTTTACCAATTGAGGTTTAGGTGCATGCATAATGGCTTAACTGATGCATGGTTGTAGCATGGACTATACAACGAAAAAGACATTGGCTTATAAGGCTTTATTCTTTAGTGACATTGGATTTGATCTTTATTTGGCATGTTGTACTTTGTGTTGGAATACAAACTCAATTTTAGTTTGGAGAAAAAGCTGCAAGAAGATTAAAGAATGAAGAAGAAGAGTCCAAGTTGATGAAGACTTGAAATTGCTAGAAGATGAGAGAGCAAATAGAAAGCTCCATGGAGATTGCCATGGCCAGAAACATAGCTTGGAAGAAGAACTATAGCACATACGGTTTGTACACGGATTGAAAATCTATTAATAGATAGGATGCATGTTTGTTTTAGATAGAGTGGGAGAAAAACATCTCCAGGATTTTAAGACAGTTGAGAGGCTTGAGAGTTGCTAGAGAGTTGCTTTGTTTTGTATAATTTGTTTGAGTTTGAATAAAAAGAGTGTTTATTGAATTTATTTCCCCTCTTTGTATATCTACATAACCAATACACACCCCTCTCCCACTTTCAACAGTGGTATTAGAGCTAGAAGAGCCAATTTGGGCCAAAAAAATCAAAAATACAGACGAACAGGTGTTTTCAAAATTTGCCCAGATTTTGAAGTGGTCATAATCCAAATTTGATCACACCAAGTTGAAGCTTGTGAAAAGACAAGTATAGAGAAAAAAAATTGCATCGAAAACTGAGCGAAAAGGAACCCACACACACGCCACACGCTGGTTGACACCGTTTCCACACGCCTTACGTGCCATACGCACCCCACGTGCAAACCAGAGGAAGAAGACGAGTGAGGAATACAAAGTTAGAATCCAGTTAAAAGTATAACTTGAGAAATATAAGGCAAAGCATCTGATGTGCCAAAGTGGTTAAGTTTTAACCCTTTCTCACAATAGGGATGGTGGTAACAACAGGTTTAAGCTTTTTTTTTTCTTTTTTATTTACCAAGCCATCAGGTGCCAAGCCGAGCCGCAGAGAAGCCACCGCTACGACGTAAGCTGCTAACATCACCTGACGTCACTGGATCTGAACCATACAATCTAATTTGGCTGGATCTAAGCCATTCAAAATCCGATTTCAATGATCCAATAGTGTTTCTAACTATTTAGAATATTTTGGATAGATCTGTACGGTCAGATTTTACAAATTTCATACCTATAATTTACAAATTTTATTTGAAGATATGAAGTGAAAAAATATTTTCTGAAACGGGAGTCGAAGGGTACAACAAAGAAGACATCACAGAAATGTGATAGAAGACATCCCAAATATCGTGAATGAAACAAGCAATAGGTGGTTGCTCTGTCACATTGGAGAGACATGAGGCAACAGGTGGTTGACAGAAGTGGACAACATGTGGTTGTTCTGTAAGATAAACAACAGATGGTTATTTCTAGAGACAAAAAACAACAAGTGGTTGTTACAAGAGAGAAGACGTCAACAGGAGATTGACAGCATTGAACAACAAGAGGTTGTTCAAAAAGAGATAGAAGTCAATAGAGGATTGACTACAAAGACCAGACAAGAGGTCATCCACGAATAGATATGAGGCATCGTGTAGAGAATCCAACAAATTGAGTTTGAGGTAGGATGTTGGAAGAACAAACACAATTTGATTTTGAAGAAGAAGCTGCCAGAAGATTAAAGAATGAAGAAGAAGAAGAGTTCAAGTTGATGAAGACCTGAAGTTGGTAGAAGATGAAAGAACAAAGAGGAAGCTTCATGGAGGTTGCCATGGTCAGGAACTTAGCTTGGAAGAAGCACTGTAGCACACATGGTTTGTACACAGATTGAAAATCTATAAATAGATAGGATGTATGTTTGTTTTAGATAGAGTGAGAGAAAATGTAATCTCCATGAGTGGGAGATACAAAGCCATCTCCAATTAGGGAGATTGGATTCTAAGGGAGCTAGAGAGTTTCAGAGTTAACAAAGAGATAGCACTGTTTTGTATAATTTGTCTGTGATTGAATAAAATGAGTGTTTATTCAATTAATTCCTCTCTTTGTGTACCATCATAACCAGTATACACCCCTCTCACACTTTTAACACTTTGGTTACTGAATAAGACCTTAATAGCATTAGATCAAATTGAATATGTCATTCATTTGTACTTAACATTTTGAAGAAATTAATCTAACCATTATTGGAGGAGGATCATTATTTTGAATTATATTACTTCGTTATTACATCATAGGTGTTTGACGAGTCTATGAAGAATGAATTATCACATTTTTGGGTTGAATTTCTAGGTGGAAGGATTCCTACTTTCTAAATATTTTGTATAGTTTAAATTAGTATGTGTGTGTGTATGTGAGTGTGTGTGTGTAATTCTCGTTAGGTATCTCTTTAAATTTAAACATTTAAACCTTTTGTTTATATGTCAATCAAAGACAAGCCCTCTTCCCAAACATAACTATTTTAGCCTACTAAAATGGTCTACTAAAATAACCAACTTCCCAAACACCAACAATATTTTTCATATATATAACATAAACTAATTTTACATAATATTTTTCATATATATAACTACTAATTTGTAATAAATTTCACATATTAAATCTCTTTCACACACATTTTTACTTTGGTATTTCATTATAGGTTAAAATATATATATATATTAACTATAGCATAACAGAGCGGAGCGGAGCGGTGCAGTTTCAAAGGCTGATTATAAATTTTAAAGTTTAAACCGCGGTTAGCGAATAGAACGGAATAGATTGATCCGAATCGATGAGGTTTGAGCAGATTGGACGGTATTTTTCACAGCCTTATTGACAACTCACTTTTTTTTTTTCTCTTCCCTCATTTCAATCCTTAATACTTATGTCTTATTCTTCTTTTTCTCTCTCTCATTCTCTCAAGCTTCACATCTCTATATTTTCTATAGCGATCCTAATTTGGACCTGACCCATTTATTGCTTTTGAATTTGGAAAACCATATCCGTGACGGTTGTTCTTTCCTCTTCATATTTGGTTTTGGCTTCAGGGGTCGACACCATCCTTCTTGGTGTCGACACTGCCTTCTTTTCTTGGTCTTGTTCTACTCCAAGAGTCGACACCAGCCCTAGAAGGGTCGACACCTTCGTGCTGCTGCGTTCCTGGATAACTACTAAAATTTAGGGTCGACACCAGCCTTTGGTATTGTCGACACTCGCTTTTTGGCGACCCTTGTCTACTGTTGAAAATGGAATTTGCTACCGAAATTTGGTGTTGAAACCTCTGGTCCGAGGGTTGACACCCTGTCTGCTACGAACATTAGTGTTTTGCCATTTCTTCTTGAGGGTTGGCACCTCTAGTCCGAGGGTCAACCCCTGTGTTCTTTTTTCCTTATTTCAATCCGGTTTTGGGCCCTACTTTTTGGGGGTTTTGACTTATTCTTTTGGGTTGAATTTGGGAATTTATTTCACTTTAACCTAGTACTATAAGTAAGGTCCTCACTTACTATTTTCTTCACTTTATCTTCTCTCTTCTCCTCTAAAACCATGAATCTCTCTTTCACTCAAAAGTCACTTTTTCTTACTTAGATCATTATATCTACTCATCTAGAGGCATTTTTTCACCTTGATCCTTTGAGGCAAAGTGTAGATTGTGGCAAGAGCTTCCTTTTGATCTAAGTGGTTCGTGACTTCGTGAACATTAGGTTTTTTTCCAAGTTCTTCTCTTTCACCCTTCTAAGCTTGAGGTAGGGATTCTTCGCACTTGTTTATGAGTTTTAACTTAGTTATTTGTTTTTATAAGACCACTTTGTGAAAGAAATGGATTTTTGAACGATCTCGGTTTTGGTTCGAAAACAAAAGAAAGGTTTTCAAATGGTTTATCGAAAATGATTGTGGATGGATATTTATTGTTAAGGTACAATGAAATGAAGGGTTTTACCTTGGGAAATGGTTTTATAAAGGAAAAAGGGCTTTTGCCCTTGAAATCTCAAATGTTGATTTTGTACTGATAAATGGAATTGATATTGAAATGGTGACATTGAGTTGTTATGGATGAGGATGGTGGAGTTGGATATGTATTATCACTCACATCTTGAAATTTGGAAAGTTTATGTTTATTGAAATTATCTATTTGTTTAGAGATATCTGTTTTGGGATATCGGTGAAGGATAATTATGATTGTTGTAGAAATTGCATGGGAATTAGAAGAATTAAAAACTAATTTCTCATTCATTTGCATTGAACATTGTTATATATTTATTTTGTGGAAATGTAAATTGTTTTGAGAAAATGGGTGAATCTGGGAAGGAGTTATTGTTACATCAAATAAGTTAGCATGTGTGTCCAAGGTGAAAGTCCTGAAAACCACGCGTATACATGGGTACCGATCCCGTAAACAAAATATCCGTAAAATGGCAATAGTAGTGCTTGTATAGCCTACGTTTCCATGGGTGCCGGTTTACGATTTCCTGCAGATGAAATTTCCATGAAATGTGGTATTTGTTATGGAGATTCCCAGAGATATGATTCACTGCCTTGTTTTTCATTAAAAAGAAAATGTTTTATGAACTATGAAATACATCTGTCATTGCATGGTATGAAAGATATATAAAATGTTTTGTCACTAGCATTGCATATGGATTTCACCGTTATATCTTTGTTAAGATTCATATGTTGGGTTGGATTATTTCTACTAGGCTTTGGCTCACCCTATGTAGAAAAACCATTTTCAAGTGCTGATGATATGCTTCATCCAAGGCAATAGCTTGGGAGGACTTGGAAGAGAGAGCTTCATTTTGTGTATTTTGTTGTATGTATTTGTACAAGCTTAAGGCTTTAACTATATTGGATTTTCCATCCATTTTGTTATAACCAAGCATTGTCTTCGGAAAGTTGTAAGCCTTTAGGACATCTCTTAATTGCATGGTGTTCATTCCATTATGTAACATATGTTATAGATTCAAGGATAGGCTTGTGAATGTATATCTGCATATGTTACTCTTTTGTAAACCTACTTGAAAACTAATAAAAGATAATTAACTTATCATTGTTGTTATTTATTAATATCTTGGATGGGTTATTGTATTTATTTTGAGACGTTACATTTTCTATCTCTCTCATCCTCTCTATCTCTTTATCTCAACCCATTTGTTTCTCTCTCTAAGAGACAAACTCAACTCTTACGCTCTTTCTCATCTTTGTTTGTTTGTCTTTTTTGTACCCTTTTTCTTCGATGGTTTTTACTGTGATGAGCGAAGGCAGTGGCCATAGCGATAGGTAATGGAATGGTGAGTCCTCCATCGGTCTCCATTTTTCCTTATTTTTCCTCATTTTCTTTCTTCCACATTCTCTCATTGATCTATGATATGTAATTTGTAAGTATATATGTAATGCCCTGAAAATATAGATACCGAACTACACACTATATTCCTCAACAAACATGTAGAAGCTTAATAATTTCAATTATCAAGATACTAGAAACATTTCCAAGACTATATTTCTTTCACAAATGTCCTTTCATCCATACAAAATAGCATTAGATGCACTTATGCATTCATATAGATCCTAGAACATGAATATAAAACATGTGATCTGTAAGAAAACAACATTAAAGAAATACAAGTTTATGCCTTAAATGCTACAAGTTTCAAAGACATTGCTTGATTACAACAAAAGTAGGTCAAAAGCCTAATACACAAAGCTTGAGGCTATAAAAAAAGAAAAGAAAACCAAAACGAGCATTAAGCTCTAAGATTCTCCCAAGCTATCACTTTGATGCACGCCATCAACACTTGAAAGTTGTTTCCATGTAGAGTGAGCAAAATCCAGTAGAGATATCTCAATAGAATATATGATGTTTAACAATGTCATCTGGTGCAATGCACATGAAATGCTATGCCAATACATGAGTTTTATCTTTTTGAAACAATGCCATAAAAACTTTCAAAACCAAATTTCTAACACTTTCCTTTAAATAGAAAACAAGGTAGTAAATACATCATTGGTAATCTTTAGGCTGGTGTCTGGAAGTAGGCTCTCAAAGCTCTACCAAAATACTACTTTACTGGCTCCTAACTAGAAGGAACTCGGTACTTACATCGCGCGGGTTTTCAGACTCTCACCATGAACCTAAAGCCAAATTAATTAACCACAACCACACCCCCTAAGCGGATATACCACAGTATTCACCTCTTTTTCTCAAAACCAAATCATTTCCAAGATATAGAATATGAAGTTCACAATGCTATGAGATGATCAATGGGATGTATGATTTATAAAGAATTCAATTGCCTAATCTACATGTAATTTCTATTACACGACAATGCTATCCTCCATCAATAGTCAAAATAGTTATCTTTAATTCAGAAATTAAAAGGTAACAACAATAATAATATAGTTCACATTTTCGAAATAACTTTGATTTTCCAAACTCTCTACAAGTCACAATATTCAACATTTCACCCTCCCCAAGAGTTTCAAGTATCCCACCATTTCAAATTAACTTTCCAAAACCCAACACCTCCTAATGTTTATGAAAAAAATTGGGATTTCTTTCTCAAAAGCTCCATCTCCTTCCACAAATCGAGTCACAAGATAATCACATGCACTTTATTTAAATAAAAAGCAAAGTTGTAAGAAATTCCTTTTTTATGTACTAATACATAAAGTAATCAAAACCCTATCTTTCTCAAACCTTTTATTTCACAAATAAAACATAACAAAGCTAAAAAGCATACAAGTTAGCGGGAGGAACCCCTACCTCAAAGCAAGAAAGAAAAGGAAGGAAAAACTCCCAAAAGTTGGTGGTCAAGCAACGGTGATCTACTCAGATTAGAACGAAACCCTTGATGAGCACTACATTTTATCTTGAAGGAGCAAGACAAAAAGATGATCAGAGGTGAGTAGATCTGAAGCTTGGAGTGAAAATTTATCACAAAAAAAAAAAAAAAAAGAGTGAGGAAAGAGTGTGGGTGAGTTTCTATTTATAGTATAGGTCAAAAGTGTACGGGGGCGAAATATCCTTAGCTCTCCGTACGCCTTGAACGTCGAGCTTCCGGTAACGGCGTCTGTCTCTGCAACACAAGAATGGTGAGCTGCCCAGCGGTGGTGTGCCGGAAAAACCCTCCGACGCTCAAGTCAGTTCAGTGAGCAAGAAGACAATGAAAAGAGAGAGAGTTTTGAGAGAGAGAATTCGCATACCAGAAACGTTCGCCTTCCCTCTCTATATCTAGGCTGCCCACGCAGCTCCGAGATTGTGCGCGCACTACCTCTCCTGTCCTTCCCTGGACAGGTGGCAGTGCTCGCCTCTCACCACCTTACACGTGTAAGGGTTTTGTCCTCCTTCCAGTACATGCAGAACTGCCTAACAGTATTGAGGCGTTCGTGGAGCAGATGTCCTCCCCTTCATACCATTGGCCCAGGTGGCACCCTTGACCGAGGTACCATGACCGGTCAAACACTTGTGGAAAATTGCCATCACGTGCTCACAACCGTGCTAGGTGCCACCGACCTGTAACTCGGAACCAGGCAAAAGCATGACCACCTCGGCCGAACTATTCTGGACCGGTTCAGCAGGACCAGCCGGTTGCGAGGCATGCCGGCCTCCAACCGTTTTATCTTCAATCTCGGTCACACGAAGGCTGCCTACCCCAGGCGACCGGTTAGGTGCATACCGGCGCTAACCACGTCTCAAGTTTAGCCCGGGCTACCTTTTAGCTCGGCACCATCATCCGTAACCCTGGGCTCTGTCTATTTCGTGCAAGTCGCAGCTCGGCTAAGCAAGCTGGCGCATGACCGGTCAATATCTCCAACCGTTCAAGTTAGGTGGCCGGCCAAGTCGACGGAGGGGTTTGCTCGGCGCCGTGCAGTCCGTTACGTCCGACGTTATCTTAGCTCGGCCGTACAGTCTGGTGCAAATCTTCCCTCTCAATTGCCCCTTAATCCCATCCGAGCTATCGTGATTGGGATTATCTCTGTAACCAAGCCAACGGTCAGCGAGTTGCATCTTTTCCTAGCCGAGCACGATTGGAGCGATATCTGTCGCCGAGCTATCCAATTTGGTCGGTCATTTCCACGGTAGTCCTGTCAAGCATCGTACCACCGTACTGACAGACGCGTTCTCAGTAACACGTGCTTCTGGGTGAGCAAAATCCGCTCGGCAGATAACTCCAAGGTGGGCAAGCAAGGTCAGCTCGGTGACTTTGTTCTTAGGGAGCAAGCTCAGCTCGGCAAGAAACTCTAAGGTCGGCGAGCAAGGTCAGCTCGGCGACTTGCTTATGGGCGAGCAAGATCGCTCGGCAAGGAACTCCATTGTCGGCGAGCAAGATCAGCTCGGCGACTTGCTTCTTGACGAGCAAGATTAGCTCGGCAAGGAACTCCATGGTCAGCGAGCAGGGTCAGCTCGGCGATTTGTCTCTTGGCGAGCAAGATTAGATCGGCAAGAAACTCCATGGTCGGCGAGCAAAGTGCGCTCTGCGACTTGCTTCTTGGCGAGCAAGATCAGCTCAGCAAGGTACTCCAAGGTCGGCGAGCAAGGTCCGCTCGACGACTTATTTCTTGGCGAGCAAGATCAGCTCGGCAAGAAACTCCAAGGTCAGGAGCAAGTTCCGCTCCGCCACTTGCTTCTTGGAGAGCAAGATCAGCTCGGCAACGAACACCAAGGTCGGCGAGCAAGGTCCGCTCGGCACCTTGCTTCTTGGTGAGCAAGATCAGCTCGGCAAGGAACTCCAAGGTCGGCGAGCTAGGTCCGCTCGGCGACTTGCTTCTTGGCGAGCAAGATCAGCTCGGCAAGGAACTCCAAGGTCGGCGAGCTAGGTCCGCTCGGCGACTTGCTTCTTGGCGAGCAAGCTCAGCTCGGCAAGGAACTCCAAGGTCGGCGAGCTAGGTCCACTCGGCGACTTGCTTCTTGGCGAGCAAGCTCAGCTCGGCAAGGAACTCCAAGGTCGGCGAGCTAGGTCCGCTCGGCGACTTGTTTCTTGGCGAGCAAGCTCAGCTCGGCAAGGAACTCCAAGGTCGACGAGCAAGGACCGCTCGGCGACTTGTTTCTTGGCGAGCAAGCTCAGCTCGGCAAGGAACTCCAAGGTCGGCGAGCTAGGTCTGCTCGGCGACTTGCTTCTTGGCGAGCAAGCTCAGCTCGGCAAGCAACTCCAAGGTCGGCGAGCTAGGTCCCCTCGGCGACTTGCTTCTTGGCGAGCAAGCTCAGCTCGACAAGGAACTCCAAGGTCGACGAGCTAGGTCCGCCCGCCGACTTGCTTCTTGGCGAGCAAGCTCAGCTCAGCAAGGAACACCAAGGTCGGCGAGCAAAGTCCGCTCGGCACCTTGCTTTTTTGCGAGCAAAATCAGCTCAGCAAAGAACTCCAAGGTCGGCGAGCTAGGTCCGCCCGACGACTTGCTTCTTGGCGAGCAAGCTCAGCTCGGCAAGGAACTCCAAGGTCGGCGAGCTAGGTCCGCTCGGCGACTTGCTTCTTGGCGAGCAAGATCAGCTCGGCAAGGAACTCCAAGGTCGGCAAGCTAGGTCCGCTCGGCGACTTGCTTCTTGGCGAGCAAGCTCAGCTCGGCAAGGAACTCCAAGGTCGGCGAGCTAGGTCCACTCGGCGACTTGCTTCTTGGCGAGCAAGCTCAGCTCGGCAAGGAACTCCAAGGTCGCCGAGCAAGGTCCGCTCGGCGACTTGTTTCTTGGCGAGCAAGCTTAGCTCGGCAAGGAACTCCAAAGTTGATCAAAACCGTCAACAAACCTCTTGCTGAGCAAAATTCGCCCAGCAAGGAATTTTGATCTTTTCGTCAAATTGATTGTTAGTTGCCCCTTGGACCGCACTAAATCCGCTTGGCGAGGCAAAAATACAACAATCCTCAAGAAAATGGTCTACTTGTTTCATTGTGCCAATGGCAAAAAGGGTTACAAAAAATAGAACTAAGAACAAAACTTCAGATTGGCAGAGCTTGATGTTCTAGAAATGGATCAGCCATTTACAAACTGCAAGTTTTATGCCCCTTCTCCTCGGTCTTCTTACAGACGTCTTCCGAAAACCGAACTCCCCACATCTCTTCCATGGGGGTTTGCATGGCCATCATCTTGTCCGGCTGCATGAACCTTTCGCACTACTCTCTTGTTCTCTACTACCGGACTTGTCGTCACGGTAGTTGCGGCTGCGTCGTCTTCAACTCGGATGTGCTCATCAATGCGTTGCATGAGCAATTCCATGGTCAACGGTTGATTCATTGTGAGCGAGTTTCTTAATTGATGTCCAACTGGAAGAGCGCGCTTATACTGAGTGATTGCAAGGTCGGTTGGGCAATCTAGGATCTCGTTGAAGGTCTCCCAATACTTAGCATTGTATGCCTTCAAAGAACCTCCAGACTCCATCTTGACGCCCAGGAGATGGTTGACCTCCTTCGGTGTTCGAGTGTTGGTTTTGAATCTGGTGACGAAGGCTTCCGCTAGTTGCTGCCACCCCTCAATACTCCCCTCCGGGAGCCTTTCGAACCACTTCAAACCCAGCTCTCCCAAGCTTGCTGGGAATATGAGGCACATCAGGGCGTCATTGCGGCGGTGGCCAGCCATCACTTGCCGGTAATGACTCACGTGCATGTACGGATCCGTCTTGCCGTCGTACAAAGTAAACTTTGGCTGGTGGAATCCGGCGGGAAGTGGAGTACCCTCGATCTCCGGAGACAGCGGCGTGGCTGTGAGTCTCGCCAGCTCTTTGTCCACCAGCGCAGGGGCCATGACTCTGGGCACCGGCATCACCACTTCCTCACTGCAGTGAACTGGGGCACTCAACCTCTGGAGTGCTGGCACCCTCTGAGCCTCTCGATGGCGCGCTCTCTCCTCCAACACATCCCTGAGATCCCTGGAACGGGAGGAGGTAGAGTATCGTGACGTCGACGACGGGTGTGAGGGGCGATAGGTGCTGTCGCGAGTGAAAGATCTGCCCTCTCGTCGGTCAGAATCTCCAACCCCATAGTTCCTGGTGATGGAGATGGAGTGAGTCCTCCTCTGGCGGCGACTGCTGGAACGAGGGGAAGTGGTGCGCTCACTGAGGTTGCCCTCTCCCGCAACACCCTTCCCCCTCACTTGACGCTTCAGAAGCTCCATCTCCGCCGCCATCCTCCGAATGAGGGCTTCTTGATCCTTCAGTTTGTGCTCCAGGCGCTCCTCACGGGACTCCCCCCGGCGCCGGCGGCCCTCTGGACTCTGTGAACGATCAGAACTCCTCCCACGCTTGCCGCGCGTTCCTCGCGAAGAAGTCTCTAGGCCCGCCATGGCTGGGACATTAGGAAGGCCTTCTCTCCTCCGGACATACTCCGGAGTAACACCATCGACGACGGACAGCGGAACTTCGTCATGATTGGCCATGGAAATGGTCGAAAAAGCTCGAAGAACAAGGGTTGATTATCAAAGTTTCCCACAGACGGCGCCAATTGTACGGGGGCGAAATATCCTTAGCTCTCCGTACGCCTTGAACGTCGAGCTTCCGGTAACGGCGTCTGTCTCTGCAACACAAGAATGGTGAGCTGCCCGGCGGTGGTGTGCCGGAAAAACCCTCCGACGCTCAAGTCAGTTCAGTGAGCAAGAAGACAATGAAAAGAGAGAGAGTTTTGAGAGAGAGAATTCGCATACCAGAAACGTTTGCCTTCCCTCTCTATATCTAGGCTGCCCACGCAGCTCCGAGATTGTGCGCGCACTACCTCTCCTGTCCTTCCCTGGACAGGTGGCAGTGCTCGCCTCTCACCACCTTACACGTGTAAGGGTTTTGTCCTCCTTCCAATACATGCAGAACTGCCTAACGGTATTGAGGCGTTCGTGGAGCAGATGTCCTCCCCTTCATACCATTGGCCCAGGTGGCACCCTTGACCGAGGTACCATGACCGGTCAAACACTTGTGGAAAATTGCCATCACGTGCTCACAACCGTGCTAGGTGCCACCGACCTGTAACTCGGAACCAGGCAAAAGCATGACCACCTCGGCCGAACTATTCTGGACCGGTTCAGCAGGACCAGCCGGTTGCGAGGCATGCCGGCCTCCAACCGTTTTATCTTCAATCTCGGTCACATGAAGGCTGCCTACCCCAGGCGACCGGTTAGGTGCATACCGGCGCTAACCACGTCTCAAGTTTAGCCCGGGCTACCTTTTAGCTCGGCACCATCATCCGTAACCCTGGGCTCCGTCTATTTCGTGCAAGTCGCAGCTCGGCTAAGCAAGCTGGCGCATGACCGGTCAATATCTCCAACCGTTCAAGTTAGGTGGCCGGCCAAGTCGACGGAGGGGTTTGCTCGGCGCCGTGCAGTCCGTTACGTCCGACGTTATCTTAGCTCGGCCGTACAGTCTGGTGCAAATCTTCCCTCTCAAAAAGTGTGGTACATGCCCTAAAGTCACCAAGGAAAAGTCAAAAATTCCAATAGAAAAATGTCTGACCGGCAGAAAATAAATTTTTGGATTTCTAGCAGGTGTTGACACGACCCTAAGAAGAAGGGTGTTGACCCCAAGAGAAAAGATGTCGACCCCAAGAAATAGTAATGCTTTGCTCATTTTGCACCAGACAAGGTGTCAACACCCAAAGGCTCTAGTGCCGACACCAAAACATAGTAGCGTAGTAGGGAAAAAGGGATCAGGCGGTGTTGACACCCAAATAGGCGGTGTCGACCCTAGAAAACAAAACCAAAAGAAAGAAAAAAAAAAAAAGAGTTGTTGTCGACCCTCAAGGAGCTAGTATTGACACCCAGAATAAAATTTCTGGATTCCTAAAGCACTTTCAGACAAGTCCAAGTGCTCAAGAACAATCCTAACAAGTTTATATCATATTTCAATAATCCACATGAATAATACACCAACCCCAATGACTCCAATAACACAAGTAACGACATCAAATACATTTTAAAAAGGTTAGAAGAATGCAAGTATTACAGTATATATATATGTATAAGTTTAATTTGTTGTTTTCAACTCTCAATTCCATTTTTCTACAATAATTTTCCTATTCTTACCACATTTTTGAAATCAATCGAACCGACCACTAAGGGCTAGTTTGGCATGTACTAAATAAGCCAAAAAGTCAAAAAGTCACTATCTTATTTAAGTCACATCATCTTATTTAAATCACATCACCTCTCTAACACATCACATCAAACCCAACCCAAACCCAACCCAAACCCACCAATAAGTCAAAAAGTGCACTTTTTTAGGACATTCCAAACCAACCCTAAACTGTGACTTCTGATTAGGTCAATTTCGAGCTATATTTCAGTTGAAACATGTAACTTTTTTCTAACCCAAATGCGTCGATTCAGCTAATTTGGAAAAATTTAAACTTTTAATAACTTTATTAGAGACGTTGTAAATTAGAATAATTATAATAAAGCCTTTAGTGAAGTCCTAATACTTTAGATTAGAACTCCATCGATAAATTTTGTACATGACCAGTCGTCTTTGTTTGTTTGCACCGATTCTCAAGCTGACTTGGGACACGTGGGATAGACTCTTTAGGCCCATTAGGTGATGTTATAATGATCAAAGAATTCCTGTTGTTAAATTAGAATCATCTTAGCTGTTAACGATTGCAGTGCAGCAATCACCTCGACTTGTGTATACCCATGGTCGATCTAGTTGAAGATCCCAGAGACAAAGTCACGAGTGGTAAAAATGTACAAGTTTATCAATGAGGAAAATAAAGTGTTATTCAATAATAATTGAGGAGATTTTGGTATAAATAATTCTTCTTTTTTTTTTTTTAATAACTTTTTAGACATATCAATATTAAATGCATCTAAAAAGTATGTAAAAAAGAAATAAATAAAAAAATAAAAACTCAAATATGTAAAAAGTTCACCAAAAATAAATGAAAACTCAAACAAAAATACACATAGATTTTATTTGAATTTTCGTTTATTTTTAATGAAATATTTGTTTTACTTTTTAGATACATCTAGATTAGGTACATTTAAAAAGTAAAAGAAAAAAAGGGCAAAGCACCAATAACTCTCAAATTTAAATATGTTAAACCATTCAGTCCTATCTTTTATTTTGTAGTTTGATAAGTCCTATTTGAATGTTAATTACGTTAGACCCCTATTTTGTAGTTTGATAAGTCCTATTTGAATGTTAATTACGTTAGACCCCGTTAAGTTAGCACTGCTTATGTATTTGGGAAAGGGTAAATGTTGGTTTTAAGTGATGTTGTATTTACCAAAATGGCTAAAAGCTTACTATAGCATTTTTATGTTTTCCGTCCATCCCGACCATTATGGAGGAGCTAGAATAGAAACTTTTGGGTTTCCATCTAAATATTAGTGATTGGGTTATCAGCATGTGTATTTGAAGTGTATTGAGTGGCAATGTTGGCCGTCGAATTTATAGTCCCGAAATAACGTTGTATACCACCCACCAAAACCGTAGAAAAACAAAAAAAAACCCCTTCTAGGACATTTGCAAAGGCGATTCGGCGTGGGAATTGAGGGTTTGTGAATTGTGACCGTCCGGTGTCCGTAACATTGGTGAGCTAACACCATCGGATAAGCGGCGTTGGTGTGGGAGTTGGTCCACCGTGGCAATAGGTATGGGTTTCTTTGATTTTTATTTGAATGTGTGGGTTAGGAAAAAATCATGGTTGAGGTAAGACGGACCTAACAAACTAAGAACACCACAACCAAACTCACACCAACATTGGGTTTCTTTTCCCTGATTTTCATTATTTTATTTTGTGCTAAAATATCAGAATGTTGGTTTCTGATGGTAAAACAGATCGATCTTGTTTGGGGTGATTGTGTGAAGCGGAATGTTAATGTGGGTAGGTAGGTGTTCTTTTGCAGAGTTGTAGATGTTATGTTGTGGTCAAATCGAATAGAGTAACATGTTGCTTTGTGATGGTCAAGTAGGTTGATGTTGTTTTGGGTGAGTGTATAAACAATGGTGTTGATGTGCTGGGGCTGGATGAAACTATGTGATGGGGAAATATTGATTGATGTTAATTACGGTAATTTTGGGAATATAACGTAATCATGTTGTTGGTTGGATTTCTGTGATGATTTTGTTGTGTATGGTTGTGAGAACATAGTTTTTGGGGACTGGTCAATGTTAGTGATTGCACGTGTTTGTTCACCATGTTGGATCTGGTGTTGTTTGTGTGGGTAGGTTTGTATTATGACACAAGCATGTTAGATTGTAGGCGCAGTTATTTGTGTGACTTAATTTTGAATTGTGACAATGGTGGGGTTGTTGTTGATAGGCAGTGGCGTTTTATGTTTGTTGATTTTGTTGGGTTTTGTTACTGTGCAGATACCATGTAGGTGATGGTGTATTGTTGTGCATTTGGTAGCAGGGGTTATGTTGGTGTTGTTAGGCCGTTGTTGATGTGAGTTTGTTTTGGGACTGTTAAATACGTGACGTGAAAATTGATTTTGCTATATCGAAATCACACCAAGCAACATCAATAATCCGAATAATTGCGAAAAACCAATTGTGAAAAGCAATTGTGAAAAACAATTATTTGCATACTACCACATTGCAACCCACTTGAATGTAAAATTATCGACCCCCCTTTGTTTGCAATGGTGTATGACGATTGTGGTGGGTAATTGATCATGATGTATGGTGGATAATTGTACTAACTAGCTTGTGGTTTTATGACCTTTGTTTTGTAACCTTTGGTTTTATGATGGTTGCTGATATGTACTTCATAGTTCGAAATGAAACGACATGACATTGACTGTATTATATTGAGTGTCTGTGTATGTACATTGACTGGAAGTATGATAGGGACAACCAAGTGGGTCAAACAATCACATTAGGAACAAATACATCAACTAAGGAAATATCAAAATTGCCAAATAGAGCCATGTAATTCCCTCACCCTAGAAAATAGTAATGTTAAATCATACCTTATCCATACACCACCAAAAAATCTTTTTCAAATCACAAAATAAGGGCAAACAAATAAACTACAATTTAATAATTCAAACAAAAACAACATACCAAAATATAAAAGAGACTAAATGGTTTAACAAAAAGGGAATGGCTTCTGTCTAGTCCTTAATCGGACTGGACCGTGCTGTTGGGCCCGTGGAGGCCCACCACGGGTCCTGTTTTGATAATCTGAATCGTTCAATGTATAGAACTCGTTGAGTACTATATGCCTGTAAAAAATCATGTTGATCGGATATCGATAGCTATGCGATCAAAACATATTTTTGTCAACCGTTAATTTATTCACCGTCCATTTTTTTTATACAAAACTGATTTGATCACATAGCTATCGATATCCGATTAACGTGATTTTTTATAGGCATATAGTACTCAACAAGGTCTACACATTGAACGGTTCAGATTATCAAAATAGGACATGTGGTGGGCCCCCACGGGCCCAACATCACAGTCCAGTCCGATTAAGGACTGGACAGAAGCCATGCCCTAACAAAAAAAACCCAGGACTAAATGGAACAACATTTTCTAAAATGAGATTTATGAGTAATTCCTCCAAAAAAAAATTTGTGTAAAATATGAAGGAAAAAAAAATCAATAAAACAAACAAAAACCCATTGAAAAATAATTTTTGAAAAATTAAACCAAGCATATGTTTGATTTCATTCTCTCAAACTTTTCTCTGAATGAAAAAATAAAATAAAATAAAATTAGTTTGACAAAAATAAATATAAAATATATATTTTAAAATTTATTTATTTTTTCTTTACAAGGATGAAACTATATAAAACTTTAAAAATATTTTAATTTTATTTTTTTATTAAATTAAATTTACATTTAAAGAAAATAAATTTCTTAAAACCAAACAAAACCAAACCTGGACTGAGTGTCTCACAAACCAGCACACATGGCTTCAATGCATTATCCATGGTGCAAGATCATATTTTTGCAAGGCTCAAGCATATTCATACATATAATGATGGGAAGAAAAGTAAAACGCCATGTGCCTGGTACATTCGGCAATGCATAATGGGAAGAGAGGGAAATTTCCCAAACAGTTTCCTTTTGTCCTTGATATTCAAATTTAAAATAAAAGAATCTTAAAATACTTACACAAACATAGAAAAAAAAAAAGTATATTCTATTTGATTCATTAAAATAAAATAAAATAAAAGGAAATAGTCATTTTTTGACTTTTTTTTATAGAATGGTCATTCTTTTATAATGATAAATAATAATTTTATTTGTAATATATTTTTTTATTAAGTTTTAATTAATCAAATATAAAAATAAATATTTTGATTAAATAATTCTTCCATTACTTTAAAAACACTTGAACGTACTAAACCATTTCCTGATGGAAAAGCAAAAAGGCTATTAATAGCCAACAATGGTAGCTCAAATATGAGTTTGCTCGAAATTATTTAAATTTTGGCTTGTCGGTCATTCGGCTGGTTATTCGGTAAGAATGTGATAGTTGCGGTTAATAAGTGTGACAATCGTGATAAACAAATATTGCACTAGCTATCTGGTTGGTCGTTCGGACAGTCGACGACAAACACAAATTCAAATTTTCATACAAACTCAAATTCAAACTATCAATCATTTTTCATTAATAACCCAAGTCTTGGTCAGCCACCCCAAAGAAATCAAATAAAATTTGTTTTAAGCACTATATATATATTTAGATGTTTATAAAATGTGTCTTCAAACGATATGGTGAAACAAGATTCAAAATGTAGACCTCTAAAATTTGTAATTTTAAAATGAAAAAATGTTCAGTTTTTAAACTCATTTTTAAGGTTAAGTGATGTGCAAAAGATAGAGAAAATAATCAATTAGTCCTAATTTTCTTTTAAAAAATTATTGATTCCTATCAATTTTTTATTGGTAAAATAATAATACAATGTAACAGTCAAAATTTTTTTTACAAATCAGTGAGAAAGTTTATACACTTTAATAATTAAAATACTACACTTTTTCATGATTTTATAATTTTTTTACTGTCACAACTGTACTATTATTCTCCTTTTTTATTAGCATAATTCAGTTATATTTTGAATAAAACGCTCTCATAAAGTCTTGGTTTTCCTAAACTTCAAGGGATTGGCCTAGTGGGAGCAACTTGGGACTTTGGTGGTGTACTCCCTATATGTTTTAGATTCAACTCTAATTAGGTGCTATCAACTCCTTTGAGCCACGACCGTAGACTCTGCCTTATATTTATCCGATCTACATGGAGGGGGCGCTTCATATGGGTCTTAAGATTAGTCGAAGTGTGCATAATCTGGCACAACCTGGTTATCAAAAATTCTTAGTTTTGCTACATTTCTCTTATGTTATTTGTGACATTTAAGAGAGTCAACATTTAGGAAAATATTTTCCTTTAGGTTTGGACTGTCTCCAGTTGGGTATTCTAATTGGATGGTCCAATCTGGCCCATTTTGGATTCGTCTTGATGATCCAAACGCTGAATATGTAGGGCTTGTCGTGTACTTCATCCCTATAAAAAAATTACATTAATCGGATATCAATAGCTATTTGGTCAGATCACAACTGTGTTAACAATTTATTTTAAAAATCATAATTACTACTGATACAAATTTGATTTGATCAAGTGCCTATCGATACCCAATCAACGTGATTTTTTGAAGAGATGAAATGCTCGACGAGTCTTACATATTGACCGGTTCAGATTAACAATGTGAATTTTGTGGTGGGCCCACAAAGGCCTAATAACACACTCCAGTAGAGAGGCCACTTCCTTTCCTTTAAGGGGAACTTACTAATAAGTCCCATATACAAAATTTAAAATCCATCTAATCCCAAAACAAAATACTTGTACCAATTAATCTTATATATTTTTAATTGTTACCAAAAAATCCTTTTTAATTTTTTTTTTTTTTTTACAGATGCTGTTACATCTCACTACCGTCAGACTTCCGTTAGACGGTCACCGGAGACTCGCCGGAATGTTCAACATAACCGGAAAGTCGCCGGAGTATCGTTGGAAAATCGTCGAAGTATTGCCGGGAAGTCGCCGGAAGTTCACTGGACTGTTATGAACACCAATGGAAGTCACCGGAATGTCCAGAATGTTCGCTGGACGTTAAGAACATCATTGGAGACTCGCCGGAATATCCAGACTATTGCTCGAAAAAAAGAATAAAAGGAGAAATTAGAGCGAAAAAACATAGCAAAATGTGCTAAATATTGATAAACTAAAAGGAAAAAAAATGTAACGACAAAAAAAGCAACAATGGGAAAAACATATGTTATTTTTCAATTTTTGTAGTGTTTAAGTAAATAATTTCCAATATTGATCAAACTGAAAAGTAAGTTTTGAAACTGTAAAATGTTATAGTTTCAGAGCAAAAATTCTATTAAGTATTTATCCTTATTAATCAAATTGAAAAATATGTTATGAAATTGTAAAATTTTACAGTTCTAAAGAATGTTATGAAATTGCAAAATTTTACAGTTTTAAAGAATATTATGAAACTGCAAAATTTTGCAGTTTTAAACCATGATTCATTATAGCACCAAAAAAAATTGAAACTGTAAAATTTTATAGTTTTCATTGCTTGTAACTAATATTCGAAAACAAATTATTCAGAATTTGAGAATTTTCTCTATTAAAATAGAAAAATAGACTTGTGTAACAGAGAAAAGGTAGAAAATTTGAGAAATCGAAGGAAAGAATAGATATAGAAAGAATATGGTACTCCGGCAACTATTTTTTGTTTAGATCTAGTCGGATCTCATGTAGATCTACTCATCAGATTTGAGTAGATCTACTCATCTTCTTCGCCATCGATGATGATGAAGTCACAAGTTGATGTCGATGGTTTGTGGTTGCCGGTGAACCACAATCAATGGTGGTCGTCGGTCACCGATATCTATATATTAGAAAGAGAGAGAATAAGAAAAGTGTGATCACCAGTCATCATCCATAACAAAGAAAACGAGAGGAAAACATAGAAAAAAAAGAGAAAGGAAAATGTAAAGAATGAGGCAAAAAGCAGAGAGAGAGAGAGAGAGAGAGAGAGGGAAAAAGTAGGACTTTTGGATCTATTCAACAAGTTGTTGGATTAAATAGTGTACACATACTTCAAACAGGACCTATAGGTAATTTCCCCTTCCTTTAATGAGGTGATTTCTAAAGCCAAATGTTGTTTACGGTTTGTAAGAACATTGCCCAACTCTATGCAATTTCAGTCAGATTCTAATTTGCAAGTCACTATTAATTTTTTGATCTATTATGTATAGATCTAGGGAAAAATTACCCATAAATCCTATATGGAGGAAAGTTAAACCATTTGGTCCTAAGAGTTTTCTTGTACACCAATTAGTCCTATTTTTACATCAGAACATCATCATCAAAACAACATCAATATTCAAAAGAATCAGATCGGGAAGTTCTTTTTGTTTTGGCAGTTAAAGATCAAACATCACAACCAAACAACATCGTCATCAAAGACATCCAACTTGCTAGAGAGTCCACAGAAAGAAAATCGAAGTCTAGATCCAAAAATCTGAAGATTTTTGTTTCAAACTTGTATTTTCTACACTTGATTGCAGAAACTAGAGAAACCAAAGACATCACAGAGAAGAGTGATACCTATGGATTTGGCCTCATCTTGATCGAATTACTCATCGGAAAAGGTCCTTCTGACACTGAAATTGGCGGCACGCATGAGACCATCGTCGAATGGGCGCATTACTGCTACTCCGATTGTCATCTTGACACGTGGGTTGATTCAACGATCAAGGAACACGGATCAAATAACCATAACGAGATCGTGGAGATCATGAATCTGGCTCTTCACTGCACCGCCAGCGATCCGATGGCTAGACCATGTGCAAGTGATGTTGTCAAAACCCTAGAGTCTGTTATCAGACCAAGTTCTTGTGTTCTAGGCCTCAAGTGTTCTTTTACCATCTAGTGTTTTTTTGTTTGTTTTTTTGGTTAATTCGTTCTCTGTTTTGTCAGATCTCCAGAAGGCCGCTACTGTCGCTGCCGAACAGATCTCCCACAAACATCAATGATTGTGATGTTAGATTAATTAATCTATGTTTGAATCTGATGTTTTAATGATGATTTGATGTTTTTTTTAAAATAAATCTGATGTTTGAAACACCCACAAACATTAAAAACATCGGATGTTTGATGATGTTTTGTTAATGTTTGATGTTGTTGATGTTTTTGATGATGTTTTGTTGATGTTTGATGTTGTTGGTTTTTGTTGATGTTTGATGATGTTTTTTAGTGATGTTGGTAATGTAGTTGATGATATTTGTGTGATGTTTGATGTTGTTTTGATAATGACGTTGTGATGTTTGATGTTGTTTTGATGATGATGATATTGTTTTGACGATGATGATGTTTGATGTGTAATGGTCATTAACATTGGGATAGGACCTAACGGTTCATAAGAAAATTCATAGGACCAAATGGGCTACAAGATACAAATTTGGGATTTATTGGTGCATCTCCCTAGATCTAGAAGTCCAAATATTAATCATTCTTTTGATTTTAAGCTTTCAAAAATAATTTTTAAGTATTGAATTTATATTTTTTGTTTGTTTTCTTGAACTTTTTTAATATTTTAGTCTATTTATTTATATTTTACTTTCTAGATCCACTTAATTTAAATACACTTGAAAATTATATATATATTTTTAATAAATCTATTTAAAAAATCACTAAATACAATAAATAAATAAATAAATAAATAAATAAGTACATTTTCATTTTTTGTTGTTGTTGTTGTGTGTGTATATATTGAATTATTTTAAAGATTTCCTGATAAACATGTTATTTTTTAGGGTTTTTTTTTTTTTAATTGATAAATCTCATTTAGAGGTGTTATAACCCAATAAGTTCACCAAAAAAATTATAATCTAGTTAATCCCATATATTTATACTTTTATTCCATGAGATCCTTTTTCCCGATTTATAATGTTTGTTAGACTATTATACCCTTTTGTCTATTGTTGATATATATTACATAGAAAAAGATATACACATTTCCTTTTTATTGATACCTTTATTTTGGTATTTACCATTATTCACGTTTTACTTTTTGATCTATTTCATTCACATTTGTGATATTGTTTCATTGTGTTAGAGTTTCGAAACTCTCTATTTGGTAGGATTTAGAAACTCTAGTTTACACATGGTGGTGAAATAATATTATGTTCCTCCATTTGTTGTGGTGAAACTTTGTGTTCCTCCATTGTCACTTTGTTTTCGAAGTTTTGTGTTCATCCATTGTTGCTCTATGCTTGAAACTCTATGGTTCTCCATTCTTGCAAGTTGAAACTTTGTTTATGTCCAGTCAATTTTATTACAAACATATTTTTCAAAGGTGGGCTTGGTTTGATTTGGATTGGTGGAATAATGAAATTGTATAGATTGTTAATAATAGTGATAATGATAAAGAGGATGTGAGTGAATTTTTTTTTTTTTTTTTAGAGTGATTGAATTTTGTTTTGGATTTCTAATTATATTGCTGCCATTATTTTTTATTATTATTATTTTTTTGTCAATTAGTGTAAATGTTCACATTTCACATTGTTTGAAAGTTTGAGAAATTAGTGTTGAAATATATATATGGACATAATTATATATTTTGCAATAAATGTTATTGGTTATTTGTTACTACACTAGTTGTTTGAACAATCATTTTTTGTTACCATTAAACAATTGAAATATATATATATACACTGGTGTATGCCCGTGCCTGAAGGCACAATGTAAATAATATTAGGATTAAAATATAATTGTAATCCCAACACTATTTAAATTTATTTTTTAATTTGATAAAATCGCAAATTTATTATAAAATTTTAGAGTTCTCACAAAACTATTCACGAAAACTCACTTTTACGTATATAATATATGGCTAGATAGATAGATATGCCTAGCATACATACAATTTTCACGAGCATACATACAATACTACTTTTGCTTATATAATTATATGGAAATTATATGTATGCTCGTAATGTCCTAGTGTATTACGGGCATACATATATTGTATGAAAATATGTGTAAAATATATTGAACAAAAAGGAGAAAATAAAAAATAAACACATACAGAGAAAAATATAAATGGGAGAAAATAAAAAAATAAAAAGAAAATAGAGAAGAAGGCAGGATCATGGGATCATGGAAGGATGGGTGTGAGAAAAGGAAAAAGTAAGAGAGAGAGAAAGGTAGGAAAGTAGAAAATGTATATATAGAACATTTTTTGGAAAATATATCTCAACTATTGTTTTATAATTTGAACAGATCTGAGCCATCCAAATGTCCTAATAGAACAAAAATATGTAGAAGATTCAAAAACCATCCTACTTTATTAAAATGTGTTGAAGATTCATATGAGATCTAAATTTACGAAATCTATCAGGTATTCAATATATTTAAAAATAATAATTAATTGTTCAAATTCAGTTAATTTGTGGACTAAAAAATTCATTAATATAATCTTCATTACACACAGTAAAATCTGGCTCATAATACTGGGATCACAGACTTTTTCATATAATATGAATAAAAATAACTGAACAAAAAGGAGAAAATAAAAAAAAATAGACAGAAAAATAAAAATAGGAGAAAATAAAAAAAAATAAAAAGAAAAGAGAAAGGAAAATGGGATCATGGGATCATGGGATCATGGAAGGATGTGTGAGAAAAGGAAAAAGTAAAAGAGAGAACGGGAAAATAAAAATGAACATTTAGGATATTTTTTAGAAAATATATCTCAGTCATTATTTTATAATTTGAATAGATGTAAGCCGTCCAAATATTTTAGTAGGACAAATGTGTGTAAGACAAATTCAAAAACCCTCCTGTTTTATTATATAGATTTTTTAAAATTTTGTTTCATGTTGCAGTGTGAATGTTCACATTGGTATAAATTTAATTTTTCTAAGGTTAGTTGTATGTTAATGTAATTTGTGAACATTTACATTGAATTTTGGTATGAGTTTTTTTTTTTTTTTTGAAGTCTTTTCGAAAGTTAAATTGTATTTTGTTTCTTTTGTTTTTTTGTTATGCATGTTGGTTGAACAATCATTTTTGTTATCATTGAACAATCGAAATAGTCAATTTTTACTTTTTTTTAATTATATTTTATGTTTTCACGTTGCAGTATGAATGTTCACATAAATATGTGTTTATTTTTTATTTTTTAAAACTAGTTGTATATTAATTGTAAATTGTGAACATTTATATTGTATTTTGATATAAGTTTTATTTTCTCAAAGGTTAATTGCATGTTTGCTGTTTTTGTTACTGTGCTTGTTAGTTGAACAATTATTTTTGTTACAATTAAACAATTGAAATAGTCGATTTTCACTTTTTTCAATTTTGTTTTATGTTTTTCACGTTGCAGTGTAAATGTTTATATTGGTATGAATTATTTTTTTAAGGCTAGCTGTATGTTAATTATAAATTGTAAACATTCATATTGTATTTTGGTATGAATTTTATTTTTTTGAAGGTTAGTTGTATGCTTGTTATTTATTGTGAACATTCACATTGTACTTTAATATGTGTTTTGTTTTTTCAAAATTTAGTTACATATTTATTGTTTACGGTGAACATTCACATTGTATTTTGATTTTTATTCAGATTTTTTGTTTCGTTATTTTAAAATTTTCAAATTATAAGAAGATTCAAAATTCAAAATTTGAGATTTTTTTCATAGAATGCTGGAGAGATTTTCTTCATGGAATGCGTGAGAGATTTTCTCCTTAAAATAAAAGAGAGATTTTCTTCATAGAATAAGGAAAAGATTTTTTCTTTAGAATGAGGGAGAAATTTTCTATATAAAATGATGGACTATTGTTATGTATTAGTTTCAAAATAGAAGCATGTGCAAAAAATTAGAAATAATGATTTGATCATATTACATTAAACAAGACAATTGGAATGTTAAAAAAAAATACAGGTTAGATGGAATAAAACATTTAGAAAGAGAATTCCTTTTTCTTTTTTTTAAGTACATCTAAATTGTGTGGATTTTAAAAAAAAAAATTGATTAAAATATTAAAAAAACCACTAAAAATAAATAAATAAAAACTCAAAAAATATTTTTAAAAATTCAAAATCAAATGTTGTTTATAATTTTTGAGATTTTATTTCTAACTTTTTTAAAATTGATCATTAAATTATGAATGGAAGAGTAATTATTATGTACGGAGAAAGGGTAAAAGAAATAGAAAGTGTAACATTAATGTTGTTTCGAACTGTTTTAAAGGATGATTGAATTGTCTTAAAAGAAAATTGATACAACTTAATGATTTTTCTTTACAAAAAGTAGGACATATTAGTTATTTTTTCAAAAAATATGATTGATTAATGATTAAAACAGATATAAAAGATATTAATTATCACAGGTTTGAAATATTTCAAGTTGGCCATCTCAATTTGAGAGAGTATTTGAGCTTAATATGGTAATATGTCAATTTGAGCTTAATATGTTTAATTCACATTTGTATTACAAAAATTGAATGACTACTCCTGAAAGTATAACGGTCATCCATTCAATTTTTGTAATACAAATATAATTCAAATATATAACTAGCAATGTCTCATAATCTTAATTTTTTGCATGAATATATACCCAATAAGTATTAAAAAGTAAACGACTTGAATTGCCGAGATTGGCTTCAAAATGAGCTTATCAAGCCCAAATACTCTGGTCAACACTTACTCCAGTCAGAGGGCCAACTTAAAAAAAGGGGGGGGGGGGGGGGGGGGGGTAAATTACAAATAAGATTTGCTTAAAATACGATTTGTCTTTTGTAGTTTTGAAAATTACATTATACTTTTGCAGTTTCTGACTTCTTAACAAATGACCTATTTTATTAATAATTATCAACTCAATTAATTATTTTTAATGATGTCATAAATTTATTTTAATTAATAATTCAAAATTTTTTTTATCACTATATAAGAGAATAATTAGAATTTTATTTTTTTTCAATTAATTTTGTTAGATACATTTTTTTAACAAGAATGTATTTGTAATATTTGAAACCATAAAAAATAATATATATTTTAAATAAATCTGAAGAATTTAAAAAAAAAAGGCCAACATGTAGTCATTATCTCATTCCTAGACTCGGGGATTCCGGCCGCCCTCTCCCTAGCTTTGATCCTCAGCCCAAGAGTTCCCACAGAGGGAAACATACCTCTTGTTTCTGTTTCTGTACAATGTTATCTTTAATCATGAAACAGTAACTATTTTTTTTTTTTTTAACGCAAATAAAAACAATTTTGAATCTCGTAATTGCCGTTGAAATCTACGAGGACAAAAACGGAGTGTTATCTAATTATTCGTCATCGATTTCGATGGACAGTGCATTGACTTCCAACAATCACTTGATCCATGTATTAGAAAGTTCTTTCTAAAATTGTGACCGGGAGGACTTTTGACTGTTAGATAGTTTTGTGTCAATTTTCTCGAGAAAATGGGGATAACAACCCATCTGGGTTCTAGAGTTTTCGCTCTGTTGTATCTCTCTCTGTTCTCGTTGTTCTTGGTTCACTCTGATTCCAGTTCGATCGACGCTAAAGTAATGCTGGGTCTTAAGCATAGTCTCAACAACGCATCCAGTTCACTCGGTTGGACCGATCCAGACCCCTGCAATTGGCAATACGTGAATTGCTCCGACGACAGGCGGGTCACCAGGATCCAAATCGGGAATCGGAATCTCACTGGGTTTCTCCCTCGGAACCTCGGCTTCCTCACCGCCTTGAAGTCACTCAATCTCTCCTACAACAATCTCAGCGGTCCGCTTCCGAGTCTCGATGGGTTGAGCTCGCTCCAGGACCTGTCTCTCAGCAACAACAGCTTCTCTTATATTCCCGCCGATTTCTTTTTCAACATGACTTCCCTGGAAAGTCTCTATCTTGACTACAACCCGTTCTCGAGGTGGCTATTATCTGACAGTATCCAAGCAGCATTGAACCTCAGGATCTTCTCTGCCAATGCTTGCAATGTTACCTGGATAATTCCCTATAATTTTGGCACGCACCACCGGAGGCTGAGGATTCTTCACTTGGCGTTCAATGACCTTCAAGGTGGGTTGCCGGACAGTTTTATGCGTTCTTCCATTCAATCCTTGAAGTTGAATGGGCAGCAGAGTATTTATAAGCTCAATGGGTCAATTGATGTGATTCAGAACATGACCCAGTTGACCGAAATCTATTTGCATTCTAATAACTTTATGGGTACATTGCCGGACATTTCAAGGCTTACGAGATTGACGACCTTCAGTGTGAGGGACAATAACATTTCAGGTCAGGTACCAGCATCTTTCGTGAATCTTTCATCACTTAAGGTTGTGAGTTTGGCAAACAATCTGTTACAAGGGCCGACCCCAAAGTTTGACTCTAATGTTACGTTTGATATGAACAATGGGTCTAATAGCTTCTGCTTATCTGATCCTGGAGTTGCTTGTGATCCCCTGGTGAATACATTACTTTCAATTGCGGAGTCTGTTGGTTATCCGATGGTGTTTGCGGAGAATTGGAAAGGGAATGATCCTTGCAACGCCTGGTTTGGGCTCTATTGCCAAAATGGAAACATCACTGCTATTAATTTTTCGAATTTGCATCTTACAGGTACAATTTCTCCAAATTTCTCGTCCATTACATCGTTGCAGATATTAATTCTTGCGAATAATAACCTGGCCGGTAGTATCCCAAACGATCTTACAACTTTGCCTAACCTTATACAAGTAAATGTCTCAAACAATCAGCTTTCTGGAACTATCCCATCATTTAAGAGTGATGTGATTGTAGACACTGATGGCAATCCTAATGTAAAGAAGGATAGTGTTCCTCCTTTAGAGACTTATAGAAGTGGCAGTAGGTACTCGATTGGAGTGTATGCGCTTTTGGTAATTGGTTGTGTTTGTGTATTTTTATTTGTTGGGATTATGATATACTATCTATATTGGCGTAAGAAAAAGCATTCTGGTGATTTTCATGTTATTGAAGCTGAACACATGGTAATCTCTAGTCATGTTATAAGAAATGCGACTAACAATTTTGGCCAAGAAAACATATTGGGAAGAGGTGGGTTTGGAACTGTTTACAAAGGGAGGCTGTATGATGGGACTATGATTGCAGTTAAGCGGATGGAGTCTGGAGTGGTGAGCGAGAGTGGTTGGGATCAGTTCAAGACTGAGATTGTCGTACTTAGTAAAGTTCGACATAGGCATTTGGTTTCTCTTATAGGATATTGCTTGGATAGAAATGAGAGGCTTCTTGTTTATGAATACATGCCTCAAGGGACTCTTAGTAGGCATTTGTTTAGATGGAAGGAAGAAGGGTTAAAACCCCTTGAATGGTTGAAAAGGCTAACCATTGCTGTGGATGTGGCTAGAGGAGTTGAGTATCTACATGGTTTAGCCGATCAAAGTTTTATTCATAGGGATCTTAAACCATCCAACATTCTTTTGGGAGATGACATGCATGCTAAAGTTGGCGATTTTGGATTTGTTCGTCTTGCACCAAATGGAAAGTCTTCCATTCTAACTAAATTAGCAGGAACTTTTGGATATCTCGCCCCAGAATATGCAGGTACTCTTTTATAAATTGAAAATTGTACACATACTGAATTTTAATACTGAACCCATCTAGAATGATGCATTTGGGGTAGTTTTAAAGATGGGAACCACAATGAGCAACATTATTCTATATAAGAATTTCTATTAAAATTCTATTTTAATAGCATCGTTATTTCTACACTCACATTGATTTATATTTAGAACTATTTTTACTTTTTCTCTATGTTTAGCATAAATTTTGCTAGTCTTGAAAAGGCCAAAAATAAACCATTAATGATTTGTCAACACAAACTTTTTGCTGGAATCCCCTTTGAATGAGACTTTTACGGGTAGAAAACCTGACTTTTATTGGTAAGAAACCCATTTAAGGGGGATTTGGGCAAAAAATTTGTGTGGATAAACTACTACTAAAAATAAATTAGGGATTTCTGAATAGATTTTTTGAATTACTTTCTGTATAATTTTAATATATGAATAAAATTTTCCAGCATGGTTAATGAAGTGTGAGTTATAACATAATGGAATTCGGTATGATACTATGCAGCACGTTGGATTCTTGTCCCGAGCCTATGTCATTTATCCGAACCGTTCATATTGTAAAGTTCGTTGAGTAGATTATCTATAAAAAAAAAAAAAAAGAAAGGGCAAATTATAGCTGTAGTCCTTATAGTTTACCTTTTTTTTTTTTTTTCATTTTGGTCATTATTTTAATTTGATCAATTTTGTCCCTTAATTTTATAAATTGTGTCATATTATTCCAATAAATAACGGCGGTTAAGTTTGATGGACGGAAAATCAAATGATGTTTCAATTTGGACCCTGTAGTTTACAGGATGTGTCAATTTGGTCCATGTTGTTTTGACTTTCCTATAAATTACAAGGACCAAATTAACATATCTTGTAAAATATAGGGACCAAATTGAAACATCATTTGATTTTCCGTCCATCAAACTTAACCGGCGTTATTTATTAAACTAATATGACACAATCTGTAAAATTATGAGGCAAAATTGATCAAATTGAAACAAGAATGACCAAAATGAAAAAACGAGTAAACTATAGGGATCATTTGCATAATTTACCCATGAAAAAAATCAGACTAATTTGCTATCTGTAACCTTAAAAGAAGACCATATTTATTTTTCAAAAAATAAATGGTTAACATAATTTTGATAATTTATTTTAAGGTAAATTACAAATACACCCTTGAAGTTTGCTTAAAATACGAATTGCCTCCTAGTAATTTTCCCTGTCAGAATTTTTCATTTAACAGAATTAATTGAAAAAGTAAAATTTTTAAGTGTTCACTTATACAATAATAAAATTATATGAATTATTAATTGAAATAAAATTTTAACATTATTAAAAATTGTTAATTAACTTGATGATTTATTAATAAAAGAACATATTTGTTATTGAATTAGAAACCTTAAGGGGCATTAGAACCACAGGGGGTAATTTGTAATTTAAATAAATCTTATGAGGTATGTTAGTAATTTATCCTTTATTTTAAAATAATTAGGACTTGATTAGGGGGTTAAACATGCCTAATTAACTTGATTTTTTTTATATAGATGATATGTTCGACAAATCTTATAATATGAATAGTTCAGATTATCAAAATATGTTTGGGACAAGGGCCCAATGGGCCGCACAGCACGCACTCCAAGTCCTAACATAATACAACACAATTTGATGCTTTTATTTTGTTCTTTCCATAAAACTAATTATTCAAGAATGTAGGTCTTACCTGTTTAGGAAATACTAGGGCTGGATTTATTTTACCATTTATACTTGAGTGGTCATTTTTTACCGGTTTTGATTCTCTCCATTTCATGCATATAATGGCTATGAAATAAGCATATAAATTTATAATTAGTTTAAATTAAAAAATATCATTATACTCACTATTAGACAATTTAATAGAACCTCTCTATTACAAATTTGTAATGAAGAGGGTAATAATCTACTTTTTACTATTACATTTGATGTTAATATTTGAGACCAACATTAGAAATTTTCGAGTCATTGACGCTGAAAAAGTAAAGAAGGGTTGAATTCAAAATGATGAATCCTTGTCACGCAGCTAGGATCTAGAAGGATCTTCCATCTAATTAGATAACTTCATTTTTCTTGGTTGGTGTTTAAATTTTTTACTTTTAGGCAATTTGCAGCGATTCTATAAGCATCAATAGCTACTAAATTATAGACATACGCCCACTTAATCAATAGGTAATCACAATCGACATGGCTGGCTTCGACTTGAACATTCGACATGCAGAATATTGTCCTTTCAAACATATTCGTGGCTTAAAAATATGATTTTATTAGATTGGAAAATAAATTTGACAAATGATTTTTGCTTATTAAAAATATTTATAATTTTGAATAATTTAAAATCTTGTGTGTGATTGGACAGTGACAGGAAAAGTGACAATTAAAGTTGACGTGTTCAGTTTTGGAGTGATTTTAATGCAGCTGATTACTGGAAGAAAAGCTGTAATTGAACTTGAGACTGAGCAAGATGAGTTCATTGGTATTGTCACATGGTTCCACAAAATCCGTATGCAGAAAAACACATTACACATGGCCATCGACCCGACAATTGACCTCGATGAAGAAATGCTTGCCAGTATCAATACTGTTGCTGAGTTGGCTAGCCATTGTTGTGCAAACAAGCCCTCTCATAGGCCCGACATGAGCCATTCAGTCAATGTGCTTTCAGGTCTTGTTGAGCATTGGAAAACATCAACCTCTCATTGTGATGAGGTATTTAGATCGTTTGGAGATGTCAAGTCAAAAGATGATAGCTACATATTTCCAAACGAGTGGCCGCAATTTAGTCACATCACTAAAAGTTTAGATGAGTAGTTAAAATTGTTTAGAAATACATAAATATTTAAAAAGCGCTCTTGAATTCTTCATATTTTAATATTAATATCAACTTGACAATAGTTCATGCATTCAAAAGTGGCAAGTGTTCATAGGAATAGATTCATAGATAACCCTTTTGAAGATAGTGGCAAGTGACAATAGTTCATGCATTCAAGTCGCACATGACTTCTCTCATGAAGTGAAATTTATTGTATGAAGATAGTGAAAGTTCATTGTGTGATAACAGTGAACATAGTGAAATTTTATCCTTTTTTTCTTTTTTTTTTTAGAATTTTGTATTTATCATAGATTTTGTTGGGTAGTTCTCAATGAGAGGATTTTCAAAAATGGAATTTTTACAAAAAAATATAGATCTAAATCAATGCTTATTTAAATTTTAAGTTTTCAAATCATTCAAAAATATCAAAAGGAAATATATGTTCAAATATAGTAACGCATTTAAATTTGGCAAATTGATTGAAACAAAGAATATATATTCAAACATGATAATCTGTCCACTAAATAGTTATGAAAATATAAAAATATGCGAAATATGTATTGAATTTTAATTATTTTGATATTATTTGACTGTTATTGAATGCCAAATAGATGACATGGAAATTCTATAAAGGGTAAATCACATCACTAGTCCCTATAGTTTGAACAAAATTTGGCTTTGGTCTTCATAGTTTTTAATTTGAACAATTTGGTGCTTACACTTTTAATTTTGTAGCAATATGGTCCCTCTTGAATTGTTAACATTTTAAATGAAAAAAATAAAAATAAAAAAATCAAGTGCAAAATTGGAGGGACCAAAATAGAATCCAAAACAATCTATAGGGACCACAAGCGTAATATATTCATTATACCGTCTATATATATATTGTGAATTCCAATTGATCCTTCTAGTTTTGCACATGATCTTCTAGCAGTCCAAAGTTTAACGAGGAAGTAACAAAGGGATCACATTGAAACAAAATTGAAAGTGTAAAGTTCAAATTATTTAAATTAAAATAACAATTCATTTGAACCATAGGAATTAATGAGTATAATTTACCATTCTATAAAATGCACTCCCTTTTTTTGTTATATATCGAATGCTTGGTTGTGACCTTTGTGTTGGTGGGAGTGGGGTGCAAACTACTATTGATGATTCACAATGAGAGGTTTAAAAAATTGAACCAAACTGAAATTTAATTCACTCAAAATAAATTCTGAAAAACAAACAGGGCTCTCTTCTTTTGTTTCTCCCACACTCTCATCTATCTCTGATACACCACACACAGCTATATATAAATAAACTAGTAGTGTGAACATATTTATTTCAGATACAGCTATCAGTGTGAATGCATTTAATGCGTATACGGCTATCAACCACCGCATTGAATGCAGCAACCAACACATTAAATGCAACCTCCAATCAAGATTACTTCACAACATCCCTCCTTAATCTTGATTCTCCATGCTGCTTCATCCCGAGCATTATCTTCATTCTGTTGAACAGATCATTTTTCAATGGCTTCGTGAAAATATCTGCAAGCTGATCTTGAGATTTGCAAGGAAATAATTCCACATCTTTATTTTTCACATGCTCTCGAATGAAATGATAGTGGGTGTCAATATGCTTACTTCTTTCATGATAAACTGGGTTCTTTGCCAATGCAATTGCTGAGCGATTATCAACATCGATCTCAGTGGGTTTTTCTTGTGGAAATCCCAAATGCTTCAACATGTTTTGTAACCATATTGCATGGCACACAGCTGAGTTGGCTGCAACATACTCAGCTTCGCAAGTCGATAATGTCACAATGGCTTGCTTCTTGGACGACCATGTGAAGGCTATATCTCCCATAAAGAAAGTAAATCCCGTAGTACTTTTCTGTTCATCCAAGTCACGTCCCCAGCCAATATCTGAGTTGCCAACAAGACTGAAATTATTAGTTGGTTTATAGAATAAACCATCATCGACTGTACCTTTGATGTAGTGAAGAATCCTCTTTGCTGCATAAAGGTGTGACTGATCTGGTGTTTCCATATATCTGCTAATCAGTCCTACTCCATAGAGTATGTCTGGCTTGGTGCAAGTAAGATAGCGAAGACTTCCAACTAGGCTCTTGAAATAAGTTGGATCCACATCACCTGCATTTGTACCTTTTCTAAGCTCCACTCCATTGTCTACAGGAGTGTTCATTGGATTGCAATTCTCCATTCCATATCTCTTGAGAATTTCCTTGGCATAGCCACTTTGGGAAATAAAAATTCCATCTTTTCTTTGTGCCACTTCAATGCCGAGAAAATGAGCCATTAATCCAATATATGTCATTTCAAATTCTTGGACCATGCTTCTTTTAAAGTCTTTGAATATGGCTGGATTGTTTTCAGTGAAGATTAGATCATCAACATAAAGACAAGCAAGCAACATGCTTCCATCAGCTTCCTTCTTCAAATATAGTGCGTGCTTATATGGACATTTTTCAAAACCATTGTCATGAAAATACTGATCAATTCTAGTATTCCATGCATACAGAGCTTGCTTCAATCCATGAAGTGCTTTCTTCAATTTGTGCACTTTGTCTTCATGTCCATTCTGAACATACCCCGAAGGTTGTTCAATATAGATTTCTTCTTCAAAGAAACCATTAAGAAATGTAGATTTCACATCAAGTTGATAAATCTGCCACTTGTGCTGGGCAGCCAAAGAAATCATTAGCCTGATAGTCTCTAATCGGGCAACTGGAGTAAACACCTCTCCATAGTCAATTCCAGCTCTCTACTTGTAACCTTTTGCTACTAACCTTGCTTTATAGCATTGCATTTCGCCTTGTGCATTCCTCTTTGTCATGTATACCCATTTCACTCCAATGGGTTTGTGCCCCTCCGGTAGACTGGTAAGCTTCCATGTGTTATTTTTCTCAATAGCATGAATTTCTTCATCTATTGCTTTCTTCCATTTATCTTCTTGGATGGCTTCTGAGAAGGTAAGTGGATCACTATCTGCAAGTAGGCAGAACAAATTCAGATCTGCTTCTTCTGTAGCTTCATATATCTCCTGCAAATTTCTCATTAGTCTTGGTTGTTTGAAAAAACTATCATCTGATGATAATGATGATGTAGCACTTTTGTGAGAAACTAGCGATCTAGGTGCAAGTATTCTATGTGGAGGAGTTTGTGGCTCATCTTGAACTTTTCTTATAATTTCAACTGGAGCTTTTAATGTTTCATCTTCAAGAATGAGTTCTGTATCTTTAACAACTTTATCTTGATTCCAGTTCCAAGCTACTTCTTCTTCAAATATCACATCTTTACTCATGATCACCTTTCTGGTAATGGGATTATACAACTTGTATCCCATTGTTCTATCTCCATATCCGACAAGGATACATTTTTCTCCCTTATCATTGAGCTTGGTTATTCTTGCTTCTGGAATCTTGGTGTACGCAACACACCCAAATATTCTGAGATGGTTGACACTTGGCTTATGTGACCTCCAAGCTTCTTCTGGAGTCATAGAGTGAAGGCTCTTAGTTGGGCACCTATTTAGTAGATACACAGCACATGATACGGCTTCAGCCCAAAATTGTTTGGGTAGTCCCTTTCCTTTCAACATGCTCCTTGCCATATCCAAGATTGTGCGATTCTTCCTTTCAGCAACACCATTCAACTGTAGCGTATAGGATGGTGTTGTTTGATGCTTGATTCCATGCTCTTTGTAATAATTCTCGAAAGCATCTGATGTATATTCTCCACCTTGATTTGATTGCAATGTCTTGATGTAGTAGCCGCTTTGCTTCTCTACAAAAGCTTTGAATTCTTTGAAGATATTGAACACCTCCAATTTTCTTTTAAGAAAATACACCAATGTCTTCTGGCTATAATCATCAATGAAGGTGAGAAAATATCTATTCTGTCCATTTGACATCAGCTTCAATGGACCAAACACATCAGTGTGTACTAGCTCCAGTGGCTTTGTTGCTCTCCACTTCACTTCTTTTGCAAAGCTAGTTCTGTGATGCTTGCCAAGAATGCAGCTTTCACAGATTTCATTAGTATGAGCAATATGAGGGAGCCATTTCACCATATTCTTGCTTGACAATAGCTTCAAGCTTCCAAATTTGAGATGTCCAAACCTCAAATGCTATAGCCAGTCTTTGTCTTTGATGATGGCACTTAAACACTTCGCAGCATCATGTTGGATGTTCAATGCAAACATCTGATTCTTGGACATTCTCACTCGAGCGATCAAATTACCATGATTGTCTTTGATGGTAAGATGACAATCTTTCATGCTAATGCCATATCCTTTCTCTAGGAGTTGTCCCATACTCAAAATGTTGTTCTTCATGGCAGGAACATAATAAACATTAGAGATGTAATCATGAACTCCATTCTTGAGCTTGATCAGAATATTACCTCTTCCTTTCACTGGAGTCTTTGAAGAATCACCAAATGAGACTTGTGCTTGTACAGTCTCGTCAAGCTCAACGAACAACTCTCTTTTACCACACATGTGATTACTAGCTCCCGAATCTAGATACCAAACATTGTTTTGGTTTTCAGTGTCTCTATGGTGGACAAACAGGACTATAGGTCCAACTTTATTTGTTTCCTCCTCGGCAAAATTTGCTTGCTCTCCGACTTCTGTTGTTGCTCTACTTCGGCATTCATTACTGTAATGCCCGAACTTGTGGCACTGGTAGCACTAAACATTACTTTTGTCAAATCCTGGTCGGTTGTTATAACCACCTCCTCTACCTCTTGGAGCAAAGTGTGGTTGACTTCTTCCTCCTCTGGCTGGACCTCTTCCACCTCTTCCTCGAAAACCAGAACTTTGGTTATTGTAACCACGACCTCTTCCTTGGCTTCTTTGTGATGTCCCCACTTGCTCGTTTCTGTCATTTCTGAAAGACAGCTTTGATTGAAGAGCTTGCTCTAGATAACTTGAGGGAGTCTTCTTGTTGATCCTTTGTTCATGAATCTCAAGTGTGCCCATCAACTCATCGATGGTCATGGCACTGAGATCCTTGGACTCTTCTATTGCTATAACCACGTGCTCGAACTTGGGACTGAGTGATCGGAGAATCTTCTCTATCACTTGAAGAGATTCCATCTTCTCTCCATATGTTCTCATCTGATTAACAATGGTCAATGTTCTGTTAAAGTACTCAGAAATTGACTCATTCTCATTCATGTGCAACATCTCGAATTCACCACGTAACACCTAGAGTCGAACTCTGATCGTCTTCTTAATTCCACGGTGTGAATTACGAAGAATACTCCATGCCTCTTTAGAGGTTGTTGTTGCTGAAATCTTCTCAAAACTTGACTCATCAATGCCTTGATAGAATAAATACAAGGCCTTTTTATCTCTCTTCCTTGAATCTTTTAACGTTGTCTTCTAAGCATCATTTAAATTTCCTTCATCTGTGAGAGTAGCTAGCTCGTCATATCCTCGATCCACTAACTCACACAAATCTTGTGAGGCTAGTAGGACTTGCATTTGAATACTCCAATTTTCATAGTTCTCCTTGCTGAGTTTTGCAAACTGGGACTAAAAGAAGTTGTTTGTGTTGGCCATTGGTTGTCTTTAAAAAGCTGCAAATTTTCAGAATGGAATTTGCAAATTATGACTATACAGATGTATCCGGAATACTCCAAATAGTTGGAAAGCACTATTGGATCACCAGAAACAGACTCCGAATGGCTCAGATCAAAGCCAAAACAAGTTAAACGATTCAGATCTGCGGCTGCACCTTAGCCGCGTCACACTAGATTAATCCTCCGTGTACTGATATCAGCGGCTCAGTCAACGGCTTAGTCAACGCGGCTTGGTTAACGGCGCGACTCAAGCTCGGCTCAGCTCGATCAGCGGCTCGATCAACGTCGGCTCGGCTCAGCTTAGATGACGTCAGTGGATGACGTCAGGTCTCTGGTTTGCGCGTGTGTGGCGCGTGCTTGCGCATTAGATGACGCATCTTCTTCCTCTAGCAGCGCATGTGGCGCGTGAGAGAGTGAGAGCGCGTAAGAACGACGTTAGGAGGCGCGTGAAGCGCGTGCAGGGCCGTCCAATTTGCGTTTTTGACGCGGTTTTCACGGTTGTGCTCGTCTCGTCGGGAGCTTCAATCTGATGTGATCAAAAATGGATTTCGACCACTTTGATTTCTAAGCAATTTTTGAAAACACACTCTATTTTTGAAAATTTTGTAGAATGTCTGCAAATTCAAGCTACCTTCGGCTCTGATACCACTGTTGGTGGGAGTGGGGTGCAAACCACTATTGATGATTCACAATGAGAGGTTTAAAAAACTGAACCAAACTGAAATTTAATTCACTCAAAATAAATTCTGAAAAACAAACAGAGCTCTCTTCTTTTGTTTCTCCCACACTCTCATCTATCTCTGATACACCACACACAACTATATATAAATAAACTAGCAGTGTGAACATATTTATTGCAGATACAGCTATCAATGTGAATGCATTTAATGCGTATACGACTATCAACTAGCACATTGAATGCAGCAACCAACACATCGAATGCAGCCTCCAATCAAGATTACTTCACAACACTTTGTGGTCTTAAATTATGGTTTAAAAAGCATATAATTATAATCATTATGATTGTGGACCATCATTATGTTAGTATTTGTTATTGGGAAATTCTTTTGATACATGTGTTTGGTTTTTCTCTAATTGTTATCTCAATTTGAGAGAGTATTTAGGCTTAGTAAGTCCATTCTGAAATCGATTTTGGTGATTTGAACCATTTATTTTTTAGAACTTGTCCAGTAAAATAGTCATGCAATAAATCAAGATGATTGGACATCAATAGTTATATGTTTATATTGTATTTGCTTTAAAAAAATTGATGACAAATATAATTTGAATAAGTGCGAATTACATTAACGGTCTTTGTATTTTGGGACTTGTGTCACTTTGATTCCTAACATTTCAATTGTGATAAATTTGATTTTAAATTTTGAATCTCGTTCCAAATAAAGATAATTGAAGACACCATTTCCTTTGCAAATGAAAAATGCTCCATTCAAGGATAAAGTCATTAATTCAATAAAATATAAACTAGTTTGACAAAAATAAATGTCAAAAAATTATTTTTGAATTTTTAAAAATTATTTCTACCCTCCCAAAAGATAAAAATTATATAAAAATGATAAATATTTTATATTTTTATTTTTCTTTTTTATTTTTTTACCCAATTAATTTTTAGTATGTGTTTGGACGATGATCATGTACTAGGTGGGTGTTTTTTTTTTTATATATATATATTGTTTAATGGTTATCATGTAATAGATTGTTGTTTTTGTTGTTAATAGATTTTTTTGATGGTTATGACATATGAAATACTTTTAGTTTTGGATTTTTTGATTTAATGGATATTGGTTTAATGATGACATCAAAATTGTTGCCATGTTTGATTTTAAAAAAATAGAAATTAATTTAACGAAAATAAATATCAAAAAAATTGTTTCTACCCTCCCAAAAGATAATATTATTCAAAGATGATGTGTTTTAATTTTTTTTCACCAATTCAATTTTGGGTGAAACACCAATAAATCTCAAAATGTGATCTTATGAACTGTTTAGTCTGTTTTTTTTTTTTTTTTTTTTTTCTTATGAACCTAAAGGTCCCATTAAAATAGAAATTACATAAAAAGGTAATTACTTACACGTTTGTGTTTAATTTTTAAGGAATAAAAGTGAGTTTATCTAAATGTAAAATTACATATTTAGGCAATCTATACTATAGAGGTATTGTATTTTTCTTTCTTTTGAAACAAATCTCACGTTACGAACAATAATGTAACACTCTAATATAACACACTAAAAAATTCTTTAGTGTACTTTTTCCAAATGTAATAACGTAACACAAAATAAAAAAATAAAAAAAAATCTTAATGTACTTTTTTCAAACATAACACTCTAATGTAAAAAAAAAAAAAAAAAAAAAAAAAAAAAAAAAAACACAACTTCTTAGTGTACTTTTCTTAAATGTAATACTCTAATCAATGTAATCTCAAACCTAACACTACAAGTTAACACACACAAAAACACTAAAAAGTTGTTTAGTGTACTTTTTCCAAACGTAACACTCACAATTTAAAATTATATATTTGCCCAAAGGTTACTAAGGAATTTTTATACTTCTTTTGGAATGGCTTAAAGAATCCACATTATTTTTTTGTGTATTACATTGTAGAGTTACACCAAGAAATTTTTTTAGAGGGTTACATTTGAGAAAAGTATAGTAAGGATTTTTTTTTGAAATGTTACATTAGAGTGTTACGTCTGAGGGCTACATTGGAGCGTTACAACTTGAAATTATACATTTGTCCAAAACTTTCTAAAGAATTTTTGTACTCCTTTTGAAATGTTTTAAGAATCTCACATCTTTTTGGAATGTTTGAAGAATCTCAGAGTTGGAGAGTGGCGGCGGGGTTATCGTGTAAACAGTTGTTGGGTCGCCACTCGATGTCGAGGCCGACGATGAGGCGGTGGAGAAAGGGATGAGTCTGGACGAGATTTGTGGTTGTTGCTGCCATTGATGGCCTTGGAGAGAGAAGGGTTTGATTCAGAGAGAGAGAGAGAGAGAGAGAGAGAGAGAGAAAGGGAGAGGGAAAGAACTAAAAAGAAATAAATCAGAGAAAGGGAGGAGAGAGGGGGAGAAAGGGAAAAACTAATCCTGTGCGTGCAAGGCACGCGTGGGTTTCCGTCTAAAAAGTTAACGGCTGTTAATTATTGGATCACATGGAGCAAAAAACTAAACTCTAGGGGTAAAATTGATGCAATTAAAAATATAGGGACCAAAATGAAACTACGGGTAAGCTATAGACACCATTGCTATAATTTGCCCATACAAATTTGATTCAAGAATAGTTATTGGTGTTCGATCATTTTGATTTTTTTGTAAGAATATTATACTCAATGAGTCTTAAAAAGTAAATGGTTTAAATCACCGAAATCGCTTTCAAAATGGACTTATCAATCCTAAACTTTCTCTAAAATTGAGATAACCAATTTGAAAAAAGTCAAATCCTACATGCATACCAAGTATGTACCATATGCAGCTTGTAAATCTTGATCCACTAGTGTACGAATATGGTTTCCTATTGTGGTTTGAGTAGCAAAAGGTGTCCCTCTTCTTAAATCCCTGAATCTAGAAGTATTGGTTGATCACTGTTGGCTTTTTAGCTTTCGAAGGATATTATTGTAATTGCGAGCGTGCCAGCAAGGATCAATTAGTCCTTATAGAAAATTAATTGCCAACCAATTATCAGACGATTGTGTTTTAGTTCTTTCAGCCTCAATGAAGAGGACTTCTACTGGTGGCTTGATTTAGGAGAATTAAGCGAAATAACAATTAAATGAAGAACAGTTGAAGTATTTCATTAAAATGGAAAACTTACAATGATCCAAACTCAGCCTCATAGAGGTTTACAGCAACAATCTACTTGAACCTACTCCTATGAACGACGTGCAGTGCAGAAATTTAAAGTATAGGAAATGAAAGACTGGAAATGTAAAACTGGAAAAGAAAATAAGTATAATAAGACTGATTTTTTAGATCTAAGTTTAGGGCTATTTTCTGGGCCTCCTCTGCTATTTATACTTCTCGAGAATGACCATCGAACTGTATTTCCAACCGTCGAACTGCTCCTCCATGATCGCTGATCATGTTGCCTTATAATTAGCTCCACTGTGCCATCACTTGTAGTTAGGCTTCCCTCCTAAATTTGAATTTAAATGTGAGTAACCGTTGAAGCCACATCACCTTGCATCTCTTTGTTGATCCACTGCTACTCAGATCTCGTAATAACCAATACTAACTGCCACGTGTACAATCAGGATTAAAGACTTGAATAGTCTTCCTGTATTACCCTTATTCTGCCATGCGTCGAATTGTAATTGACTTGTACAAAGTATGTAGCCAACATTACCCCCCGCACTAATATACCCAATACTTGGTGATATTAGTGGATCAAGGTTATTTTTATCCACGTCTTAGAATGTGCATGGGCTTTGCATTCTTCCAGAAATGCAACTGTCATTCATCATCTGCATTAAACTCTCCTTCAATCTTTTGAACATCCCTACCACCTTAGCATTCGAACAGACTGATACATTTTTTATGGCCGAATCAATTTTCTTCTCCATTAATCGAGCACATGAAGAGTCATCTTATGATGCTGTTCCTCCTCGAAAGAACCTCCATGCATTAATTAGCCACCTTTACCCACCTTTCTATATTCAGGTCATGGATGCCTTTGCAAATTATCAACCTTTGGACTACGAACACATTGCCCTTAATCCTTTGATTCAGAAACTTACAAATATGGACATGGGAAGTTCTTCTTCTAACTCACCCTTGGACTACGAACAAACTGCTCTCAATCCTTTGATTCAGAAAGTCGCAAATATAGACATGTGAAGTTCTTCTTCACAACCCTCTGCATGGGATAAGGCTGCAACTTCTTCTTCCTCTGGGGCTTCTGACTGGACAAGCTGGTCAAAACCTGAGGTCTGTGATTTAAGGGAGCGAATCAATCATCACTTTGTCGAGTTTACTGACCCATTAGAGTTCCCTTCCTATGCGCGAAGCTCGGTGGTCTATCCTTACGTGCCTATCGACCGTCGACGTAGTTTGGAGGAGAATCTACTTGTAGCATGGTACACATCCTCCATGCTTACAAAGATAGTGCACACTATCCGATACTCCGAAGAGGCACAAGGGTACAATCTGTCATTCTTAGCCCAGAAGGCGAAGCTTTGCTCTTCTGACTGGCTCGATTATATTAATGCCCTTGTTCCTTCTGGCCTTGCTCCTCCTCCTGAAGTGGAGGCTTCCATACTTTCTCCTCCGCCAACTCCTTGCTGGACAGAGAGACTGAGGCTTGCCCTCTTTGAGGATAAGGTCTTTCCTCCCTACAAGCCTCCACCTTCTCCTACTCTAGCTAAACGGAAGCAAGCCCAACTTCTGCTTGCGGCCTTCTCTTACTTGCCTTTTAATGTCCTTGAGGATGACATCCCTCTCAAGAATCTTCGATGGGCTTGTGACATTCTGACTCGGGGTTACGTCCTCAACCCTCTTGCCCAAGCAGAGCTTCACATGTTTTTAGACCAGCTTCCGTTGCTCCTCCACTAGCATCGGACCTCTATGGCCACTACTCAATCTTTGGACCAACTCTCATCGCTTCGAGTTCATGCCCAGTACGAAACAGAGAACTTCATTGAAGAATTTGAAAGCTTCAAGAATAAAGATTCAGCGTACTGGGATGACTTGGATATAGACGAGTTGGAACAAGGATTAAGAGAAACAACATTCGAAATAAAGGCTAAAGAGCTCTTTTATGAAGTGAGAGCACATCAACTTATGCAACCAATCCTAGAAGAAATAGAGGATAGAATAAAGAAAGAAAAGAAATTCATTGATCATAGTTGGACAAAATTTCATGATCTTGTTATTTATTCTATTCCCTACTTTTATGAGCTTGAATTTGTACCCAAAGAGGGACATTCAATGTAATTGCTTTTGCTTTAATGCAACTACGATTTTTCTTTGTTTGGCATTGTTTCATCTTGTATCCATTTGTCTTTAAAAGCAAATTTAGGGCTTCAAACTGGACAATCTTATCCTTCGAATCTGGACTCAATCGTTTTAAATGAAACACTACAAAAAAACCAACATGAGCTTTTCCAATTTATGAAATAAAGTTGATAGTTTTGCTGATTTTATTTGGAATCAGTGCTTCGAATTTTAACAATCTCACCCCTTAAAGCTTGTTTTAATTATAGCCAACATATGGCCATGGTTAGTATGATCAATCAATTTTAAATTGACCTTCTTTCCTTCGAACAACAGTCCATACTTTCAAAAATATGGAAGCTCCTTTTGAGGGCTGCACTGTTTTAGTTCGAAAAGACAATCTCTTTTTGTATATATATAAACCAACTAATGGTTTTGATGTTTCGAATACCAATTTCCATCCTTAAGGGGTCTCAAGTTTTGCTTCGAAGGACATCACTCTCATTTAAGAAACCTAAAACAGGTCATTAATCCCTTTGAAGTAAACAAATACTTGAGCACTCTTACATCCTTGGTATGGAATGTGTTTCGAAGTCGGCTTCTCTGTTTCGAAGCCGTTGTTATTTGACTTTTGGCGCCAAAATCTGGTTTCGAAGCTGAATATTTTACTTCGAAGCTGGCATCAACATCTGGGATGTGTTTTTCCCTCCAAAAGTATCAATATTGAAGGAAACTCTTCGTATCTGTACTTTTAATGCTTAACGAATCACGCGATACATTTTCCAAACACAGAGGTTTTTAAAACCCTTTTATTTCGTGTTTTGAAATCACTCGCTCGTTTAACACACAAACCCTTTATCTCTACTGACTCTCTACCCCCTTTTCCAACTTCGTCCTCTAAGAAAGCTTTCAATCAATGGCTTCTTCTTCATTGAAAGTAGCAGTTGTAGAGCGTGCGAGCCCGTCTGTAACCCTGAAAAGGATCATTGAGGCCGAATGTGAAAAGTACAAGGCCGATGAGAAAATCGCCATCGATGGACGCATCTTCATCCCTCGACGTCATGAGCAACAGGACTATGTGCTTGGGCCCATCTTCAAGGAGATTCTTACTGAGCTTCTAGCATTATATCCACGTCTAGAAGACCACTGTCTCCTTTACAAAGGTGGTCTTGATTGGGGAACCTAGAGGATGAACCGTCCCCACCGATGTTGGCCCACGGTGAGATCGGAGTGGCAATAATGGTATGATCGGGTTGTCCCTGCTAGGACTTTGGACCTTTAAGAGCTCTGCCTTCTCAATGCCCTTCGACTATCCAGGTTTACCATCTCAGAGGACCCTTTCCTAATTCCTGCTGCTCTTTGCTTCTGGAATTCTGCTTTAAATTTTTTCCAATTCAGATGTGGGATGATGGCCCCTACTGTTCTTGATATTTGTCATCTATTAGGATTGTCTCCCATTGGTACCCCTATTGGACCAGATTATCCTGACTTACCAGTCCCCTTTTCCCTCCCCTTCGTTAACTCATCCTACAGTGACTTTGTCAAGGCTGAGAATAGAAGGGAGAGCCCTATAACTGATAGGGAATTTTTTTTTTTCATACTATATTGGCTTTGTAAATTCCTTTTTTGCACTTCTTCTCAAAGAATCATGCCTAAATTTGCTCCTCTCGCCAAAACCCTTGTCCTGAAAAAAGGTGGCCTTAGCCCCATATGTTCTAGGTCATGTATATAGAGCTTGTTCTCTTTTCTGTGAGAAACCCTTAGATGCCAATCAAGGAGGTCCATTTTGGATACTTTAGCTTTGGCTTTTTGCTTATTTTGCTGAGCTACAGTCTAAGTGCCTTAAATTTTTCGAGCCAAACCCTCCTACTCATGGCATGAGGCTAGCCAATGCTTCACTTTATCCTTCTACCTTTGCTTTTTACTTCTCTTTTTTCCACCAACTTCCAGTTTCCCTTCTTTCTTACAGCTTTCGTCCCTTCGAACCCATTACTATTGGCCCATCTTGGTTCAAGAATTTTCTAAGTGATATGCTCTGTGCTTCACCTCCTCATAAAGATATATGGGCTTCTATTATGATCCCCAGAGAGCTATTTATTGGGAGTATGAACCCCAGAGCCTACAAATGCATTGCTGAGCCTTATTGTCCTGCTCAATTTGCTAGACAATTTGGCTTCTCACAAGGGGTCCCAATACCTCTCTGCAGTAACACCAATCTGAGTCTTACTAGCAGGGATTTAAAGGTTCGAAGGTCCAGACTCGAAGAGGCAACTTTTAAGTTTATACAGGACTTGATCGATTTTGAATATATTCCTTTCATTCCTCAAGGTAACCAATTGAAAAGGTACCAAAACTAGTGGGTGACCAACATGGAAGTATACTTGGCCATTGCTCCTCAAGACTTATTAATGGTGCTGGATGTGCCCCAATCTAAGCCCAAAGGAGCTGGAGTTGCCACTTCTTCCACTATTCTTACCATTTCAGTTCCTGTGCCTGCCACCGCACAGTCTACTTCTACTGCTTCCACTCCTCCTAGCGTTACTCGGGCTGCTTCTAAGAAAGGTATATACCCTTGTTTCTTCTCCTTTTACCTTTTTTATAATGCTTCTTAGCCTCATCTTTAGTTCTTCTTTTGTGAAGGTGGTGCGGGTGCTTCACAGGGAGATTCTCCTCAGAAGACCCAAGCTTTACATCTCCTTAGTAGCAAACAGCAAAAGAAGAAAAGGAAACTCTTGCCAGATCCTGAAAAGGGAGCACCTAAAGTTCAATCAGCAGAAGAAGAAGAAGAAGAAGAAGAAGAAGATCAAGAGCAAGAGACACTCTTACAAAGAAGAAAGAGAGCAACTGTCTCTTCTTCTGATTTGGCTCAAGATCCCACTCATGAGACAACTGCCAGAGTAGTAGCAGAGGAACTCACTTCTGAGGAATTTGAATCCCGGATTAAAGAGAGAGAAATTGAGAAGGAGCAGGCAATACCAATACAGAGAAAAAAGAGAAGGAAGATGACTGTTTTCCCTTTTGATTTAGTCGAATACCCTATTCATGAGGCAGCTGCCAAGGCAGTAGAGCAGGAACATTCTAAGGCCATAATTGTTTTTGAGAGAGCTGAGAAGAGACGACAGCAGTAATTCTTAAGAGATGAAGCTGCTGCTGCTGATGCAATCCAAAGAGAAACTGTAAGGAGGTAGCATATTGCTGAGCACTATTCTCTTCGCAGCCCTCCCATTGTTGTTACCACTTCTAAAACAAGTAACTTTTTTCATGTCTCTATTCTTTTCCCTTGTCCATTCCTTGGTATTTGAGACTTGACATTACCTTGTACTTCTTCTTTTGCAGCAACAACTACTGAGCTTATTCTTCCAATAAGGACTCCCTCAGTTTCAGTTGAAGTGGAACAAACTCAAGATGTTGAGACCATTCAAATAATTTTGCCACTTCCAGGCCCTATATTTCCTATACCCTTCCTAAGGCCAAGTATTCCTGCATCACTTTCTTTTGGCTTAACTCCATATCTTCCTTACTTGTCTTTTGATCTATCTCAATTTAATTCTCTTTCGAGCCTTGTTTTTCCTTCTCCTTCTAAGGAAGTTCCAGCTATTACCTTCTCTTCGATGGTAGCTGATTCCCCTATAGAGGGTGTTGGCAGCTCTCCAACTCGTAGTTTATTGCCTTTGCCTAGTTCCAACCCTTCTTCCCTTGATTTATTGGTGGCTAGAACCATAGAGACTACTGAAGATGCTCCATCCATTTCTCCTATCCCTATGTAGTCCTTTGTGCCTTCCACCAAAGCCCTTTCTGCCCCCTTCATGTCCACAGATGAGGTAGACATTTTTGAAGCAAGATTAGCTAGTCTCTTCGACCTGCCTTCTACCTTTCCAATGGCTAGTGATGAGACTGAGCCATTAGTTTTGGCAGATTCCTTACTAGAAATTTTTGAGAGCTTTTCCTCCAGTAGTAAGCCTTCTTCACCTCTGATAGACTTGGACAACTGCCTGGAGCTATTGACATCCTTTTCGAGGATTCCCTTCGAGGCCTTAGAGAGACCTATAATAAGAAATGGCTTCCTTCAATGCTGCAAGATTGTTGAGCAATCTTTCATGACTGTCTCAAGTCATTTATCTCAGGCAGCAGCCACTATTGACTTTTATATCAACATTTGCCATGCTGGCAAGGCTGCAGAGGAAAAATTGGTTGAAGATCAGAGCTTTGTTTCCACAGTGCATACTGAGGTATCAGAACTAAAGGAACAACATTCTTCTGTCTCCCACTTTCGAACTCAACTACTGGAGAAGAAAGCTCAACTTGAGGAGGAGCTATCTGCAGTGAACCAGGCCTTAATCCGAACTGACACCAAACTATAGATCACCAACAAAGGACTGGCTGACCGAAAGCAGGAAATGACCACAGCCATCCAGTTGTTCTCATCATTTAAGAATAGAACATCCATTGTAAAAGAACAACTGAGACATTGTAATGATTTCTGGGCCAATTTATGGTAGAATGTATTCAACTCTTTATGAAGAACAAATTCTTATTTATCATTTGAGTATTCTCGTGTTCTTATACTTAGTGTTTATTTTATGCCTTGTGTTTCCCAAATGGTTGGAAAATAAGGCTTCAAATATCTGCCATTAATCTTTTTGGGATGTATGTATCCATTTAAATTTCTCAAATGGTATGCTCCAAAAGGCAGGATTCTATGAATTTGATATGGTCCTTCCCAAGTAGGTGATCATTTGCCAAACTTATGGCTTTTAATCCCTATTGGGATTATTGTCTTCCATACCAAATCACCTTCATCAAAGCCAATGTATTTGACTTTTTTATTATAGTTTTTAGCTGCTTTCTTCTTTTAAAAAAGAATGCTATTTAATGCCAGAATTCTAGCTTCATCTATGCTTTCTAATTCCAAGCACATACTCTGATGGTATTGCTCAAGATCTAACTGGTCTTGGCATCTTACCCTCAAGGACTTAACATTAATTTCCACAGGTAACACTGCATCATGCCCATATACTAAGGCATAAGGAGTGACTCCTGTGCTTGACCTTGGGGAAGTTTTGTAAGCCTACAATACATCCAACAATAAGTTATGCCAATCCCTAGGATTGTCTTCCACAACCTTTTGAATTTCTTTTTTCAATGATTTATTGCATGATTCAGCTTGACCATTGGCTTGTGCATAATAGGGGGTGGAATTAACAAGGCTAATTCCAAACTCTGCCACAAAAGACTTCACCATTTTCCCATCGAATACCATCCCATTATCAACAGTTATAGTCTGTGGGATACCAAATCTATGGATTAAATCCTTAATGAATCCAATGACCTCAGTTTGGTCTACAGCTTTGTATGGCTTAGCTTCGACCCACTTAGTGAAGTAATCAGTGGCCACCAAAATGAGACAATGGTGCTTCGAAGAAGGTGGGTGTATTTTCCCCATCATGTCCATGACCCATCCTCTAAATGACCAAGGCTTCACTACTACATGTAAGTCAGTTATGGGCACATGCCTTATTGTGCCATGCTTTTGACATGCCTGACAACCTCTTGCATATTCTATGCAGTCTTTAAGGATAGTTGCCCAATAGTAGGAATGCCTTCGAAGCAACCATCTCATTTTCACACTAGGCTGATGAGCACCACAGATGCCTTCATGAACCTCAACCATAGCTGTCAATGCTTCTTTTAGGCCTAAACATTCCAGCAATAGACCATCTTCCCCCCTTTTGTAGAGAGCATTACGATATATCATGTGTTGCATAGATTGCAATTTAATTTTTCTACTGGCTTTTGAAGATGGGCCAGCCAGATACTACATTATTGGATGTCTCCAATCTTGTTCTTGTAAGTCATTATGATTGACTTCCAAGACCACATTCCTTTTTATTTAAGGGTGGTATTAATTTCTGAAATGTTGTTTGGCTTATGTCCCTTTGAACATTATCCCTTCTCTTGAAATTCGAAACTTTCTAAGCCACATCATTCGCTCTATTATTCAAGAATCTTAGGACATGAGTTACATTTGCTATTTGAAATTGAGAAAGCAGATGTAATGCAACAACATAGTATGACAACATGCTTATACTTTGACATTTGAAAATCCCTTTCATTTGGTTAACCACCAATTGAGAATCTCCAAATATGTCAACTGCATGAACCTGCAATCCGATAAGAATTTCCAGTCCCATTATTACGGCTTTATATTCAGCTTGATTATTAGAACAAGTAATCTCATCCACCCTAAAACCATGTGTGGTTTCTACTCCTTGTGGTGATTTAATCACTATACCAATTCCAATTAGGCCATTGGCTTTTGATCCATCGAACCACATTTGCCATGGCTCAACACTAGCCATACCAAGTTCTACTATTTCTTGGCTTTCTGTTTGAGATGGATGGTCTGCCAAAAAATTAGCTAAAACTTGTCCTTTTACTGCCTTTTGGGGAACATATTCTAAATGAAATTCTGATAAGACTAGTATCCATTTGCCAATTCTTCCCCTCAACATAGTTCTAGATAACATGTACTTGACCAAATCTGTGGTTGCAATCACCGAGACAGCTGTAGGCAAAAGATAATATCTTAATTTTATTGCAGCAAAATACAATGCAAGGCACTGCTTTTCTACAACTGAGTATTTACATTCACAAGAATTTAAAAACCTACTAAGGTAATAAATAGCTTGCTCCTTGCCTTTTTCATTGTCTTGGGCTAAGAAAGCTTCCAATGAATCCTCTGCTGCAGCTATGTATAACTTCAAGGGATTCTCACCCTTTGGTGGCATCAGCACTGGAGGATTGGCCAAGTAGGCTTTGATTCCTTCGAAAGCAATTTAATGCTCTGCTGTCCACACAAATTCTTCTTCATCTTTTAGCCTTAACAAGGAAGAAAAGACTTTAGTTTTCCCTGCAGTGTTAGAAATGAATCTTCGAAGAAAATTAACCTGTCCAAGGAACTTTTGTAATTCTTTCTTACTTGATGGAGGTCTGGCTTCAATGATGGCTTTGGCTTTATTCTGGTCAATCTGTATTCCTTTCTTGTGTACTACATAGCCCAAGAAGTTTCCAGATGATACACCAAAAGCACACTTAAGAGGATTGAGCTTCAACTTGAACTTTCTCATTCTTTCAAAAGCTGCTTCTAAGTGAAACAGATGCTCCTCCATGGATTGAGATTTTACTACAACGTCATCAATATAACACTCTAAATATCCTGCAATGAGGTCATGAAAGATAGCGTTTATAGCCCTCTGATATGTAGCTCCAGTGTTCTTCAGGCCAAATGGCATTTTAACCCATTCGAAGGTGCTAATATTCCCAGGATATCTGAATGCTGTCTTGTGAACATCTTCTTCTGCAATGCAGATTTGGTTATAACTAGAGTGCCCATCCATCATTGATAAAATTTGATGCCCTGCCGAACTGTCTATCAACAAATCCACTATAGGCATAGGATACTCATCTTTGGGAGTTGCTAGATTTAAGTTTCTGAAATCAATGCATACCCTCATTTTACCATTTTTCTTAACTACAGGCACAATATTGGATAACCATTCAACATACCTGGTTGTCCTAATAAAGCCTGCCTTGAGTAGTCTAAGAATTTCCTCCTTAACTTTCTGAATCACTTCCGGACTCATTCTTCTTGGTTTTTGCTTGTATGGCTTGAAGTTAAGCCTCATAGGGAGTCTATGTTCCACTAATGACCTATCCAATCTTAGTAGTTCATTATAAGACCATGCAAAACAATCTTTATATTTCTTCAGAACAACTAACAACTGATCCCTGTCTAAAGCTTTCAAACAAGCACTTATATAGATGGCCTGTTGTATAGAACCTTCCCCTAAATTTATTTCTTCTAAGGGGTCTTGTATCTGAGAACTTAGTGAAGCTCCTTCTTTGATCCCTTCTGGCTTCGAAGCAATCTCCTTGCTTTGTTCTGCTCCCAGATTCTTTGATTCAACATCTTTACCCTCCTCCTCATATACAAAGTCTGTCCATAAGGCTTCTTCTTCCTGTATCTCCTGGACTTTTGTTTCAATGTCCAATGCACAGTATTTATCAAGGGCCAAAACTCTGGCCTATTGCTACTTCTGTGTAGCGACCCTGATTTTTTCGTAAATCTATATTTATTTATTTATTATTATTATGGTCTTAATTTATTTTTGATTTTATTAATTGTGTGGTTATATGATAATTAAATGTGTTGTGTTGTTAATTTAATGTGATATTTAATTAATTTAATGTGATAGGTAAATATATATATAATTAATTCGAATATTTATATTTATATTTAAAAAAAAGGATGGTACATATATTGATTTTATAAAATCTATTTATATATGTTGTAGTTATTTATTAAAATAAAATATGTATTATATTTATTTAGGTTGTATTTATATTATATTTATATTATATAATGTAAAATGTGATTAGGTTAAAAGTAAATGACACAAATAGAAAAGGGCAGCAGCCGCGCATGGAGAGAGAGAGAGAGAGAGAGAGAGAGAGAGAATCAAAGAGTGCTTTGTGAGTGTGTGCCGTGAGAGTGAGGAAGAGAGTTTGTGTGTGTGTTATGTGCCGTGAGAGTTAGAAAAGAAAAAGAAAAGAAAAGTAAAGAAAAAAGAAAGGGTTTTGGGTTTACTTTGGTGGTTCAATTAATCCTCTTGGTCTTGCTTCAATCTTCAAAAATAATTGTGAGTACAAACCCTATTTTTCTTGATTATGTTTGATTCGTTAGTTTAGTTATTTATTTATTTTATTAGGTTGATGTGATTTGATACTTTTGTATGTGGATGTAGAGGATGAATTAACTTAATTATTTTGATTAGTGTCTATGAGATGTTTAGGATTTTTAGATGAGTGATTAATTTTATTTAATTTGATTAGTGGAACGTGTAAAATTTAGGGTTCTCAGATGATTGATTTATTTTAATTAATTTGATTAGTGATATAGATAAGGTTTAGGGTGTTTAAATGATTATTGATTTTATTATTATTTTTTTTTAGATGATTGATTAATTTAATTATTTTGATTAGTGTATATGCGATATTTAGAGTTCTTAGATGATTAATTTATTTTAGTTAATTTGATTAGTGGTACGTGCAAGGTTTAGGGTTCTTCGAGGTTTGATTAATCTTAATTAATTTGATTAGTGATATGTGCAAGGTTTAGGGTTCTTAGATGATTAACTTATTTTAATTAATTTGACTAGTGGTACGTGCAATGTTTAGAGTTCTTAGAGGTTTGATTAATTTTAAGGACTTTTCTTAAGTGTGCAATTGCACACCATATGCCACTTACACAAAAAGTGTAAGTGTAAGTGTAAGTGTAAGTGTAAGGTGTAAGTGTAAGGTGTAAGGCGTAAGTGAGTTGCATATGGTGTGCAACCTCAAAAAATGTGTAAGTGTAAGGTTTAATTTTTCACAAAAGGTGTAAGTGTAAGGTGTAAGGTGTAAGGTGTAAGTTGCACACCATAACCAAATTAATTTGACTAGTGGTACGTGCAAGGTTTAGGGTTCTTAGATGAGTGATTAATTTTAATTAATTTGATTAGTGGTACGTGTAAGGTTTAAGGTTTTTAGATGATTAATCAATTTTAATAATTTTAATTAGTTGGGTATGTAAGGTTTGGAATTTTTTTAGATGATTGATTAATTTTAATTATGTTGATTAAACGTATATATAAGGTTTAGGATTTTTAGATGATTAATTGATTGTAATAATTTTAATTAGTTGGGTATGTAAGGTTTGGGTTTTTTTTTAGATGATTGATTAATTTTAATTATGAAGATTAGATATATATGTAAGGTTTAGGATTTTTAGATGATTGATTAATTTTAATTATGTTGATTAGATGTATATGTAAGGTTTAAGATCTTTAGATAATTAATTGATCGTAATTATTTTAATTAGTTGGGTATGTAAGGTTTAGAATTTTTAGATGATTGACTAATTTTTAATTATTTTGATTAGACATATATGTAAGGTGTAGAGTTTTTGGATGATTGTTTGATTTTAATTATTTGAATTAGTTGAGTATGTAAGGTTTAGGGTTTTATTTTGGGTGACTTTATTAATTCTTTGAGTGATTCTTTGATCTTCAAAAATAATTTTAAGTACAAAACCCACTTCCCTTGATTTATGTTTAATTCGTTGTATTTATTTTTATTTGTTTGATGTTAGTTTGATTTTGTTTTTACATAAAGATGATAGATTGATTTTAATTATTTTGGTTAATGGTGTTTGTAAAGTTTAGGATTCTTAGATGATTAATTGATTTTAATTATTTTAATTAGTGATGTATGTAAAGTTTAAGGTTTTTAGTTGGTTGATCGATTTTAATTATTTTGATAAGTTGTATATGTAAGGTTTAGGATTTTTAAATGATTGATTTCATTATTTGGTTAGATGTGTATGTAATGTTCATGGTTTTTATATGTATTTATTTTATGATTATAATCACATTCCCGAATATATGAAACTAAAATTAATTAGAACCCGTAGATAAATTCCTTATACTCCACCATGACTCCATGGATTGTTGTTTTATTTGAGTGATGGTGAGAAAGAGTGTATAAAAAAAGGTGAGGATTATGAGAGTTGTTTGATGCCTTATGCCCGGCATTGTTATATTTGTCTCATGATGTCGATGAGATGTTTATATATATTGTTGCCTTGTTCTCATGAGTAGACGAGTGCTTTGATTTGCGCGCGTACGTATATGCTAACCATCCGGGGAGTGTGAGTCAAACTCGGGACGATATCCCCGTGCAAGTTTGGCTTCGGAGTGGGTTAGGTATACGGGAGGCACATGGGATATATGTGTAGGCCAGAAGGGGAGGGCCGAAGTGGTGGAGTCAAGGTACAAAGAATTAATTATGAACTTACATGATAGTTCGAATTGTCTTAATTGAGTTAAGGTACAAAGAAGTAATTATGAACTTATATGTATAGTTTGAATTATATTGATTGAGTTAAGGTATAAAGAATTTAATTATGAATTTATTAGTATAGTGTGAATGGTACTGATATGTACATGATGAAAAAAAAAATTAGTAAACGATCTTGATAAATTATGAAATTTGAGCAGAGGCATGTATACGTGATTCTAGACAACTTTTGTGTTTTATCTTTTTATTAAAAAGATCGATTAGAACTTATAATCGGATGATCTTGATTATTGTCGGTTTGATTCATTTTAGCAAGGCAGATTTTAGAGATTGTTTTAACCCATGAAACGAGCTCATTTTTATTGGTTTCGCGTAAACTGAAGTAAAACATTATTCTGCACATTTTTCATATTTTGAACTTTTTCGAAAAAAATCATCTTATGGCAGTTTTTGTTCGTTTTCAGCTTCAGATTTTTCTATTAAATTCGTCTAGATTTTTATATCAAGTTTTTCTCTTAACCTGTTCAGTTTCTGTTAAATTTGTTCGCGCTGTCTTTTAGGAAATTTGATTCTGTACAACTTTTGTTCTTTGAGTTTTGGTCAATTCAAATTATTTAAGCAAGAAACGGTGCATTTTTATACTTTTTCAGCAAGTTACTTATGATTAAATTATACTAACTTTATTTTTTTTTGCAGGATGGTGGGTCTTACTAACTTTTTATGCAGGGCTGACCCACCATATTTTTATTTCTATTTTGTCTATTTTATAATCAATTTATATTTCGTTGTGTACGGACAAGAAACTAAATGCCACCGTATCTCAAGAAACTACCCATTTGTCTCGGTGCGGTTGGAACTACTTGTCTTGTCTAGTAATAAGAATTTAATGTACTTTTGTTTGTGTCTGGTGGACACGTGAGTGTTGATTCTTTTACTCATACCAGTATACTTGTATACTGACCCGTTTTGTCTCTTGACAACTCGGGTGCGTTCTGTTTGAGCGCAGTTGAGCTTCCTTTGCAGGATTAGTAGAGGCTTTGGTGGTGACAAGAAATAACTATGATCGTAGGATATGTCGGTTGGACTTCTTTTGTTTTCTCATGTTTATGGTTGTTAGTAGTTTATGTATTTTTATTTTCTTTTATGACCTTAGTATTTTGGAAATTTGGCATGGGTTGTAACCTTACATTATTTAAGTTGTTTTGAAGTATTTATTGTTACTTTAACGTTGGAGGTATTAGGTAGTTTATGAAATTATGGTGCATGGTATGATTGGTGTTTTGTTAATTACCTTACTGAGACTAGAATGTTTAGATTTTTGTTTCACCCCTAGGCTTTGGATGATGGAATATTGATTGGGGTTTAGTCCTAAGTTAATATTTAATTGTCCAAATTTTGGGGCGTGACATTCTGCTTGTAACCAATTATCATGGCTTCTTTCTCTTGCTCTTGCATTTTCTAGACTATTGATTTTACATCCAATATTGAAAACTTAATTAGAGCCAAAGACTTGGCTTCTTGTGCTTCATCTCTTTGCCTACAACCAGGCATCATTGTCATCCTTTACGACAACCTCTTCATCAGCACTTTCCTAGACTAAGTGCTTCAGGTGTGTCACCTCCTCATCAGCCGTCATTTCGGCTGAGCCATCAGGTTTGAGTAGTGTCACTCCCTCAATATATAATTTGGCCTCTACGAAGTCTGCACAGGCTATGAAGGGTTGAGGATCTGCATCAATTTCCTTTGTCTCTCCATTGCCCAAGGCCATCATTATTTTCTGATGCAAAGAGGAAGGCACACATTTGTTAGTGTGGATCCAATCTCTGCCAAGTAAAGCATTGTATTTAGTATTGCTATCGATCACGAAGAATGCCGTCATGCAGTCCCTGGTTCTCACACTCAGGTTGATGGGCAGAATTCCCTGAGCCATCTGTTTGTCTCCAGCAAAGCCAGCAATGGTTGTGCTGGTCGGTATTAACCTGGGGTTCCTTTTCCCTAGTTTCTTCAAGGAAGATTTCGATAGTAAGTTCATCGCTGCCCCATTATCCACCAAGACTCGGTTCAATTGTATCCCATCGAAGAAGGCCTTGATATACAAAGGCTTGACATGCTGTGTCATAGAGTTCGAGGGATACTCAAAAGGATATGAGAGGTTAATACTCACCTCTTCTTCACTCTTATATTCAGTTTCCATTGGGGTAGCCATTCCGGAATTATCTTGCACCATACTTACTTGTGAGTCTTCGCTAGAAACTGGAATTGGGTCAATTTCTTGCCCCTCTTGGTCCTCATCTCTAGCTTGGAATTCATGTTGTAGTATGTGTACCATATTCACTGATACTGAGCCAAATTGAATGGCCGGCTGTGCCTGTTTCTTCTCTTGGCCACCTTGTTCAATCACTTCAGAAACATCTTCCATGCTGCATTCTGGCACCTCATTACTAACAGACTCCTTTGAATGGTCTTTTCCAACTAGCTTTTCAACCAAAAATGTTTGTTCAGCCATGAAGGCTTCGAACATTTCTTCCTCAACCATTCCTTTCTTTTGGCCTAGGCCAACTTCTTCTTCTGTCTCGCTATCACTCTCCATCAAAGCCTTCTCCAATCCTGCTAGACTGGACTTCTCTCTGGCTTTTAATTCAGAGTGAACTTTGGCCAATTGTTCTCTACTACAACCCATTTTGTCTTGTAGAGTTGTTTTTGGAGTATGGTCTGACTTTGGATTCTTCTTTCCTTCTGTCTGGACCAATGAGGAGTTTTCTCTACTTTCTTTCAGGTCTTTTTGGTACTGAGTGTACCTACACTGAATCTTCATTCTTTGTGATCTAAAAATTACGGGGACCATATCTGGTTCCTTTGTTTTCGGGTGTTTAAGCAATACCCAATTGTTTGGAGCCACCAAAGGAGATTTGACCATCCTACCTTAGTTTCCAACAACATCTCTCTGGGTGGACACTTCCCTAGGTTTGTTCTGCATCACAAACCAATCTGAAACTCCAAGTACCCACAAACTTACTGACTCAGCTGTTGAACTATTTCTTTCCTCCTTCAAGGCCATCTTCGAAGCTGGCTGTGAAGGCCACTGCTTGGCCCTAGCTTCATGTTTTGGGCCTAACTCAGACCTTTGATGAAGGTAGCCACTTTCTGTCCTATGTGATGCTAGTCTAGAGGGCCAATCTCTAGCTCTGATCCCACAAACTGAGCCCCTCTCTAACCTCTTTTCAGAATAGCTGCTCTCCATTCTGTAATAGTTAGGTGGCCTGGACTCATATAAAGACCTCTTGCCTTTAGAATGCATTCTATCAGCTGTTGGCTTAACCATTAATGGCTGCTGCCTAACACTAGTTGGGTATGGCCTTTTGTTGTGAGCACTGGTTGGTTTAGCATGTCTCTGCACATCCCTGTAGTATTGCTTCCCATCAATCGGGAGCCCTTTCAGCCACTTATAGCTCAATCTACACCTGGGACACATTCTTTGGATAACTGCTGCCTCCAAGGAATCATCATCCAGTGTTTCTTTATCAGAGTCTTTTTTCTGACTTGTAGAGCCTTGTCCAACAACTGGCAGACTTCTAGTATCTTTCTTAACAGTAGCCTGGCTGGCAATATGCATTTGCACATTGACCTCTTCCAATTCCTGTAGAGATAAATTCTAGAAGTTTGGTACAACAACATTAGCTGCACTTCCTCCAAGTTGTGGAAATGGATTACTGTCGATCCCCATGGCCTTTTCTGTTTTAGCTGGGAATTTTAGACTTCCTTTCCGAATTTGTTCTTCGATCCTGTCTCGAAAAACAATACAGTTTTTAGTCGAGTGAGACCAAGAATTATGCCATTTACAATATATTTTTCTTTTAAGTTCATCTGGAGATGGAATTTTGACTCCTTTTGGTAACTTAAGGAAGTTGGCCGCAAGCAAATGATCAAAAATGTCATCTGCCTTGGTTAAATTGAAAGAGAACTTCCTATGAAGGTCTTTCTTTATAAACTGTTGGTCAATTCTTATATCGTTATGAATTAATGCTTCACAGATCACAGGTTCTTTCCCCACAATCTCTGCTGCATCGATCTCATAATTAGGATCTCTATAATATGTCTTGTACGATGCATTATTTCGATCTTGCTCCTCCTCTAATAATGCTTCGTACCTAGATACCTTATAAGTGAGTTCCACTAAGTCTCTGAACTCAGTTGAGTCAAACTTCTTTCGAAGCCTAAACTCTAAGCCATTCTGAGCCAATCTCACGAATTCTGGCTCTGGTAGGATGACTCTACATTTATTTCGAGCCCTTTTAAATCTGGCAATAAACTGAGTAGCTTTCTCATCAGGCCTTTGACTCAACCTTGCCAAGTCTGCCATGGAAACCTCTGGCTCCGATTAGAAGAATTGAGCATGAAAAGCTTCTTCCATTTGTTGCCAAGTCTGGATAGAGCCAGGTGTAAGGTTAATATACCATACAAATGCTCCCCCAGTTAGGGAATTTAGGAATAATTTGAACTTCATATAGTCATTATTAGTAAATTCACCACATTGAGCAGCAAACCTAGCAATGTGCTCCACTGTTGATTGGTTTCCATTCCCATAGAAAAGGGCAAAATCTGGTATCCTGAAACCTCTTGGGTATTCATGTACCCTGTCTATGCATTCTGGGTATGGTTTTCTGTACACAGGAGTTTGGACCCCCTAGCCATCGGTCCACACATCTCTCTAGCAATATCAGCAATTTGGTCCCTAGGGACCATATTTTGTGCCTGCTGAACCACTACTAGAGGAACAAACACAGGATTTGGTGGGTAAACTTGTGCCTGTGGTCCTTTTGGTCCATAAGGTGGTATATTTGGGACTGGTTGTCCCTGTGGTGCAAGTTGCTGTTGGGGGTGTGGGTAACCCCTTTGAGCCTGTCCTACGAAAGGACCTGCGAAAGGTGCTGGAACTGGTGTTGTGTCTTTTCCATTTGTAGGAAAACCTTCTAACCCCCCGGGTGTAAATTCGAATAAGGGATTAGTGAACCCCCTCGTGCCAGGTATGGCTTCGAACATTGGATTTGGAGCCATTCTTATGCCATTTTCTTGTACTGGGCCAGATCCACCAATTTGCATGGCTTCACTGTTAAGCACTGAGGCATTTTGACCTGCTATAGACCTCGAAATAGGTTCGTACCAAGAGTGAGGTGATGGTCTTTCATAGTTTTGATTACTAGTTTGACCATTAGAATGTCCATTAACTTGCATAGGCTGTTTATCTCTAGCCAATCTTTGCTGAGGGATATTTGAAACTTCCTCCATGTGTCTTGCATTTGTTGGTTGGTGGGTATTTATTCGATCCAAGAAGGATGTTGCCCATCTTTCCATTGTGTTCATTAACTGCTGTCCCATAGCATCTACTAGGCCACCCCATGGATTTGTTGGTTGAGTAGATGGAATAGTGGATGGTCCAATTCCTTGGCCTCGCCCAATATTCTGAACATGTGGTAGTTGTTCCGAAGTGCTGGTTAGTTCGACCATAGGTTCTGATGAACTGGGTGCTTCCACAGGATGTGTTATCATATTATCCTCTGGATTAGATATTTCTACTTCTCCTTCCACACCTTCTTCCAAGCATTCATTTTCTCCTTGTCTCCTACGTCTAGCCATTTCAATTTGTCCCACCGGACGTGCCAAAAATATATGTTGGCTTTTTGGCTTTCGAAGGTTATTATTGTAATTGCAAGCGTGCCAGCAAGGATCAATCAGTCCTTACAAAAAATTAATTGCCAACGAATTATCAGACGATTGTGTTTTAGTTCTTTTAGCCTCAATGAAGAGGACTTTTACTGGTGGCTTGATTTAGGAGAATTAAACAAAATAACAATTAAATGAAGAACAGCTGAAGTATTTCATTAAAATGGAAAACTTACAATGATCCAAACTCAGCCTCGTAGAGGTTTACAGCAACAATTTACTTGAAACTACTCCTATGAACGACGTGCAGTGCAGGAATTTAAAGTACAGGAAATGAAAGGCTGGAAATGTAAAACTGGAAAAGAAAATAAGTATAATAAGGCTGGTTTTTTGGATCTGAGTCTGGGACTGTTTTCTGGGCCTCCTCTGCTATTTATACTTCTCGAGGATGACCATCGAACTGTATTTCCAACCGTCAAACTGCTCCTCCATGATCGCTGATCATGTTGCCTTATAATTAGCTCCACTGTGCCATCATTTGCAGTTAGGCTTCCCTCCTAAATTTGAATTTAAATGTGAGTAACCGTTGAAGCCACATCACCTTGCATTTCTTTGTTGATTCACTGCTACTCAGATCTCGTAATAACCAATACTAACTGCCACGTGTACGATTAGGATTGAAGACTTGAATAGTCTTCCTGTATTACCCTTATTCTGTCACGCGTCGAATTGTAATTGGCTTGTACAAAATATGTAGCCAACAATCACCAATTCCGTATTTTGTAAATACATAGTTATGAATAATTCAACGAAAGTAATAGGAATTAGATCTAACACAATTTCAAATAGAAAAATTTTAATCATTTTAATTTGTTTGAAAGGAAAAAAAGAAAAAGAAAAAGTAATATCTATACCTTCATATTAATCCAATGATGTATATATTATGCATTTTTATAATAAATATTATATCATTTTTTGATAGAGTTACAATAATTTATAAATAAATTTACGTATTTTTGTGATAATGCTACACATTTAATGTATAACTTTATCATAAAAATGTATAATATTATTACAAAAATTCTTATTTTCTTTTATGAATTCAGGCGTAATAGGTGATGTTATAATCACCGTATAGGATTCTTGCTATTAAATTAAAATCATATTGGTTAAGGATTGCAACGCAGCGACCGTCTCAATTTGCATACAACCAAGCCGATCCAGTTTGAGATCCGAGAGACAGAGTCATAAATAAATGAGTCAAAATGTACAGATTCATAGGAGGTAGGCAGAGTGATATTCGGTAATAATTGATAGAGTTTTGGTATAAATAACTTTTATTATTTTATTATTTGTTATTTTTAGATATATCAAAATTAAATGCATCTAAAAAGTTTAAAAAAAAAAAAAACTAAAACATGTAAAAAGTTCACTAAAAAACAAACGAAAATCTAAATAAAAAAGCATACAGATTTTGTTCAAATTTGTATTTGTTTTTATTTAATATGTTTTCACATTTCAGTTAATTTTTTTACTTTTCGAAAAGTAAAATAAATTGACTAAAATATAAAAAATGTTTAGTAAAAATAAATTAATTATTTAATTTTTTTTTAAAAAAAGATTTAAATTAAGTGTCTCACGAACCAGAACACATGGCTTCAATTCATTGTCCATGGCACAAGACACATTTTTTTGCAAGACTCGAGTATAGGCATATGATACGGGTGTATACCATACACAAGTTATATTATTTTGGGGTATTTACGTGTAGATCTTAATAAATGGACTTATTATCTCATAGGTCTTATGGGGAAAATTTGTCATAAAAAAGCGTCACTAATTATAAGTTTTAGTAACAATTTATAAAAATCATGACAAAAAAAGTCACTAATTGTCAATTTTTAGCGACATATGTAAAAAATTGTCACAAAATAATTATTTTTAACAACAATTTTACCAAGACTTATTTTCAATAGGATTTTATGGGAATTAAGTCCACCTATCAGGACCTATTAGTAGTTTACCCTATTATTATTTTTGAATTTGAGTATCATAAATAATATAACTAAATGTTATGGACATGAAGTATAACCGAATAATTTTTGCATCATAATTAAGGGTTAGTTTGATAATAGGAGATGAAAAAAACTAGTATGTTTACAAATTTTTTTTGTTTTTGTTTGTCTTTTTATGAAACAAACATGTAAAAAAATAGAGAGGAAAGTGTAAATTTGACCTTTTTGTATAGTTTTTTTGACCTTTTGACTTTTTATTAATTTTTTTTAAAACTTTTTAACTATTATAGCTAGTTCTCAAACAAAGTCTAAAATAATGTCATAACTAAAATCACAATGTGTCCTAATTCACAATATAGTAGGTCATAACCAATAACATAAACGATATAAGTAAAAGTGCACATATACCTAACTTAAAACAAGTTGATCATATAATGGCAATTACATGTTCAGATTAGTTTTGTATGAAAATAAATAAATAAATAAACGGTCAAAAAATAAACGGTTTATACAAAATTGATGCAAACACATGATTTTTTTATCCGATTAATTTGATTTTTTGTAAGAATGATATACTCGATGAAATTTAAAATATGAACAGTTCAAATTATTGAAATGATATTGTAACTGGTTTTTCATGCTCCTCGGAGGGGTTTAGTCTCCTCAGGTACGATAGCCCTACAGTTTGGACTCCCGTGGTTCGGAATCTGGTTCCACAAGTGCAATGTGAATTAAAAAAAAAACAAATGAGTGTCCAAAACCGACATATCTTAGAAAATCCATTAATCATCAGAGATGCCAAAAATAAACTGCATTACCAGATTTCAAAGTCGTCACCTAAATATTTTTGAGAAATTTAGGAAACTCGTGACTCGTGCCAAAGGCTACTTGTCTGTCGTAACCAAAGTGTCTCAGTTCGGGAACTTAGGTATGAGAGGGGAAGGTCGTGAATTGAGCACCCCACTCACCCGATCAAAGATCGGCCTCTACTAATCATGATGTGAATTTTATGGACATTATATGTTCATGTTCCGATTATTAATATACTAACATTATTATGTGAGATAAACAAATATAGACCACGTCACTTACTTTGGATTGCTTTGATTTCATACTTTTTTGAAAAAGAGTTTTGGATATGTGCTACTTAAAAGAAAAAGTGAGCTCATATGTACAATAATTGAAGCAATTCCAATCTAAGCAAAATGGCCTTCATTCACAGGCATTCAAAGAGGTATTTCAAATAAGCACGTTGCCTCAAATAAGCACATAGCCTCGTGGTAGTATGCTTGTCATGGCAACGTGAACACACATGTAATGCTTAAGCAAAAAATGCTCATCTAGTACTCAACTGAGGCAAGCCAAGGAAAAGAGTACTATAGTTAGAAAAATGCATGATCCTATATGCAAAATGACTAATGCAACACATATAAGAATGCAACTACTAGGTTCTTCTTATTAACATGTCATATGGATTAACTGAAAACATGTGGTAACACACATATTCAAATAAGTACGAAATGATAATGATTTTCAAGAATGATGAACCAAACCTTAATGTATGCAAAAATGGATACAAAGCACGGTAAAGATATAAAATGAAAATATAATGCTATAGACAACCACGATAAGCATGTAAGTAAAAGGGAAAAAGAAATGGGAGTTGAAAGACGTACATCACATATTACAAATTTGCCCTCGCACAAGAGGGTCTGAATATCCTAATTAACTAATTATTACAAACACGAATGAATAAACTAATTAATTATTGCAAGTTTGAATGAAAGCTACTAATTAATTACAAATATGAATCAAATCGGCCAATCTTAAGTTATTAAACAAAAGGAGGGGAATCATATGCGTACAACCAAGAACATTCTCTGCAAACCTCTCTGTTTGCTGCCAGAACCTACCCTGTTTACAACAGACACTATAAGAAAAAAGGGCCATGTAACGCCCTCAAAATAAATGCATAAATCAGTCATTCATAATATCCACAGATATAGGAACATAGAATATATTCATTCATCAGAGTATTCTTTACAAAAAGTATTACATGTTGACAACAAAAGTAAATGCCCTACGGGCTTACAAACTTTCCAAGTCAACACTTGGTTTCAGCAAAAGAGAGTTCTAACTCTGAACATATTAAGCCCTTGGCTTGAATTCCATGTAATACAAAAGATAACTACAAAAATAAGCCTTCAGCCTCTAAACCTCTCAAGCTACATCCTTGGAGGCGGCATGTTACCTGTACCTGAAAATGATGTCCCATATAGAGTGAGCCAAAGCCCAGTAGAGATATACTAAACCAGGTATGAGAAATAACTAAAACATTAGCATTCGATGGATGGTTAACACTTATAAACCAATTTACATTCTTTACAAAGCCACCAATAAGTACATTCATGTTCCAATCCACTTCCCTTATTTATCCAATTCAATTCATAGACATGGTCCATTATCTGACCAAACAATTTAAATGAGACTACCACTCATCTTATTAACACTCCCATTATCTACAATTCAAAATGAGACTACAACTTGTATTTTTAACACTTCAATTATCAACAATTCAAAATGAAACTACAACTCATATAATCAACACTTCATATATTCAACACTTCAATTATTAACATTGTTTAGATGTACATAAGGTTTCGGGACTTTCACCCTAGACACTCCGACCAACTTAATTATCAATAGAGTCCATCCCCTATCTCCTCCCAAACAATGGAGTACATCCCCTATCTCCTCTCAAACAATATACATATACAATGTATTTAGAGACATAGTCATATACAATGACCCAAAAATTCACATATTCAATGTGTTAATTCCACCGTCACATTCAATGACATAATCCAGTTGATTAGTTTTAGTTTACCTAATCATCATGCAGTGTCTACAACAATCAAGACTATTATCCACCGATAGCCCAAAACAGTTATTTCTAAACAGATAAATAAATCTATCAAATAGATAATTTATTTCATTTTCCATCGGTGAGTGATTCATCGATCCAACTACACCATTCAACCACAATTCCATCTAATTTCATGATTTCCAAATCAATTTCATATTCCCACAATTTACCACATTAATTATACAAATTAATTATTCAAACTTAATTAGGGCATTTTCCCCCTTTCCTCAAACATCAACCCTAAGGCTCAATTTCATCAATTCTACACCCATAACCCATTTTTCCAAGGTCTCATATACACATGGAACTCCACATTAACAAACCTCTCTTTTATAATTTCAATTTCAAAACCCTAACTCCCCAAAATTTCCATGACTCACCATTTATACAAAATGACTAAAATTTATGTTAAAACTCATAAGAAGGAGTAGTTTATCCCTATCTCAAATGAAGAGATTCAAGGGAGATGATGAAGAAAACTCAAGATGCTCCAAAATCACAACTTTTCGGATCAAAATGGAGCCCACGCGAAGCTCTACCTTTCTTACAAAGAGACTAGGGTAGAGAGGCCCAAGAACAAGGTGTATTTGTAGAGAGAATGTATGTTTAGAGAGAGAAGCAGCCGGATTTAGGGTTTGGATGAAAAAGTGATGTATAACCCGCTGCTGCCAACTGATATATGCGAGGCTCGCTCGAGCGACCAGACACAACAACAACCTCACTCGAGCACAAGAAGCGTCACTCGAGCGAACAATGCGAAGCTTCAGGTCTGCAACCCAGAAGCCCGCTGGAGCGCAAGAGTTCTCACTCGAGCAAAGAAATACAAAACATAGAGCTCACTCGCTCGAGCGAAGAAACACAACCTTCAGGTCAAAAAGAGATGCAGACGCACACTTGAGCGCAAGAGTTCTCGCTTGAGCCAAGAGATACACCACTCAAAGCTCACTCGGGTGAAGGAACCCTGGCTCGAGCGAAGGAACTAAAACACGAAGCTCGCTCGAGCGAAGAAACCAAAATCTGGACAACAACCATTTGTTCTAACACCCAGCCAACCTGTTTCAAACCTGTCCAACACATCCCAAAACTCAAATACAAAGAATCAAAGGACGGAAACGAGAATAAGACGACAACATACAACTACTAGACCCGAGTCAGGAACACAATACATGACGGGGAAAACCGGGATCGCTATAGGCCATATAACACGGAAGCATTTGCGATGGCACCACTTACTGTTGCAAAAAGTGATTTTTTGTGACGGCATCACTTGTCATCGCCAATAAATCAGGTTTCAGCGACGGCACCATTTCTTGTCACAAAAAAGCAAGTTTGTGTGATGGCAATAACAGCAATAAAAAATAATGCGCATTTTTTATGACGGTAACCCCTGCTATCACAAATAAAGTTATTTTTTGCAACAGGATGAACTGCAGGAAAAAAAAAAAAAAAACGGTACTGTTTTGATACAACATTTCTCTTTTTACCCATTTTTTTATATTCCTGTCTCTCTTTATCTCTCTCTCTTTCTTGCTCATCTCTCTTCTCTTTCTCTTTCTCCCTTTCTCACTCATCACTCTTAAATTTTTCTGTATGTCTGCGTCTCTCTCTCTCTCTCTCTCCCCCCACACTGTGTTCACATTGCTCACTCTCTCTCCTCCCTCTTCTCGATTTATCGATCTCTTTTTTTTTTCTCTCTCTCTATCTCACTCTCATCTCTCTTCTTTCAATCACTCATCTCTCATTTCTCTTAATTACTTGTCGAAAGAGGAAAAAGTCAAAAAATGAAATGGGCCTCTGTGTGTGTGTGTGTGTGTCGCTCATCTCTCTTTTCTCTCTCTCTCTCTCTCTCTCATCTCTCTCTCACACTCATCACTATTCTCTCTGGCTCTTTCATTTCTCTTCGCTTTCTATCTCTGTTGCTCATCTTTCTTCTATGTCTCTCTCTATATCTCTCGTTCATCTCTTTTTGCTCTTTTTCTCCCCCTCTCTTTCTATTTATCTCTCACTTATCTTGTTTCTCTCTTTTTTTTCTCTCTCTCTCTCTCTCATCTCTCTTCTCTCTCAATCGCTCATTTCTTTCAATCACACTCATCTCTTTCTCTTAGCCTATTGTTGTTGAAAGAGGAAAAAGTCAAAAAATGAAATGAGTCTCTCTCTCTCTCTCTGTGTGTCTCTCGTTCATCTCTGTTCTCTTTCTCTTTTACTAATCTCTTTTCTCTATCTCTCTCACTTATCTCTCTTCTCTATCTCTCATCTCTCTTCTCATCTCTCTTTTCTCTTTTTCTATGTCTCTTTCTATATCTCTCTCATTCATCTCTTTTTTCTCTCTCTCTCTCTCTTCTCTATCTCTCTGTCTCTCTTGCTCATCTCTCTTCTCTTTCTTTCTATGTCTCTCTCTCTCTCTATATATATATATCTCGCGTTCACCTCTTTTCGCTTTTTCTCTCTCTCTTTTTCTCTCTCTCGCTGATCATCTCTTGTTTCTCTCTCTTTGTCTTGGGGCCATGATCAGTAATGGAAAAAAATTATTTTATAATCCGAGGGTATCACCTCTTAATGCTCCTCGTTACCATTAGCGAGTGTTTGGAGATGGGTTTTTCAACATCTTTTTATTAGAGATGGGCTTTTTGAGAATTTTATTTTTTTGTTTTTTTCATTTTAAAATGTTTTTTCATTATTTCTATTTTTCTATTATTTATATTTTTTGAGTTTTACTCGATTAGATCAACTAGAAAATAAAAATTTAAAAACTGTTGGTTTGTTTTGATTTTTTTTTTTTTTGGTCTTTAGCATAATTTTTATTTTTTTGTATTTTTGAAATTACAAAAATTTAACTTTTTCAAATTCAGTTTTTTAACTTTTTAACTTTGTGAATTTTGTTTTTTTCCCTTTGTACAAGGCATTTGTTAGCCGAGTTTGTTTTGTGAATATTCTAAAATTTAAACTATTTATGTAAAATACTAACTTTTAAAATTATTTATCAAACAAACATTTTAAATTCACAAATTCAAAATACGATTTCACATGGTCCATATAAGTTGTAAGTTGTGTTCTAGGAAATTACATTTTGAACTTGCGTTTTTAAAAAGTAGATTAGTTTGAGAAATCATTTATTTTTTTAGAATATTAAAAAAAAAAATCCTCTTTGTTACCTAGTCTTAAAAATTAATTTTATAAAAAAAACAACAGTGATATTGGGAGTTTGTTTTGCATTTTTTTTTTTGGGGTAATTATCTTGTTTGGCTTCTTTTTTTGCAAATAATGTTTTTGGCGACAGAAACTCCCCCTTGCAAATAAAAAAAATTTGTGACGGTGACGTCACAAAAAAAAAAAAAAAAAAAAAAGCCCAAAATCTAATTCGTGCTCGTTTCCCCCCCAACCAAAAATCCCCAATCTCAAATCCCTAATCTTTTGAACCAAAAATCCCTATCTCTCTTTCTCTCTCTCTCTCTCTCTCTCTCTCTCTCTCTCTCTCGACTGTGAGCAGCGGCATATGACTCTCTCTCTCTCTCTCTCTCTGTCTCTCTCTCTCTCTCGATTGTGAGCAGCGGCAGACGACAGCGTCAAGCGACAGCAGTGACAGATGACGGTGTCGAGCGATGGCAGTGATAGCATGAGATGGCATCGAGTAGCATGCAACGGTGGCAAACGGCAAACGACGGTGGCGAGCGAGCGGCAGTGTGTCTCTCTTCAACTCTTTCAGTCAGTCTCAATCTCTGAACTAGGTTAGCTCTTGAAATTAGCCTCCGTGGATGGATTGGAAATTAGCTTGTTGAATTACATCCAAACCTTTGATGAAGGGAACAATTCTCCTTTGTTGAATTGCTGAGGGTTTTTCAAGACTCCAGCTAATGTTTAGTTATGGTTGCATGCTTTCTTTCTTTGATTTATTTTTTTTAAATCTACATATTTATTTTTTGGCTGTTAGGCCCTGGGTTTTTCCCTTGTTTTGGTTTTCTGGTTTGCTATTTGCTATTGCTTGGGTTCATTTATCTCCCTTGGGAAATCCATCTAATATACAGAATGTGAGCAGAATGAGGCCACGAGATAAAATACAGGGCTCAAGTTATATGGTGTTAATTGTTGGTTTAATGTATAAATCTAAACTTCTTCATAATCTCATCCAGGGTTGATGATTCAGACCTCTGTTTTTTATATGGTTGTATTGTTGTGGATGATTTTGATTCAGATGATAAATTTGAGGAGTATAATGAAAAACAGGACTAGTAAAATATGACCTTGCATAATTTATGGGTACTGTTATTAGGGGCCATCTAAAATTTCATTCTTAGTGCAACTGCTAATAACCTTGAAAATTATGAAATTTAAACTCAGTATTTTCATTCAATTTTCTTCATATTTTTTAAAGCCCTTCAATCATTTTATTTATTTATTTATAATTATTTTTGGTGTTTTTTTAAAAAATATATGTATTTTTTTGTGCTTTGGTTCTCTTTTTTACTTCTCTCGTAATATGAGTCGTTTTCTTCACTAGTTAGCACTATTTTAAAATCTGTCAACTTTCAGAGCTAGATTTGAAAACCCTGCAGGTTAGCACTGTTTTATTCTTATTAAAAGCTAAGAACTTTTTTTTTTCTGATTGTTATGTAAAAGTACCAAAAATATCAAAACCCACTCCTTCACACATAATCTTTGCTCACATTGTAAAAATCAGAGCCAAACATCTTAAAAATATCAAATCCAAAAAGCTTAGAGCATCTCCAACCCTTAACTAATTTTTTTCATCTAATTTAATTCTAAATTTGAGTAAAAAACTTGATTTGATATTAGGTTTATGCTATGCTCATTTGCATTCCCTTTTTTGATGCTTTGATTTGAATTTTGTGAGGAATAAATGATTATGGTTTGCTTCAGCCAAATTAAACTAAGAAGTTCCTAATGGATTCATTTCTTATTTTTATATTTTCTTGTAATTCTACTCATCCATCTCAACTATCTCATTTCAGCTACACTTTTTTCGTAAACATGCTTTTTCTTAACCACCAAACATTTAGCACTATACATTAATAGATCCTTATAGCTATTCTATAAAAATTTTCCCTTAAACTTAACAGGAATATACTATGTGCAGAAGAGATATTTGAGGGAAGTATAAAGGATGGATAAGAGTTGGATTGACTTTCCAAATAGGATGTCAAGGGAATACATTAATGGGATTGATCAATTCCTTGTGTTTGCCTACACTAATAGGGCTGAAGGTTCAATGATTAGTTGTCCGTGTAGGAAATTGAGAATCGATACCATTTTATACGAGAGGGCATGCGGGGAGCATCTGATTTTGAATGGTTTTTTTAAAAAGTACAAACATTGGATTAATCATGGGAAATCTTACATATCTCTACATGGTAATCGAGAGAATGAAACATTAGCTAATTTAGACATTGTGGATGATATGGTTGGAATGATACAAGGGGCTATGGGAAATCCACATGCCGGTACAAGTGTTGAGGGTAATGAACCACAGGCGCTTGATCCCCATGCATCTGAACCCCAGCTCGATCCAAATGCAGAGACTGTAAACTATTTCAAACTTCTTCAAGATGCACAAAGTGAATTGTATCTGGGTTGTCAGAAGTTCACATCTTTGTCATTCATTGCTCGACTTCTACATCTGAAGGTGCTTAATCAGTGGACAGACAAGTCTGTTGACATGTTGCTTGAGTTATTGAATGAGGCGTTCCCATTGGGTGTGAAACTCCCAGACTCATATTATAAAGCTCAAAAGGTCACAACATATTTGGGCTTCACGCATGAGACGTGGGATGCATGTCCTAATAGTTGCATGTTGTTTTGAAAAGAGGTCACCAATCTTGATAAATGTGTCATATACAACAGTTCTATATGAAAATCAAATGGTGATGGTGGTTCAAATGGTCCTAAAAAAGGTGGCAAACAAATAACTGCAAAACAGATGAGGTATTTTCCTTTAAAGCCAAGGTTGCAGAGGTTGTTTATGTCATCCAAGACGGCCAAGTTAATGAGATGGCATGCAGAGGAACGAACTAATGACGGTGTCTTTAGGCATCATGCTGACTCTCTTGCATGGAAAGATTTTGATCGGCAGAATATTGACTTTAGCAATGATTGTCGAAGTGTAAGGCTTGGCTTAACATCTGATGGTTTTAACCCATTTAGGATGATGAACATAGTTCATAGCACTTAGCCTGTTGTGCTCATTCCATACAACTTGCCACCATGGATGTGCATGAAGCAACCACTTCTGATTTTATTTGTGCTTATTGACGGCCCGAAGGACCTAGTGACAAGATTGATGTGTTTATGCAACCGTTGATTGAGGAGTTGAAAGAACTATGGAATGACGACGTCTCTACATTTGATGCATCAACAAATCAAATTTTTCAAATGCATGCAGTTTTACTGTGGACAATTATTGATTTTCTTGCATATGCAAACTTGTCAGGATGGAGCACTAAAGGCGAATATGCATTTCCTTGTTGCAATAAGGAAACTACATCATGTTGGTTGAAGCATAGTAGGAAACAATCATACTTGGGTCATCCCAGATTTTTACCTAGTGGCCATAAATTCTAAAAGGATAAAGTATCATTTGATGGTAGTCGGGAATTCAGACTCAAACCAAAATTGTTGTCTGGAGCTGAGATGCAGCTACAATTAGAATCTGAGGGTATTTTAACCCAATACAAGAGGGATGGCCCTAAGGAAAGGCATAAGAGACAAGTAGAGAAAGAGAAAGCCGGACATCGCACCCATAGCTGGAAGAAAAAGAGTATCTTTTATGAACTGCCATATTGAGAGCACAATCTAATAAGACACAACCTCGATGTGATGCATATAGAGAAGAATGTTTGTGACAATGTGTTGTGGACAATATTAGGGGTTGCAGGAAAATCGAAGGATGGTGTTAATGCTCGGTGTGATTTACAAGAAATGAATATTAGAAAGCTCCTACATTTGCAGTTAAGAGGGTCGAATAAAGCTTATTTACCACCAACACAATTCACGATGACCAAAGATGAAAAAGATTTGTTCTTGAAAATGTTGAAGAAAGTTAGAGTTCCTGACAGGTATTCATCTAATATATCGCGTCATGTGCGCTCACAGGATAGAAGTATTGGGGGTCTTAAGAGCCACGATTGTCATATTCTGATGCAACAATTTATTCCATTGGCTATTCAAAGATCGTTACTGAAGAATGTAATTGAACTCTTGATTGAATTGAGCAATTTCTTTAGACAATTGTGTTCTAAAGTGAATCGTGCGACGAATTTGCAATATATTCAAGATCGTATCGCCATAACACTTTGTCATCTAGAGAAAATATTTCCTCCGAGTTTTTTTGATATAATGGAGCACTTGCCTGTACATCTAGCTGACGAAGCATTATTGGCTGTAGCGATTCAGTTTTGATGGATGTATCCAATTGAGAGCAATATGTGCATAATAGAGCTCATCTAGAAGGTTCAATTGCTAAAGGATATCTTATGGAAGAATGCATGAATTTTTGTGCACAATATCTCAATGATGTTGAAACCAAATCTAGTCGACCCGTGAGGAACTACAGTGCTGATGATAATCTGGGTCATGCTGTTGGTGAAAACACAAGCTTTTATCTTGATAATACTTCTTGGGTAGAAGCTCATCGGTATTGGTAAATGGTCCTCATAACCTAGCAAGGACGTTCAACGGGTATATAATGAATGGGTTTCAGTATCGAGTAAAGGCCATGGATGATTGTCGAGCCACACAAAATTGTGGTGTAGCTTTGAAGGCAGATACCATAAGTTATGCTAGTCAGAAAGACAAGAATCCTCATGTGGGGTTTGTGTACTATTATGGACAATTGACAGATATTGTTGAGATTCGATATTCTAATGAGATGAAGCATGTGTTGTTTAAGTGTGATTGGATTGACAACATTCACGGGAAGAAAGAAGATGTCTTTAATTTCACGTTGGTCAACTTGAACCATTTGTTGTACTGTGATGATCGAATTGCCAATGAACCTTTCATCTTGGCATCCCAAGCAGAGCAAGTTTAGTATGTTGCAGACCTATTAGAACCAGACTGGCAAGTGGTAGTGAAGATCTCTCAAAGAGGTTTATTTGATATAAATTTGACTAATCTAGAAATCAGCCATATATGAGCCAACAATTGGAAGAAAACATAATACTCCGTAATGAAGAAGTTGGTTGGGTGAGGCAAGCTGCATGAGAAGAAACACTTGATGTTGAAATAGGCTAATATTTAATAAACATCAGTAGTTGAATTAAGGCCAAGGTCGTAGTTAATCATCAGTTTCTTAATTTACTTTATTTTTGTAATTGTATTAGTTCAATTAATGTCGTATTATAGTTGATTCAAAACCATTCTCTATGTTTCTAATGTCAATTAATGTCATATTGCTTACAGATTATTATGGTAAGGAAGAGAAAGCATGATCATCCCCTACGCATGATGTCCGATGTAGTACGTAAGAGGACATCAATGGCACCACTATCACAGGAGGCATCACATCGACCACCATCAAAGGGGCCATTAGTGCCACCACCATCTGACCAGCCACCGCAGCGACCACCATTAGTGGCACCACCATTAGAGGAGGCATCACAATGGCCACCATCAGAGGGGCCATTAGTGCTACCGTATCAACCACCATCAGTGGCACCACAGCAGCTATCATCTACTCAACCTCCACGCCTACCATCGGTGCGTCCACCATCAGTGGTACCACAACAACTATCATCTCGACTAGAGTCATCATCTTCACAGCCAACCGCAGGTATATAAATTTGCTTTGATTTGTATGAAAATTGTTTAAATATAAATTTATTTATTCTCACTATATATAACTTGTTTATTCTCATTGTATTTTCCAGACCCTTCGACTTCTTCACAGCCCACCTTAGGTATAAGAATTTGATTTGTTTTAACATTATTTAAATTTGCATTTGTTTATTATCATTGTATATTTGTTTATTCTTATTGTATTGCGCAAGTCATGTTAGTTCTTCATCAACCTCGACTAGGCATGATAGAAGATGTGCCAAGGGCATTAAAGAGTGGGGTATTGGAACAAAGTTGGACATACAATTTGATGAAAATTACTGCCTAATAGGGGATAATGTGTCTAAGTTAACTACTTAACTTGGCATTATTGTGCGCAATGGTAACATTGTTCCTCTTACTTTTCTTGACTGGATCGCAATTCCTGACGATATTCTTGATGCTATTTGGAAGGATGTAAAGATAAAAGTATATTTTTGTCCAAAAATTCAAATTCCAAAATTGTTTTATTATTATTTAAACTTTTAAATTGTGTTTTGTAAGACAGTTTGAATGTATGCTCAGAGGAGTATAAGCCAATCTGCATGAAAACCTGTAACAACATATGGAAGGATCACAAGAATAAGATTAAGACCAAGTATTTCAAGCCTAGAAGTTCTGATCCTAATCTGAAGGATAATGTTCATTTCTACATCGTGTCAGCCAGTAGGAAGAACTTGTGTAGTATTGGCGTACTTTCGATGCAGACGTATACAAATAAGTTATATGTATGATATGTAAACATAGAAATCATATTTATATACTTCCATTTGTTGAACCTGTTACAGAAAATTGCAACTAAAAACGTTAAAAATCGGCGAGCTCGCTGCATACCTATACCACAAGGCGTACTACTTTTGCTCAGATCCGACATGAGGTTTATATTTTATTATTTTTATTTTTTTATATAAATAAGCATTATATATTTGCAAATTATTTGGATTCTAATTTTCATATTTCTAAAAAAATCTAGATGATCAGCAAGGGAGAGTCTACTGATAAGATAAATGTTTGGCTTATGATACGTAAAGTAGATGACCCTGAGGTTATCTAGACCTTGGTAGTTTCCAAACACCTAACATTGTATTTAAATTTTATTTTTTATTTTTTGTGTGTCAACCATCTTAATTTGACATATACTTGTATGTCTTATTCAATACATGATGAGTTTAATCGTCAACTCTCCATGCTACGTGAGGATTGCTGGATTTTAGAGGCTAGGAATGCCATTTCCATGACTTGATAGGTCATGATGGACATGGATATTGTCGCACTTACGGGAGAACTGTGCCTTAGAGTGTGGTGTATAAAGATGGTGCTGGGTCATCATGATCAACACCACAACAATTGACTATTGTTCAGATCACCCAACAAGTTCGGGCAGAGCTAAGGGATGAGTTGAGGGAGGAGCTGAGGGAGGAGATGCATGCAGAGTTCTCTATACATTTACAGCACATGAGAGCTGAGATGATGGCCATTGTGTCACAGGGTGCAAGTGTGGATGCCAACAGACAGGTTTGATATAAATTAAATTGTTTGATAGTTAAATTTTCACACAACATATATATACATATATATAATAATATTTGAATATGATTAACACATTATGTATGGACTGTCATAGGCTCCTGATGCATCGAGTGGCCACCGGGTATTTAGGGAATCTGTAGGAGACGAGACTCCATATACATGACCACTAGAAGATCAGGTATAAAACGTATCCTTGCATTCTAATCGGGTTCCCGGTTTGGGAGTTGGAGCCTGATTTCGGTAATGATAAACTAGTTCTTTAAACTTAGAATTCGAGGTGTTGACACCCCAAAATCACCAAACAACATCAGATTAGCACAAAACTTGGCATACATGACTGCCTAGGAATGAGAGACTTGTAGGAAAAGACGGGACTCGAATGGGGTTCTGGTTTGAGAGTTAGAGCCAGATTTTGGTGACGGTAAACTAGTTCCTTAAAAACTTAGAATTTGAGGTATTGACACCCACAAATCTCCAAACGGCATTGGATTAGCATGAAACTTGGCACACACGACCGCCTAGGCAAGAGAGACTTGTGGGAGAAGACAAGACTCAAATCAAGTTCCTGGTTTGGGAGTTAGAGCCGGATTTCGGTAATGACAAATTAGTTCCTTAAAAACTTTGAATTCGAGGTGTTGACGTCCCAAAATCACCAAACGGCGTCGGATTAGCACGAAACTTGGCACACACAATCGACTAGGCACGAGAGACTTATGGGAGAAGACGGGACTCGAATCGGGTTCTTGGTTTGAGAGTTAGAGCCAGATTTTGATGACAGCAAACTAGTTCCTTAAAAACTTAGAATTAGACGTGTTGACATCCCAAAATCCCCAAACGGCATCAGATTAGCACGAAACTTGGCACACACGACCGCCTAGGCACAAAAGACTTGTGAGAGAAGACATGACTTGAATCGGGTTCTCAATTTGGGAGTTAAAGCTGGATTTCAGTGACGGCAAACTAGTTCCTTAAAAACTTTGAATTCAATGTGTTGACCTCCCAAAATACCAAACGACGTTGAATTAGCATGAAACTTGGCACACACAACCGCCTAGGCACGAGAGACTTGTGGGAGAAGACGAGAATCGAATTAGGTTTTCGGTTTGGGAGTTAGAGCTGGATTTCGGTGACGGCAAACTAGTTCCTTAAGAACTTAGAATTCGAGGTGTTGACGCCCCAAAATCACCGAACGACGTCAAGTTAGAACGAAACATGGCACACATGACATCAAATCACCTTAACTTCAACAACAAGGTCTCTTTCAAGGCCTAAACCCCTTCCTATGAGCAAGACAAAAGGCAGACCTTCAAGCCAAGCCAGGGTCAACAAACCAGGTCCAGCCAACAAGCTTGAGCTATGAAAGAGAACAACAACTTCTATGACTTCCTAGGCACAAGAGATTTGTGAGAGAAAACGGGATGCGAATTGGGTTCTTGGTTTGGGAGTTAGAGCCAGATTTCGGTAACGGCAAACTAGTTCCTTAAAAAATTAGAATTTGAGATGTTGACGCCCCAAAATCACCAAATGGCGTCGGATTAGTATGAGACTTGGCACACATAACTGCCTAGGCATGAGAGACTTGTGGGAGAAGACGGGACTCGAATCAGGTTCCTGATTTTGGAGTTAGAGCCAGATTTTGGTGACAACAAACTAGTTCCTAAAAAACTTAGAATTCGAGGTGTTGACGTCCCAAAATCACCAAATAGCGTCGGATCAGCACGAAACTTGGCACACACGACCGCCTAAGCACGAGAAACTTGTAAGAGAAGATGGGACTCGAATCGGGTTCCTGATTTGGGAGTTAGAGTCGGATTTTGGTGACGGCAAACCAGTTCTTTAAAAACTTAGAATTCAAGGTGTTGACGCTCCAAAATCACCAAATGGCATTGGATTAGCACGAAACTTGGCACACATGACCGCCTAGCTATAGACTCCCCATTTTTTACCGCTCTTTTGACTTGGATGTCAATATTTGCATACTGTGGATGCGCCCCGCGTGAGGGCCTCACCCCACAGTTCGGTCTCGATTTGTGTATCGGTTCTTAATCTTGAACCAAAGAGTCCAAATCCGGCAAATCGTTTTGAGAAAACAGATTTTTAGAAAAGAAGTGCCGAACATGGACTGCTTTGTCAGATATAGAGTCGCCACCTAAATATTTTTTATGGGGAAATTTAGGAAACCCTGACTCGGTGCCAAAGGCCACGTGTCCGTCATTACCAAAGTTACCTTGGCTCGGGAGCTTGGGTACGATTGGGGAAGGTCAGCTATGAGCACCCCCTCTCGCCCGATCCGAAGATCGGCCTCTACTAACCGTGATATCTTGTTTTGAAAACATTATGCATTCTTATTCTGGTTAATTAGCTAGAATTACTATGTGATGCACACAACACAAAAGTATAGACTAGATCGCCTAATTTGGAACGAAGCATTGCATATCCGTTTGTTTGAAAAACATTTGAAATTTGCTACTCGCAAGTAGGCTAAAACACGGATTTCAATGAGTTGTTCCAACTCAAACAATCCAACCTTCATCCACAGGCATTCAGGCAGTTTATATCATATAAGCATCTAGCCACATGGTAAGCATGCTATCATGTTAACATTCATACTCATGCGAGATGCTAAAGCATAAAAGCTTACCTAGTGCTCCAAGCCAAAACAGAAACTAGTTAGTAATCATATGCATGATCGTAGTTCATGTTAAGATGGCTAATGCAACGCATACAGAATGTCACTAGAATAGGCTCGGCTAATCCTAGGATGGTATGTGGAATGCAACAAATAGCACATATTCAAGTTAGATTTGAAATACTATGCGGTTAGCATAATGCGCCGAGCCCGGTGCATGCAAGACTGATGAATGATGCACGCATGCATAGCATAAGGTATGCTAATTTAAATATGCCCTAAAACTAACCATCAAAAGCAGGTAAGTAAAAGGGAGAAAGAAGTGGGGCTTGGAAGACATGCACATACGCACCCACACTTATTACAGATTCGCCCTCGCTCGGAGGGACCAAAAGAATAATACAAATCAATTAACCTACAAGCTAATTAAATATTACAGACCACTTAACTAGTTAAGCAAATTAACTAAGCTAAGAAAGCAGTAAAAGGCCTCGGAAGAGGGTCCAATGCACGCGTGCTCGGGTTTGCTCGGAAGTCCACTGCTATGCGCAAGTTGCCTCTGTTTTCCCTGCTCTGCTCCTCTGATCATTGCACGAATCCCAAGATGCACTGCTTGGACACTATGGAACACCACCGGCCAAGACAAATGGTCACCGGCCACTGGAAATGACCACCGGCCACTGGAAATGATCACCGGCCATAAATTGTTGGTCGGTCGGCACTAAAGATGGCCGGCCAGCCAACTCTTCCTGCAGAATCCTGTTTTGACAGCAGCAGAGGGCAAAACAAGGCATAGCAAGGCATTTCAAGCAAATGTGTGCACAACCACATCCCTTATCATGTTTGTGACTCAAAGGGACATGGTTCTCGATTCTCGGACCACCAATCGCGCATTTCAATGCGTGATGGCCCAAGAAGCCAAGTTGTGCATTTTGATTTCAAATGAGATGCACATCAAACAAACAAGTGAGGCTCAACCTCTATCATACTCAATTCAAGAGGCTAAGCATGCATGTCAATGCAATGCATCCTAGACATGTGAGCTAGTATGCAACATGGCAATGCAAACAAGCAAACAATGAACAAGTATGCAAGCTAGTGGACATGCAAGACATGATGCAATCAAAGCATGCAAAGTGTAAGACATGTGACAACATGTAAAGAGTGCACTTAAACTAATTTGGGCAGCCCTCAACTAGGCCCAAAACAGTGGCCATGTGATGAAAATGAGGCAACCAAGATGCACGAAATAAGCCCCGAAACCCCAAAGCTAGGCACGTGTATTGAACCACAAGTATGCAAAGCAAGCACTATTTGACCATGAAGCACAAAGACAGAGCCAAAGCAGTCCCAAAACATGCACATTTCTAGTTTAAAGCATGGCCAAAAGATGCTAGCATGATGGACTAAAATAGCATGCAACTTTGACTAGCAAACATGGTTTACATGGCAAGTGTATGAAGCATATGAGAAGTCATCAAACCAGCCAAAAACAGTGAATAAAACATGTAAAAATATGCCCAAATAATCATTGAAATGTAGCCAATGCACGCAAAAATGATGAGCTTCTTTAGAGGGCCATACAAGGGATTATTAAGCACATATATGATGGACATGTAACAAGGCCAAACCAACTCTGGAAATTAATTATGACAGCCCTAAAACTCACCAAAAAGGGCTTGAAATTGATCAATAAGGCATACAATGAAAGGCCCTCTTGAAAGGCCTTGAGGAGGGTTGCTCCTCACATGCATGAAGGACATAAAGAATGGCCAAAAGGGCCTTGGACAGAGTCAAGGCAGACCTCAAAACCCTCAGAATGAGGCCTGGAAAGTGACTTCAAAGCATGCAAAATAGGGTCCCTTTGGAAGGCCAAAAAGACCACCAAACAAGACAAGGAGAGAGGGGGTTCACCCCCCTCTGATTTTGGCCCTCAAAACAGCAAACCTACCACTAAAAATCCACTGGATTTTAGTGGCTAGGAGGCCAAGCAAGAGCTTGCTCGAAGGTCTCAAAGAATGGCACAAAACAAGGCCAAAACAAGCATGCAAGAGGGGAGATGACCCCTAACACCAAAATAGTCTTAAACAAACATCTTAAGCATGCAAATACAACACTTTTTTTAGTTTATAGTTAAGCTCAAAACAGCATGCAAGATAGGTTAAAGACTAGTGCAAGAATGGGGGAAATAAAGTAAATAGTGTTACCCTTGAAGAACACTTGAAGAACAGCAACCTCAGCCCTCTTCTTCTGATCAAAACCGACCCAAAGCTCCAAGAACAAACCCTCAAGACCTCCCAAGTCGAAGTATGGTGTAGTAGTAGGTGACTTAGTGCAAAACTAAGAAGAAAACACACCTTTAGGCCCTCAAACACACACAAAAGTAGAGAGAGAGGGAGATATAGAGAGAGAGGGTGATATATATCAGATATGTATGTATTAGGGCTGGTTTTTGCTGAACCATCTCAAAGAAGGAGAGGGTTTGCTTATATAGGCAATGGAATGGCTTGAAGCTTCTCAAAGAAGCTAAACAAGAAAAGGGTCAAAGGGGGCAAGGGGGCCAAGGCTTCCTGAGGAAGCTGGGACAGCTGGCAAGCTTCTTGAGGAAGCTAAGACAAAGGTCCAAGCTTCCTCAAGAAGCTAGACCAAAAGGGTGCAAAAGGGGCAAAACAACCGCACTTATGCACGGGGGAGAGGGTCTGTGCACTCCAGCTGGCACAGCTGGCATGTATTATGCTTGAAAAAGGCAAAGAGGTGGCATCGGCCAGAAAAGGAGGCAATCGGCCAAATATTTGGCCGGCTGGCTACTTTTTTTGGCTGGCCGGCAAATTGATGGCCGGTAGGTGCTTCCAAGGCCAAAAAGTGGCCGGTGGGTGTCCAGAGTGAAGCCCCAGAAGTTAGGTTTCCAATGCCACAAACCTTGCATTAAAATTCCTCCTGTGTAAAAAGTTATGCCTTTTTTGGTGAAGCCGCGCAGATTCGATCCAATCGGACTGATCCCCTACTTCAACAAACCATATCTCCCCCACCCGGACTTGGCTTTAGGAGATTCTTGAGTGCAAAATGAAGCCCCGGAAGTAAGCTTTCCAATGGTGGTGGCCTCATAGCTGAAATCCAAGTATGAAGATGAATAGACCCGATTCAGCGAGGGCTGCTCGACTCTCTTCCACCCGGATTCATGCCGAACTTCTTCTCCAACTTGTTTTCTCCCCTCTTCTCCTCTTTTCTTCAACTTCAAACCCCTAAGTAAGGTGTTTTGAAAGATTTTTCAAAGATTTCATCTCTCTTTCATTCATTTCCACTTTGTCCTTGCTTGGTTTATCGAAAAGCGCATTATTTGACAAAATGTGAGCCTCGGAACATTGTAGAAACTTTATTTCAAAAATGTTTTGAAAGAGAGGGTTTTAAGGTCTAAAAACCATTCAAAATAGCTTTGGTCCAAAATGGGGTGTGAAGTTGGGATTTGTCTCTCTCATTGCCGAAGAAATTGAACCTTTGCCCTGCACACCTTTTACCACCAAGTAAACCATCAGTAACGCCCAAGTCTTAAGGGCGGTCAAAAATGGGGTGTCTACAGTTGCCCCTCTTTGACAAAACTCGAAAGTCAAGAAGTGACGTGAGTGAATGTCAAAGCCCAGAGACGACCCGTTTTTGACAAGGCCGAAGACTTGGACAAACGGGCAATATAATCAAAGAGATGTGCCCGCAGGCAGCGGCAGAATGCAACTAACAATGCAAGAAGCCGAACATAACTTATGATTATGCAAAGAAAGCTCTAACGAAGCATAACAATGCAACAGTTTTAAGCAAGCAAAAACCAAACTACATTACAATGCAGAAAGGATGTAAGAAAATTATTGCAGTTCTCACTGTGAATACAGTGTGCATGTGTGATAGATACACAAAGCGAACGTGTGTGATTGATACACAAAGCGAACGTGTGTGATTGAGACACAAAACGAGCGCGTGTGATTGATACACAAAGTGAGCATGTGTGATTGATACACAAAGCGAGCGTGTTTGATTGATACACAAAGCGAACGTGTGTGATAGACACAAAGCGAACGTGTGATAGATACATTATATGAACAAAGTGCGATTGATACACTAAATGAAAGAAGTGAGCAAAGTGTGATAGATACACAAAAGGCAAACACAAAGTGTGATAGATGCACTAAGTGAACAAGTGTGATGGATACACAATAGGTGAACACAAAGTGTGATCGATGCACTTAGTGAACAAGTGTGATGGATACACTAAAGGTGAACACAAAGTGTGATAGATGCACTTAGTGAACAAAGTATGATTGATATACTAAAGGTGAACACAAAGTGTGATAGATGCACTTAGTGAATAAGTATGATGGATATACTAAAGGTGAACACGAAGTGTGATAGATGCACTTAGTGAACAAGTATGATGGATATACTAAAGGTGAACACGAAGTGTGATAGATGCACTTAGTGAACAAAGTATGATAGATATACTAAAGGTGAACACGAAGTGTGATAGATGCACTTAGTGAACAAAGTATGATGGATATACTACAGGTGAACACGAAATGTGATAGATGCACTTAGTGGACAAAGTATGATGGATATACTAAAGGTGAAAACGAAGTGTGATAGATGCACTTAGTGAACAAGTATGATGGATATACTAAATGTGAACACGAAGTGTGATAGATGCACTTAGTGAACAGAGTATGATGGATATACTAAAGGTGAACACGAAGTGTGATAGATGCACTTAGTGGACAAAGTATGATGGATATACTAAAGGTGAACACGAAGTGTGATAGATGCACTTAGTGAACAAGTATGATGGATATACTAAATGTGAACACGAAGTGTGATAGATGCACTTAGTGAACAAAGTATGATGGATGTACTAAAGGTGAACACGAAGTGTGATAGATGCACTTAGTGGACAAAGTATGATGGATATACTAAAGGTGAACACGAAGTGTGATAGATGCACTTAGTGAACAAGTATGATGGATATACTAAATGTGAACACGAAGTGTGATAGATGCACTTAGTGAACAGAGTATGATGGATATACTAAAGGTGAACACGAAGTGTGATAGGTGCACTTAGTGAACACAGTATGATGGATATACTAAAGGTGAACACAAAGTGTGATAGCTGCACTTAGTGAACAAAGTATGATGGATATACTAAAGGTGAACACGAAGTGTGATAGATGCACTTAGTGAACAAGTATGATGGATATACTAAATGTGAACACGAAGTGTGATAGATGCACTTAGTGAACAGAGTATGATGGATATACTAAAGGTGAACACGAAGTGTGATAGATGCACTTAGTGAACAAAGTATGATGGATACACGAAAGATAATGACGTGAATATGTGCATGACAGATACACAAAATGAGGATGTGTGTGATAGATACACAAAATGAGAATGTGTGTGATAGATAAAATAAAAGAAGTGTGATTGATACACTAAGTGAAGAGAGTGTGATACACAAAATGAGAATGTATGTGATAGATACACAAAATGAATGAAGTGTGATTGATACACTAAGTGAAGAGAGTGTGATTGATACACTAAATGAGAATATGTGTGATAGATACACAAAATGAGAATGTGTGTGATAGATACACAAAATGAATGAAGTGTGATTGATACACTAAATGAATGAGAGTGTAATAGATACACAAAGTGAATGAATTGTGATTGATACACTAAATAAATGAGAGTGTAATTGATACACTTAGTGAATGAAGTGTGATTGATACACTAAATAAATGAGAGTGTAATTGATACACTTAGTGAATGAAGTGTGTTTGATACACTAAATAAATGAGTTTAAACGGAACTTCTTTGAATGAACCGTACATACAATATCGTGCATGAATGAGGAAGAAACTTGATAGGTACGATGCATTACAATGCATGATGCTTAAGGAAAGCAATAAATGGACAAAGCGATGCTTAAGAAAGCACCTTATGAGGTGAGTGGCGGTGAACCGCTCTTCTCCGATTGGGACCCCCCCTTCTTGTGTTCTTTGAACACTTACCTTCAACTCACAGTACAAAGGTTATGAAATGCTGACAAGTAACAACATCTGTATGTAGGAGCTACGGCTGCCGCTTTTCTTCCTGATCATATTCACCACTTTCCCTATTCTCCAACGGGGTGACAGACTAGGTTGGTTCAGTATCCAGAATTGAGGTGCATGCATGCTATCTCAACCTATGGGGCTTCCATACAGATTTCAAGCCGGGGATACACCCCTGGGTATTTAAACCAGACTTTAGTCTCGAAAATCCCGAACCTTTACGTTCTAGGCAGTAGCCATTCGAACTCTATTTTCCACCGTCGCAGTTAGTTTCCTAGGAACTCATCGCAAACACAGCCGAGATGCCTCTGGCAGGGAATGGTACTCAGGGAGAGCACTTTTGATCGCCATTCTGGCTTGAAGCAGACTTGATCTTGAGCTTGAGGTAGAGGCACACTCATACTTCAGAGCATTGGCAAGACCTGAAATGGTACATCCGGAATACAATCTCGGAATTTGCAGAAGTTGAAACAAACTCAGATGCTCCTAATTTTCCCTGTTTTCTTTTGCTTTGCAGTCCAGAACCCACATAGCTTGAGATAGGTCCTGGTTTTACTGTTTCCACATGACCCGGGTTAAACCCTGCGGTTTTTGAAAGATCAAAATCCTGTTTTGCACAACTGTGGAGAATGGCACGGCACTCTGAGCACAAAACGATTTTTTTGAAATTTTAGATTGAGAAGCGAGTTCTTAACTGGGTATTGAGCCTACGACTGACCACAGCAAAAACGACTCAATCAAAGAAAAACAAAGGGTAAACAACCTAAACACATCGAGTAACACTCGAAACGACCCAAAACAAGAATCGAGGTAAAACGAAAAGAAACAACACTCAAACATGCACAGGGAGCCTGTTTTTCTGGGTATTATTTTCCACCCTTTCTTATTTGTGATTCTCACATCACTCAGCCCTCAAGCTCTATTTTTCTGAAAAAGCCATTTTCTCACTTTTTCTCTCAACGCACATCTCTCTATTCTTCAATCTCTCATTTTTTATCCCTCCCCTGGTCGGTTGATGGATAAACAAGAAATTGCGGGCTCTTATCCCTAGCTTGCTGCTAGATTCTTCTTCTTGTTCGCAACAGTGAGTTTCTTCCACAGAGGGGCTGCGCTACAATTGGGTGTGTAGCAAATCTGCAGCTGACATCGGTTGACGATGCTCTGCTGGGGAGTTTGGACGTGATTAGATCTGTCTAGATAAGGGAGTGGAATATCTTGTCCCATTCTGGTTTTTGCTTCGCACTTGGCTCGATACCTCGTTGCTTAGAGGATGAGAGAGCTTCCAGCCCTTTGTTGTTAGCTTCAGTTGTGCCCTTTTCTGGCAAGTAGAGTGCCCTTTCTGGCAAATGCATTGACCACAGGGAAAAGACAGGAAGCCTGACTCAACTGTGCCCCTAGTTCATCATTTTGACCATTTTTTGTTTTGGTTTTCTACTAAAACAATTTTGATCAGCATAAGAGTTTGATTAACATGCTTGTTCGATTTTTTGATTTAAAATCATGCAAGTTAGGTTATGAGCACTGAAAATTTTCCCTTTTTGGGTCCAAGAAATAGTTCAGTTTTGAAAAAAATGGAATAATTTTCGAGAAAATTAGTTAACCTCAGTAAAAATTCTCAAAAACTATTTTTGCAAACGGCCAGTGCTCAACAAGCACGGAACCTACTCTTGAGATGCACAACCTCGGATCTGAAGGAAAATTGCCCCTTGCTCGAAGAAAGCTGCATGGCAACGGAAAGTTGCCCCTTGTTTGAACGGCACCGCAGTGCATTGAATGGCAACGGAAAGTTGCCCCTTGTTTGAATAGCACTGTGGCACACTGCAATCAATCCTCAAAGTGACGATCACAACCGAACTCTCGGATATAGAGAAGGCAAAGACGATCAAAACCATTACATGGACACAATCGATTTTAGAGGTGTTTGTGGCTGGACTTTAGAATGAAGTTGCCTACGTATCCCAAACATGGGAATCAAGCCTTCCGTAGTTCGGGGTTAAGGTACACTCAGGTATTAACCTCTCCTTTTGCGCTCTAACTTTTGCCAAGGCCGCCCTCTCTGGGTTTTCAACCTTGCGAGCTTTGTTCTTCTTTTCTGTTCAATTCTTTTCATTTCTTTTTTTTCTTTTTTTTTTTCATTTTCTTCTTCTCTTTTTTTTTCTTTTTCTTTGCATTTTTTCTCTTTTTTACTTTTTCTTTTTTGTTCTTTTTTTTTTTTATCTTTTTCTTGCTCTAACTTTTGCCTGGGTCGCCCTTCCGGGTTTTCGGCCCAACGAGCCTCTCAAGGGTAAAAGTGTAGCTTTGTCCATGTCAGATGGTTTTGAGATCCTGAAGTCATCTGAATCCAGGAGAATGGCTGTTGTTCGCTGATGATGCAGGAGTCCATCCAATGGGGGGCTGAATTTGCCCCTAGTGTTGTGGATAGGAACTCGGTGGTTCTTCAACAATTCTTCTTTCTTCCCTTCTGGGATTTGGCATTCTTGCCGATCTTCATCTTTGACTCTTTGAGCACCTTTGAAATTCTTTTGCCCCTAATTGGAGGGGTGCTTCTGATCTAGCTTCGCAAGCTTCTTTTAACGACAACTGATCTTCTTGATCTAACTTCCCTGCCCCTAGTTCGAGGGCTGCTTCGAATCCGGCCACACAGGCCTCACATCGTGGTTGACCATTGAACACTCTGAATCCAAGTTTGAAAGCAAGGGGGTCAAGTCTTGAGGCTGAGAGCGATCCTAAGCTGCACAATCTCAAGAGCGATTCCACACATGTCTTCGCAGGACCGCGCAAAACATTTTTTGAATTTTTTTTTAAGAAAGCGACAAATTGCTCGCGCTGAAGACAGTGTAGAACCAATCTGGATCAAAGCTAGGGTCCTTCTCAGTACCCACACTAACAAGCATGATTTCATTCATTAAGGGCTTAGCACGCCTCTCTTTTGATCAAAGTTTTGCAAATCCCGAGGAATTCCTCCCTCTTTGTTTTCACCGCAGTGTTCAAAAAGTTTTGAAAAACTCAGGTCATTACAATGACTTCAAGGCACAGAAAGACAGAGCTTCTAGTCAAATACTGCCATCTCATTTAGAATTTCTGGCACAACTGGCACACGGCAGAAGCAAACACAAGAGTGTGAAAATCACTGATGTTTCATTCAAAATCTGTTGGCACAACTGGCTCCCTGGCAGAAACAGACTCAAAACAAAACGAAAAGACAAACGCAAAACAAAATGGTGACGCCCGAGGTAACACCCCCGGAATCACCCGACCACAGGACTGACTCAATACAACAAGACAGACCCTTAATCGAAAAGACTGACTCAAGACAAAAAGACAGACTCAAAACAAAACTACAAAACTGACTCAACACCCAAGTCAGAAACTACAAAACTAGCATTCGCAAATGCTCAAAACAATGCGTGCCAAACGCCACATCTGGAGTAAACTGAGCGCTGCCTGCAGGTGGTTCATCCCCTGATCACATAATCACATTATCCCCCACAAGTTCACTGACCCAATGACGATAGACTTTGCTAGACGGGTGCGGCGATGACCTTGTTGTCAAACAAATCTTGTACATCATGGCGCAGACGAAAGCAGCTATCGGTCTCATGACCTGTTTGTTGATGGTACACACAGTACTTAGTTTGGTCATGCTTTGGAGGGAGAGGATCAGGTAGAGGCCGTTGTTCCAATGGTTTCAAATGTCCTTTCCGGATTAAAACCTCTAGAGCCTTTGACAAAGGCATATGAAGTGGGGTAAAAACCCTCTTGGCTCGGGGTAGGTATTTGGTTTTCTGTGAGCTACTTCCGGATGCACCGGTGAATGGGGTAGCTTTTTTTGATGTGGTGGTGGTGACCATGCCCACTTCAGAAGATCTTGTAGCTGCATCACCACTGATGGTCGCATTCGAACTGCGGGAAAACGCCCGCCTAGGCTGCTCCTTCTCCTGGTCAATAAGGCCTTGCTTCATGGCATCCTCGATCTGTACTCCCATCTCATGCAAATTTGAAAAGGTAGGGAAGGGGAGCACGATCATTTTTTGCATTAGTTTGGGCTGGAGGTTGCACACAACCATCCGTATCTAATCCTTATCAGTAGGCCTTATAGTCATCATTGAGGCCTTGGCCCTCCAGCGGGCCACAAATTCTGAGAAGCTCTCCATAGGCTCTTGCCTCGTCATCTCAAGATCACGGGTTGTAATCTCGATTTGCGTGTTATACGAGTATTGTGCAACGAAGGCCTCGGCCATCTCATCCCAATTCCTCTTGACATCATTTTCTAACTTCGCATACCAGATAGCGGCCACTCCCGACAGGGTCCGGCCGAACAATGAAAGTTTCTGCAGTCTGGTAAGGCCCATCGGCCTCAGTATGTCCGAAAATAACCGGAGATGCACCATGGGATCCCCAGATCCGTCGAAGCGGTCGATTTGTGGCATCATGAAATGATCTGGCAGCGTCACAGCCACGTCAGTATATCCGTCCTCAATGTTGGGGATGGACTTTACCCTTTGGGATTTCTTAAACATCTTCTCAAGTTTGCTTAATTTCAATGATGTAGGGTCGACCTCGAACTCGAAGGGAGAGTCCGGCAGATTGGTAGGTGTTTTGGATAGTTGGGGTAAAATTGGGGGCGGAGCTGGCTCTACCGGAATGTCCGTATCTGCCTGGACATTTGGTGTCTCTTCGGGTGTTGGAGCTCCTGGTGGGGGAGGAGCTTGATGCGAAGCAGATGCTCCGTTTTGCTGTTGCAGCCTAGTGATTAGCTCTGCCTTTTGGGCCATGATCGCTGTAGACACCCCATTTTTGACCGTCCTCAAGACTTGGACGTCACCGTTGGAACACTCGGTGATTATCCATGTTTGTGTTCGCTTGGAGTTCCCGGAGTTCTCGGCTACGTGCGCCTTGCCTCAGGACCTCCGAACTCGACCGTTTTGTGTCTGGTTTTGCACCAAACACCTGTGTTTTGCCCTAGAGGGGCAGGGAATGCTTTTTGAGACATCCCCACACACCACCGGCTGTGGCTAGAGGCCACCGGCTGGCTGTAGTTGCCATCGGCACTTTGTTGTGCCGGTCGGCACTATTTGTTGCCGGTCGGCACTATTTTTGGCAAAATGACCATTTTGCCCTGCCGACTCCTTTATAGCTGTTTTTGGAGATATTTTCAGACAGCTTTCTTGCACTTGTTTCCCCTCCATACACGTGTATGGAGGGATGAGCCCTTGGATGCCTTAACTTGTAAGTTTTGGTGCCTATAAGAGAAGGCTTCCTCCTCTTGGCTCAAGGGTTAGAAGATTGGAGAATTAGACATTTTAGGAGAGGGAGAAGCTCTGGTTTTAGGTTAGGTTTTGTGTATCTATCCTATCTCTCTCTTTCTCTCTTGTTTTGTACACTAGGTGTTTGTGACTTACTATTGCTCACCAACACCTAGTGTTTCACCTTCCTCTTGGAACTGAGGTGCTAAGGGCTTGTTCTTGGTGTTCTTGGCTGGTTTGAAGCTTAAAGAGGCATCAAGGTTACCATTGTTGGAGTTGATCATCAAGGGTAAGAAACTACCCCCTTTTCCCCCATTCTTGCATTCCATTTTTGCCTAGTTTAAAACAGTTTTTGTGCTTAGTCTATAACACATAAAAGTTCTGTTTTTTAAGCCTCTTTATTGTTTATTAAGAGTGCTTGGTGGTTTGGGTAGGTTTGACCACCCTTAGGCCTTGAAAAGGCCACTTTTGGTGCTATTTTGCGAGAGATCCGAGACCTTGGTGCTTGGGCCTCTTCACCACTGAAATCTTGAGGGATTTCAGTGGTGAAGATGGTGCCTTAAGGTCCCAAGAAGGAGAGGGCCACCCCCTCTCCTTGATGTCCTTGAAAAGGGTAAGATTTGGCCTCTTAAGGGAGCATAGTTTTGATTGTTTGTTGAGCATGTCTTGGCTGCATTTTATGTTTATTATGCCCTAATATGACATTGCTAAGTGTTGGTTTTAGCACTCCTTGCATGCTTTGCATAGTTGCTTTGTAATGCCTTAATAGTCCCTTAACATGCCTAGGTTGTTAGCCCTAGTTTGAGCATGTTTTAGGCCTAGATCCATGAAGTGTATATGCTTATTTTGCCATGTTTTAGGTCTGTCCTAAGTCATTTTGGTCAATCTTAGCATGTATCTTGTAGCTCCTTTGCATTTTAGGCTTGCTAGCCTTTGAGTATGCATGTGTAGCATGCGTTGCTTACCTCATTTTGATGGTTTGGAACCATTTGGCATGTCATTTCAGTCCATTTAGCATGCTTGTTTGATTGCCTTGCATGCCTCTTTAATGCTTTAAAAGCATGTGTTGAATGCTCCATGTTTTGGTCATGTTGCATGCCTTTGATTTCAAGCCTCTTAGATGCCATCTAAGTAGTCTTTTGGCTTTAGTTTTATGTGTTAAAACTCTGTTTTTAGTTGGTTAAGTATTGCCATGTGTGGTTGTACTATGTGTAGTTCAAAGCCTCATTGGTGAACCTCAAGTACTTGGGCCATTTGTTGCATGTTTAGCCTACTTTGTTGCATGATTTGGCATCATGTTTTGCATGATGTTCGGAGCTTTATATGTATGCTAGTAGTCCATGTTTAACTCATTTCAAGTGTGCTTGAATGTTGCTTATTATGCTTAAGTGTTGGTGCCTTAACTTGTGCATGTGTGCATGTGTGTTTGGCCCTCATGATTTAGCATCTTGGCCAATAGTTTTAGGCCTATTTGGAGCTGCCTAATCCATGTTTGAGTTCACCCCCTCGCTTAGTTCGTATGCTTCCTTGCTTAGGTTGTGCACCTAGCATGTTTTGCTTGCTTGCATTGCCCATTTTGCATACTAGTTGACATGTCTAGGATTACACCATATTGGCATGCATGCTAAGCCTCTTGAAGTGAGTGTGATAGAGGTTTAGCACCCTTGTTTGTTTGTTTGCATTGCATGTATTTGAAATCAAAATTGCACCCTCGGTTCTTTGGGCCATCATGCATGGAAATGCGTGATTGGTGGTCCGAGAACCGAGTCACATCTTCCTTTGAGTCAAAAACATGATAAGGAGTGTGTTCGGTGCATACATGCTTTGAATTACATTGCCATGCAAGTTGTGTCTTCTGCTGCTGTGAGTTGCAGGTTCTGCAGGCATTTTGTGCCGACCGGCAATATACTGGCAGCCGATGGATGAATTCAGTGCCCGTGGCCACATCCTTCAGCCGGTGGTATTCTACCCCAGCCGGTGGTGATCTCCAGTGCCCAAGGGAGTATTCCTGAAGTTTTGGAAGTCTTCCGAGGAGGAAAGCAGGGAAAACAGAGGCAATCATGCATGGCAGTGCGATTCCGAGCGAGTCCCGGGCGGGTGGTGCATCTTGCCCTCTTCCTGAGGCATTTACTGCTTTAATTAACTTAGTTAATTTGTTAATTAATTTAGTGAATTTGTAATATTTAATTAGCTTGTGTAGTTAATTAATTCGTAATATTTATTCGGCCCCTCCGAGCGAGGGAAAATCTGTAATAAGTGTGGGTGTGTGGGTGTATGTCTTCCAACCCCCACTTCTTTCTTCCCTTTTATTTACCGGCTTTTGATGGTAGATTAGGGCATATTTATTTTAGCATACCTTATGCTATGCATGCGTGCATTCATGCATTTGTTCACATACATCGGGCTCGGCACATCACGCTAACTGCATTGTATTTTCAATTCCAAATTGAATACGTGCATCGAATAAAGTGCATTTCACATGCCATTTTTAGGGTTAGCCGAGCCTATCCTAATTACATGTTGTATGCGATGCATTAGACACTCTAACATGAACTAGGGCATGCATGTTTGCTAACTAGTTTATTGTTTTGGCACGGAGTACGATGTAAGTATTTTTTGCTTTAGCATACCGCATGCGTGTGAATGCTAACATGACAGTATGCTTACCATGCGGCTAAGTGCTTATATGAGATAAACTGCTTGAATGCCTGTGGGTGGAGGTTAGATTGCCTGAGTTGGGAAAATTCATCAAAATCCGTGTTTTAGCCTACTTGCGAGTAGCAAATTCCAATGCATTTTCAAAACCAACGGATATGCAATGTTTATTCCCAAATTAGGCAATCTAGTCTATACTTGTTTGCTGCGCGCATAACATAGTAATTCTAGCTAATTAACCGGAATAAGAATGCATAATGTTTTCAAAACAAGATATCACGGTTAGTAGAGGCCGATCTTCAGATCGGGCGAGAGGGGGTGCTCATAGCTGACCTTCCCCAATCGTACCCAAGCTCCCGAGCCGAGGCAACTTTGGTGATGACGGACACGTGGCCTTTGGCACCGAGTCAGGGTTTCCTAAATTTCCCCATAAAAAATATTTAGGTGGCGACTCTGTAATCTGGCAAAGCAGTCCATGTTTGGCACTACTTTTCAAAAATCTGTTTTTTTCTCAAAACGATTTGCCAGAGTTGGACTCTTTGGTTCAGATTTAGAACCGCAACACAACAAAAAAAGAGAGTCCGAACTGTAGCCGAGGTCCCCCGCGGGCTTGTCTACAATCGCAGTCTGCTGTTTGGAAAACTCTGCTTGGCGGGCAGCGCCCTGCTGCATAGCTTTCATGCTTTCTTGGAGTTGACGCATCATTTCCTCAATTCCTGCCATGTTCTGCTGTTTTGGTTGACTGACTGGTATATCTATCCCTGTGGTGAAAACTGAGACCTCGGCCCGACAATTCACTGGTGAGGTGGATAAAGGCCACTAATCTGGTAACCGCTGAACTGGTGATCTGTGCCTGACTGGCCCTTTTACCCTGCCTCTGGCAAAGGAACACTGATTGCCCTTGAACTGAGTCTCTGACCTGACAAAGTCTATCAGCCCAAGTCTGATGAACCTCGGGGGAAATTGGAGCCTTTTGAAGCTATGGTTCCCAGACTACCCTAGCAAAAGAGAAAACAGACAGCACCTCAGCCTGATTTCACCAAAACAGATATGAGCATAGTAGGATGACTGTGCCCTCTACTGAATTTTGCCCCAAAATTCTGCCTGTTAAACTGATACTCTCGGTAAACTGAATCCCAAAATATTGAACTGGTGCCCGCAGGCCTGATGCCTAAACTTGCAAACTGATGCACGCATTCATGTAGAGACGCACTCTAAAGCACATATCAAGTAAAAGAGAGCCAAAACACCCCTATGTTGGGGTAGGGTTTCCCTGTCCTATTTTGTCAAGAGCTAGGGTTTCACTACGCACGCAGCGGTTTCAAACAATCTACAATCGGGTAAGCAACCTGTCCTAGTTTGGAATGGTCACTATGGATTCCGAATATGCACTAGGTCGAATGGTCAAAAAGGGTGCCCCGGTAAAATCGGGGTTTGTGTTCCCATACTGTCAGAGCCCACAACCGGTCAGCCTTATGGTCATGCCTTGACGAGACAAGCCTCCGGCAAACCGTTCAGGAATGGCAGATGGCAAACATGGTGTCCTAGGCGCACCAATGCACATACAATGCAAAGAGACACATAAGTGAAATCAAAACAAGATATCACGAGTTCGAGTCAAGCTCTCTAAAAATCCCCAGCAGAGTCGCCAGAAACTGTGGACGCGCCCCGCGTGAGGGCCTCACCCCACAGTTCGGACTCGATTTGTGTATCGGTTCTTAATCTTGAACCAAAGAGTCCAAATTTGGCAAATCGTTTTGAGAAAACAGATTTTTAGAAAAGAAGTGCCAAACATGGACTGCTTTGCCAGATACAGAGTCGCCACCTAAATATTTTTTATGGGGAAATTTAGGAAACCCTGACTTGGTGCCAAAGGCCACGTGTCCGTCATCACCAAAGTTGCCTCGGCTCGGGAGCTTGGGTACGATTGGGGAAGGTCAGCTATGAGCACCCCCTCTCGCCCGATCCGAAGATCAGCCTCTACTAACCGTGATATCTTGTTTTGAAAACATTATGCATTCTTATTCCGGTTAATTAGCTAGAATTACTATGTGATGCGCACAACACAAAAGTATAGACTAGATCGCCTAATTTGGAACGAAGCATTGCATATCCGTTTGTTTGAAAAACATTTGAAATTTGCTACTCGCAAGTAGGCTAAAACACGGATTTCAATGAGTTGTTCCAACTCAAACAATCCAACCTTCACCCATAGGCATTCAGGCAGTTTATATCATATAAGCATCTAGCCACATGGTAAGCATGCTATCATGTTAACATTCACACTCATGCGAGATGCTAAAGCATAAAAGCTTACCTAGTACTCCAAGCCAAAACAGAAACTAGTTAGTAATCATATGCATGATCGTAGTTCATGTTAAGATGGCTAATGCAACGCATACAGAATGTCACTAGAATAGGCTCGGCTAATCCTAGGATGGTATGTGGAATGCAACAAATAGCACATATTCAAGTTAGATTTGAAATACTATGCGGTTAGCATGATGCGCCGAGCTCGGTGCATGCAAGACTGATGAATGATGCACACATGCATAGCATAAGGTACACTAATTTAAATATGCCCTAAAACTAACCATCAAAAGCAGGTAAGTAAAAGGGAGAAAGAAGTGGGGGTTAGAAGACATGCACACACGCACCCACACTTATTACAGATTCGCCCTCGCTCGGAGGGACCAAAAGAATAATACAAATCAATTAACTAACAAGCTAATTAAATATTACAGACCACTTAACTAGTTAAGCAAATTAACTAAGCTAAGAAAGCAGTAAAAGGCCTCGGAAGAGGGTCCAATGCACGCGTGCTCGGGTTTGCTCGGAAGTCCACTGCTATGCGCAAGTTGCCTCTGTTTTCCCTGCTCTGCTCCTCTGATCATTGCACGAATCCCAAGATGCACTACTTGGACACTATGGAACACCACCGGCCAAGACAACTGGTCACCGGCCACTGGAAATGATCACCGGCCATAAATTGTTGGTCGGTCGGCACTAAAGATGGCCGGCCGGCCAACTCTTCCTGCAGAATCTTGTTTTGACAGCAGCAGAGGGAAAAACAAGGCATAGCAAGGCATTTCAAGCAAATGTGTGCACAACCACATCCCTTATCATGTTTGTGACTCAAAGGGACATGGTTCTCGATTCTTGGACCACCAATCGCGCATTTCAATGCGTGATGGCCCAAGAAGCCAAGTTGTGCATTTTGATTTCAAATGAGATGCACATCAAACAAACAAGTGAGGCTCAACCTCTATCATACTCAATTCAAGAGGCTAAGCATGCATGTCAATGCAATGCATCCTAGACATGTGAGCTAGTATGCAACATGGCAATGCAAACAAGCAAACAATGAACAAGTATGCAAGCTAGTGGACATGCAAGACATGATGCAATCAAAGCATGCAAAGTGTAAGACATGTTATAGACACCCCATTTTTGACCGTCCTCAAGACCTGGATGTCACCGTTTGAACGCCCGGTGATCATCCATGTTTGTGTTCGTTTGGAGTTCCCGGAGTTCTCGGCTACGCGCCTTGCCTCAGGATCTCCGAACTCGACTGTTTGTGTCTGGTTTTACACCAAACACTTGTGTTTTGCCTTGGAAAGGCAGAGGATGCCTTGTGAGACATCCCCTTGCACCACCGGCAGTGGCTAGAGGCCACCGGCTAGTTTTGTGTTGTCACCGGCAATGTATATTTTCGGTCGGCACTATTTGTTGCCGGTCGGCACTCTTTTTTGGCAAAATGACATTTTTGCCCAGCCGACTACTGTTCAGTTGCTTTTTGATATATTTTAAGGCAGCTGTCTTGCATCTTCTTTCCCTCCATACACGTGTATGGAGGGATGAGCTTCTTGGTGGCTTAACTTGTAAGTTTGGTTGCCTATAAGAGAACCCTTCCTCCTCTTGGCTCAAGGGTTGGAGAGTTAGACATTTTGGAGAGAAAAAGTCCTCAGAGAAGCTCTGGTTTTAGGGTTTGAGTTCTATATCTATCCTATCTCTCTTTTTCTTTCTTGTTTGTACACTAGGTGCTTTAGTCCACATTATTGCACACAAGCACCTAGTGTTTCACCTTCCCTTGGCTACTGAGGTTCCAAGAGGTTGTTCTTGGTGTTCTTGGCCGGATTTGAGCCCAAGGAAGCAACAACATCAACACTTGTGAAGAAGGTCAACAAGGGTGAGAAACTTGCTTTATATATCCCATTCTTGCACTCCATTTTTACCTATCTTTGAACTGTTTTTGTGCTTGGTGTTTAATACAAAAAATTTCTTTTTTTTAGTCCTCTTGATAGTTTATTAAGGGTGCTTTGTGCTTTGGGGAAGTTTGGCCCCTCTTAGGCCTTGAAAGGCCTCATTTTTGTGCTATTTTGTTGAGCTTCGGGATTTTGGTGTTCGGGTCTCTTCACGATTGAAATCTTGAGGGATTTCAGTGGTGTAGATGATGCCTTGAAGTCCCAAGAAGGAGAGGGCCACCCCCTCTCCTTGTTGTCCTTGAAAAGGACAAGTTTTGGACTCTTGAGGAAGCCTTTGTTGGTGTGTGTGTTGAGCATGTCTAGGCTGCATTTTATGTTTATTATGCCATGATATAACATTGCCAAGAGTTGGTTTTGGTCCCTTATGCATGCTTAGCGTAGTTTCCATGTAACGCCTTGTGATCCCTTAACATGTCTTAGGTTGTGTGCCTTTGTTTCTAGCATGTTTTAGGCTTACATTTGTGAAGCTTGTATGCTTATTTTGCCATGAATGAGGTCTGTCCATAGTTATTTTGGTTGACCCTAGCTTGCATTGTATAGCCTCTTTGCAGGTTTGGCTTGTTGGCCTTAAGTGCATAAATGTGTAGCATGCCTTGTTTGCATTATTTTCAATGGTTTGGAACCATTTAGCATGCAATTTCAGTCCCTTAGACATGCTTGTTTGATTGCCTTGCATGCCTCTTTGAAGCTTTGAATGCATATGTTGTATGCCTCATGCCTTGACCTTTGTGTATGCCTTGCTCTAGAGCAACTTAGATGCCATCTAGGAGGTCCCATTTGTATGGTCTAAGGCTGCCTTAGACCTGTTTTAAGCCTTCTTGGCCTTGTGAGGCTTGGTTGGCTTAGCCATGGTTTAGGTCTCCTTTGGCTTGCCTTGGATGCTTGGGCCATTTGTTGCATGCTTAGTCTATTTTGTTGCTTGGTTTGGCACCATGTTTTGCATAATTTTCGGAGCTTTCTATGTATGCTAATTGTCCGTGTTTAGCTTCCTTTAAGTGTGCTTAAAGCTTGCTCACTTGATGCTTAAGTTGGTACCTTAACATGTGCATGTGTGCATGCGTGATTAGCCTTCATTTTTGGGCACTTTGGCCACTGATTTTAGGCCTATTTAGAGTTGCCTAAGTCATGTTTAAGACCATCATTTGCTTGCTTGCATGCTTACCTCATGTTTGCTTGTATGCTTTGCATAAGTACATGGCATTGTTCATATTGCATGATAGCTAACATGACTAGGTTGTATTGCATCAACATGCATTCCTTGTCCCTTGTTTGGTGATAGGGATTGGGATTTTGGTTTGTTTGGTTTGCATGCATTTGAGATTGAAAGTGCACATTTGATCCTTTGGGCCATCATGCATGGGAATACATGATTGGTGGCCCGAGAATCGAGGCACATGCCCCTTTGAGTCACAAACATGATAAGGAGTGTGTTTGGTGCATACATTGCTTGAATAACATTGCCATGCAAGATTTTGCCCTCTGCTGCTGTGAGTTGCAGGTTCTGCAGACATTCAGTGCCGATCGGCAACATTTAGTGCCAGCCGTCATTAAATTATCAGCCGATGAGTTCATTTTGTGCCGGTGGCCACATACTTCAGCCGGTGGTGTTTCCCCTCAGCCGGTGGTATCCCCCAGTGCCTTGAGAAGTAGTTCTGAGACTTTGGCAGTTTTCAGAAAGGCAGAGCAAGGAAAACAGAGGCAGTCTAGGCATGGCAGTGCGATTCCGAGCAAGTCCCGAGCGTGCGCTGCATCTGGCCCTCTTCCCGAGGCGGTTTATTGTTTTAATTAAATTAGTTAATTCGTTTAATTAATTTATTGGGCTTGTAATATTTAATTAGCTTGCGTAGTTAATTATTTGTATTATTCTTTCGGTCCCCCCCCGAGCGAGGGCATAATTGTAATAAGTGTGTGTGGGTGTGTGTATGTCTTCCAACCCCCATCTCTTTCTTCTCTTTTATTTACCTGCTTACGATGGTAGATTAGGGCATATTTAAATTAGCATACAGTATGATAGCATGCGTGCATCCATACATTTGTCTAACATGCACTGGGCTCGGTACATCATACAAACTGCATTGTATTTCAATTTCCAAATTGAATACTTGTTACTTGTAGCATTTCACATGCCATCTTAGGATAACCGAGCCTACTCTAACTACACCTCTGTATGTGTTGCATTAGCCACTTAACGTGAACTAGGATCATGCACATGATTACTAACTAGTTTCTGTTTTGGCTTGGAGTACTAGGTGAGCTTTTATGCTTTAGCATATCACATGTGTGTGAGTGTTGCCATAATAGCATGACTACCATGAGGCTAAGTGCTTATGTGACATAACTGCTTGAATGCCTGTGGATGGAGGTCAAATTACCTAGATTGGAATAATGCATTAAAACTGTGAGTTTTAAGCCCACCAGATAGTGGCAAAACTGTCTTTTCTAAAAGCCCACTTAAGGGTGGCAAAACCTGCATTTTAGCCTACTTGCGAGTAGCAAACCATTTTCAAAACAAACATGAAATGTTTTATTCCAATTTAGGCGATTTGGTCTATACTTGTTTGCTGTGCGCATAACGTAGTAATTCTAGGCTAATAACCGGAATAAGAACATGTAACGTTTTCAAAATCGGGTATCACGGTTAGTAGAGGCCGGTCTTCGGACCGGGCGAAAGGGGGTGCTCATAGCTGACCTTTCCCGATCGTACCCAAGCTCCCGAGCCAAGACAACTTTGGTGATGACGGACATGTGGCCTTCGGCACCGAGTCAGGGTTTCCTAAATTTCCCATTTTAAAAATATTTAGGTGGCAACTCTGTAATCTGGCAAAGCAGTCCATGTTTGGCACTACTTTTCAAAAAAATCTGTTTTTCTTCAAAACGATTTGCCAGAGTTGGACTCTTTGGTTCAGATTTAGAACCGCAACAAACAAAAAGGGAGTCCGAACTGTAGTAGCGAGGTCCCCCGCGGGCGCGTCTACACATGTGACAACATGTAAAGAGTGCACTTAAACTAATTTGGGCAGCCCTCAACTAGGCCCAAAACAGTGGCCATGTGATGAAAATGAGGCAACCAAGATGCACGAAATAAGCCCCGAAACCCCAAAGCTAGGCACGTGTATTGAACCACAAGTATGCAAAGCAAGCACTATTTGACCATGAAGCACAAAGACAGAGCCAAAGTAGTCCCAAAACATGCACATTTCTAGTTTAAAGCATGGCCAAAAGATGCTAGCATGATGGACTAAAATAGCATGCAACTTTGACTAGCAAACATGGTTTACATGGCAAGTGTATGAAGCATATGAGAAGTCATCAAACCAGCCAAAAACAGTGAATAAAACATGTCAAAATATGCCTAAATAATCACTGAAATGTAGCCAATGCACGCAAAAATGATGAGCTTCTTTAGAGGGCCATACAAGGGATTATTAAGCACATATATGATGGACATGTAACAAGGCCAAACCAACTCTGGAAATTAATTATGACAGCCCTAAAACTCACCAAAAAGGGCTTGAAATTGGTCGATAAAGCATACAATGAAAGGCCCTCTTGAAAGGCCTTGAGGAGGGTTGCTCCTCACATGCATGAAGGACATAAAGAATGGCCAAAAGGGCCTTGGACAGAGTCAAGGCAGACCTCAAAACCCTCAGAATGAGGCTTGGAAAGTGACTTCAAAGCATGCAAAATAGGGTCCCTTTGGAAGGCCAAAAAGACCACCAAACAAGACAAGAAGAGAGGGGGGTCACCCCCCTCTGATTTTGGCCCTCAAAACAGCAAACCTACCACTGAAAATCCATTGGATTTTAGTGGCTAGGAGGCCAAGCAAGAGCTTGCTCGAAGGTCTCAAAGAATGGCACAAAACAAGGCCAAAACAAGCATGCAAGAGGGGAGATGACCCCCAACACCAAAATAGTCTTAAACAAACATCTTAAGCATGCAAATACAACACTTTTTTCAGTTTATAGTTAAGCTCAAAACAACATGCAAGATAGGTTAAAGACTAGTGCAAGAATGGGGGAAATAAAGTAAATAGTGTTACCCTTGAAGAACACTTGAAGAACAGCAACCTCAGCCATCTTCTTCTGATCAAAACCGACCCAAAGCTCCAAAAACAAACCCTCAAGACCTCCCAAGTCGAAGTATGGTGTAGTAGTAGGTGACTTAGTGCAAAACTAAGAAGAAAACACACCTTTAGGCCCTCAAACACACACAAAAGTAGAGAGAGAGGGAGATATAGAGAGAGAGGGTGATATGTATCAAATATGTATGTATTAGGGCTGGTTTTTGCTGAACCATCTCAAAGAAGGAGAGGGTTTGCTTATATAGGCAATGGAATGGCTTGAAACTTCTCAAAGAAGCTAAACAAGAAAAGGGTCAAAGGAGGCAAGGGGGCCAAGGCTTCCTGAGGAAGCTGGGACAGCTGGCAGGCTTCTTGAGGAAGCTAAGACAATGGTCCAAGCTTCCTCAAGAAGCTAGACTAAAAGGGTGCAAAAGGGGCAAAACAACCACACTTATGCACGGGGGAGAGGGTCTGTGCAGTCCAGCTGGCACAGCTGGCATGCATTATGCTTGGAAAAGGCAAAGAGGTGGTATCGGCCAGAAAAGGAGGCAATCGGCCAAATATTTGGCCGGCCGACTACTTTTTTTGGCCGGCCTGCTACTTATTTGGCCGGCCGGCCAAATTGATGGCCGGTAGGTGCTTCCAAGGCCAAAAAGTGGCCGGCGGGTGTCCAGAGTGAAGCCCCAGAAGTTAGCTTTCCAATTTCGCAAACCTTGCATTAAAATTCCTCCTGTGCAAAAAGTTATGCGCTTTTTGGTAAAGCCGCGCAGATTCGATCCAATCGGACTGATCCCCTACTTCAACGAACCATATCTCCCCCACCCGGACTTGGCTTTAGGAGATTCTTGAGTGAAAAAATGAAGCCCCGGAAGTAAGCTTTCCAATGTTGGTGGCCTCATAGCTGAAATCCAAGTATGCAGATGAATAGGCCCAATTCAGCGAGAGCTGCTCGACTCTCTTCCACCCGGATTCATGCCAAACTTCTTCTCCAACTTGTTTTCTCCCCTCTTCTCCTCTTTTCTTCAACTTCAAACCCCTAAGTAAGGTGTTTTGAAAGATTTTTCAAAGATTTCATCTCTGTTTCATTCATTTCCACTTTGTCCTTGCTCGGTTTATCGAAAAGCGCATTATTTGACAAAATGTGAGCCTCGGAACATTGTAGAAACTTTATTTCAAAAATGTTTTGAAAGAGAGGGTTTTAAGGTCTAAAAACCATTCAAAATAACTTTGGTCCAAAATGGGGTGTGAAGTTGAGATTTGTTTCTCTCATTGCCGAAGAAATTGAACCTTTGCCCTGCACACCTTTTACCACCAAGTAAACCATCAGTAACGCCCAAGTCTTAAGGGCGGTCAAAAATGGGGTGTCTATGCATACCCAATGATGAGTGTATATGCTTGTTAAGTACTCGGAGTCCTTAGCGGAATGCCACAGCTTTGAGCTCCAACCCTACATACCTGTTGCTTTATTGTGGACCAAAACTAAAGTTTTTCAAGCTTGCAACCTCTTGTGGCCTATCGACCATTGCTATTGGCTACCGGCCACTGCTTCTGGTTGCTGGTCACTGGTGTGGCCTGTCGGCTAGCTTTAGTGGCCTGCCAGCCACAAATGTGTTTTGCAGATATTTTTTTGCCACCTGTGCCAGCTGTTGACACAGATGTATGCACCTTTTTACACGTGTATGTATTGATATTTTTGAGGGAGGTGCATGGTTTTCTATATATGAGAGGCCTCTCTTTCCATTTCAAGGTTGGAATTTTTAGAGCAAAAAAATCCATCTCTCTCTCTTTTGCAATTTCTTAGCTTTTTGCAAGCTTTTGCCTATACACTCTAAACCAAACCTTACTATCTTTGAGTTGAGGTACCTTTGAGCCTAGTTTGAGCTTTTGAGGGTGTTTTTGCCTTGATTTGTTGCCTAAAATTGGTTCTTCTCTTCAAGAGGTATAAAACTTTGCTTCTCTTTTTGCTTTATTTACTCTTTTTCCTACTGTTTCTCCTTTGTTTTTGGGTTGTATAAACTCTGTATTTTTTGACTGAAACTTGTGGTTTAAGGCCTCAAAGGGTGGAGGGTTGGTTCACCCTTCTTTCTACTTTACTCTTCTAGCCTTTACCCTTGTGTTTTCAATCTTTACACCGTATCCTTTTGAGCTTTTAAACACGATTTTTCAAAGCTTTTTCAGTGGCTAATATATTGTTTTGGAGTCCCAAAAATGGAGGGGGTAGCCTTCCCTACTTGCGTTTGTTTACTAGCCTAGCATGCTCCATGTTTTAGCTTATTATTCTAGCTTTTGTTAGCTTAATTCCAACATGTTTTAGGATTGTTTTAGACTTGTTTTAAGACTGTTTTTGAATGTTTATTACATTTGCGCTTTGTATTGTATGCTTAGAGTGTAACTGTCCTCATAGGTTTGGTGGTTTAGGCCTTAGCCACCATCCTATTTGAGTTGATAGTGTTTATTTATAGCTTTCTATACTTGTGATCACTCTTAATCACTTCTGCAACCTCCCTCTTTTCTTGGCTTTTGCTTTGCTTTGAGAGTTGTTTCAAACATATTGTTCTTTTAAGCTTGAGATTGAGGTTGTCATGCTTAATGGTTTAATCCCTTTTAAGGGTTCATTATCAACGGCATGGCATCTCTCTCATGCCTTAAACCAACTCTTGGCTTGACACTTTTCTCCTTTAGAGAACTTAAGATCACTTTAGGACTCAATTAGTTAAAGAATGGTTGGTAATTAAAATGAAATAATAAAATTGGTGACTAAAAAAGGGGCAAGATAATAATTTGGTTTGGGTTCAATCAGAAATTGATTGACTAAAAAAAGGGCAAGTTACTAATCAATTTCAAAATTTAAATTTGAGGGTCACTAAATATGGAAAGCAATCTATTAATTTAAATTTAAAATTGACAAAATATAAATTTAAAATTATAATGATCTATCCCATGATTTATAAGTTTTGAATACAAATTTAAAATTATCATAATTAGCTCTTAATTTTTGTATTTAGGAGCAATAAGAGTGACATTGACATTATTTATATATTTTGCAAAAGAATGCTTTTAAGAAGGGATATTACGAGAGTTTCAAAATCTCATACAAAATATATATACTATTATAATTGAAAAATGTTGTCATCCTAGTAAAGCTTAAAGTTGCAATTCTTATTTATTTATTCATTTATTTATTTATTTTGTTAATATGTGTCACAATATGATTGGTTTATAAATTAATTTTATGTTCTTAAAATAAAATTTTAAATTTAGATTCTTCCTTAAATTATGTTACTAAGAGAATAAGATCAATATTCATTCATTAATTTATGCATCTTTTATTAAAATTATAAAATAAAATAAAATTTTAAATTTAAATTATTTTTTAAATTATGTTACTATAATTAAAATGAGATCAATATGCACATGTGTCATAATGACGTGTCATAATATTATTAGTCTAAACATAACATGTTATTAAATACACGTATTAAAATTATTAATCACTATTAAAAGTTTATATTTTTATTTTTTTGTCATTTTTGGTGTTAAATTTTATATAAAAAAAAATTATGTCCTTCTAAACTACAAGGACTTAAACAATAAATTTTTTTAATACAAATATATTTTTTTTTAACAAAATACTAAAATATTAAGAAAATGAATGACTTTTTTAACAATTACCAAATATAATGGATTCTAATTTTTTCTTTTATTATTTATCTCAATTGCCAATTAAACAAATTAAAATAAAAAAGTAATTTTTTTTAGCTTAAATAGTTAAGAAGTGACTTTTGTTAAAATCCAATAGAAATAAATATTTTTTTTTTCTATTAAAAGTGATAATTAGTGAAACTTATTTTTTTATATAATAAAATAAGAAAATAGGAGTTACATGTGATAATTTATTGTTCCAACAATACTATAGATCCATACTTTCACCCGCAATGATGTGACAATGGAGTTGGGCTCCATGTTATTGAATGTATAATAAATCAAGAGTTAACACATATAATACCACAACATTGTGAATACAATCGTGAGTGTTTTTTGTGAGTTTTAAACATTTTTCTTATTGTTTATCTAAACTTTTTTAACACTTGCGAAATATGGTGGACCTGTGTAATTTTTTTTAATCTAGTTGTCAATTAAACAAACTAAAATAAAAAATGAAAAATTTTGTCTTAAATTGTTAAAACGTGAGTTTTCCTAAAACAAATAGAAATAAATGTTACTTTTCTAATAAAGTGATGCTTTGTGAAATATGTCTTTTAATTTTAAAAAAATGAGGATTATAGGTGATTAATTATTCGCCATCTATAACTATTTTTAGATCAAATGAGAAGACCATTCTAAATTTTCTTCTTACATTTTTATTTTTATTTTTTTTATGCAGATACTTTTATTTTGTAGAAATTTAATTTTATTATATTTAAATATTTTATTGTAATTTTTAAATCAAAAATAATTTTTGAACAATCATATTTAAATTATTTTATGCCATTATAAAATATAATTTTTTTAATATCAACTTATTTGATGATCCCTTTTTAAAAGGTGCATTTTCTTTTATTCATTAATATTAAATTTTTTAATTAATCTTATTTATTATTAAAAAAATAAATTAGCAAATTATTTTATCTATTTATATATACAATTTTTTTTCGATTGCTCAAGTTATTGGTGTCTCTGTCCAAGTCCATTCAAATTTATTTGAATTTTTAAATTTTATATAGGATCTCATTGAATTAAAAATTATGTTGCACAATCTTTAAAAAATTATAGGATTGACTAAAGTTGCTTGGGTTCAACTCACCCAAATTTATAACTTTAGCAAGGGGTTGAAAGTTACATTATTAAAATTGTGACAAATTAAAAATTGATATATAAATTGCGATAAAATTGTAAAAATTAAATTCTAAGTTTCAATATATATTTTTTATTTTCATAATTTGCATACAAAAATGTAACTATTTATATTATTTCATATGAGCATATTTTATTAATTTTTTCACATCTCGTGCATATAGCACGGGTTTTCACTAGTACACTATCTGGAAAAAAAAAAAAAAAAAAAAAAAAAAAAAAAAAGAAGAAAAAAAAAAAGAGTATAAAATCCTACCTTATGCTATGGAAGCATAGCTTGGGGGTTTAAGGAAATAAAATTACCGTCCAAAAATATATTAAAAAAAGGGAACAAAATTATAGGGATCAAGGATCAATGATCTTGTAAAAATCTTTTGGTGAGATAGGTTAATTGGTTGTGAAATTTTTTAGGATAGGAAAACAATCAATAATTTTTTTAAATATTTTTATTTAATTACTAAAATTTAAAATTTTGGGATGAAACTTTGGAAATTTCACTACCTTTATTAATGAAATGTCTCTTTGTTATAACATAGATACATAGATTGGAATGTCGGTGCATATAAAACTATTAAACATCAAGAGAAGAAATCTATGAAAGATATGAATTGATTCCTATATTTTAGTGATACAAAAAATTAAATTTTAAAACTCATTAGTTAACTTTCCTTTTAAAATTTCTAAATTTAGTGAATAGAAATTTTTTTAATTATTTAAAAAATAAGAAATTTAGAAAAATAGCATGAGAGTTTTGAGCTCTCACATCCCTTTTCATTAGAAACGCTCTTTTTCTTAATATACAGTATTAATATGTATTAAAATGTTTGAAAAATGTATAAAAATACATAAAATATGTATTAAAATTTCAATTTTTTGACATTTTCCGATCTTTAATGAACTTCCAATGCATTGTCATTAGTAGGATCCATTTAATATAGTACAAGTTAGGAGATAAATTCTCTGGAGAAAACAATTTCATAAAGTACTATTGATAACATTTACAGAGAAGATAAAACATAATTATGTTTAGCTTTAGTTAAAAACAAAAAAAAGAAGACAAATTACACTGATAGTCTTTACATTTTACCTTTTATGTCATTTTGGTCTCTACACTTTTAATTAATGCAATTTTGACTCTTAATTAGATTTTATATCAATTTGGTCCAATTGATAATGTCGTTAGTGATTTTGGTAGAAAATTATTACTAAATTGATTGAAGTTAACTCTCCGAGTTAAACAACTTTATAATTTTTTTCTTGAAAAAAAAAATGACATGTCAGTTACGTGCATATTTTTTATTAAAAAATGCTAATAATTGTAAGCGATTGGATTAAATTGAGATAAATTCATAGATTTAGGATCAAAATAGAACCAATTAAAATTATAAGGACTAAAATAACACAAAGACCAAAATATAGAGACTATCAGCGTAATTCCCCCCCCCCCCCCCGCCCGGCGAAAAAAAATGTGTAGTATACATGTTTTAACAATTTATTTTGAAAATAAGTGAGGAGTTGAAGGTGGTGACTATTGGTTGAAGGTGGTTGTCGACTGTTGAAGTGATGGGCAAACATAGCTGTTGACGACTGGATGTGGTAGTGCAGACGTCCCCGAACGCCCCGGGAGGATGAGTCCCGTTTTGTTCATTTTGGGCTCACTACAGTTCGGACTCAAATTGTCACGGTTCTTAATCTGAACCAAAGAGTCCAAATCCGGCAAATCGTTTTGAGAAAACAGATTTTTAGAAAAGAAGTGCCAAACATGGACTGCTTTGCCAGATACAGAGTCGCCACCTAAATATTTTTTTTTAATGGGAAAATTTAGGAAACCCTGACTCGGTGCCAAAGGCCACGTGTCCGTCATCACCAAAGTTACCTCGGCTCGGGAGCTTGGGTACGATTGGGGAAGGTCAGCTATGAGCACCCCCTCTCGCCCGATCCGAAGATCGGCCTCTACTAACCGTGATATCCGTTTTTGAAAACATTATGTGTTCTTATTCCCGTCAATTAGCTAGAATTACTATGTGGCGCGAACAACACAAAAGTATAGACTAGGTTGCCTAATTTGGAACGAAACATTGCATATCCGTTTTTTTTGGAAAAGACTTTGGAATTTGCTACTCGCAAGTAGGCTAAAAACACGGATTTCAACAAGTGGCTCCAACTCAAACAATCCAACCTCCACCCACAGGCATTCAGACAGTGTATATCACATAAGCACATAGCCACATGGTAAGCATGCTGTCATGTTAACATTCACACTCATGCGAGATGCTAAAGCATAAAATACTTACAGAGTACTCCGTGCCAAAACAGTAAACTAGTTAGCAAACATGCGTGACCCTAGTTCATGTTAAGTGGCTAATGCAACGCATACCGAATGTCACTAGAATAGGCTCGGCTAATCTAAGAATGACATGTGAAATGCACAGATAGCATGCATTCAGGTTAGATTTGAACTACTTATGCAGTTAGCATGATGCGCCGAGCCCGGTGCATGCAAGACAAATGTATGGATGCACGCATGCATAGCATAAGGTATGCTAAAGTAAACATGCCCTAAACTAACCATCGAAAGCAGGTAAGTAAAAGGGAGAAAGAAGTGGGGGTTGGAAGCCATGCACACACGCACCCACACTTATTACAAATTTGCCCTCACTCGGAGGGACCGAAAGAATAATACAATTTAACTAACCAAGAAGCTAATTAAATATTACAAATCAATTAAATTAGCTTGGCAGATTAACTAATCTAATTAAGCAGTAAACAGCAGCCTCGGGAAGAGGGTCCAATGCATGCGCGCTCGGTTCTGCTCGGAAAGTCACTGCCATGCGCAAGATGCCTCTGCTTTGACTGTCCTACTCTCCTAAAGACTGCACAAGTCTCAGGGTATGCCCCCTGAATGCTGTGGAACACCACCGGCCAGGGGGATTGGCCACCGGCCATGGAGAATGATTATCGGCCACAAAATACTCCATCGGCTATTTGTGGATGGCCGGTTGGCACTGAAGATGGCCGGCCGGCCAAATCTTCCTGTAGAATCTGTGTTGACAGCAACAGAGGGCAAAACTTGGCATGGCAATGCATTTCAAGCTATGTATGCACCAACCACACCCCTTATCATGTGAATGACTCAAAGAAGGATGGGCCTCGATTCTCGGACCACCAATCGCGTATTTCCATGCATGATGGCCCAAAGAATCAAGTGTGCATCTTGATATGGAATGCAATGCACATAATCAAGCAAATTGAACTCAACCTCTATCACAAGCAATTCAAGAGGCAAAGCATGCATGCCAATGCAATGGAATCCTAAGTATGTCGACTAGTATGCAACATGGACAAGGCTAAGAAGCATACAAGGCATACAATGGTCATGCAAGACATAGGGCATGAGACAATGTAACTAACAAGTATACAAGGCACAATGTGGGTGTTCGAGCATGCAAGCAAGCAGGTGACTTCATTCAATCATGCAACTCCAATCATGCAATAACACACAAATATGCAACAACATACAAGGTGGGCAAACAACAACATGCAAAATGGTGGGCTTAAACTAACATGGGTAGCTTGCAAGCTTGCCAAAATCAGTGGCCAATGCTATGGAAGTGAAGTCCAAAACACACACACATGCATGCAAATATGGTCCAATTCCTAGGCATAAAGGGACAACTTCTAAGCACACTTAAAAGGATGTAAACATGGACAATTAGCATGCAAGGTAAGCTCTGGAAATCATGTCAAAGATGATACCAAATCAATTGAACAAGATAAGCATAGCATGCAACATGGTCCAAAACTCAAGGCTAACAAGCCAAAATGTAAAGTAGCTATACAAAGCATGCCATGGTCGACCAAAGCAACCCAAAATAGACTTCAAGCACACCAAAATAAGCATGGAAGCTTCACAAAGCTTAGCCAAAAACATGCTAGAACAAGGGCCTAAAGCATAAGACATGTTAAGGCTAAATAATGGCATTATAAGACATGTATGCAAAGCATGCAAGGTGTGTCCAAACCAACTCAACACAATGCTATTTCATGGCAAAATAAGCATAAATATCAGTCAAGGCATGGTCAACACACACCTAAACTAGATGCTCCCTCAAGAGGCAAAAATAGCCCTTTTCAAGGACAACAAGGAGAGGGGTGGCCCTCTCCTTCCTAGGACCTCAAGGCACCATCCTCACCTCTGAAATCCCTCAAGATTTCAGTGGTGAGGAGGCCCAAACACAATGGTCCCGGAGCTCAACCAAAATGGCATAAAACAAAGGCCAAACAAGCCTTAAGAGGGGTCAAACAACCCCAAAGCTTAAAACACCCTCAACAAACTATTTAGAGCAGACAAAAACAAGAGTTTTCTATGTTATATGCTAAGCTCAAAAACAGATGCAAGATAGGCTAAAAAGCTTTGCAAAAATGGGGTAAAAGGGGACAAAAGTCTTACCCTTGTAGACTCTCTTTACAAACAATATTCCAACAGCTTTTTTAGTTCCAAAACAGTCCAAAAACTTCAAGGAAAGACCTCTGGTACCTCAACAACCAAGAAAAGGTGTGATGGTGGGTGTTTGTGCACAAAAATGAGACTAAACACACACTAAACACAAGAAAGAGGGAGATATAGAGATAGAAGATATATGTAAACCCTAACCCTAAAGCTCAAGCTCTGAAAATGTTGTCTAAATTGTCTAACCCCTTAACAAGAGAGAAGAGCCCCTCTTTTATAGACAATTTGTCTTGTAAAGCTTCCAAAGGAAGCTAACAAGAGGGAAATCCCTCCATACACATGTATGGAGGGGGTGACAGTGTATGCCAGCTGCACAAAAATATCTGCAAAAGCAGATGCACAGTAGCCGGCCGGCCAAACATGCAATTGACCAAAAAAATATAGCCGGCCGGCCATCTATAGTGCCGGCCGGCCAAACATTTGGCCGGTGGCAACAAAACATAGCCGGTGGCCTCAAGCCAGGGCCGGTGATGGGTGGGGATGGTCTACAAGCCCTACCCTGCCCCTCAAAGGCAAAACACAAGTGTTTGGTGCAGAACCAGACACAAAACAGCCGAGTCGAGAGGTCCTGAGGCGGGGCGCGCAGCCACGGCCTCCGGGAACTTAAGATGAACACAAACACGGATGATCACCGAGTGTTCAAGCGGTGACGTCCAAGTCTTGAGGACGGTCAAAAATGGGGTGTCTACAGGTGGCCAAAGGTAGTTATTGGCAAAAGAAGTTAGCTTGGGGTAGTTGCGAAAGGAGGTCACTGGCAACCAGGTGTCGATGATGGTGGTGAGGTGGTGTCACACTCCAATTTTCAGAGATTGTGATGGCCAGGATTAGTTGTAGTGTTCTTCCAAGAGATTGTTTTGGGAGAAGGTATCTTTTATGGGAATTTAGTGGTTTTGGTTGATCTCTTTGGTGGTCTACTTTCAATTTGGGTTAAGGGCTCTTTTATTCTCCAGTGGAATTTATTTCCTAGAAGCTTCGTCCTGCACGAAGGTGTTCCATTTGTGTTTTGGTGAACTTCCACTGGTCAATTGGTGAAACTCAGTGCTTTCAATTGGTCTCAGCTAAGTGCTCTTAATCAAATGTTCTCTGCTCCTTGAATGGTCTTTTCATTCTCCCTTAAGATCGGAAGAATATTCACAAGCAATTAGGCTCCACCGGTTCTTAATTTCAATTCATGGCTTGATTGTATTATGTTCATTTGTGAGCCTTCTTAGATGTCTTTTTGATCAGTGCTTGGTTCTTCTTGTTGATGAATCTTCTAAGAGTGGTTTTACTTTAATTCGATTTCTTGATGGTGGGTTTTTAGGAGGGAAGAGGCATTTGTTTTGTCAAGTGTTTTGGCTTTATTAATCAAAAGCAATAGAGTTAGACATGGAAGTCTCAAACTCGAGAGATTTTTTGAAAGGACTTGTACATATCTTTAGACTTTGCAGGACAACTGCTCTATTGCTATTGCCTCTTTTTTTTCGGTGGGCTGCTCCATTGAGGCTTTTTGGTGTTCTTGAGTTTAGTATGTTGGTCCTCTATTGCTTTGGTTAGTTGCAAAAGTCTTGAGTTTAGGTGCGTAGCTGTGTTTTTTGGGTGTGTTCATTTTGGGTAATTATTTAGTAATTTCGAAGTATAGACACGTGGTATTCCATAAAATTGTGATTGGTAGAGAATGCGGGTAGGTGGGGTATTGTATTATGTTGCATTTTCTCTTCGTCAAATTCCATTCATGTGAGGAATTTTTGGAATTATGGTTTTTTATTGGCTTAATTTAGGCCAACTTTGAGCCCAAATTTGAGTGGAGCCCACATGTCTTTTGGGGTGAGTCCAAAGAGGTGACGTGTTCCTTGCCACGTAGCAAGTCACATGGTGCAAACGGTTCGTCAAAACCATTTATGAGTGAATGGGAAGTTGACGTCGTTTTTGGGTTCAATTCTTACGAGAAAATTAATTTAAATTTTGCGCCATTTTTTTTTTTTGGGTCCAAATAGTGCTATTTTTCAGTCCATTTTCTAGCAAGTTCAACAAGTTCAAACTATTCAACAAATTGAAAACAACCCGGCTATTCCAAACAGTTTTAGACAGTTTTAAAATTGCCAGCAGTTAGCTGTTATCTGTTCAAACTATTCTACACCTGTTCATTTTGAATTTCTATCTGTTCATTTTGGTTTTGTACCTGTTCGAATCTATCCAACAGGTTTCAGTTTGCCTATAAATTCAGAATAATTCCAACAGATTTCTAGATCTGAAAATTCATTTGTTGTTGTCCAGATTTTGCTCTCTTGCATATATATTCTTCATATAAATTTAGGAAATATTTGAGAGTATAGAACACAGGTTTGGTTCGCCGTACAAATTATTTGGAGTGCTACTTCAATTTGTGTAGATCATTGTATCTTGGGAAATAGACGTCGTTCATCCATAAGCACCGAAGCAGGACGAATCTGTCTTAAGGACAGAGTGTCACACACTCGACTTGATCTATTTTTGTACTTATACATGTCGATAAATAAATTCTGTAAGTATTTTATTTTATTTATTTGAATTGGTTTCAAGTTATTTATTTTGCACAGAAGATTGTTCCAATAGTAAATACATCATTGATAATCCCTAGGTTGGTGTCTGCAAGTAAGCTATCAAAGCTCTACCAAAATACCACTTCACTAGCTCCTAATTGGAAAGAACTTGGTACCTACATCGCGCTTGTTTTCAAACTTTCACCATGGACCTAAAGCCAAATTAATTAACCATAACCACACCCCTTAAGCGATTCACCATAGTATTCATCCTTTTTTCTCAAACCAAAATCATTTCCAAGATATAGAATATGAAGGTTACAATGCTATGAGACGATCAATGAGATGTATGATTTATAAAGAATTCAATTGCCTAATCCACATGCAATTTTTATCACACGGCGATGCTATCCTCCATTAATAGCCAAAACAATTATTCTAATTCAAAAATTAAAGGGTAACAACAATAATAATGTAGTTCAACATTTCCGAAATAACTATGATTTTCCAAACTCTCCACAAGTCACAATATTCAACATTTCACCCTCCTTAAGAGTTTCAAGTATCTCACTGTTTCAAATTAACTTTCCAAAACCCAACACCTCGTAATGTTTATGAAAATAATTGGGATTTCTTTCTCAAAAACTCCATTTCCTTCCACAAACCAAGTCACAAGATAATCACATGCACTTTATTTAAATAAAAAGCAAAGTTGTAAGAAATCCCCTTTTTATGCACTAATACAGAAAGTAATCAAAACCATATCTTTCTCAAACCTTTTATTTCACAAATAACAGATAACAAAGCTAAAAACATACAAGTCAGTGGGAAAAACCCCTATCTCAAAGCAAGAAAGAACAAGGAAGGAAAAACCCCCAAAAGTTGGTGGTTAAGAAACGATGATTTGTTCAAATTAGAACGAAACCATTGACAAGCTCTACACTTTATCTCAAAGGAGCAAGGCAAAAAGATGATCCGAGGTGAGTAGATCTGAAGCTTGGTGTAACGCCCCAACTTGTATTACTGGAATCTATTACCAAATCCTTTATGTTATTACTAATTCTAATAATACCATACACATGCCAACACAAACAATAAATAAATAATAACATTCGCTCAAAGTAATGATGATATATAAACAAAATCTGATACAATACCCTTAGATTTACATTGAATAATAATAAACGAAGGGGTTTACGCTTATTCAAGACATGGTGTTCAGGCAACATAATAAAAGGCCCTGTAGCCAACAAATAAAAGACTTCAAGTCTTGAACAAATCCTCCAGCCATGTACCTAAAAAATTTGTCAACACATGGGATCAACACAAAGCCCAACATATAGTTAGATATGATCATGCATGCACTACGATATACCATATAGGTAATGTGACAGTTTATATCCAAAAATATATTTACATAAACACAGTTTCTCAAAAATTCTTTTTTAACACAACATTGTGTAAATCACTTCTTCTCTTTCTAACTTCCATTTTACTTCCAAAAAAAATTCGAAAAGCCTCGTTTTCTTTTAATAAAAACCTTCCACATTGACAAAAAAAGATACCATTTAAACATATGTTCTAATGACACATCCACACACACTAGTCATAACCCCACCCCACATCCTAACACACTATACGCTACGCATCACTACATCTACTACCTTCCCTGGCTATAGGCCCAAGGGCAAGGGACAACCATAATAGGTAACAGAGAAACACATACATCAAAAAATAAATAACTGAGAGTAATACATACTATCAATTCCATTTCCACCGGCATACAGCACGAATGGCAAATGCTACAACCCTGAATAACACATAACACTTTACCAGCCTCACTCGGAAGAGAATGTCCCTCAGGTCATACTTTACTTGATACAAACCAAAAGGGAGAAGAACATATCACAAGGCACCATGCTTTATCGGCTCAATACGACGAGAAACGAAACTCCTTTCATATTTTATCAGGCGTAAAACGAAAGGGACGAGGGAAAACCTTTGTCAAGGTGCCACGCTTTACCGGCCTCACCTAGTGGGAAATTGACCCCCACACAACAAAAGCAATAATAGCACAATATGCTAAACTACATAAAATAGTATAATAAAATTAAATAAATAAATAAATCATCTCACATTTAGAATAGAAAAAATATCATTATTATTACAAGAAGGTGTTGTACAACTTAAACATCCAATTAGTACACATACATCTAAATTCTAAAAAGTCAGTGGTGTGCTAAGGAGATAAGTCAAGTACTCCTTAAAGAATAAAACCGGATATACAGTACACATAACAAAATTCTAATGCCAAGGATTTCAAAATTTCACTCTAGTACGTAAATGGCCATGTGCTAACTCCTTGTTTAAACCTAGACTCTCGTGAGAAGCGGCACCATTTCTACGTTCACATAGGTGAAGTTCTAGTTGTGCCTCCTACTAGATACTTAAAACTTCATTAAGAATGTAATTCAACCCTCTTTTATGTAATGGACGACACTGATCCTTTCATTTCTTGAGGTGAGTGCATATAATCAATCAGTGTTCACCAGACCACTTATCAACAACTTGTTTTTATCCATTAAACCCTTGACTAGAGGTTTTCTAGTTTTGGGTTGGGTTACTGTCATTGATGATCATTAGAAAAGGTTTTAGCCCCATCTCAACTGCCGTCCCCTTTACCAATTCTCTAGACATACCTTTTGTAAAGGGGTTAGCCAAGTTCTTACTTGACTTTACATATTGAATTGTGATAACTCCATCATGCATCAATTGCCTTACAAAGTCATGTTTTAGACTTATGTGTCTAGACTTACCATTGTAGTATTACTATAATCCAACTCTACACTACACAAACCACATTTATCCTCTCTTAATTCCTTGGTTAGAAGCTCAGACTTTCCAACCCCATAATCCAAACATTATCACAACCTCATAATCAACCACCAACTCAACTCATAACTCATAAACTCAAACCCAACCCAACCTATATGATTTTAACAAAATCATCTTCAAAAACTATGCTTTTAATGCCATAAAAATTACCACAGATCTATCTATAGCGAGGTATTGAAAAGAAGTTTAAGAATCCCTACCTCTTAAAGTTAATAGGAGAAAAGCCGAAAATCCACCAATGACTGAAGCACGATCCACTCAGATTAAATCGAAACCCACATGGCCCTCTACATTTTGATTTATGGAACTAAAGGTCAAAGATCACTCAAAATAGATGAAACCCAAGCTTGAAAGCTTTAAGGGTTCAAAAATGGCAGAAAGGGAGAGAGAGGACCAAAAAAGTGACTTTTCAACGCACTGATAGGTTATATAGGCGAACCATTGTGGCCGCTGTCTAATTGTTTGCGGGGGTGATCTCTTACTTACACAAGTCGCGGGCGAGACCGCTTTAATTGTGGGCGCGACCCCTCTATTTGCGGATTGACATCGCGGCCCCTCGCAAGCAAGACACTCACTTCCCAGCCAATAGACTTGAAGGCCACTTTTGGTCGCAGCCGGTCGCTGTCCATTATGTACGTGAAGCCCATGGTCGCGAGCGTAACTAGGCTTACATAACAAACTTGGGCTGCTGCTCTGCAACCAACCCGATGCCCAACAAGGGTCCAAACCACCCTAGCAAGGTCAAAATCAACCAGGACAACAACGTGTCCCAACCAAAAAAAAATGGGTCGGGTTTTCCAACCCGAGCCACCATACTTGGAGTTAAAATTTATAGTTTAGAGAGAGATAATGGAGTTCACGGCGTAGGAAAAAAAAAAAGAGAGAGAAGAGGAAAAAAAAAGTGAGGAAAGATAGTAGGTACGTTTCTATTTATAGTATAGGTCAAAAGTGGGGTATATGCCATAAAGTCACCAAGGAAAAGTCAAAAATTTCAAAAGCAAAGTGTCTGACTGCAGAAAATAAATTTCTGGATTTATGGTAAGTGTCAACACCAAGAGAAAAGGTGTCAACCTTATGAAATAGTGGTGCTTTCCTCAGTTTTGCACCAAACAAGGTGTCAACACTCAAAGGCCCTAGTGTCGACACCAAAAAATAGTAGCGTAGTAGGAAAAAAGTGTTGGGTATACCTCCTTATTGGAGTGTAGGACCCAATTGGTTTACTAAAAGAGTTTAATTTGGTTTAGTATTAATTATAATATATTTTTATATATTATATTTAATTTGTGGAGACCCAATCAAATTTGGAAACAACTAAGGTTTGATAATAAATCCTAGATTCACAATATTTTAGGGTTTTGTTTTTTTGCTCATCCTAAGGTGAAGAGAACGGCTACTACACATACTCCACTTTGGTGAACGGCTGCTACACATACTCCACTTTGGTGAAATCAATCATTTTGGATGTGAACAGTGAAATTAATTTGGGTGGTTCTTTGCTTCGTTTTCGGTGTTGATTTGGTTCGTTATTTTGGATCTTCTACAACTCTGGTTCTGAAGATTTTTGTTCATCTATTTGGTGAGGTCTTTCCTCTTGTTTATTTGTGATTATTTGGAATTCACCTAAGGGTGGTTTTGTGAGACCATTAGTGTCTCGTTTGTAATCATTTGCATCTTATTTGGTTGATAGTGGAATCGGATTTCGATCCCGTAGACGTACCTCACATTGAGGGAACCACGTAAAAATTCTTGTGTTACTTCTGATTTAATTTTTCTGCATTAGTTTTTATTCCCATTGATTGATTTACTTGTGGGGAATCACATATTTTCCCTAACAACTAGTATAAGAGCTTACGGTTTATTTGGGTTTATTTATTTGTGTAAATCAATGGAGGGAAATGTAGGTCGTATGTCTAGCTTCAATGAAAGCAATTGGGTAACTTGGAAAACTAAAATGGAAGACCTATTATTTTGTAAAGATTTGTATGGGCCAATTGAGGGTGATAGTGGCAAACCCGAGGGTATGAAAGATGATGAATGGAATAGGCTTAATCGAAAAGCCGTTGGTGTTATCCGTCAACGGATTGATGACAGTGTGTTTCATCATGTTGCTACTGAAACTTCAGCACATGATTTATGGAAAAAAATTAGAAGGCCTTTATGATAGGAAATTAGCCACAAATAAAGCTTTTCTGTTTCGTAAGTTGGTTAATTTAAAATATAAAGAGGGCAGCCCTATTCCGAAACATCTGAATGAAATAAAGAGTATTGTTAACCAATTTGCTTCTATAAAAATTGTTTTTGATGATGAGTTGCAGGCTTTGATGCTACTTAGTTCTTTGCCCGAAAATTGGGAGACTTTGGTTGTGACGGTTAGTAATTCGGCACCTGATGGAGTTGTCACAATGGGCCAAGTCACTAGTAGCTTGTTGAATGAAGAAACTAGAAAAAAATCAGCGGGTTCCTCTCATTCGGAAGCATTTGTTGCGAGAGGCCGAAGCAAACACAAGAGGGAGGAGTAAGACTCCTCATGATCAAAGCCGTGACAAATCAAAAGATGGTTCTTTTTCAAAGAAAGACATTGAGTGCTATTATTGCCATGAGAAAGGGCACATGAAGCAGGAATGCCGAAAGCTCAATAACAAAGAGAAAAGGCGTGACAAAAGTGTGGATAAGAAGCAAGAAGATACAACGGCAGTTACTACCAATGATCTCATGGTCGTTTGTGAAGATGATTGTATCCATTTTGTGGGCCAAGAGAGCAATTGGGTGATTGATTCTGGTGCTTCTTTTCATTTGACTTCTCAAGTTGATTTCTTCACTACCTACACCAAAGGAGATTATGGTTCTGTTCGAATGGGTAATGAAGGTTTGTCCAAGATTATTGGCATGGGTAATGTTTGCTTGAAAACAAATTTGGGCTGCAAGTTGTTGCTTAAAGATGTGAGGCATGTTCCCGACATTCGCCTCAATTTGATCTCTACTGGGAAGCTAGATAATGAAGGCTTCAACAACAAATTTGGTGATGGAATATGGAAGCTCACAAAGGATTCTTTGGTGGTGGCTAAGTGCAAGAAGACTCATACACTTTATTCGATGCAAGGAAAAATTTGTAAAGGTGTTGTCAATGCACTTCAAGATGATACTTCTACTGAATTGTGGCACAAGCGGCTTGGACATATGAGTGAAAAGGGGATGCAAGTATTGTTCAAGAAAGAGCTTCTACCCTGTTTGAAAGGTACACATCTCAAAACTTGTGTTCATTGTTTGGCGGGTAAACAACATAGAGTTTCTTTTCATAAAAATGTTGCTTCTAGAAAAGAAAATGTTTTGGAGTTGATTCATTCGGATGTTTGTGGTCCTTTAAAAGTTAGACCACATGGTGGTGCACTTTATTTTGTTACTTTCATTGATGATTATTCAAGGAAAGTTTGGGCTTTTCTACTAAAAGCTAAAGATCAAGTTCTAGAAGTATTTAAGCATTTTCAGGCCATGGTTGAAAGAGAGACAGGGCAGAAATTGAAGTGCATCCGATCAGACAATGGTGGTGAATACATTGGGCCATTTGATGAGTATTGTCACAGCCAAGGTATTCGGCATCAAAAGACAGTTAAGAAGACTCTTCAATAAAATGGCGTTGCCGAGAGGATGAACCGCACCATTGTGGAAAGAACAAGGTGTTTGCTTTCACAAGCTAAATTGCCAAGATCCTTTTGGGGTGAGGCATTGAAGACAGCGATTGACATGATCAATTTGTCTCCTTCCTATCCTTTGAATGGTGATGTTCCAGAAAGAGTTTAGACCGGTAAAGATGTATCTTATGAGCACTTGAGAGTGTTTGGTTGCCGAGCTTTTGTTCACATTCTAAAAGATGAGAGGTCCAAGGTTGATAGCAAGTCAAGACAATGTATTTTTCTTGGCTATGAGCGTGATGAATTCGGGTATAAATTGTGGGATCCGGTCGACAAGAAAATCATTTGAAGCCGTGATGTTATGTTTCTTGAAGACCAAACAATTGAAGACTTTGGCAAAGGTGATCAACCGGAGCCAAAAACTAGTGATCTCATTAACATGGATCCATCTCCTTCATCTTCGGTGGATGATGAAAATGGGGGAGATGTGCAGCCACCTATTGAAGATGTAGAGGATGATGCTAATCCTAATGAAGTTGAGCCAGAAATTGAGTTAGAGCATCCAACTCAAGAACCGCCACCACAACTTGAGTTGAGGAAATCTACAAGGGACTGACAACCTTCAAGAAAGTATCCTCCCAATGAATTTGTGTTGATTTCCGATCAAGGGGAGCCTGAGAGCTACCAAGAAGCAATTGAGCATGCAAAGAAAGGTAATTGGAAAAAGGTCATGGACGAGGAGATTAATTCCTTGCTTGAAAACCAGACCTATGATTTAGTGAAGTTGCCTAAAGGGAGGAAAATTCTGAAAAATAAGTGGGTTTTCAAATTGAAGAATGATGGCAAGAATCTGAGGTACAAGGCACGTCTTGTTGTGAAAGGCTTTGGGCAAAAGAAAGGTATTGACTTTGATGAGATTTTCTCACCGGTTGTAAAGATGTCTTCTATTCGGGTTGTACTTGGCATGACTGCAAGTATGAACCTTGAAGTTGAACAACTTGATGTGAAGACTACATTTCTTCATGGTGATCTTGAAGAGAAAATTTATATGGAGCAACTAGAAGGTTTTGTGGAGAAAGGGAAAGAGAAATTTGTTTGCAAATTGAAAAAAAGTTTGTATGGCCTCAAGCAAGCCCTGCGGAAATGGTACAAAAAATTTGACTCTTTCATGATGAATAATGGTTTTTCTAAAACCACTTCAGACCATTGTGTCTTTGTGAAAAATTTCCCGGATGGCAAATTTATTATTCTTTTGCTTTATGTTGATGACATGTTAATTGTGGGTCAAGATTCTACCATGATAAACATGTTGAAATTGGAGTTGAACAAATCTTTTGCTATGAAAGATTTGGGACCGACAAAGCAAATACTTGGTATGAAAATTGTTCGTGATCGCAAAGAGGGGTTGATTTGGTTGTCTCAAGAAAGCTACATTGAGAAAGTTCTTGAGAGGTTCAACATGAATAAAGTAAAGCCGGTTGGTTGTCCACTTGCGGGTCACTTCAAGCTTAGTTCGAATCAATGTCCTACAAGTGAGAAAGACAAAGAAGAGATGCTAAAAGTTCCTTATGCTTCAGTAGTTGGTTCTTTGATGTACGCCATGGTTTGTACAAGACCGGATATTGCTCACGCCGTTGGTGTGGTGAGTCGTTTTCTCTCTAATCCAGGTAAAGAACATTGGGCAATGGTTAAATGGATTCTAAGGTATCTTCGAGGGACTTCGAAGGTGTGTTTGTGTTTTGGGGATGGTAAGCCGATGCTTGATGGGTTCACAGATTCTAACATGGCCGGTGATGTTGATTCTAGGAAATCTACTTCGGGATATTTGATGACTTTTGCAGGGGGAGCTGTGGCATGGCAATCTAAATTACAAAAATGTGCTGCTCTCTCAATTACCGAAGCTGAATTTATTGCCATTACGGAAGCTTGCAAAGAAGAGTTATGGTTGAAGAAATTTTTGCAAAAGTTGGGTTTAAAGCAAGAAAAGTATGTGCTTTATTGTGATAGTCAAAGTGCTATTCACTTGAGTAAAAATTTTACTTTTCATTCGAGATCGAAACACATTGATGTGAGATACCATTGGATTCGTGATGTGTTAGATTCGAAATTGTTACAATTCGAAAAGGTTCACACAGATGATAATATTTCGGATATGTTGACTAAGACTTTGCCGAGGGACAAACAATTGAAGTGTCGAACTTTGGCGGGTATGGTTGATGTCTCCACCTAAGTCGGTATGGGGAGAATTGTTGGGTATACCTCCTTATTGGAGTGTAGGACCCAATTGGTTTACTAAAAGAGTTTAATTTGGTTTAGTATTAATTATAATATATTTTTATACATTATATTTAATTTGTGGAGACCAATCAAATTTGGAAACAACTAAGGTTTGATAATAAATCCTAGATTCACAATATTTTAGGGTTTTGTTTTTTTGCTCATCCTAAGGTGAAGAGAACGGCTGCTACACATACTCCACTTTGGTGAACGGCTGCTACACATACTCCACTTTGGTGAAATCAATCATTTTGGGTGTGTGAACAGTGGAATTAATTTGGGTGGTTCTTTGCTTCGTTTTCGGTGTTGATTTGGTTCGTTATTTTGGATCTTCTACAACTCTGGTTCTGAAGATTTATGTTCATCTATTTGGTGATGTCTTTCCTCTTGTTTATTTGTGATTATTTGGAATTTACCTAAGGGTGGTTTTGTGAGACCATTAGTGTCTCGTTTGTAATCGTTTGGAACTTATTTGGTTGATAGTGGAATCGGATTTCGATCCCGTAGACGTACTTCACATTGAGGGAACAACGTAAAAATTCTTGTGTTGCTTCTGATTTAATTTTTCCGCATTAATTTTTATTCTCATTGATTGATTTACTGTGGAGAATCACATATTTTCCCTAACAAAAAGGGATCAAGCGGTGTCGACGCCCAAATTAGGCGGTGTTGACCCTAGAAAACAGAACCAAAAGAAAGAAAAAGAAGAGAAGCTGTTGTCGAATCTCAAGGAGCTAGTGTTGATACCCAGAATAAAATTTCTAGGTTCTTAAAGCACTTTCAGACAAGTCCAAGTGCGAAAGAACAATGTTAATAAGTTTATATCATATTTTAATAATCCATAACAGTAATACACCAACCCCAATGACTCCAACAACACAAGTAAGGACATTAAATATATTTTAAAATGGCTAGAAGAACACAAGTATTACAATATATATATATAAGTTTAATTTGTTGTTTTCAACAATATTTTTTCCTATCCTTACCAGATTTTTGAAATCAACTGAACCGACCACCAAACCGTGACTTTTGATTTGGTCGATTTTGAGCTGTATTTGAGTTGAAGCGTGTAACATTTTTTCTAACCGGAATGTATCAGTTTGGCTAATCTGGAAAAATTTGAACTTTTTATGACTTTATTAGAGACCTTGTAAATTAGAATAATTATAATAAGGTCTTCAGTCTGTCGATTACATTTTCTACGTGACCAGTTGTGGTCTTGGCTCGTTTGCACTGATTCTCGAGCGGACTTGGGACATGAGGTATAGATTCTTTAGGCCCATTAGGTGATGATATAATGATCATAGGATTCCTGTTGTTAAATCAGAATCACCCTAGTTGTTAAGGATTGCAGTGCAGCAATCACCTTGATTTTATGCATACCCAGAGTCGATCTAGTTGAAGATCCTAGAGACGAAGGGATAGATGAGAGATTAAAATGTACAAGTTTATAAATGAGCTAAATAAAGTGCTATTCAATAATTGTTGAGGGGGTTTTGACGTAAATAATTTATTTATTTTTTAAACTTTTTAGATATATTAATATTAGATGCATCTAAAAAGTATGTTAAAAAATATAAATAAATAAATAAACTCAAATATGTAAAAAGTTCACTAAAAATAAACGAAAACTCAAAAAAAATAATACACAGATTTTATTCTAATTTTCGTTTATTTCTAGTGAAATATTTGTTTTACCTTTTAGATACATCTACATTAAGTATATTTAAAAAGTAAAAAACAAATTGGGTAAAATATGAAAAAAATAATAATGATAAAACAAACAAAAACCCATTGAAAAATCATTTTTTAAAAATTAAACCAAACATAGCCTTAGTTACTAAGGCCATGTTTGATTTCATTCTCTGAAACTTTTTTCTAAATTAAACAATAAAGTAAAATAAAATTTAGTTTGACAAAAATAAATATAAAATATATATTTTAAAATTTATTTATTTTTTCTTTACAAGGATGAAACTATATAAAAATAAAAATAAAAATCTTTTAATTTTATTTACTTTTTTTACTAAATTAATTTTACATTTTTTTAAAATAAATTTCTTAAAACAAACCAAACCTGGGCTGAGTGTCTCACAAACCAGCACACATGGCTTCAATTTTATTTGTAATATATTTTTTTATTATTTTTTAATTAATCAAACATAAAAATAAATTTTTTGATTAAGTAATTACTCCATTACTTTAGTCGAGTGAGAAAAACACTTGAAAGTACTAAACCATTTCCTGCTGGAAAGCAAAGAGGCTATTGATAGCCAGCACTGGTAGCTTAAATCTGAGCTTGCTTGAAATTGCTTGAATTTTGACTTGTCAGTCGCTCGGCTAATCATTCAACAAGAAGGTGACAGTCACGGTCGATAAGAGTGATTACCGTAGTGGACAAGTGTTGCACTGATCGTCCGAGTGGCCGTTTGGACAGTCGAGCGACAAGCACAAATTCAAACTTTTGGACAAACTCAAATTTGAGTTACAAACACTACAAGAAAAATCATCTTTGGCGACTAAAAAAACACCTTTGGTCGCTGAAAGTATAGGCTTTGCCGACTAAAAATATTTTAGTAACCAAAAGTAAGACTTTTGGCTACTAAAAAAATTTAATAGCCAAAAGTATAGGTTTTGGCGACTAACAATCTGTTTGATCGCTGATATAAGGTTTTTACCGACTAAAAATATTTTAGTAGCCAAAAGTGCGGCTTTTGGCTACTAAAAATAATTCAGTAGCCAAAAGTGAGGCATTGGACGACTAAAAAGATGTTTAGTAGCCAAATGTGATGCTTTTACCGACTAAAAAAATTTTAGTAGCCAAAAGTGAGGCTTTTGGCTACTAAAAATAATTTAGTAGCTAAAAGTGAGGCATTGGGCGACTAAAAAGATGTTTAGTAGCCAAATGTGATGCTTTTACCGACTAAAAAAATTTTAGTAACCAAAAGTGAGGCTTTTTGGCGACTAAAAAGAAGTTTAGTCGCCAAAAGTAGTAATTTCAGCCCGGGAATTAAATTTTTTAGCGACTAAAAAAATTAATAGCCAAAAGTATAGAATTGGCGACTAAAAAGAAGTTTAGCCGCCAAAAGTGGTCTCTTTTTTTTTCCTAGTAAATAATTTTTTTTTAACATAAATTATGTTTAATAAAAAATAATTATATTTATATATATACTTTTATATTAATAAGGGTCTATATACTATATAAATAATATATGTTGCATATATAATCATATGGTGTTGTAGAGGTGTAGTGGAAAGAGTGTCTTGTATAAGATTTATAGTGTGGGAGGTTGATGGTTCGAATCTCCACAAGAGCAGATGAGAGAAGTTAGTGAGTGTAATTTTTTTTTTTCACGAATGACCTTTTGGCGACTAAAAAGTTTGGTCGCCGATTCCTTGAATAATGGTCGGTAAATGTATAATTTTAAAAAATAAAATTGACTATTGGCGACCAATAATTTAGTAGCCAAAACATTTATTTTTGCCGACCAAATAAAATTTAATAGCTACAAGGTAACATTTTCGACTAAAAAAATAGCAGCCAATTGTGCACTTTCAGCGACCGAACACGCGTTTAGTCGCTAAAACATTCGCCGACAGAGTTTAGGCGACTAACTTGGCGACAAAAAAATTTAGTCGCTAAACAGTTTTGGCGACTAAAACTCCGACCTTTGGCGACTAATATTTTAGTCGGCAAAACTGTTATTTCTTGTAGTGCAATCATTTTTCATTAATAGCCCAAGTCTTGGTTAGCCACCCCAAAGAAATCAAATAAAATTTGTTTTAAGCAATATATATATATATTTTAGATGTTTATAAAACGTTTCTTCAAAAGATATGGTGAAACAAGATTCAAAATATATACTAGACCTCTAAAATTTGTAATTTTAAAATGATAAGTTCAGTTTTTAAAAGATAGAGAAAATAATCAATTAATCCTAATTTTCTTAAAAAAAATTATTGAGTCCTATCAATTTTTTATTGGTAAAATAATAATACAGTGTAACTGTCAAATTTTTTTTTAAACAAATCAGTGAGAAAGTTTATACACTTTCATAATTAAAATACTATATTTTCCCATGATTTTGTAATTTTTTTTTATTGTCACCACTATACTATTATATTATCTTTTTTATTAGCATAATTCGGTCCTATTTTGAATAAAACACTCTCATAATAGTTTTCCTAAACTTCAAGGGATTGGCCTAGTAGGAGCAATTTGGAGTTATGGAGGTGTACTCCCTTCAGATCTCATATTCAACTTCAATTAGGTGCTATCAACTCCTTGTAGCCACAACTTAATTATCAAAAATTCCTAGTTTTGCTACATTTCTCTTATATTATTTGTGACATGTAAGAGAGTCAACATTTAGGAAAATATTTTCCTTTGGGTTTGGATTGTCTCCAATTAGGCATTCTAACTAGATGGTCCAATTTGGCCCATTTTGGATTCGTCTTGATGATCCAAATTGTTGAATATGCAGGGTCGTCAAGTACTTCATTCTTATAAAAAATTACATTGATTAGATATCAATAGCCACTTAATCAGATCACATTTGTGTTAACAAATTATTTTTAAAAGCATACTTACTATTGATACAAATTTGATTTAATCAAGTGGCTATCGATATCCAATTAACGTGATGTTTTACAAAGATGAAATGCTCGATGAGTTTTATATATTGAACGGTTCGGATTATCGATGTGAAGTGTGTGGTGAACCCACAAAAGTCCAATAGCACACTCCAGTAGAGAGGGCACTACCTTTCCTTTAATGAGGTGATTTCTAAAGCCAAATATTGTTACGGTTTGTAAGGGCATTGCCCGACTCTATGCAATTTCAGTCAGATTCTAATTTTCAAGTCCCTATTAATTTTTTGGTCTGTTATGTATAGATTTAGAAGTCCAAATATTAATCATTCCTTTGATTTTAAGCTTTCAAAAATGATTTTTAAGTTTTGAATTTATATTTTTTGTTTGTTTTTTTGAACTTTTTTAATATTTTAGTCTATTTATTTATTTATTTATGCTTTACTTTCTAGATCCACTTAATTGAAATACACTTGAAAAGTATAATTTTTTTAAAAATAAATCTATTACAAAAATACTAAATAGAAAAAAATAAAAAATCCAGTACATTTTCATTTATTTTTGTATTTATTGAATTATTTTAAAGATTTCTTGATAAATATGTTATTTTTAAGATACATCGAATGTGGATTTAAAAAAAAATGATTAAAATATTAAAAAAACTACTAAAAAATAAATAAATAAAAACTCAAAAATTATTTTTGAAAATTCAAAATCAATGTTATTTATAATTTTTTAGATTTTATTTATAACTTTTTTAAAAAAATTGATCATTAAATTATGAATGGAAATGTAATTAATATGACTCACTAATGATTAAAAAATACATAAAAGATATTAATTATCACAGGTTTGAATTATTTCAAGTTGGCCATCTCAACTTGAGAGAGTATTTGAGCTTAATATGCCAATTTTAAGGCCAACTTCATAATCCAAACAATTCAATTTTTATTACTCATTGAACAGAATATTCATGTAAAAAAATAAGATGATCGGGCATTAGTAGTTATATATTTGAATCACATTTGTATTATAACAATTGAATAACTACTTGTGATATCATAAGGTCATCCATTCAATTTTTGTAATACAAATATAATTCAAATAAATAGCTAATGATCTCTCATAATCTTAATTTTTTGCATAAATATACACCCAACAAGTATTGAAATGTAAATGACTTGAATTGCCAAGATTGGCTTTAAAATAAATCTATCAAACCCAAATACTCTGCCCAAAACTTACTAAAGTCAAGGGCCAACTTAAAAAAAGGGTAAATTACAAATATAATTTGCTTAAAGTACAATTTGTCCTTTGTGAATCTGAAAATTACATTCTACCTTTGAAGTTTCCGATTTCATAACAAATTATCTTTTTTATTAATAAATCATTAAGTAATTAACAATTTTTAATGATGTCATAAATTTATTTTAATTAACAATTTATAAAATTTTATTATTATATAAAAGAACAGTTAAGATTTTTTTTTTCAATTAATTTTTTTAAATAAAGAATTCTAACAAGAATGTATTTATAATGTTTTAAATTATAAAAAGTAATTCGTATTTAAACAAATCTCAAGTTTGCATTTGTAATTTACTCTTAAAAAAAATAATAATAATACTAATAATTCCAACATGTAGTCATTATCTCATCCCTAGACTCGGGGATTTCGGCCGCCCTCTCCCTAGCTTTGATCCCCTGCCCAAGAGTTCCCACAAAGGGAAACATGCCTCTTGTTTCTGTTTCTGTACAATGTTATCTTTAATCATGAAATAAAAACTATTTTTTTTTTTTTAACGCAAATAAAAACTATTTTGAATCCTCGTAATTGCCGTTGAAATATACGAGGACAAAAACAGAGTGTTATGTCATCTAATTATTCGTCATCGATTTCGATTGACTCTGCAATGACTTCCAACAATCATTCCATCCATGTTACCATGTATTAGAAAGTTGTTTCTAAAATTGTGACCGAGAGGACTTTTGGCTGTTAGATAGTTTTGTGTCAATTTTCTCGAGAAAATGGGGATAACAACCCATCTGGGTTCTAGAGTTTTCGCTCGGTTCTATCTCTTTCTCTTCTCGTTGTTCTTCTTGGTTCACTCTAATTCCAGTTCGATCGACGCTACAGTAATGCTGGATCTGAAGCAGAGTCTCAACAACGCACCGAGTTCACTCGGTTGGACCGAGCCGGACCCCTGCAATTGGCAATACGTGAATTGCTCCGACGACAGCCGGGTCACCAGGATCCAAATCGGGAATCGGAACCTCACTGGGTTTCTTCCCCAGAACCTCGGCTTCCTCACCGCCTCACTCAATCTCTCCTGCAACAATCTCAGCGGTCCGCTCCCGAGTCTCGATGGGTTGACCTCGCTCCAGGACCTGTCTCTCAGCAACAACAGCTTCACTTCTATTCCCGTCGATTTCTTTTTCAACATGACTTCCCTGGAAAGTCTCTATCTTGACAACAACCCCTTCTCGGGTTGGCTATTATCTGACAGTATCAGTACAGCACTGAACCTCAGGATCTTCTCTGCCAATGCTTGCAATGTTACCTGGATAATCCCCAATAATTTTGGCTGGCACCACCGGAAGCTGAGGATTCTTCACTTGGCGTTCAATGAACTTCAAGGTGGGTTGCCGGACAGTTTTATGGTTTGTCCCATTCAATCCTTGAAGTTGAATGGGCAGCAGAGTATTTATAAGCTCAATGGGTCAATTGATGTGATTCAGAACATGACCCAGTTGACCGAAATCTATTTGCATTCTAATAACTTTATGGGTACATTGCCGGACATGTCAAGGCTTACGAGGTTGAACACCTTCAGTGTGAGGGACAATAACATTTCAGGTCAGGTACCAGCATCTTTCGTGAATCTTCCGTCACTTAAGGTTGTGAGTTTGGCAAACAATCTGTCACAAGGGCCGACCCCAAAGTTTGACTCTAATGTTACGGTTGATATGAACAATGGGTCTAATAGCTTCTGCTTATCTAATCCTGGAGTTGCTTGTGATCCCCTGGTGAATACATTACTTTCAATTGCGGAGTCTGTTGGTTACCCGTTGGTGTTTGCGGAGAATTGGAAAGGGAATGATCCTTGCAACGCCTGGTTTGGGCTCTATTGCCAAAATGGAAGCATCACTGCTATTAAATTTTCGAATTTGGGTGTTACAGGTACAATTTCTCCAAATTTCTCGTCCATTACATCGTTGCAGATATTAGTTCTTGCTAATAATAACCTGGCTGGTAGTATCCCAAACGATCTTACAACTTTGCCTAACCTTATACAAGTAAATGTTTCGAACAATCAGCTTTCTGGAACTATCCCATCATTTAAGAGTGATGTGATTGTAGACACTGATGGCAATCCTATTATAAAGAAAGATAGTGTTCCTCCTTTAGAGACTTATAGAAGTGGCAGTAGGTACTCGATTGGAGTGTATGTGTTTTTGGTAATTGGTTGTGCTTGTGTAGTTTTATTTGTTGGGATTATGATATACTACCAATATTGGCGTAAGAAAAAGCATTCTAGTGATTTTCATGTTATTGAAGCTGAACACATGGTAATCTCTGTTCATGTTATAAGGAATGCGACTAACAATTTTGGCCAAGAAAACATACTGGGAAGAGGTGGATTTGGAACTGTTTACAAAGGGAGGCTGTATGATGGGACTATGATTGCAGTTAAGCGGATGGAGTGTGGAGTGGTGAGTGAGAGTGGTTGGGATCAGTTCAAGTCTGAGATTGTTGTGCTTAGTAAAGTTCGACATAGGCATTTGGTTTCTCTTCTAGGATATTGCTTGGATAGAAACGAGAGGCTACTTGTTTATGAATACATGCCTCAAGGGACTCTTAGTAGGCATTTGTTTAGATGGAAAACCCCTTGAATGGTTGAAAAGGCTAACCATTGTTGTGGATGTGGCTAGAGGAGTTGAGTATCTACATGGTTTAGCTGATCAAAGTTTTATTCATAGGGATCTTAAACCGTCCAACATTCTTTTGGGAGATGACATGCATGCTAAAGTTGGTGATTTTGGATTTGTTCGTCTTGCACCAGATGGAAAGTCTTCCGTTCTAACTAAATTAGCAGGAACTTTTGGATATCTTGTCCCAGAATATGCAGGTACTCTTTTATAAATTGAAAATTGTACACATACTGAGTTTTTATACCAAACCCATCTAGAATGATGCATTTGGGGTAGTTTTAAAAATGGGAACCACAATGAGCAACATTATTCTATATAAGAATTTCTATTAAAATTTTATTTTAATAGCATCGTTATTTCTACACTCACATTGATTTGTATTTAGAACTATTTTTACTTTTTCTCTATGTGTAACATAAATTTTGTTAGTCTTGAAAAGGCCAAAAACAAATCATTAATGATTTGTCAACACAAATTTTTTGCTTGAATCCCCTTTGAATGAGATTTTTACGGGTAAAAAACCAAACTTTTATTGGTAAGAAACCCATTCAAGGGGGATTTGGGCAAAAAATTTGTGAGTAAATCACTACGGAAAATAAATTAGGGATATTTGAATAGATTTTTTGAATTACTTTCTGTATAATTTTAATATATGAATAAAATTTTCCAACATGGTTAATGAAGTGTGAGTTATAACATAATGGAATTCGGCATGGTACTGTGCAGCTTGTTGGGCTCTTGTCCCGAGCTCATGTCATTTATTCGAACCGTTCATATTGTAAAGTTCGTTGAGTAGATTATCTATGAAAAAAGGGCAAATTACAGAGGTAGTCCTTGTAGTTTACCTTTTTTTTTTTTTTTTCATTTTAGTCCTTATTGTTTTAATTTTGATCAATTTTGCCCCTTAATTTTATAAATTGTGTCATATTAATCCAATAAATAATGGCGGTTAAGTTTGATAGATGGAAAATCAAATGTTGTTTCAATTTGGTCCTTGTAGTTTACAGGATGTGTCAATTTGGTCCCTGTTGTTTTGACTTTCCTATAAACTACAGGGACCAAATTAACATATCCTGTAAACTACAGGGACCAAATTGAAACATCATTTGATTTTCCGTCCATCAAACCTAACCAACGTTATTTATTAGACTAATATGACACAATCCGTAAAATTAAGAGGCAAAATTGATCAAGTTGAAACAATAGGAACCAAAATTAAAAAACGAGTAAACTATAGGGACCATTTGCATAATTTATCCATGAAAAAAATCAGATTAATTGGCTATCTGTAACCTAAAAGAAGACCACATTTATTTTTCAAAAAATAATGGTTAACATAATTTTGATAATTTGTTTTAAGGTAAATTACAAGTATACCCCTAAGGTTTGCTTAAAATGCGAATTGCCTTTTGTGGTTTGGAAAATTACGAATACTTCCCTACCATAATTTTTCATTTAACAGAATTAATTGAAAAGTAAAATTTCTAAGTGTTCACTTATACAATAATAAAATTATATGAATTATTAATTGAAATAAAATTTTAACATTATTAAAAACTGTTAATTAACTTGATGATTTATTAATAAAAAAACCTATTTGTTATAGAATTAGAAACCTTAAGGGGCATTAGAACCATAGGGGGTAATTTGTAATTTAAGTAAACCTCAGGGGGTATGTTAGTAATTTATTCTTTATTTTAAAATAGTTAGGACTTGATTAGGGGGTTAAACACTTGATTTTTTTATATAGATGATGTGTGCGACAAATCTTATAATATGAATAATTCGGATCATCAAAATATGCTTGGGACAAGGGCCCGCACAGCAAGCACTCGAAGTCCTAACATAATACAACACAATTTGGGGTGCCTCTATTTACACACCACATTTCATCTCAAGGCACACCATTAATTAGTTTATTTTTTAGTACAATATTAACTTAATGTAAAATGACCACAAAAGATAAAGGGCTATGATACACATCTTACGTAATACACACCAATTACTCATTGCACACAACACCCATTTTTTATTTTTTATTTTTCACTCAATACACACTATCAATTTTTAAATATTCTCAAAATATCCTCATCTTCTCTAACCATAACCCTAACCCTAATCCTAACTCTACCCCGCAGCCGCTATCAACCATTGCTGTCAGCCATCTTACCTCTTTCTGTCGCCGTTACCCTCTGACTGACACCATCCCCTTTTTGTTTCCATCCCCAATTCATTTACGTTCTTGCCATGGCAGCAACTCGCGTTGCCCTTTCCTTCACTGCTAACATTACAACTCGTAATAAAATTTGTCTTGTGTGGATTGAGAAATTTGTATGAAGGTTAAAAATGTAATTGACTAGAAGGATAAAGATGTAATAATTTTTTTTAAAGAAATGGAAGATTGAAGATCGTAGGTGCGGTGTGTGAGTGAGTAAGGGTAAAGATGTAAGATTGTGGGTGGGGTGTGTGAGTAAGAGTAAAGATGGAAGATTATGGTGTGCATTGAGCAGATTTCTTATTTATCAAATTATTAAAGGTATGCCTTGAGTAGTGGTGTGCCTTGAGATGAAATGTGGTGTGTAAATAGAGGCACCCCACAATTTGATGCTTTTATTTATTTCTTTCCATAAAACTAATTATTCAAGAATGTAGGTCTTACCTTTTTAGGAAATACTTGGGCTAGATCTATTTTATCATTTATACTTAAGTGGTCATTTTTTACCGACTTTGATTCTCTTCATTTCATGCATATAATGGCTATGAAATAAGCATATAAATTTATAATTAGTTTAAATTAAAAAAATATTATTATACTCACTATTGGACAATTTAATAGAACCTCTCTATTACAAATATGTAATGAAGAGGGTAATAATCTACTTTTTACTATTAAATTTGATGTTTTTTTTTTTTTTTTTTTTTTTGATCGGCAAAAGAAAAGATTTTATTAATGTAAGTATCAAGTACAAGATACAAAATACAATACACCAATAAAGAGAAGGGAAGTGCAAAAGCATCACAATGAGCTAAATCATCCCAACTAGGTTGGCACCAAAAAGCTCATCCTATCATTTGCTAGCACCCCCAGAGTTGGTGAGAAACCAACGAAAGAAAAAACCAAAACACCACAGCTAGCTGAGTTACTACTGCTGCTAAACCCACTGAACCACACCAACAGCACATCCACTGTTGAATAACACAACCCAGCAAAACAGATTAGCTAGCTGAGTTACTACTACAGCATAGCTCACCAAGATATCCCATTCCCATAAACCACCCTCTTTAGTCCACTAGTTGTTGACTTGTAAACTTATTCAGCCAATAAATCAGGATCAAATAGCTAAGAAACCACCCAAACTCAGACCAACATCCACCCACATTTCAGACAACTCCAGAGCAACTGATTCAGCAAGACCACCAGCATACCTCACAGACAACCAGACAGCTCCCCTGTTTATTATACAACAAACACCAAACCATACAGCTCCCCTGCCTCCCAAAACTACCAACAGCATAATACATTAGCAACCTACAATCAGCAGACCACAAGGCTGCGACAAAGATCAAACAGCGAACAACTTCCACACAGTATACAACAACACATCAAGACTGAATTTGAACATAGCAATTCAAAATGCAAACTCCTCCAATATAGCATCAGCCCACCAATTCAAACAACCAAGTGCCAACTTCCACAAATTGCAGACCACCAAAATGCAAACATCAGGGTTGTAAATACAGACACAGCAGGTTGTAGCATAAATCAGCCGCAGTGCAAACCAGAATAGATATATAAAAAGCTTGTATGTCACAACCCACTAGCAGATCTCAATCACACAGGCAGCCACAGATCATAGATCCATCAAGCAACCATCAAGCAGCCACAGAAAACTCACCAGATTTGTGGCTTTGCATAGCATTATGTCAATGCACTGCAACAATCTGCTTTGCAATCTGCTTTGCATACCAAAATATACACCAGCAATCTGCTTTGCATACCAAATTTGATGTTAATATTTGAGACCAACATTAGAAATTTTAGAGTCATTGACGCTGAAAAAGTAAAGAAGGGTTGAATTCAAAAAGATGAATCCTTGTCACACAGTTAGGATCTAGAAGGATCTTCCGTCTAGTTAGATACCTTCATTTTTCTTAGTTAGTGTTTAAATTTTATACTTTTAGACAATTTGCAGCGATTATATAAGCATCAATAGCTACTATTGTTGAGTACATATGCGATATGATATTTGTGGTGTTGATATTATAAATTTCATAATTAAATTATTGTCATATTTAAAAAAAAAAAAAAAAAAAATGGTAAGTCATAATCAAACACCTCTTGAGGTATAGCCAAAAAATTTTCTGTCGTAACTAAAATAATAATTACAATAGGTCATAACTAACATCACACTGAATTCTAACCAAAAGTTTTAACCAAACACCTTGGGGACACTAAAGGTTCGCTAGGTTGTTAAATTTAAAATTTCAGAGATTAGTCGAGATGTGCATAAGTTGACCTAGACACTGATAAAAAATAAAAAAAGAAAGAAAAACACCCTTTTGGGTGAGGAAAAAAAAAACCATTTGAGTTATAACCAAAGTTCTCTTCAATCATAACCAAAATAAAAATCAAAAGATGTCATAACTAATACCATAATGAGTTATAACAAATACTACAATAAGTCATAAAAAAATCAATAAATGTCATAATTGGGCATAAAGTACACACTCTAAAAAAAATGTGTATTATAGCATTTCCACAAAACAAGCACGAATTGGCTTATAAATGTTTTCTTCTTAAGTGACACTGGATTTAAAATTTTTTGACTTCTTGTATTTTGGTTAATATCTAAGACCCTAATAGGCTAGTATATGTTTTAAGAGCACAACACACTTCATTAAAATCATGTTTTAATCACACAACCTTAATTAATTTATTGTAAAATTCATAAAAATCATGATTTTAAAATACAATTTCAAGTAGAGCAGTGATTATCAGACTAAATTATAGACATATGCCCACTTAATCAGTAGGTAATCACAATCAACATGGCTGGCTTTGACTTGAACATTCGACATGCAGAATATTGTCCTTTCAAACATATTCATGGTTTAAAAATATGATTTTATTAGATTGGAAAATAAATTTGACAAATGATTTTTGCTTATTAAAATATTTATATTTTTGAATAATTTAAAATCTTGTGTGTGATTGGACAGTGACAGGAAAAGTGACAATTAAAGTCGACGTGTTCAGTTTTGGAGTGATTTTAATGCAGCTGATTACTGGAAGAAAAGCTGTAGTTGAACTTGAGACTGAGCACGATGAGTTCATTGGTATTGTCACATGGTTCCACAAAATGCGTATGCAGAAAAACACATTCCACATGGCCATCGACCTGACAATTGACCTCGATGAAGAAATGCTTGCCAGTATCAATACTGTTGCTGAGTTGGCTAGCCAATGTTGTGCAAACAAGCCCTCTCATAGGCCCAACATGAGCCATTCAGTCAATGTGCTTTCAGGTCTTGTTGAGCATTGGAAGCCATCAACCTCTCATTGTGTTGAGGTATTTAGATCGTTTGGAGATGTCAAGTCAAAAGATGATAGCTACATATTTCCAATCGAGTAGCCACAATTTAGTCGCATCACTAAAAGTTTAGATGAATAGTTAAAATTGTTTAGAAATATATAAATATTTAAAATGCGCTGTTGAATTTTTCATATTTTAATATTAATATCAATTTGACAATAGTTCATGCATTCAGAAAGTGGCAAGTGTTCTTCGGAATAGATTCATAGATAACCCTTTTGAAGATAGTGGCAAGTGACAATAGTTCATGCATTCAAGTCGCACATGACTTCTCTCATTGTGTGATAACAGTGAAATTTATTGTATGAAGATAGTGAAAGTTCATTGTGTGATAACAGCGAACATAGTGAAATTTTATCAAATATATATATATTTTTAGAATTTTGTATTTATCGTAGATCTTGTTTGATAGTTCTCAATGAGACGATTTTCAAAAATGGAATTTTTACAAAAAATATAGATCTAAATGAATGCTTATTAAAATTTTAAGTTTTCAAATCATTCAAAAATATCAAAAGGAAATATATGTGCACTACAAGAAAAAACACTTTTAGCAACCACCTAATTTTGTTGGTCGCAAATAGTCCACTTTCTACGACTAAAATCTAACTTTTGGCGACCACAATTTTTTGGTCGCGGAAAATCATCTTTTACTGACCAAAAAAAAAGTTGGTCGCTGAAAGTATACCTTTAGCGACCAGAAAAAAAGTTGGTCGCTGAAAGTATACCTATTGGTGACCAAAAGCTTTTTTGGTCGCTGAAAGTATACCCTTTAGCGACCAGAAAAAAGTTGGTCGCTGAAAGTGTACCCTTTAGCGACCAGAAAAAAAGTTGGTCGCTGAAAGTGTACCTATTTGCCACCAAAGGCTTTTTTGGTCGCGGAAGATTACCCTTTGGCGACCAAAAACAAAAGTTGGTCGCAGAAAGTTATGGCGGGATAAATTTAAAAAAAAAAACAGATACTACCGTAATTACATGCTATTTTTCTGTTTAGGCATTAAAAGTTTTATAAAATAATATATAACCTAATTTTTATGGGTTATATATTTTCTCTGCCAAATATGAACAAGAAACATGTTATTGGCAGAGTGGCTTTGGTGCATGGTGACTCCTTGGTTAGGAGTTCAAGCCCCAAGCAGCGCAAAAAGAATTATTTATTTTGGGTCAAGGCGCTGACTTTTAGCGACCAACTTATCTTTCGTCGCTAAAAGTTCCCTTTTGGCTAATATGAATTGGACTTTCGCAACCAAAAAAGTTAGTCGCTAATTGTCACTTTTTAGCGACCAAAAGCTTTTTTGGTCATAGAAAACTATTTGTCACGAGGCTTTAGTGACCAACTAGCGACCAACATATTTTGGTCGCGAAAAGGTTTTAGCGACCAAATATATTAGTCGCAGAAAGTGTTTTTTCTTGTAGTGAAATATAGTAACCCTTCAAATATAGCAACCCATTTAAATTTGGCAAATTGATTCAAACAAAGAATATATATTCAAACATGATAATCTATCCACTTAATAGTTATGAAAATATAAAAATATGTATAAAAATATGCGAAATATGTATTAAATTTTAATTATTTTGATATTATTTGATTGTTATTGAATGCCAAATAGATGACATGGAAATTCTATAAAGGGTAAATCACATCACTAGTCCTTATAGTTTGAACAAAATTTGGCTTTGGTCTTCATAGTTTTTAATTTGAACAATTTGGTGCTTACACTTTTAATTTTGTAGCAATATGGTCCCTCTTGAATTGTTAACATTTTAAATGAAAAAAAAATAAAATAAAAAAATCAAGTGCAAAATTAGAGGGACCAAAATAGAATCCAAAACAATCTATAGGGACCACAAGTGTAATATATTCATTACACCGTCTATATATATATATATTGAGAAATCCAATTTGATCCTTCTAGTTTTGCACATGATCTTCTAGCAGTCTAAAGTTTAACGGTAAGTGACAGAGGGATCACATTAAAACAAAGTTGAAAGTGTAAAAGTTCAAATTATTCAAATTAAAATAACACTTCATTTGAGCCATAGGAATTAATGAGTCTAATTTACCATTCTATAAAATACGCTCCCTTTTTTTTGTTATATATTGTATGCTTGGTTGTGACCTTTGTGGTCTTAAATTATGGTTTAAAATGCCTATAATTATAACTCATTATGATTGTGGACCATCATTATGTTAGTATTTGTTATTTGGAAATTCTTTTGATACATGTGTTTGGCTTTTTTTTAATTGTTATCTTAATTTGAGAGAGTGTTTAGGCTTAGTAAGCCCACTTTGAAATTGATTTTGGTGATCTGAACAATTTATTTTTTAGGATTTATTGAGTAAAATAGTCATGCAAAAAATCAAGATAATTAGACATCAATAGTTATATATTTATATCATATTTGCTCTAAAAAAATTGATGACAAATATAATTTGAAGAAGTGCGAATTACATTAACGGTTCTTGTATTTTGGGACTTGTATTACTTTGATTCCTAACCTTTCAATTGAGATAAATTTGACTTTAAATTTTCAATCTCATTCCAAATAAGGACAATTGAAGGCACCATTTCCTTTGCAAATGAAAAATGCTCCATTCAAGGGCAAAGCCGTTAATTCAATAAAATATAAATTAGTTTGACAAAAATAAAAGTCAAAAAAATATTTTTGAATTTTTAAAAATTATTTCTACCCTCTCAAAAGATAAAAATTATATAAAAATGATAAATATTTTATATTTTTATATTTTATTTTTTTACCAAATTAATTTTTAATATGGGTTTGGATGATGATCATATACCAGGTGGTTGTTTTTGTTGATATTCTTGGATGGTTATCATATAATAGATTGTTGTTTTTGTTGTTAACCGATGTTTTTTTTATGGTTATCACATATGAAATACTTTTAGTTTTGGATTTTTTGATTTAATGGATTGGTTTAATGATGACATCAAAATTGTCGCCATGTTTAACTTTTGAAAAAACATAAATTAATTTAATGAAAATAAATATCAAAAAAATTGTTTCTACCCTCCCAAAAGTAATATTATTCAAAGATGATGTGTTTTAATTTTTTTCACTAATTCAATTTTGGATGAAACACCAATAAATCTCAAAATGTGATCTTATGAACTGTTTAGTCATTTTTTTTTCTTATAAACCCAAAGGTCCCATTAAAGTGGAAATTATATAAAAGGGTAGTCACTTACACGTTTGTGTTTAATTTTTAAAGGATAAAAGTAAGTTTATCTAAATGTGAAATTACATATTTAGGCAATCTGTACTACAGAGGTTTTTGATTTTTCTTTCTTTTGGAACAAATCTCACGTTACGAACAATAATGTAACACTCCAATGTAACACACTAAAAAACTCATTAGTATACTTTTTCCAAGCGTAATAACGTAACACTAAAAAAAAAAAAAAAATCTTCTTAGTGTACTTTTTTCAAACATAACACTCTAATGTAAAATACAAAAGAACTTCTTAGTATACTTTTCTTAAATGTAATACTCCAATCAATGTAATCTCAAGCCTAACACTCTTAATACACACAAGTATACTTTTCTTAAATGTAATACTCCAATCAATGTAATCTCAAGCCTAACACTCTTAATACACACAAAAACACACAAAAATTCTTTAGTGCATTTTTCCCAAACGTAACACTCACAGTTTCAAATTATACATTTGCTTAAAGGTTACTAAGAGCGTCTCCAACGGTGAACCAAATTTTTTACCAAATTTGAGTAAAAAAAAGCCAATTTTCTCAATCTGATATGGCTTACTCCAACTGTTCATCAAAGGAAAGTGGTCGACCGGTCGACCGGTAAGGTCAATTTTTTTTTTTATAAATTTTTTTTGAACCGTTTGAACCAGTAATTTGAACCAGAATCGAACACAATTTTTGCATGAGCTGGGCGACCAGTTGGTCTACCTGGTGGTTGACCACTTAGTGTAAAATTTTCACAAATTTCTGCTTTAACGGCTATGCACAATGAATTGGTGAAAGGAGTAAGCCGCCCTCAGTTTGGTAAAGCCTTTGATATTTTTTCAATTTGATACCAATTTGCTGAAACCATTGGAGCTCCAAAAAGTGACTTTTTCACCAAATTTCAAATCTGATACAAGGTTCAATGAACCGTTGGAAATGGCCTAAAGAATTTTTATACTCCTTTTGCGATGGTTTGAAGAATCCCACATCTTTTTGGAATGGTTTGAAGAATCTCACATCATTTTTTGGTGTATTATATTGCAGAGTTATACTAAGAAATTTTTTTGGAGGGTTACGTTTAAGAAAAGTATACTAAGGAATTTTTTTGAAATGTTATATTAGAGTGTTACGTCTGATTGCTACATTGGAGCGGTACAGCTTGAAATTATACATTTGTCCAAAACTTACTAAAGAATTTTTGTACTCCTTTTGAAATGTTTAAAGAATCTCACTTCCTTTTGGAATATTTGAAAAATTCCATATTTCAAGTCATTTTTGTACTCCTTTTGAAATGTTTAAAGAATCTCACATTTCAAGTCATTTCAAATAAAAAATATTCACATATAAAAATTCATCCTAAATTTGATTCCTATAGGTTGTGTATATTACCTTTCTAGCAAAATATAAATAAATAAAGGAAACATAATAGATTTAAGGGTACAGTCGTAAATCTAATTTCCAAATAATATATTAAATCGACATTTCCAAAATCAACGTGACTAATTGATTTATAAGAAAATTCTTAAGACTAAACTAATCACCATTTCTCAAGATAGGATTTATGGGTAACTTGTCCTTCATAGTTTTTTAGATTCCCCCCCCCCCCCCCCAAAAAAAAATAGATTCTGAAAATCAAACAACCAAAAAAATAGATTCTGAAAATCAAACAAAACAGAACTTTATAACTAAGAAAGTGTCAGTGTTATTCATTAAAAAAATGTCATTGCATTTCAAACAATATACAAGATAACCAATACAAAATAAGTTGTATGACGATCTTACTCTTGAAATAGACAGTTTGCAAAAGTAACATATTTAATTGTCCTTATTTGGAATAAAATTCAAAATTTAGGGTCAAATGTATTACAATTAAAGAGTCAAGAACCAAACTGATACAAGCCCTAAATTACAAGAATTGTTAATGTAATTTGCCCTTTCAAGAATAGCCATTCATTTTATATAATACAAATTTGATTCAAGAATAGTTATTGGTGTTTGATCATCTTGATTTTTTGTAAAAATATTCTACTCAATGAGTCCTAAAAAATGAATGGTTTGAATTATCGAAATCAGTCCCAAAATAAACTTATGAAGCCTAAACTGTCTCTCAAATTGAGATAACCAAGTTGAAAGAAGTCAAATCCTACGTGCATATACCATATGCAGCTTGTAAATCTTGATCCTATACGAATATGGTTTTCTGTTGTGGTTTGAGTAGCAGAAGTGTCCCTCTTCTTGAATCCCTGAATCTAGAGGTATTGGTTGATCAACAATTCTGTATTTTATAAATACGGAGTTATTAATAATTCAACGAAAGCAATAGAAATTAGATCTAACACAATTTCAAATAGAAAAATTTTAATCATTTTAATTTGCTTGAAAAGAAATTAAAAAAAGAAGAAGAAGTAATATCTATACCTTCATATTAATCCAACAATGCATATATTGTGCATTTTTTGTAATAAATATTATATAATTTTTTGATAGAGTTACAATGATTTATAATTCATAAATAAATTTACGTATTTTGTGATAATGCTACACAAATTCTTCTTTTCTTTTATGAATTCAGACCTAATAGGTGATGTTATATTCACCATAGGATTCTTGCTATTAAATTAAAATCATATTGGTTAAGGATTGCAACGCAGCGACCGTCTCAATTTGCATACAACCAAGCCGATCCGGTTTGACATCCGAAAAAAAGAGTTATAAATAAATAAGTCAAAATGTACGGATTCATAGAAAAGGTAGATAGCGTGATATTCGCTAATAACTGATAGAGTTTTGGTATAAATAACTTTTTTTTTTTTTTTAGATATATCAAAATTAGATGCATCTAAAAAAAAAAAAAAACTAAAATATGTAAGAAGTTCACTAAGACACAAATGAAAATCTAAACAAAAATACATACAGATTTTGTTCAAATTTGTATTTGTTTTTATTAAATATGTTTTTACATTTCAATTAATTTTTTTTTACATTTCAAAAAGTAAAAATAAATTGACTAAAGTGTGAAAAATGTTCACTAAAAATAAATAAAATATGAAAAATGTTCACTAAAAAAATATTTAATTTAAAAAAAAAAAATTAAATCAAGTGTCTCACATACTAGAACACGTGGCATCAATTCATTGTCCATGGCACAAGACTCATTTTTTTGCAAGACTCAAGTATAGGCATATGATACGGGTTTACCATATACAAGTTATATTATTTTTGAATTTGAGTATTATAAATAATATAACTAAATGTTATGGACATGAAGTATAACCGAATAATTTTTGCATCATAATTAAGGGTTAGTTTGAGAATAGGAAATGAAAAAAAACTAGTATGTTTACAAATTTTATTTTATTTGACTTTTTATGAAACAAACATGTAAAAAATAGAGAGGAAAGTGTAAATTTGACCTTTTTGTATAGTTTTTTGACTTTTTGACTTTTTATTTTTAATTTTTTTTAACTTTTTAACTATTATAGTGAGTTCTCAAACAAAGTCTAAAATAATATCATAACTAAAATTACAATATAGTAGGTCATAACTAATAACATAAACGATACAAGTAAAGGTGCACATATACCTAACTTAAAACAAGTTAATCATATAAAGGCAATTACGTGTTCAAATTAGTTTTGTATGGAAAATAAATAAATAAATAAATAAATGGTGAAAAAATAAACTGTTTATACAAAATTAATTCAAACACATCATTTTTTTTTTCCCGATTAATTTGTTTTTTTTGTAAGAATGATATACTTGATGAAATCTAAAATATGAACAATTTAAATTATTGAAATGATATTGTAATTGGTTTTTCGTGCTCCTCGAAGGGGTTTAGTCTCTTCAGGTTATAGTTTGGAATCCCGTGGTTCAGAATTTGGTTTCACAAGTGCAATGTGAATCAGAAAAAACAAATGAGAGCCCAAATCCGACATATCTTAGAAAATCCATTAATCATCAGAGATGTCAAAAATGGACTGCATTGCCGAATTTCAGAGTTGTCACCTAAATATTTTTGAGAAATTTAAGAAACCCGTGACTCGTGCCAAAGGCCACTTGTCCGTCATAACCAAAGTGTCTCAGCTCGGGAACTTAGGTATGAGAGGGGAAGGTCATGAATTGAGCACCCCACTCACCCGATCAAAGATTGGTCTCTACTAATCATGATGTGAATTTTATGGACATTATATGCTCATGTTCCGATTATTAATATACTAACATTACTATGTCAGACAAAAAAATATAGACCACGTCACTTACTTTGGATTGCTTTGATTTCATACTTTTTTGAAAAAGAGTTTTGGATATGTGCTACTTAAAAGAAAAAGTGAGCTCATATGTACAATAACCAAAGGCATTCCAATTTAAGCAAAATGGCCTTCATTTACAGGCATTCAAAGAGGTATTTCAAATAAGCACGTAATCTCATGGTAGTATGCTTGTCATGGCAACACGGACACGCATGTAATGCTAAAGTAAAAAATGCTCATCTAGTACTCAACCGAGGAAAGCCAAAGAAAAGAGTATAGTTAGAAAAATTCATGATCCTATATGCAAAATGGCTAATGCAACACATACAAGAATGCAACTACTAGGTTCTTCTTACTAACATGCCATATAGATTAAGTCAAAACATGTGGTAACGCACGTATTCAAGTAAGTAAGAAATGACAATGATTTTCAAGAATGATGAACCGAACCTTAATTTATGCAAAAATGGATACAAAGCATGGTAAAGATATGAAACGAAAATATAATGCTATATACAACCACGATAAGCATATAAGTAAAAGGGAGAAAAAAATGGGAGTTGGAAGACATACATCACATATTACAAATTTGCCCTCGTACAAAAGGGTTCGAATGTTCTAATTAACAAATTATTACAAACGTGAATGAATAAACTAATTAATTATTACAAGTCCGAATGAATGCTACTAATTAATTACAAATATGAATCAAATTGGCTAATCTAAAGGAATTAAACAAAAGGCGGGGAATCACATGCGTATAACCAAGAACATTATCTGGAAACTTCTTTGTTTGCTGCTAGAACCTACCCTGTTTACAGCCAGAAAATAGTTCTGTTTTGGCCTCAAGATCTGCTCTGTTCTGTTGTAAAATTACCACTGGTGTACAACATGCTTGGCTGGCCGACCCGATAAGATGGTCGGCCGTACAGAATAATGGCAGGCCGGCCACTTTTCCTGAGGAATACCCTGCTGCAGCAGAATTGGAACAAAGCAAGATAGAGGGTTTCTAAAAGCTGTTCATCCTTCCTGCTCCCTCCTATCATGAGGATTTTCAAGGAGGGAGTAGGTTTGCTTCCCAAATCATCAGCCATAGCAAGGTTATTTCATGATGATCGTAAGAGCAATAGGAGAAGAATTAGCTAAAACACAAAAAAAAGGTTACCACTTTCCTATCATGAATTTATTCAAGGAAGAGGTTGACATGCTTCATAAACCATCAAACATCATAAGCTAGTATGTGATGATTATCGAGCAACTAAAATGAAAAATAGTAACAACTCAAAAAGTGTTGTCAACTCATCTCCCTACTCATGGAATAAGGATGAAACATCCATTTCCATGCTTCAAAGTGGAACTAGGAGAAAGTTTTCAACACTTCTTCATAAAGAGCTATCTAGGAGTAACAAAGCAAGTAAGGGAACAAAACAAGAAACAAGCTATCTATCAAAGCTTAAACACACAACTTGCCAAAGTTGTTGACAACTTCTCTTTTTCATGGAACAAGGATGAGACATCTATTTCCATGTTTCAAAAAATGATCAATAAGAGACTTTTTCAACACTTTGAACATGAAAGCTACTACCTGGTTTCAAGGTAGACAACAATAATATGAAAGCAAGAAATTTATAAGTAAAACAATAAACTCAAACGGATTGGCCGCTATGTCCTAAACACGCCAAATCTGGGAGGGCTTACAACAACATAACTATAGTATTCAAAGCATAAATTATCACATTAAATAGCACTCAAACAGCATAAAAATGGTGCTGAAAATTAAATTTATGAGGTGAAAAAGTGAGCAAAAATGGAAGAAAACCAAGAGGTTTTATCTAACTAACAAGCCTAAGGGAGGGTGGCTAACCCTTCCTCTTTTTTGTGACTTTAAATCACATATTTCAGGCCACAAAATACTCTGAAAATAGTATGTAAAGAAAAGAAAAAGATAGAGAAAAGATGGTGGAAAGATTCAAAGTTCACCTCTTGAAAGAGCGGATAATCTTCTTAGTTCACAAACCACAATCTAAGCACTATCAAGTATTTGAAATTGCGTTCAAAATCTCTGCAAAAAGCTTCAAGTTCAAGCTTATATGGTGTATCTAGTGTGTATCTATATTGCAAGAGAGGAGAGAAGTGTGTTGGACAAGCTTTAGGCTTTTGAAAATTTTTTCTAACCCTAAACCATGAGGGAGGTGTTGTATTTATAGACTTTCAATTTCTCACGTCGAAAAATCTACAAAAGAGACAACTAATCCAAAGCAAGTGCATGGGAGCAGTTGGTTGCTACAAAATATCTGCTTTTGCTAAACATAGCCAGTCGACCAAGAAGATGTATGGCCGGCCCAATGAAAATGGTCTATCGGCCATCTATTGGCCAGCTGTTCTCTAAGTGGTCAAGCTAGAAAAAAAATAAGGTTTTGGTCCAAAGGGGGAGCAAGGTTTAGGTTTTAGAGCTTGAAACCGAATCCTTTTGCTGAAGATTTGAACGATTTCACAACGTAACATTTCATTATCGAGTGTTCAGAGTAAAGCACCCAAGTCTTAAGGATGGTCAAAATGGGGTGTCTGCAGTTGCCCTTCTTTGACAGAGAGCTCGAAGTCATGAAATGATGTGAGTGAATGTCAAAGGCTGAAGACGACCCTTTTGACAAGGCCGTAAGACTTGGACAAACAAACAAAATGTAAATGCAATTGGTTGAACTCAAAAATTGCCTACGCATCCCTTTGCAAGGAATCAAACCAGCGTAGTTCAAGGGCATGATGCAAATAACATGCCTATGTATCCCTTTGCAAGGAATGAAACCAGCATAATTCAAGGGCATGATGCAAATAACATGCTCAAAATGCAAATGAAAACTGGACTTACACGCTTCGCGAAGCCGATTATTTTCGAAAGTTCATGGTTATGCAATGCACTGCAATAAGTAATAAAAAGATGACAGCATATGCAACAAGTAAGATGACAACATATGAACCAAGCCTCAAGCTTAAATCAAAATAGGTCTAACCGTGCCTTGCACGGAAATGAGTAAGCAAATGTCAATTCCCAACAGGTTTCACATGAAAGAAGGAAAGATGGTGTAACCAACATGCGTATCTAATCGTATCTCATACGAAGAGAGGGAAGGTTTCAACTGAATTAAAATCAAACATCCTAACACGTTTCACGAGAAAAGAGAGAAGGGTGGTGACACCAACAGGTGTATCTAACCGTATCTCATACGGAGAGAAGGAAAGTTTTAACTAGGTAAATCAACATCCTAACGCGTTTGACGCGAAAAGAGTGCAAAAGTGATGTAACTAATAGGTGTATCTAACCATATCTCATACGGAGAGAGTGAAGGTTTTAACCAGGTAAATTTCAAATCCTGACACGTTTCACGCGAAAGTGGTGCAAAAGTGGCATAACCAACATGCGTATCTAACCGTATCTCATACGGAGAGAGGGAAGGTTTTAACTAGGTAAATTTCAAATCCTAACACATTTCATGCGAAAAGGGGGCAAAGGTGGCATAACCATTAGGTGTATCTAACCGTATTTCATACGGAAAGAGGGAAGGTTTTAACCAGGTAAATTTCAAATCCTAACACGTTCTAGCAAAAAGGGTGCAAATGTAGCATAACCAATAGACATACCTAACCGTATCTCATACGGAGAGGGGAAAGGTTCAAGCCAAACTATGTCTCACATAGAGAGGATAAAATATGCGAGCCAAACTACGTTTCACGCAGAGAGGAGGTGAGATGCAAACCAAATTATGTTTCATGTAGAGAGGGTGAAAATGCACAAGCCAAACTACGCTTTGCGTAGAAAGGGCGAAAGGTGCAAGCCAAACTACGCTTTTGTGTAGAGAAGGTGAGAAGGTGCAAACCAAACCATGTTTCATGCGGAGAGTGTGAAGAAAGCAAGCCAAACTACGTTTTACGTAGAGAGGGTGATAAGGGTAGATACAATAAAATGATAAAGGACGATGCATATAAATGTAATGAATGCAATATAATTGTTGTAGTTGATGCAAAATACAATGTGATGCATGTTCCATGTAGCATAATAGAAAAGATAAACCAAAAGCTGTGGCTTCGAAAACACCTCATGGGGGGGTGTCTTGTTTTGCCGGGGATCTACCTCATCTTTTACTATTTTTTCAAACTTCCACCTTGTAGATGTCCCCGAACGTCCCGGGGAAAGCCCGTTTTGTTCATTGGGCTCACTACAGTTCAAGACTCAATGTCACGGTCCTGTATCTAATCTCGCAGAGTGCAATGCAAGACCGATGAATCATCAAAGAGTTCAAACCCGGCAAATCGTTTTTGAAAAACAGATTTTTAGAAAGAAGTGCCAAACATCGACTGCTTTGCCAGATACAGAGTCGCCACCTAAATATTTATTTTGGGGGAATTTAGGAAACCCTGACTTGTTGCCTAAGGCCACGTGTCTGTCATCACCAAAGTTGCCTCGGCTCGGGAACTTGGGTACGATTGGAGAAGGTCACTTCGTGAGCACCCCCGCTCGCCCAATCAAAGATCGGCCTCTACTAACCATGATATCGAGTTTTGAAAACATTATATGCTCTTCTTCCAGTTTATTAGCCTAGAATTACTATGTGATGTGCACAGCATACAAGTATAGACTGGATTACCTAAGTTGGAACGAAGCATCGAATATCCGTTTGTTTTGAAAATGGATTGAATTTTGCTACTCGCAAGTAGGCTAAAACACGGGTTTCGACGAATTATTCCTATTCAAACAACCCAACCTTCACCCACAGGCATTCAGGCAGTTATATCACATAAGCACATAGCCTCATGGTAAGCATGCTATCATGGCAGTCACTCACACGCATGCAAGAATGCTAAAGCATAAGTACTTACCAAGTACTCCAAGCCAAAGAAAAAAGCTAATTAGAAAACATGCATGAATTCTAACTATGCTGAAACGCCTAATGCAACACATGCAAAAATGCAATTAAGATAGGCTCGGCTATTCTAAACATGGCATATGGAATGCAACAGGTAACATGTATTCAACTTGGAATTGAAATATAATACAGTTAGTATGATGCACCGAGCCCAGTGCATGCAATACAGATAAATGAATGCAAACATGCGAACATATAGATGCTAATTTGAAACGTGCCCTAAAACTAACCATCATAAGCTAGTAAATAAAAGGGAGAAAGATGTGGGGTTGGAAGACATACATCACACACGCACACTTATTACAACATTGCCCTCTCGCAGAGGGTCCGAATAAATATTACACAACCAAAATGAATAACTAATTATTACACAACACTAGCTAATTAACAAATTAACTAAGAAAGCGAGTAAACCAGCATGCAATGCTACATGAAGTAGACTGCCTCAGCTCTGTTCGGAATGATGAAAGATGCATGCATGCTCGAGTCGTCTTGTCGGGGAATCCATCGCGATGCCCCGATTTGCCTCTGTTTACAATTGACCCCGGAACACTGTACAAAACTCCATGGGAACTTGTAGGGATACTGCTGACCAGTTTTTGCTGCTGGCTTCCAGTTTGCTGCAACAGAGAGCAAGAAAGGGGCATGGCAAAGTATTTTTAACATATGTATGCACAATCACTATCCCCGTCATTGCATGAGCTTTAGGGAATGTAGTCCTCGACCCTCGTGCCACCAATCACGCATCTCGATGCATGATGGCCGAGGAGTCGAATTGCATAACTCAATGTGAAATGAATGCACAAATAGACACCTAAAGCTAACAACTCTATCATGGATAGTCAAGAGTGTCGGCGACCGGGAATTGAAGCACGTTTCGTCACTTTGAGTACAAAACGTCCCTCATTTCTCATGTTTGGACTAAACCCTACTCCAAACACTATGCAACAACTAGAATGGCATGGCATGCAAACACAATGCAACAACTAGCATGCAATCCTAAACGAAATGTAACTAAGACACACAAACATGCAAGGAGTGATATGCAAAGGTGCAACTAGCATGCGCAATGCTATGAACTATCAATGGCATACTCAATGCACATGACATAATACGTCATACACAATGTAAGATGGACTTAAACCAACATGAGTGGACCTCAGCCACACTCAAATCAGTGGCCAAATATGATGAAATTAGGCAACAAAAACACATGCAAACATGCACAAATGCAAGGGACCAAACCTAAGGCACCAAATGCAACTCCACCAAAGCATGGCAAGGGATGAAATATGGCATACAATCTCACGTTTTCCAGCTTTGAAATGACATGCAAGATGGTCCCGAATCATGTAAACACCTCACACAATGCATGCTAGATGGCCCGGATACCGAAACTAGTGAAGTGCATTACACTAGAGGTACACAAAGCAATGCTCAAATGACCAAATCAGCCCCAAACAGTTCCTATGTAGGTCCAAGACAGTGAGAGAATGGTCTAAAATGATGGCTCAAAATGCATGGGAATGAAGCTCATGCAATGGCCCACAAATGAGGTATTTAAGCACAACTCTCAAACACATTTAAAGAGTGGAAAACATGAGAACATGGCAACCTTATATGCTTTGAAATACCATTTTCAATGATGCCAAAACATGTCAAGGGCCCAAACAACGCATGCTAATGGACCCGATATGCAAAGCTAGTGAGTTTGATTGAACTATGACCATATACAACCATGCATGCATGACCCAAAACACTTCAAACAGAGCTAAGACAGCCCAAAATATGAATAAAATTAGTTTGGATCATGGCCAAAATATGCTAGGAAAGGAGGCCAAAACATCATGCAATACAAGCTAGTGAACCATAATTTACACTACAACCTTATGAAGCACATGAGAGGCCACCAAACCAGTCAAAAACAGAATCAGGGCATGCCAAATGAAGCCCAAAAACCCACTGAAACCTGACCAACACATGCAAGAATGATAGGCTCCTTTGATAGGCTATAAAGAGGGTTGTTCCACACATGCAAGATGGACACCCAAAATGGCAAAATGGGCTCTGGGCAGAGCCTATGCAGGTCCTAAAACCCACCAAAAAAGGCCTGAAACAAGGCTTGGAAGCATGCAAATAAGGGCTCTTTTGTTAGGCCAAAAAATGCTAGAAAACAAAACAAGGGGTGAGAGGGTCACCCCTCTCTGATTTTGGTGCTCAAAACAGCATGCTAGCCACTGAAAATCCACTGGTTTTCAGTGGCTAAGAGGCCAATGCAAAGGCTCTAAGACATGGCTCAAGATAAGATGAAATGAAGCATGCAAAGGGGGTAGATGACCCCCAACAGAAAAATGGTCTTAAACAAACATGTTAAGAAGCTCAAAATAAGACTTTTTTCAGTTAATGACAAAGCTCAAATATGCTTGCAAACTAGGCTAAGAGATGGAACAAAGCAATGCCAAAAAGAGGGAAATAGAGTGTTACCCTTGTAGCCAAAAGGACCAGCAGTTTCTGGACCAAAACAGCAAGACTTCAACCTCTGAAAATGGGCTCCAAGATGCTTAGGTTGATAGTGGAGGTGTTGTGCTAGGAGGTGGCATGCAAAAGGGGCAAGAACTATGGAGCTTTGAAACTAAAATATAGAGACAAAGGGAGAGATATAGTGTATACCCAAAACCAACTTCTGAACCTTTGCTAATGAGGGAGAGGCCCTCCTTTATAGCCAAAGAGGTTCAAAGCTTCTCCCAGAAGCTTAAAACCAAGCTTGAAGATCCTCCATACACATGTATGGAGGATCAATTATGTGCCTTCCAGCTGGCACAGTTGGCAACAACTCACAGAGACAAGATAGGGGGGAGTAGGCCGACCAGTTCAGGTGGTCAGCCGACCACTTGCCCTGGTCGGCCGACCAGTTCAAAAGGGTCAAGGTGGTCGGCAACCTCCCAGGGTGGTCTCCAAGCTAAAAGCAAGCTAGTGGTATGGTGGAGACTAGTCAAAAGTGGCTCAAAAACCAAGAAGACCAGCTTCCTGACAAGAAAATCGGCCGACGGGAGAAAAGGTGGTCTCCAAGAGAAAAGGTGGTCTCCCACCCTTGTACCACCTTCCAAACAATGAAAATAGGGTCCATACCAAAAATGAACCAAGACGGATGCAAAACGAGAGTTCGGGGGCCAAAATGCGCAGCCGGGTGCCCCGAAAACTGACTGTTAAGCATCGAAAGTGGTGTGCAACCACAAAGGTGGTCTCTCGGGCCACAGTGTCCCTCTAGAGAGAGGAAACAAGGTGTGTGCCAAAAACCGGAGCAAATGGAGAAAGTTAAGCAGTCCCGAACCAAGGCGCACGGTCGACGGCTCCGAAAATCGAAAACTGGTCTTCAAACAGGAACAGTGGTCTACGACTACGAAAAGTAGCCTACGGCCACTGAGAGATGGTCTACGAGACCTCTCCCTCCCTTCAGGAAGAGAAAACAGAACCTGGTTCACAAACCGAGGCAAAGCACAAAAGAGTCCCGAGGTCCGGAGGCAAGGCTCTCAACCGAGACTCTGTAACCTCAGAACATGTATAACATGTGCAATCACCGAGCACTCAATCGATGACGTCAGAGTCTTAAGGTCGGTCAAAAATGGGGTGTCGACACACCTTCAATTCACAGTCAAAGGTCCTTAAAGAGGGTAAAACCTGCTTGAGCTCGAGGTTGAGGCACATTTATGCTTCGGAGAAATGGCGAGACTTAGAACAGTGCATCTAGAATGGAATCTCGGAATCGTCTGAAGTTGAAACAGACCCAAATTCTTCAATTTTTCCACTTTCAAGATGAATACTAGAACAACCATGCCCAAAATAGGTAAAGTTCCAGAAAACACATCAAAACACACTTGAGCAGTCTGCCGGACATACAACATATTGGCCAGCCGCCCAATCGTGCCAATGTCGGAGCAGAATCGGGTTTTCACACCCATGGCCCATTAAAACACATGTTTGGCTTATTGTATCACCTACAAACCATCTGAAAAACACTCTTGCTCTCTCTCTCTCTCTCTCTCTCTCTCTCTCTCTCTCTCTCTCTCTTTCCCACTCGCTTTACCCAACGACCCACGCAAACTTTTTTTCGTAAAACCCTTTTGGCTCTCTACATTTTGAACCAATTAGATTTTGATTTGGTTGAGTTTTTGGGTTTCTCATTTTTTTTTTCTTGTTTTTCACAGGTTTTCTTGGTGTTTCGCCCCCATTCTTGAGTTTACAATTTTTTCCTCTCATTTTCTCTCTCATAGGGTTTGGTTTTGGGTTTTTCACCTAATTTTCTCACTTTCCTTGCTTTTCTCTCACCACCAATCACATTCTCCATGGCCAATGATATTCCCATGATAATGCCCCTCCCGAGGCACCTATTCCTCTATCTGTTACGGGTGTGAAGGACCTGATGCTAGAGGAGGCAGACGGTGCAGTACAGGATATTGTTGCGGACATCGCCGTGGAGGAGATTTACCCTCAAGATCCTGAGCCTGAGTTACCACCACTGAGGGTGAGGCCATTCGACTCGGCCACCTACTACCCGCGTACACACACGATGGCCCCCGGTGGCATGTTGAGATTTTAAGACTTTGCCCAGGGCATGCCCGCGGATTTTCTCTTGCGCGAGCACATATCGCATCTCTCCCATAATGCTTTTGAGGTAAGAACTTTTGCTCCTTTCAAGAACTTTTCTTTGACACTCATCACAATCTTTCATCTTGCCATGCACTTAACAAATTCTTCGTTCAACACAGGGTGACGCCTATGCTTGGAGGGGTTATTGCACGGTGATAGCGAGGGATTGGTACCAAGAGCTCCCCAATAGAGTCTAAGAGATGGTTGACGAGGCAGGCTTCAATCTATTCTGCTTTGGGCTCTCACGGCTACAAGCAAGCCGGCCCTTGCTCGGCACCTTGGTGGAGAAGTGGTAGGACACCACCAACTCCTTCCACTTCTCCACTACCGGGGAAATGACAATGGCGCCCTACGATTTCTCTATGATCACGGGGCTACGAGTAGGCGTGATCCGATCCCCTTCGATCTAGACATGAGCCAATGACGAGTTACCTGGGTCCATCTTTTGGCAGCACGCCCTTTTTTGGATAGGCCATCCATGGTGAGGTATAGCTGGTTCTACGACTACTTCCACGGGAGCCAGCCAGAGACTGAGGAGCAGATAGAGCAGTACGCCCGTGGATTCCTGATGTACGTTCTCGGTACCACCTTATTTGTAAACAGGTGGAAAATCATGGGTCTGTATCTGCTCAGCGCTTTGGTGGTGCTATCGCATGTCCGCTACTATGACTGGGGTGGCGCTGGCCTCTCCACCCTGTATGACTACATAAGCTCTGGTTCCTGTAAGAAGGGGAACATGACCGGAGGCTACTAGAGAGCCTTGGAGGTATGTCATGTACTTTCATTTGAATTTTTGTTTGTAAATTATGCTTTATGCTTTGCATTTTCTGCCTATATTTCTGTTTCTGCCTGTTGACTTACAAACTATTCTCTTCTTGCAGCTCTGGGTATATGCTTATTTTTCCACTCTTGCCCCAGTCCCGAGAGATAAGGGGGTAAGGGATGTGCCTCACTCAAGGTTGTATGATGGTAGGTGTTATCCCTGTCGCCGCAGCGTCACTACTTTTGCCTACTACCGTCACTTCTTCGATACAATGACGGCTCGCGAGGTAATTTGAAACTCATACCCATTTCATTCCATCTATATTGCTTTCATTCCATACAAATAACTGGGACAACTAACAATTGATAGCAACTATGATTTCTTTGTTTGTAGGTTACCTGGTGTCATGCCTGAGGGGACGAGGGATGAGTATACCGAGTCTTAGGATACCTCCCGATTACGGATTCTACTAGAGGGTCCCTCCTATAGGACCAGGTACCTGGGGGAGCTCTTCGTACGCCAGACCCTAGGCCTACCTGACCCCATTATTTCTATTCCCCCTCTTTTTTCTATGAGGACTGCTGATAGCCTTCCTATTAAGGCTATCGTGACATTCATGGCGAGGTAGAATACTGATCTCTTCCACAAAGTTGGGGACAACACTGCCTTTGTACAGACCCACCTTATGCCACCTCTGACTAGAGCTCGCGCAGGTGGTGCTGCAGATGTGCCCGCTGCTAAAGGCGCCACCCCTGTGGCTAAGCCTAATACTGGAGGCGTTGATAGCTCACCAGATTCTGCTTGAGCACCCAGAGGAGCACGAGTATGCTAGGGACCCTGACGTCCAGCAGGTATGCACTTTGTCATGCTGTTTGTATTTCATATCTCTTTTCTGTGTACACTAATACTGTAACTCACTTGTAGATGCCAGTGGGTTATGTGGATGGCCTTCTTCGGTTGGTCGACTCCTTGGTCCATATGGTGCGGATGAGAGAGGCATTACTCACTTACCATGCTCATTAGGTATCCAATTTTTCTCATCTGACATGCATTAATTTCCTTTAGACTGTACTCGTACTATTTCTGGACCAAGCTGTACTGATGCTCTCTTTCTTCCAAACTCTTTTTCAACCTCTGCCTGCACCGGCGGCACATGTGGCACCCTTTCCAGCTGCAGGAAAGGTAGACAGACAGGCTCCCGCATGCGGCATGGGTGAGGGAAAAGGTAGAGGTAGGGGCAGGGGTACCCAGAGTCAGAGTGGAGATAGCGAGTCCTGAGTGTAGGGGGCTTCTTCGTCCGTAGAGAGAACCTTGACTGGCGAGGACACTAAGACCAGGGACACCGAGGAGATTATGAGTGAGCACTCCGAGACCAAGGATGAGGATGATGATTCTGGCTTGGAGTCACATTCTTCCGGTGGTAGAGGTGCTGATGGCGATAGTGATCCCGAGTCTCGTCTCCTAAAACTCATTTGTGCGTAGTTAGTCATATGTGTAGAGTTTCGTTGACATCTGACGCCGTTTGAGCATTTTATTATGTCAACTAGTTCAGGAAAAGAGTTCGTTAGGGACAAGTTTTCACAAACGACAATTAGGCTCCTGTTTCAAAATCGGGAATCGGCTTCAACTTCTTCTGTGCGTATGGGTAGTTATCAAATGATGAGTTTTTACTTTAACTTCAAACTTGGACCATTAAATCACTACAAAAAGATCATTGCAAAGAAAAGAATGACTGAAAAATCCTGATCCAGAAGAAATGGTAGAATTCCAGATAATGAGAGAACTTCAATGTCCATGTATTTCTTTCATTGACGATTTTCTATTCAATTCACAACAATTTGTTGGTATTCTTGTAACCAGATGGAGACCTAGAAAACCACTAAAAGAGAAATATACAACTGCAAGATGTACACTAGGTGAAATTCATATAGCTCCTCCAATAAGGCCAATTGAAGTGATGTGCATGTACAGAAGCATCACAAGGACCATGGTCAATCACTGATTGTGACTGTGTCTTGCCTTAGAATAAAATTAAATTAAACTTACAGATAGGATGTTAAAATTATGAATAATTGATACAAGAGGTGATTGAGGTTTATGTTTGGTATGTCCTAGAACACTAGTGTTAGTTTAGTTAACCTCCATTCTTGCAAAACTTGCCTCTGTGATTATCTGATGTTTGTAACTTGGTTACTCTATGTTGAAGATTAGATCATGAACTTGTAATGCATTCCCACTTTAATTCTCATTCAAACCAATTTCTATTTTGGTTTGTTTTGTTTTGTTGTAGTCCATCAAGCATTAGATAGAAATTCATAATTGTAGTATGTATTGATTTGTGTTTTCACCTTTCATGGAATTTTATTGCTTATGCTTGTGTTCAATCATAACTTCCTTTCTATGCAAATTTTGTCTTAGACTATGTGACGGAGATAGCTCAACTATTTGGCCAATTTGTCTTTTTCCTAAGATCCATCAAGAAAACATAATGGTAACAAATTCTTATCTTTGGGCCTGTGTGAAATATTATATGGCTGTTGTTAATTGACAACTAGTATTTGTTTTTTTTCTTTCTGGGAGTGCATAATTTCAATAGGTCCAATGTTTGAATTCATAAAACATGGGCATCGAGAATCTGGTGCATAATTCAATGTTTTAATAGTTATAATATAAATACAATCTGGTCCAGTTTGGTGCATAATTTTAGTAGAAAGAGAGTATTGCCTGAGAAGAGAGTATTGTCTGATCAATTCACAACACACAGCCCCTCTCTCTCTCTCTCTCTCTCTCTCTCTCTCTCTCTCTCTCTCTCTCTCTCTCTCTCTCTCTCTCTCTGTGCTTATGTACATGCCTCAAAATTTGGCTACATTTAAACCTTTTTCATTGGATTTAACTAGAAAAATAGTTTAGATCAATCCTATTTCAATTTTCATATTATTTTATTCTTAATCAAAATTATTTAATTAACTGAGCAACCTGTATGCAAGGAGGGCACAGGAGAAGACAAGCGAGGAGAGCAGAAGAGAGCAGATGAGAGCTATGCTTGGATGCCGGAAGGAGAATTGGTGAGGAAGTCACTGCTGTTGCTGCTAGAGATGGTTTGTGAGAGTAACGCGAGAGCGAGAGAGAGATTGTGAGGGTTTGCGCAAGTGAAAGTGAGAGGAAATAAGAGGAAAAGAGAGGAGATAAGGGTTACTTGGACACTGCCCACACTGGTGTTGTTGCCGTTGTAAGAGAGAGAGAGAGTGACGACTAGGCACGAGAGAACATAGTGAAATTAGGGTAGAGTGAGAAGACAAAAGGGTTTTTTTTTTTTAATTTTCTATTTTATTTTATTTTATTTTTAAAAAATGAAAGTTTAGGTAAGAGCTAGCATAGGGGGGGAATTAAGGGATTAAGTTTTGCGACGATTTTAAGGACCGTTTGTGATGGACTAACTAATGGCATCGCAAAAAAAAAAAAAAATGCAAGATGGAAAAAAACTTTTATGACAGGTAACGTAACGTTGCGTATAATACTACTTTTTGCCATGGTCTTCGATTTTCCGTCACAAAAAATATTTAATTTTGTGACAACTTTATTTGCCGTCGCAAAAGCTTACTTTTGGCGACGATTTTTAACCTGTCGCAAAAAGTTCAGTGTCTAAAGCCCCTTTTCTAGTAGTGTATATAGCTTACCCCCTCCAAACAAGGTGAATATGATCCAGTCACAATGACATTCTCAACTCCCTTCTGAACCCAGTTCTGAGCTCAGTATATGATTTAAACAGTAGTGATTGTCGAATGAAATTGGCTTCTCCAACACTGATCTTAAGGGGGTCACTGTGCCTCATGACGACGCCCTTGTGATCAAGTTGCAAGTAATTAAGTTTTCCATTGGGCATATCTTGGTTGACCATAGGAGCACCTCCGAGATAATGTACTACAAAACGTTTCTCAAACTCAACTTTAAGGATGTATATCTCATGCCGGCCAATTACCCTCTTTTTGGTTTCAATGCCAATCTGGAATACCCCTTGGGCAAGATTGTGTTACCAGTGTGGGCAGGCACCAAGACGCTAGAGGTTGAATTCCTAGTCGTCAAGTTCCCATCACCTTAAAATATAATCATGGGCCAAACATGGCTCCATGCAATGCAGGCCATACTAAGTACTTACCACCAACCCCTTCGATATCCGACTCAATTCATCGTCGAGCAAATCCACGGTTTGCAGATATCGGCAAAGAATTGTTATCTCACCGTCGTTGAGAAGTGGTCAAAGGAATTGGAAGTGAATTCAATTGGAATTTCGAATCTAGAGTGTAGAGGATGTTGGGAAATTTTCAGCTAAGAAAGTAACAGAGGATCTGGATCGAATACTAATTAATGATAATCTTGAAAAATTCTTTTTAGTCGGCACAAGTCTTAGTGCCGCCGAGCGACATGCAAGTTATGATATTTATCACAAATGCCATATTTTTTTTATTTTTTTTATTTTTTTGAATCATAATCAAACACCAGATAAGGTATAACTAAATAATTTTTGGATCATAACACTACAAGAAAAAGCAGAATTGGCGACTAAAAATAGAATTTTCGTCGCTGAAAGTAGCAAAATTGGCGACTAAAATGGAATTAGTAGCCAAAAGTGAAGACTTTTGGCGACTAAAATAGTTTAGTAGCCAAATGTATAGTTATTGGCGACTAAAAATCAGTTTAGTCGCCGATTATATGGGTTTTAGTGACTAAAAAAATTTTAGTAGCCAAAAGTGAAGGTTTTTGGCGACTAAAAAAATTTAGTAGCCAAAAGTATAGGTTTTGGCGACTAAAAAATAGTTTGGTCGCCGATTATACGTGTTTTACCGACAAAATTAAATTTTGTAGCCAAAAGTGAAGCTTTTTGGCTACTAAAAAATATTTAGTAGCTAAAAGACTACAATTGGCGACTAAAATTCAGTTTAGTCGCCAAAAGTGGAGGTTTTTGGCGACTAAAATTCAGTTTAGTTGCCAAAAGTGCAGGTTTTAGGCGGGAATTAATTCTTTTAGTGACTAAAAAAATAATTAGTAGCTAAAAGTATAGAATTGGCGACTAAAAAACAGATTTAGTTGCCAAAAGTGGTCTCCTATTTTTTTTTAGTAAATAATTTATTTTTTACATAAATTATATTGAATAAAAATAATTTTGTTTATATATATAGTTTTATATTAATACGGGTCAATATACTATATAAATAATATATGTTGTATATATAATCATGTGGTGTTGTAGAGGCATAGTGGAGAGAATGCCTTGCTTAAGGTTTAGAATGTGGGAGGTTAGTGGTTTGAATCTCAGCAAAAGAAAAGTTTTTTTTTTTTTTTTTTCACGGAATGAGCTTTGGCGACTGAAATTATTAGTCGCTAAAAGTGTTTCTTTTGGCAACTAAAAGGTTTGGTCGGCGATTCATTGACTATTGGCGACTAAAAGATTAATCGGTAAATGTATAATTTTAAAAAGTGTAATTGACTATTGGCGACCAAAACTTTGGTCGCTAAAGACCTATTTTTTGCCAACTAAAACTTTTTTAGTCGCCAATACCTCCGGCGACCATGTGTTCGCGACAAAACCGGCGACTAAAAAATTTAGTCGGGAAAACTAAAAAGTCGACTTTTGGTGACTAAAAATGGACTTTTGGCGACTAAAAATTTAGTCGCCAAAGGTGCTTTTTCTTGTAGTGTAATCAAAATAATATCATAACTAATATCATAATAAATTATAATTAACGTAACAATAATGTCTAAAACTGAATTATAATCAACGCATAAATAACATCAAAATAAGTCATAATTAAATGCCAACATGGTAATTAGGGATACCTCTACGGATACTTTTGTGCATACTCTTGGAGTGTGTATCATAGAATTTCTCATATTTTATTTATTTTATTTTCAAGTCTGTTGTATGTTTTTCGTTGTTGATGATCATGTTCTTCATTTATGAAAGTATTATCTGATCATGCTATAGTGTGAGAATTCAAGACAAAAAAAGATGCTTGGTGGTGGAATAATTAGTCACCAATTGACGGCGCGATGATTTCAAACAATAGTTCCCTAAACCTCTCCGAAACTTTCGCGCACTCTCTTGGAATGGAATCTTCAATTTTTCCTATTTTAATCATGCAAGTTTTTTCTTCCTTTTTCCCACAGATTTTCTCGAGAAAATGGAGATTACCCATCTTCGTTCTTGGTTTTTCGGCCTGTTCTCCCTCTCAATGCTCTCGCTCTTCGTCTTAGTTCATGGTCAGTCCACTTCGATCGACGCTTTTGTAATGCAGGATCTGAAAAAGAGTCTTAACCCATCGGGTTCACTCGGTTGGACAGACCAGGACCACTGCAAATGGAAATACGTGACATGTTCCTATGACAATCGGGTCACCCATATCCAAATCGGGTATCTAAACCTCACAGGATTTCTCCCTCCGAGCCTTGCTAACCTCACCGCCTTGCAGACACTCGATCTCACGTCCAACAATCTTGGCGGTAGACTCCCGAGTCTGGCTGGGTTGAGCTCGCTCCAAAATCTCTTCCTCAGCCACAACATGTTTTCTTCCATTCCCTCTGATTTCTTCCTCGGCATGACGTCCTTGGAAATTGTCTGCCTCAACTACATCCCCTTCTCGGCACAGCCCATACCAGACAGTATCCAAAGCGCATCGAGCCTCAAGGTTTTCTCAGCCACTCTCTCCAACTTCACTGGGAGAATTCCGGATTATTTTGGTGTTGCAAGGCTGACGACTCTTTACTTGGCATTCAACAACCTTGAGGGCGGGCTGCCGGCGACCTTTTCGGGTTCTTCAATCGAACAATTGTGGTTGGATGGGCAGAATAGTATTTATAAGCTCAATGGTTCAATTGCTGTGATACAGAACATGACCAAGTTGACCGGACTGTGGTTGAGTTCTAATAACTTTTCAGGTCAATTTCCGGACTTTTCAAGGCTTACTTGGCTGGAGAGCTTTGAAATGTCGGACAACAGCATTACAGGTCAGGTACCAACATCTTTGGTGAATCTTCCAAGGCTTACGAATGTGAGATTGATGAACAACCTATTACAAGGGCCAACCCCAAAGTTTAATTCTTCTGTTACGGTAGATACAGAAAATGGGTCCAATAGTTTTTGTTTATTAGATCCTGGAGTTGCCTGTGATCCCCGGGTGAATACATTGCTTTTAATTGCGGAGTCTGTTGGTTACCCAGTGGTGTTCGCAAATAAATGGAAAGGGAATGATCCTTGCAACAACTGGCTTGGGATCAGTTGTGTGAATCAAAACATTACTTTTGTCAATTTCCTAAATTTGGGTCTTGCAGGTACAATTTCTCCAAACTTCTCATTGGTCATTTCGTTGGAGGTACTAATTCTTGCTAATAATAATTTGATGGGTACTATCCCAAACGAGCTTACAACTTTGCCTAACCTTATAGAACTAGATGTCTCGAACAATCGACTTTCTGGACAAATTCCATCGTTTAAGAGTAATGTGGTTGTAAAGACTGATGGCAATCCTGATTTAGGTAAGGATGGTGTTGCTCAACCACCAACGATATCTATACCACCTTCAAAGCCTTCTTCAAGAAGTGGCAATAGATTCTTGATTGAAGTGATTGTGGGTCTCGTAATTGGGGGTGTTTTTGTAGTTTTATTGGTTGGGATTTTGATATATTGCCTATATTGTTGTGAACGAAAGCATTCTAGTGATTTTCATGTTATTGAAGTTGGACGTTTGGCAATTTCTATTCATGTTTTAAAGAGTGCGACTAACAATTTTAGCAAACAGAACATATTGGGAACAGGTGGATTTGGAACTGTTTACAAAGGGGAGTTGCATGATGGGACTAAGATTGCTGTTAAAAGAATGGAGCCTGGACTGGTCAATGAGAGGGTTTGGGATCAATTCAAGTCTGAGATTGCTGTGCTTAGTAAGGTTCGACAAAAGCATTTAGTTTCTCTTATAGGATATTGTTTGGATGGAAATGAGAGGCTACTTGTTTATGAATACATGCCTCAAGGGACTATTAGCAGGCATTTGTTTAGATGGAATGAAGAAGGGCTGAAGGCCCTTGAATGGTGGGAAAGATTGGCTATTGCTCTGGATGTGGCCAGAGGCGTTGAGTATCTGCATGGTTTAGGTTTTATTCATAGGGATCTCAAACCATCCAACATTCTCCTAGGAGATGATATGCATGCTAAAGTAGCCGATTTTGGATTTGTTCGTCGTGCACCAGATGAGAAGTCTTCAGTTCTAACTAAACTAGCTGGAACTTTTGGGTATCTCGCACCAGAATATGCAGGTACTCTTTCCTAAATTGAACATTGCTCACATATTGCAACAAACACTACAAATTTTAGAGAGAATGATTTAATTATACTGACAAAGTCAATGGATCCATGTCACAAATTTGGAATCTAGATGGTTGTTCCTTCTAATTAGATAGTCTCCTCCATTTTCTTATCGTTGATGTTTAGAATTTTTAGTTTTGGACATTTTGCAGGCATCAATACCTACTATTATCTTTAATTATTATGTTTCTATGGTTTGACATTCAGGTGCATAATAGCTTAACTTATGTATGATTGTAGGATGGACCATAAAACAAAAGGAAATTCTCTTTTAAGCCTTTCTTCTTTAGTGACATTGTATTTAACCCTTTTATGATATGTTGTACTTTGGATAATATATAAGACCCTAGTAGGATAGTACATGGTGCATTAATTTTTGTTGTACGTGAAATGTGTTCGTTGTGCTTTTGGCATTTCCAACAAATTAATCTAGTCATTGTTGGAGCAGAATATCATTATTTGAAACTTACTATAACATATTTGTTTGATGAGTCTGTTTGTCTATGTGAATGATGAATTATCACATTTTTTTGGGCTGAATTGTTAGGTGGAATGATTCCTACTTTTTGAATGTTCAATGTGTTATGGGTTTTCCAATAATCTTCTCTATTTATGATTGCCATTAGATTTCTCATCAAATTCTAGCTTTCAAATGTCTCGTTCTTATTTTTGTCAGAGAAGGGGCCAGTCCATGGTGCGCAACTCCTATGATTGACATAAGAGTTATGACTCAATGTACTTGATGTCATAAATTTGATAACATTGAATCGTAACCTTTGAAAATATTCATTTTCACACTGTAGAATTTGCCTCACATAAGAGATACACTATTAGCTTTAATGTCGTAAAGTCTTTTTCGTTAAAGTCAAATCTTTTAAACATGTATTTTTGAAATTCATGCAATTTTTTAGTACATAAATTTTTAAATCCAAAATTTTGAAGTCACTCGTTGAAAATTCTAATCTTGCATATGATTGGACAGTGACAGGACGAGTGACAATTAAGATTGATGTGTTCAGCTTCGGTGTGATTCTAATGCAGCTTATTACAGGAAAAAAAGCTGTAGTTGAGCTTGAGACCCATCAAGATGAGTGCATTGGTCTTGTCACATGGTTCCGCAAAATGCATATGCACGAAATTGCATTCCATAAGGCCATTGACCCTGTGATTGATCTTGATGAAGAAACTCTTACTAGTATCAGCATTGTTGCTGAGCTAGCTGGCCACTGCTGTGCAAAGAAGCCCTCCCAAAGGCCCGACATATGCCATGCCGTCAATGCTCTTTCATCTCTTGTAGAACTCTGGAAACCATTAAAACGTCACTCTGAGGAGGGAGTTGGATCATCTGGAGAGCTCAAACTAAAAGATCAATGCCACACATTTCAAAACGAGTTGCCACAATTTTTCAGGTCACAAAAAGTTTAGATGAGTAGTTATAATTTTGCAGGATCACTAATTTAAGAGTTTCGGTATATGTAAATTTGTTAAAAAGAATGTTTGGAAAGTGCCTTTAAATTCTCCCTATTTTCACATTGACTTCGATTTGAAGATAGCAAAGGCAATTAAGATGTGGCAAGCGCTAGTAGAAATGAATTCACAGATAAATCTTTTGTATGTAAATTTTGTCAAATATGCCTATGGCATACCATATACACCTTATAACTAAAGAAGAAAATGACTTAATTTTATACCTTTTTAGTAATGCCTAAACAACAAAAAAAAAACAAAATAAATAAAATAAAACAAAAAACTGTCTTAACTAAACACAACATGAGGTATATATAATTAAAGATTTCATGAGTTATAACTAAAAATGTCACAACTAAAGAAGAAAATTAGTTATAATTAAAGAAGAAAATGAAATAATTAGAGATGCATGTAATACACTATTTTTAAGGGTGTGTATATTAGAATTTCTCAATTTTGTATGCATACATGAATAATAACAAATAGTACATAGCTTCTCTCTAATTGTATTCTCAAGATGTTGTGGAAATTGCTTTTTTATTTTTATTTTCATAATTGGATGTTCAATTATTGAAGAGAAGGGGAACCCTTACAATTATATGCATGTCCATGTAGCAAAAAAAAAAATATACATATATGATTATTCTATTTATTGTTCAAGTTATTTTAATCAATGCTAGAATGCTTTTAATTAAAATTTGTTTTGAATTGGTGCTCTTTTTTTATTTTTTTATTTTTTAAATCCCACTAGCAGAAAATCCGTGTTATGCACGATTTTATTTATTTTTTTTTTTTTCTATTTTTAAAATTGAGTAGACAAGTCTATTTATATGCAACATATAAAACAACTAGCGTATGCCCGTGCCTGAAGACACGGTGTAAATAAATAAATCCTAAATAAATGGAACTCACCACAACTTACCAATTACCAATATTGCTTCACTAAACAAATTAAAATCACAAATCTAACAGAGAAGCAGCAATAAATTGTAAATAACGTAAAATTAACTTTTATTGATACAATAGTAAAAAATAACAATTTCTCTAAAATTAAAATTACTATATAACATTCTAATAATTTAATATAAAACTTATTCCACACTATATAAACAACGTAAAACAACAAAACATACTCAGAAATCACTTTCCGCAGTTCCATATGCATAAATCTAAAAACAAAAACAACAAAAACAAAACAAAATTTGTCCAAAATAGATTACCAAGTGTAAAGTTATGACATGTTAAAGATGTAATCCCACAAATGTTTTTTTTTTAAGCTTCAGGTATCTCTATCTGTCCAAATTGATGTACGTATTTTTCAATTTTGAAAACAAATAAGTTAAAATAATTTAAACATATAAGTAAAAATTTATTAATTAAAATAAGTGGACAGATAGGTTAAGAATATGAGAAGATATGTTTAAATAATTTGGACAAATAGGTTCAAAAAAAATGGAGTTAAACCCATATAAGGATAGAACTAATAAGAGGCTGATTAAAATCATAAAACAACCCGAATTGAATTAGTCAAGGTCTGAAGATTACATTAACAACATTTTCTACACTCACCTTAACATTGCTATCATGAACTGGGTGTTATCATCAAATGATGCCTGCAAAAATCAAGTCAAGATAATAAAAAAAATACTGGATCAATTATGTTCCAAATGCATCATGTGATCTTAAATGGATTAGGCATGTTACCATTTTTGAGAACAACAATTGATGTTCCACACATAATTGTCTGGCAATTTCTTGAATAATAGATAAGAATGAATGAGAGAAAAGAAAATAAGAACAAATAGAAACTTTTCCAGAATAAAAAAGCAATCCTACAACACTTTTATTTGAATTTCATAGAGAAGAGTCTGAGAAATATTGCAGAAGCAGATAAGCAATATCACAAATGTGCATACTGAAGTAACCAGCATTGGCTTGTGCCCAAAAACTAAAACACAAACTTCCAAGGGGTACTGTACATTGCTATCTGGCAAGATGTCATTCATGTTGTAACTCTTATGCATTAGCTTCACATAGTCCATTGTCTTCCCTTCCCTCAAGAGTTTAAGGTTACAACCAAGTCTTATGTGATTCACAAAATCATTTCTGGTGGCTGAGCGTAAATCTAGGGTTTGTATTCTCATTTGTATTCTCATTATACCTTCCTTTCTGTGGTGATTTATCTCTTACATAACTTCCTTTCTGTGATTGCTGTCATATTTCATAAACATCCTCATACTCACTATGCGCTGGACACTGATGGATCTCACATTGCATTTGCATGTCCAATCCATGTTCTTGCTGCCAATAAGCCAAAGGAATACCTGAATGACTTCGTGCATAGTCTCTTGAATGACTTCTTTGCGCAGCAGAATCAGACTGTTGCCGTGGAAGGGTATCAAGCCCCATCAACTTGGCGACCACACTGGGAGGATTATGCTTGGACTCCACTTCTTTTGACATTTCCTGGTCTATGGGTGTTCCATTTGATCTTCTATTTGAAGCATTTCTCAGCTCAGACGCTATCTGCATGCCATCCACAAACATAAAATAGATCAGAGTAATGTAACAATATCGTAGTACAGATCTCAGTACTGAATAGACATCCTGCATAGATTTTAGTCAGCTGTGGACCATCATTACAACGAGTTAGTAATAAACTTAATTTGTACCACTTTGTCCTCTATTGGATCACCAATAGGACTCGTCCTTGCTGAATCTGATTGGCTCCTTGAGAGTGGCAAACCTGTAAATCAATTACTACCAGGTCAATAAGGGCTATAATGGTTTACAAATGCAGAAGTCCAGCAAAGAGAAGAAGTATCATCAGGTTTAAACAAAGGAAATACATTAAATACAAAAAGAGAATAAGTGTTTTCCCAGAAGGTAATCAACATGAACTTCAATGAATTTAAACTCAAAATGGGCAGAGCAGACAAATCACCAATGCTGACCTGTAGAATTGGTTAAAGTCTGTGCATATATCTGTATCTATGTGTCTAGATTAGAGTTTTTCAATTAGGATGGTGAGAGAGAATAGAGATATCAGGCCTGTGTTGTTCAAATTTGGTGTGGCTTTGGCTCTCTCTCATCAAGAACTAATAATCCGCCACCGTTGCCATCTCCTTTCAAGCAGTGGGAGAAAACCTTGGGAGTAATCCCTCGGGATGACAACTGTGATATGACAGACAGACCCTGTCGACCAAACCCAAAAATCCCATCAATTGCTTTATCTGGCATAATTAAGTCCCCAGACTGATTGGTGCTACACCTGTTCACAAATTCCAAAACAGCCAATCAAATGTTCAAAATCCACCCAACAAAACTAAAGATGAACATTGATATGGGGATAAAACAACGACAATAGAAAAAAGAGGACAGAAGTTTTGAAATGTACACTCAACTCCTCAATCCTGATATGTTGCCAAGCCATTGCAGATATAACATATAATATAAGATACATTCTGCTAAGATCATTACTTCTCTAATCCTCCTTCAGTTGACCTTCATCCTTCTTTTTACAGTTACCATTAGAAATTTTGGTCCTCATCCCATTTATAATCCTCTTCCTCTTCTCCATTTACCAATGTAGAATCTACTAAGAGAATGAACACCACTGATTTTTTGTCGTAGAACATAAGGCCACGAAGTTTTAGACAAAAAGCCACTAAAAAAGTCAATTCCCAAATGAACCCTAAGTTAACTGATTTTTTTTCAATTAGAAGATTGGTGAAATCATGTTGAAATAGCCAATGTCACATTTGATTATGGTTGTTCTGTAAACTAAAATAATAATAAAAAAAAAGCTGCTAATTATGGAAACCACATATTAGTCTATTACGAAGGCTTTTTATTTCACTCTTTTGACCATCTACTCTCTCCATCTAAAGATCCTTATCCCACAGGTTCATGACACCATCAAACAACTAACCTCCAAAAGATTACACACCAGCAGATTGCGCTAATCAGTGCTTGACGGATTGAACTCAACTCCTCATAACAATATAACAAAACAAATTATCTCAAGAAAGATTACACTCTTCCTGTCAAATATTAGTAAGCTTAATGATTACATGCCGGATCTCCTTCCTAGAGCTCTATATTGTAAGCTTGCTAATTAAGGGGATAAAAAATCTCCTCAGCTGCGGATCAATCAAACTTCAAGAAATTCTCAAATTGGTCATATAGCTGCATATATGAAATTTGAACAGTGAATCTGATAACAGCTTTAGACTTCATTCTATCATTATTTAACTTAACACATTCTCTCTCAGTTTAGCAGCAAGAATATAGCAAGGACAGGTCTTAAGGTTAATTCCACAATCCTCCAAATGCATTTAGATACACACAAATGCATTTAGATAAACATTTAGATATAGATAAACAAATTCCAGCAAGAATATATATATAAAATACACACAAATGCATTTAGATAAACAGAATTGAATTTTCTGGACAGAGAGAGAGAGAGAGAGAGAGAGAGAGAGACTTTCTCCACTGTATCATATCAAGGACTGGGAACCCACAGTGCTTATAACATCACAGAACTGCACAGATCTCATAGACAACATCCTTCAATCAGACCCACAGTGCTTATAAATATGACGATAAGCTTTAATCTTAATCCTTCTTATCAGTAGATAGCAAAACCAATGCCTAAACAAATTGTGAAGGTGCAATCTTCACAAAAAAAATTTCAACATATCCACATCTACAATTCTTTTACTGTTTAACACAATAACAAATCAAAGTAAAAAAATAAAATCAAAGTAAAAAAATAAAACCAAACACTCACCCAAACCAGTCCCAACAATTAGACTCCCCTCAATGCAAATGAAAAATTAATATTAACCCAATTTTCACACCACAATCAACTCAATATATATGTACATTTTTCAATTATACATGTATATGTGTGAGGGTTAGATCTGTATATGATCAGGGGAGAATGTGACTCCACCGTGGCTGCAACAACTGTTGCCCATGAGAGAAGCTCTCTCTCACGGGCCATCCGAGTTGCCTCGCCAAGAAACGGGTCGGGTTCTCAGCGCCCGACTCATGGGCGGCTCAGAAAGCTATCGTCACAGCCTCTTTCAATGGAGAAATTTCTGCAAAAAGGGTTGAGTTTTGGTGCTGTGTCGAAAAAAAACAACATACAACCAACCACTTCTCATCAGAAACAAAAATACACAGAGGGCTGTTGAAAGGGAGATTCTATATACACACACATAGAGAATGATCCAAACCTCCTCCACACCACCACCACCACCGCCACAGCCACTGCGATCGCCATCCACATCCACACAGAGGCCGCCATCGCCATCCACATCCACATCCATACCCACACAGAGGGCTGTTGATTTTGAATGTGAAATCATTGGCTCTGATGATCAGAGAGGGGAAACACCCTCAGAAACTTCCCAAAATTTTGATTATTCATTAAAAAATTTTGATTATTCATTTCTGGCCAGAGAAGAATTATAAAAAAAAAACCCTAAATAGATCAGAAGTCAGAACTCATAAATTAACAGGAGATCATGGGTGGTTCTTACCTTGCACAGATAGAAGACTCAAGGGTGGTTCCTAATCGGAAACCCGGATTGCGAAAGGGTGGGGGGAGAAGGGGAGAGACAGCGAGATGCAGAGATTGGGTGGAGCGAGCGGAGATCGGGTGAGAGAGAAGGAGAGAGGCAGCGTCTCTGCGAAAGGAGGGAGAGGGGGAGAGGCACCGAGTGGGAGGGTAGGGGGAGAGGGGGAGAAGAGATAAAGATGTTGTTCTCAATGGTTATCTATATATGGAGGTCTATCTTCTTGTTCAGAAAACTGGTAGAGAAGAGATAAAAGATGGAATGGGGAAGGAGACGTGGGTAGGTGGGAGAGTGCAGAGTGTGTTTGGGCGGGAAACAAATTACTCTCATCTCTTAGATTAGTTTATACATTTTTAAGCGTTGGATGTTATTATTAAAAGTCATCTCAGTCGTTGAAATGTCCTAGTATGACAATTGTCTTTGAGACATTTTTAAAATCCGTTTTACCTTATTATATAGATGTATAAAAGAAAGTTGTGACATGATTTGGGCACAATTTCTTTCACATTGGGCATCGTGTTTTATGTTTCTTAATGACACAAACCTTGATTATTGTAGGATCTTTAGGTATGTTTCTTATCTTATCATCCCTTTAAGCCTTGTTTGGGTACCTAATATAAGTGCACTTATTTCATCTTTTTATCTTTTTTGGGTCACATCAATCAACATCTCCTCTCTACTTTTTCTACACATAATACAAGAAAAGTCAAAAAGTACACTTATTCTAAACTTTCCAAACTTGACCTAACTTTAGTTATTTTAATTACCTGACTTTTTTCTATAAAAAATATTAATTACCTTTCTCCAATAATAGAAAATGCAAAGTGCTAATATAAAACATAATAAAAGTTAATAATGATCCTACGTAATAGCTTTTATAAGTTGAAAGTAAATAATTAAAAAATCAAAGTAAAATAAATAAATAAAAGAAATCTCAATCTATTTGATTCAATGGATATAATGGTGATACAATTCACATTTTTGTAATATCTGAGGTGATAATCAACTATTGTAATAAGCTATAACAACCTATACTGTATCTCCTCTGTATCTATCTAACTATAACTAACTAACATATAACACGCGAGCTCAGCTGAAATGTGATTTTTTGTGGCACCTCCTGAAGCTTGATCTCTTGTGTTTTGATTGCCATAGTTTGAGATCGATCATGCAGTTTATCATACCCCCTCATGTTTAGGGGAGAAGTATGAACCATGAGCTTGCTTTGCAAATGTAAGGCCCAATTTTATTACTCGAATACATTATTAAGATTTCTTATTAAAGTCCAATTGCATAACATAAATACAGAAGCAAAACTATAAATGAATAAATAGTAATATTATCTTTCATATAGTACAAATTGAAAATTTTAAAAACTCCCGAGATATTAATTTGTGATTATGCTTCAATTTAAAATAACGAATAGGAATTACAAACAAGCAATCAACAATAAATCGGCACAACGATTTAACGTAGAAAAAATCACAATTGGACTCCTCCAATTGTGATAAAAAATCACGGGCTAAAAGTAGAAAACAATCCACTACAAAGACAAAAAAAAATTATACATGGCAACTCTCAACCACCTGGTGAATCCAAGCCCGAATTGAACCGAATTTGATGTGTCTTTTCCACCACCGTCTTCACCTAGAAATTGCTTTGCCCAACGTTGAGTCTATAACGCCACTGTTGAATCAACGACGATGAGCCATTTAGCAATCTACCAAAGCTTTAGGCCCAAGTTCCTTCGAATCTACCGATGAACAACTCTCTCTATATGTAGTTTATTGATCAATCGGTCACTTTTTATACATCAAGGAAACTCATATATAAAACTATCCAATCCAAAACACTTTATTTTTTACTCCTCTCTGAGAATATGGATGGATTTAATCCTAAAAACAGCAAATAGCGCACTTTATACTAAATAGAGCCGCGAAGACAGCTAAAGCGCTCACTTTACCGCTTGAGCTGTGTGACTAAAGGCGATGCTCATATATAGGCCAACTGCTCAAGCACAACATTTACTGCTCGAGCAGTAAAACATACTTCCCAGAAGTTCAGACCATGGGCAAAGATATTGGATGAACCACTTCACCTCTCGAGCAGATAAATGATCACTCGAGCAGTCAAACAACTTTGGCTTCAAGGGCGCTGCCCCAAGACCCTTCTTGGGCATTGCCCTAGACCTGCCAGGGCGCTACCTCCTGGACTCTTGTGAGCTGACCGAGTGTACACACCCCATTTTTGACCGACCTTAAGACTCAGACGTCACCAACTGAGTGCTTGGTGGTGATGTATATTGTGCTCGTTCTGAGGTTTCAGAGTCTCGGCTGCGAGCCTTGCCTCCGGACTTTGGGGCTCTTTTAAGCTTTGCCTCGGTTTGTGAACCAGGTCCTGTTTCCTCTGTTTTCTCTTCCCGAAGGGAGGGAGAGGTCTCGTAGACCATCTCTCAGTGGCCGTAGGCTACGTTTCGTGGTCGTAGACCATTTTTTCCGTTTGGAGACCAGTTTCCGGTTTTTGGAGCCGTCGGCCGTGTGCCTCAGTTCGAGACCGCTTAACTACCTCTGTTTGCTCCCGTTTTTGGCACACACCTTGTTTCCTCTCCTTAGAGGGACACTGTGGTCTGGGAGACCACCTTCGTGGTCGTACGCCACCTCCGGTGCTTCACAGCCTGTTTTCGGGGCCCCGGACTGCGCGTTTTGGCCCCCGAACCTTCATTTTGCATCGGTGTGGGTTCATTTTTGGCATGGACCCTAGTTTCATTGTTAGGAAGGTGGTACGAGGGTGGGAGACCAGCAATTCTTCTTGGAGACCACCTTTCCCCGATCGGCCGATTTTTCTTGACAGGTAGGTGGTCTCCCTCACTTTTGGGCCATAATTTCGGGTCTCCCATACCACCATTGTGTTGTATTCATCTGGGAGGCCACCAATATGGGTAGGCCGACCAGCTTTTCTTCCTGACCCTTTTGAACCTTTCTAGAAAGCTGGTTTTCCTCTCTCCTGGGTCACATTTTCTGGTCTTCCATACCACCACTGTGTTGCATTCACCTGGGAGGCCACCTTTCTGGGTAGGCCAACCACCTTTTGAGGTTGAACCTTTTGACCCCTGGTCGGCCGACCAGGGGGAGTGGCCGGCCAACCACCTTAAGTGGTCGGCCTGCTTCTTGCTTTTTCCTCTCTCTGAGTTTGTTCCAGTTGTGCCAGTTGGGAGGCATTTGGTGCATCCTCCATACACGTGTATGGAGGATATTTGAAGCTTCCAAGAGAAGCTTTAGAGCCTCTCCTCTATAAAGGAGGGGTTGACCTTCCATTGCAAGGGTTAGAAAGTTTTGGCTGAGATATATACATCTCCCCCTCCATAGCTTTCTTCTTCAAGCTCCAAACCCCTTTGTTCTTGGCCATTTACACTACACCTCATAGCCTACCACCTCCTCCATCCATCCAAGCACCTTGAAACTGATTTACAGAGGTTGACGGCTCATTACCTTGGTCCAGAAGTTGTTGAGGGTCGGCTCTACAAGGGTAAGCCTCTATTTTCCCTTTTTTTGCATTATTTTGCTTCATATTTTAGCCCTACTTGTGAGCATTTTTGGGTTTCAACATAAGCTGAAAAAAGATTTATTTTGAGCTCCTCTTTAAGTTTGATTGAGGTCACTTTTCTGTTTGGGGTCACCTTCCCCTTTGCATGCTTCATTTCCTCATGTTTAGGGCTATGCATTAGAGCATTTGTGCTAGCCTTGGTTTGGCCTTTTAGCCACTGAATCCAGTGGATTTTCAGTGGCCTAGATGTGTCTTTGAGCCCTAAAATCGGAGAGGGGTGACCCTCTCACCCATTGTTCTCTTTACTAGCTTTGTTGGCCTTCCAAAGGGGCTCCTACTTGCATGTTGTGAAGCCACATTTCAGGCCCTATTTGGTGAGTTTTGAGGTCTGCCTTGACTCTATCCAGATCCCTTTTGGCTCCCTCATGCATGTGTAGAGCAATCCTCCTCAAGGCCTTTCAAAGGGACCTTTCATTGCATGCTTCATTGACCCATTTCAGGCCCTTTTTTGGTGGGTTTTAGGACCCTCATAACCTATTTCCAGAGGTGATTTTGCCATTTTGCATGTCTATCTTGTATGTGTTGAACAACCCTCTTATTGGCCTCTCAAAGGAGCACCTCATTCTAGCATGTGTTGACTGAGTTTCCATGGGTTTTTGGGCATGTTTTACCATGCCATGTTTCTGTTTTTGGCTGGTTTGGTGACCTCTCTTGTGCTTCATATACATGTAGTGAAAACCATGCTTACTAGCCTATGTTGCATGTTGTTTTGGCCCTTCATGTTAGCACTTTTTGGCCACGCCTTAAACTGATCTTATGCATATTTTGGACTGCCCTAGCTCTGTTTTTGGGTCTCATGGTCGAATGGTGTTTGTTTTGCATGCTTGTGGTTCAATACACTTGCTTAGCTTTGAGTTTCGGGGTCCATTACATGCATATACTGAGGTATTTCCTTGTTTTGGGGCCATTATACATCATATTTCAGAGCTTGTTTGAATTCCATATTACCATGTTTTGTACTCTTTAAATGCATTTGAGAGTCGGGCTTGTATGCCTCATTTACCGACCATTGAATGAGCTTCATTTCTTTGCATTCCGAGCCATCATTTTAGGCTATTTCCCCACTGTTTCAGACCTACATAAGGTCTGTTTGGGGTTGGTTTTGCCATTGGTGCATTGCTTTGGGTACCTCTAGAGTAACGCACTTCACTAGGTTCGGTACCCGGGCCCCCTAGCTTGCATTGTGTGCCATATTTGCATGTTTCGGGACCATCTTTTATGCCATTTCAGAGCTGTATCGTGTCATTCTATGCCATGTTTCATCATCTGCCATGCCTTGTTAGAGTTGCATGTTGTGCCTTAGGATCGGTCCATTGCATTCGTGTATGTTTGCATGTATTTCGGTTGTCTCATTTTCATCGCATGGCCACTGATGTGAGTGTGGCGGAGGTCTACTCATATTGGTGTAAGTCCATCTTGCATTGTGTATGCCATTTTAGTCCATAGCATTGCGTATGTTAGGTTGCATGTTAGTGCATTGTGCATGCCATGCTGTGTCACGTGCGTTGTGTATGCCATTTTAGTCCATAGCATTGCGTATGCTAGGTTGCATGTTAGTCGCATTGTGTATGCCATCTCATTGCATTGTGTTTGAGATAGGCGTTAGCCCAAACACAGGAAACGAGGGACTTTTCGTACCCGAAGTGACGGAACGTGCCTCAATTCCCGGTCGCCGACACTCCGGATTACCCATGATGGAGTCTAGGCCTTGTTGTGTTGCCATGTGCATTCATTTCACATCGAGTCGTGCAAGTCGACTCCTCGGCCATCATGCATCGAGATGTGTGATTGGTGGCACGAGGATCGAGGTGTGCATACATATGTGAAAATACTTTGCCATGCCCCTTTCTTGCTCTTTGTTGCAGCAAACCAGAAATCAGCAGCCTTCTAGAGCTTTGCACAGCATTTCGGGATTAATTGCAAACAGAGGCAAATCGGGGCATCGCGAGGAATTTTCCGACGAGGCGGCTCGAGCATGCATGCATCTTTCATCATTCAGAACAGAGCTGAGGCGGTCCATTTAACTTGCATGCTAGTTTATTCACTTTCCTAGTTAATTTGTTAATTAATTAGGGTTTTGTAATATTTAATTAGCTAGAGTAGTTAATTATTTATTCGGACTGTATTATTTATTCGGACCCTCCAAGCGAGGACAATTGTGTAATAAGTGTGCGTGTGTGTGATGTATGTCTTCCAACCCCACGTCTTTCTCCCTTTTATTTACCAGCTTATGATAGTTAGTTTAGGACATGTTTCAATTAGCATACTTATGCTCGCATGTTTGCATCCATTCATCTGTCTTGCATGCACCGGGTTCGGCGCATCATACTAACTGCATTGTATCTCAATTCCAAGTTGAATACATGTTAGCTGTAGTATCATCATATGCCATCTTAGGATAGCCGAGCCTATTTCTAGTTGCATTTTGCATGTGTTGCATTAGCCATCTTAACATGAACTAGGATCATGCATTGATTACTAACTAGTTTCTATTTTGGCTCGGAGTACTCGGTAAGTGTTTATGCTTTAGCATCCTTGCATGTGTGTGAGTGACTGCCATGATAGCATGCTTACCATGAGGCTATATGCTTATATGATATACCTGCCTGAATGCCTGTGGGTGAAGGTTGGATTATCTGAATTGGAATAATGCATTAACTGTGAGTTTTAAGCCCACTAGATAGTGGCAAATCATCGTGTTTTCTAAAGCCCACCTGAGGGTGGCAAATCCACATTTTAGCCTACTTGCGAGTAGCAAACCGATTTAATAAACAAATATGAAATGTTTCATTCCAACTCAGACGATCCAGTCCATACTTGTATGCTGTGCGCATCACGTAGTAAATCTAGGCTAATAACCGGAATAAGAATGCATAATGTTCTCAAAACTCGATATCATGGTTAGTAGAGGTCGATCTTTGATCGGGTGAGCGGGGGTGCTCACGAAGTGACCTTCCCCAATCGTACCCAAGTTCTCGAGCTGAGGTAACTTTGGTGATGACAGACACGTGGCCTTAGGCAACGAGTCAGGGTTTCCTAAATTTCCCAAAATAAAATATTTAGGTTGCGACTCTGTATTTGGTAAAGCAGTCCATGTCTGGCACTTTTTTCAAAAAATCTGTTTTCAAAAATAATTTGCCAGATTTGGACTATTTGATGATTCATCGGTCTTGCATTGCACTCTGTGAGATTAGATACAGGACCGTGACTTTGAGTCCTGAACTGTAGTGAGCCCAAATGAACAAAACGGGGGATTCCCTCCCGAGACGTTCGGGGATGTCTACACCGGGCAGCTCGATCCCCATTACTTAGTCAGCGAAATAGCAAATAAGGAATGCTTCAGTCAAGATACGGAATGTCAACACAAACCCCTCTACACAGGCACAACTCAGGTTGGATTCGCATCTAAACTCTCATAACTCACAGATACAATAGAGCAAATAAAAATACAACTGAATGAAGTTTTGTCCAATGGGATTACCAACCCCAAAGACCTAACACAAATGATGAAGTATACAAATACAACAGATTACAATACATACCCTTAGGCTTACATAGAATATTACAAAATAAATCATTACAATGAAAGAACAACGTCATTTCAACAATGCATTAACCCGTCACCCATAATCAACAAAAATAATTTAAAGTCCTCAATAAAATAACTTCTTGATCCTTGAACTCCGTACCTAAAAAATTGTTTAAGCAACTGGATGAATACAAAGGTCTAGTAAGGATCTACAATGATTCTAATCAATAATAACTTGTAGCTATATGTGATCATGAATGCTCATGTTATATATATATATGTATGTATGTGTGATGACATCTTTTCATATCCATAGTATTTACATACGTACATTTACTTTCTCAAAAGAAGTCATCTTTAACAATTTAAGAAAAAACTCATTTCGATTAAGTCATTATCTTCTCAAAAATGTTTCCAACCTGTATTACAATTTGAAAGCCTTACACACATGAACAAACCTAACATCTCACAAATAATAGATGACTATTAACATTTACAACCATTAAAAAGTCTAACTTTCATCACTTAGGATAACAAGTTATAAATCAAATTCTTTTCAACACCATTTAAACTACTTACTTGATCATCTATCACAATTCCATATGTACACAAATTTTTACACAAATGCACAAGTAAACAGCGAACACTATCACCTTTCACAATCCGGCTTCGGCAAAACCATTCCAGCACAATTTACTGGGCGCTAACCGGGAGGAAATTAAAACCTATCTCAAAGCGCCACACTTTACAGGAATGCATGTATCAGTTTACAAGTTTGGGTATCAGGCCTGCGGGCACCAGTTCAGTATTTTGGGAATCAGTTATCTACGGGTATCAGATTCAGTTTTGGGGGCAGTGATTTGGGAATAATGATCAGTGTTTGAGAACAGTGTATTTCAGCTTATCAACTGTGTGTTGTGATGCCCAACTGTGTGTTGTGTGTTTATTTTAAGCCGTTATGCTGTCCGTTTGTCTGGTTGTTGATTTCCTTATTATTGCTTTATTTATCTTTTTGCTAGGGGTAGTTTAGCACAATTGCTTCAGACCAAGCAGATATTCCCCAAGCACTCTGGACAAGAGGTCGCCGACTCAATCGATCTGAGGATCTGGTCGACGGACAACCAGTGTATTGTTCCCTACCCCCGGTTATCAGACGGAGGTCGAGAAGACGCAGTGTATCTGAGCAAAGGTTGCTGGAGCAGTGGTTTACCCCATCAGTGGACAGTCGGGCTGAGGTCTCAATTGTTGCCATAGAGATAGACCTACCGGTAGTTCAGATAGATCAGGGCAGTATGGCAGGAATGGCAGGAGTTGAGGAAATGATGCGTCAGATGCAGGAGACCATGACAGCCATGCAACAGGACGCTGTTCGTCGAGATGAATTCGCCAAACAATAGGCCGAGATCATAGCCCAGCAGGCAGAGCTAATTGCCAGGCTGTAACAACAGACTGGGGCATCTGCTTCCCACCAAGCTCCTCCCCCACCAGGAGTTCCAGCGCCAGGGGAGGCACTAGATGTCCAGGGAGATACGGACATCCCGACGGGGCCGGCTCCGCCCCCGATTCTACCTCAGCTATCCAAGGCACCTACGCCTGTCAATCAACCGGACTCCCCTTTTGAGTTCGAGGTGGACCATACATCACTAAAGTTGAGCAAGCTTGAGAAGTTGTTCAAGAAATCCCAAGGGGTAAAGTCCATCCCAGACATCGAGGAAGGGTATACCGATGTGGCTGTGACGCTGCCAGATAGGTTCAAAATGCCGCAAATCGACCGCTTTGACGGATCTGGGGATCCCATGGTGCATCTCCGGTTGTTCTCAGATATACTACGGCTGATGGGCCTCACCAGACCGTAGAAGCTTTCATTATTCGGCCGAACCCTGTCGGGTGTGGCCGCTATCTGGTACGCAAAATTAGAGGACGATGTTAAGTGGAACTGGGATGAGATGGCCGAGGCTTTCATTGCACAGTACTCCTATAACACTCAAATCGAGATTACAACCCGTGATCTTGAGACAACAAGGCAAGAGCCTAAGGAGAACTTTTCGGATTTTGTAGCCCAGTGGAGGGCCAAGGCCTCAATGATGACCCTAAGGCCCACTGATAAAGATCAAATTCAGATGATTGCGCGCAATCTCTAACCCAAACTGATGCAAAAAATGATCGTGCTCATCTTTCCTACCTTTTCAGACTTGCACGAGATGGGGGTACAAATTGAGGATGCTATGAAACAAGGTCTGATTGACCAAGACAGGGAGCAACCCAGAAGAACCTTCAACCGCAACAACAATACAGGCATCAGCAATGCCGCAAATGCTAGAGCTTCAGAAGTAAGCATGGTCACCACCATTCCCCCTCCAAGACCAATGGCAGCTACACCTTTCTCCGGCGCATCCGGAAGCAACATACAAGCCACCAAATACCAACCTCGAGGCCAAAGAACCTTCACCCCATTATATATGCCCCTGTCCAAGGCTCTGGGGGTATTAATCAGGAAAGGGCACTTAAAGCCCCTGGAGCCGAGGCCATTGCCAAATCCACTCCCACCCTCTCATAACCCAGCAAAATACTGCGCATATCACCAACAACATGGTCACGACACTGACCAATGTTTTAGATTGCATCATGAGATTTAAGATCTCGTTGACAAGCAGGTGATTGTGCCTCCAGAAAAATCCAATGTCACAACTAGGGGTGTGCATAATATCGCCGAAACCATCGAAATCGCCAAAACCACACCGACCTGCACCGCCAAGGCAAATTCGTTATTATTTACCAATCAAACCGGCGGTTTTTTGTAAGAAAAATGGCAAATTCTAGTGACACTTTTATCAATCCGCCGGTTTCTATTTTTCTTCCAAACCGCACCGACCCGCACCGCTATTAAATCATGTTTTATAAGATTCTAAAAATTCTTTTTTACTTAAGTTTGCTTGTTGTTCTATACCTTAGAATATAGTATTACATTACTACTCGAGGGGAATTCAAGAAGTTAGCAATCCAAAATAAAGTTGGATTCCAATTCACTTTTCAATCTTTTTTTTTTTTTTTTTTTTTCTCTGGCCATGTTGCAAACTTGCATCAGCTCACTTTTCAATCTAAATACTTTTCAACAGTAAACATTTTCAATATATTGTAAACCCTGAATGATATTAATTTTATGTATTGTATTTGATTATTATAGCTTCCACAGATGCTTGTAATGAACTGATGGCATAGGCGTTGATATTATCATGTTGTTGCTACACTTACTGCATCAGAAGAAAGCTTCGCAAGATGCTTAACATCACGGTATCTCTCGTCTTTTTTTTTACTCTTTGATTTAAGTTTTATAATTTGAATTATATTTTTTATAAACCGCCAATCCGCCCGAACCGCCAAGGCAAATCCGCCATTATTTGCCAACCGAACCGCCGGTTTTTGATAAGGAAAATGGCAAATTCTAGTGACACTTTTATCAATCCGCCACCCGCCATACGGTTTCTTTTTTCTCTCAAACCGCACCGACCCGCACCACGCACACCCCTAGTCACAACAAACCCTCTCCCACCGCACAACTAAGCTCCACCTCCCAAAGAATCAACTTTATCCAGACTGGGGTCGTGTCTTACGATCCTAGCATATATATCACCCCGTCACACCTACCCAAGCTGGAGGTGCTCCTTCCTGACTGCACTGACTTGTGCATGTTGGACATCTCCAGAACCCTACCCGAACCAATGGTGGTGACTGTCGAAGACAGAACAGGGGAGATTTCAGGGGAGAATGGGATTATTGAGTCAGAATCTAAGGAATCTGGGAGTTTTGCTGAGGAGGTATACAGTTCGAGTGACTACATTCTATCAGTAGGCTAGGTTGGGCCAAATGTGGAATTGCCGGCAGGGGCAAAACTTTGTGTGATACAGGGGGATGAATCTGGTCAGAGGATAGATGACTTGGCAGCTGTGGAAGGGGACTTTGCTAACCTCCAATTTTTCAATGAACAAGATCTAGAGGGCATGGTAGTCATCTGGTCAGATTTTGAGGAGTCAGCAGAGGTCACCGGGTGGCTTGATGACCTACCAGATGTTGTCGATGAAACTCAGTCGGAACGGGGCCTGGCAGGGGCAAGAACATCAGTTGTGGTCGGAAAGGCCGGAAATCAGATTGCATCGCCGGAGAGCGCCGGTGCTAAGAATTTCGCTCAGGACTTGGGCATTGTGAATGCGGGAAGTGTTGAACAGCCAGCTGTACTGACGCAGTTGGAACAAGAAAGGTTCGGGGATTCTGAGAGAATCAAGAAAGCTAAGGCCCCTGAGGGGACTGAAAGTGCTATGTGCACAAGGATAGAGAATGCTGCGAGCATGTGGATGGAAAATACTGCGAGTACAATTGTACCGGAGCCAGACAGGTGTCTGTTGGCTGCCGACGGAATGTGGTGGGAAGACGATAATCTATGTCTTGCCCACACGGATGAGGATTGGGGGAGCAACCAGCCAGACGATACTTGGTATATCGGCGAAGTCGATCATATGACTAGAAGCGGACGGTATTTCAAGCCCCCATATCTAGATCAGCCAGAGTCGTCTGGGAAAGATAAGGAGGCGGAGAAACAAAAAGAGAAGCAACTCGAAGAAGAGGCTGTACTGAAGCAGTTGAAAAAGATACAGGCAGACATCTCCATCTGGGGACTGCTTATGGCATCGCGAGTGCATCGACAAGCTGTCTTATCGACCATGGACAAGGCCAAGCTCTCAATAGACACCACGCCCAAACAGCTAGTGGGCTCAGTTTTTCCCGAAGGGGCTACCCCGATGTTGACTTTCTCTGACAAAGAATTGCCACCTGAAGGTGCGAACCATAACAGGCCACTCTACATCTCTGTGGAGTGCAGAAAAAAATGGATACCCGTGGTGCTTGTCGACACAAGGTCCGCCATCAATGTGTGCCCGGCAAGAACTGCATATGCAATCGGTTTAAAGACCGCGGACTTCGTGCCGACAGCCCAGGTGATTCGGGCATATGACAACACGAGCAGAGAAGTAATAGGGACAGTAAAAATTCAGACCAAGGTTGGGCCGGGACAGCATGAGATAGACTTCCACATCTTAGAAGTTCCTGCGACCTTCAATCTGCTCTTGGGGCGGCCGTGGCTGCACCAAATAAAGGCAGTTTCATCCACCTTGCATCAGATGGTGAAATACCCCCATGGGAAGGGAATAGCCATCGTTTTTGGAAATTCATCGATCCATCCACCCCCGGAAGTATCTACGCCAGTTTTGGAAATTAAGCACGGTATGAAAGATGTGTTCTTATCCGGTTTTACCCTGGCTGAGGCCCGGGTCGTGCAGAACATCTTAGCTGTTAATGAGGGGGTGTATGTCAGTGCTCAATCAGTATACCTCATGAACAAGCTTCAACACATCCCCGGGATGGGATTGGGAAAGAGCGGCCGGAAGGGCGTCGCAGCATTGGCCAAAGTGCCACACAACCCACATACCTTTGGCTTGGGTTATCTGCCCACCAAAGAGGATTGGGTAAGGAAGGGTAAGGAGATGGCTGGGAGAGCTAGAGCAAAGCAGGCCAGGAAGCCTTTTGAGCTAATGCACCGACCCATCCAGGGTACCCTAAACGGACGCTTCGTCCGGGAGGGGGAGGACTTTCCATTTTGTGGCTTCCCAGAGCCGTGGCTAAACAAAGAAAAGCGCCGCGTGCCAGGGTTTGAGATTTTCTTTAACCTATAGTTATCTGGGGATGACGTTGCCGAAGAGCAGACGGACCCATTGGCTAAGGCTGAGCAGAGTAAGAAAGTGGAGTCTAAGGACGCCGAAAGTGAAATGGGGGTAGCACTGGCGTGTCTACTTTCAGATCCTCCGATTGAACAGAAGTGCTTGGGGGATAACTTCTCGGTATGCGTGATCGGGAATGAAACGACTGCGGGCCTACCAGTAAACATTTTGGATGCATCTATCGCACCCTCTCTCATTTGGCAGTATGAAGATGGATTTTTGTCAAGCAGCACCGGGTCAGATAGTGAGCTGGAATCTGATTCCTCCGAATCTGTTGAGTCGAAATCAGGTTCCAGCTTGACTGAGTCTGAGTCCGGTATTCCAAGGGGTGATAACCCGGATACCACAGTCCGGTCTAGGTCATCTTTTTCTTTCTCTTTTGAGTCTGTTGTAACTGAAGAATCGGACAATTTGGATGTGCTTAATGAGAATGATGTGACTGTGGTTTCTAAGTACTTTTCTGTGCCCTTCATTTATTGCATTAACTCAGACTTTCAAAATTTTGATGAAAATGACGAGGAAGAAATTCCTCCGGTTTTGCAACGCTTAATTGAACAAGAGCAGGAAAGATTTGTTAAACCCTTAATGGATGAAATCACTACCGTGAATATTGGTACTGAGGAGGACCCGCGGCTGGTCCAGATCGGGTCCACGTTGTCTTCGGAGGAACGCGAGCGCTTAGTCGCTTTATTAAAAGATTTCAAAGATGTTTTCGCGTGGTCCTACGAAGACATGCCTGGAATCGATCCTGAGATTGTACAGCACCGGATCCCTGTTGACCCCGAGGCCCGACCCGTTAAACAGAAACTCAAAAGGATTCGCCCGGACTGGGCCCTCAAGATTAAAGAAGAGGTCACCAAGCAAATTGATGCAGGGTTCTTACTGGTATCCGAATACCTAACTTGGTTGGCCAACATTGTTCCAGTGCCGAAGAAGGATGGCAGGATCCGGGTATGCGTGGATTTCAGGGATTTGAACAGAGCCAGTCCGAAGGACGACTTTCTCTTGCCGCATATTGATGAGTTAGTGGACTTCACAGCGGGGCATGCTTTGCTTTCGTTCATGGATGGCTTTTCGGGCTACAATCAGATAGTGATGGCACCTGAAGACCGGGAGAAGACTGCTTTCACCACCCCGTGGGGGACATATTGCTACAGGGTGATGCCATTTGGGCTAAAGAATGCTAGAGCTACACATCAACGGGCCGCGACCACAATATTGCACGACATGATCCACAAAGAGGTTGAAGTGTATGTGGACGACATGATTGTCAAGTCCAAAGAAAGAGAGGGCCACTACACCGCCTTGCAAAAATTCTTTCAAAGGATCAGAGAATTTCGGTTGCGGCTGAATCCTCAGAAGTGTATGTTTGGTGTTACAGCAGGAAAAATGTTGGGGTTTCTGATTACACAGAGAGGTATCGAAGTCGACCCTTCCAAAATCAAGGCCATCTTAGAAATGCCACCACCAAGGACTGAAAAAGAGGTGCGAGGCTTTCTGGGCAAAGTGCAATTCATAAGACGGTTTATCTCAAAATTAACCTTGACTTGTGAACCACTTTTTGGTCTCCTGAAGAAAGGAAAGAAGTTCCAATGGGACGGCCGATGCCAAGTTACTTTTGAACAGATCAAGGAATACTTACAGAACCCGCCCGTGTTGTCACCGCCAGAGTCGGGGAGACCATTGATTTTGTATCTTTCAGTAACTGAGACTACAATGGGCTGCATGCTCGCGCAAGAATCAGAGGATAAGGTAGAGAGGGCTATCTACTATTTGAGTAAGAAGATGCTGGAGTATGAGACTCGCTACACACCGTTGGAAAAGGCTTGCTTAGCCTTGATATGGGCTACCAAGAAGCTGCGGCACTACCTGTTAGCTCACTCTGTAATGTTGGTTTCGAGATTAGATCCCATCAAATATCTCTTCAAGCTTTCCGAATTCGATTTGAAATATGTAACGCGCAAGTCAATCAAGGGAAGAGCAGTAGCAGAATTCTTAGCCGATCATCCAGTGGAAAGAGGTGAAGCAGTTGAGTACTTATTCCCAGATGAGGCCATTTTGCATATCGACGACGAGTTTTGGACGATGTACATTGACAGAGAGTCAAACCAATACGGGTATAGGATAGGAGTGTTGCTGATAGCACCCGACAACACCCGTATCCCTCTAGCATTCAAACTTCGGTTCAAAGTCTTGAACAACGAAGCAGATAATGAGGCATGCATTGCCGGTCTAGAAGCAGCCTTGGAATTAGGTGCAAAACAGCTGGACGTCATAGGGGACTCGAACCTTGTTGTATCTCAAGCGAAAGGAGATTGGAAAGTCAAAGAAGAAAAGATGATAATCTATCACCAGACCTTGGACTTGTTAATTTCTCAGTTTGAGAAGTTAAACTTTGCTCATCTGTTAAGAGAGAACAACAGGTTCGCAGATTCACTAGCAACTCTATCTTCCATGATAGACATCCCGTTTGGAGTCCGGATGCGTCCAATCATTATCGACCAAAAATTTGTGCCGGCTTACGAGTCGATTGTCACTATAGATGAGGTTCAAGATGAGAACCCCTGGTATTACGATATTTGGAATTTCTTGGAGAATGAAGCATATCCACCAGGGGTAAATGCCAAGGATATAAGGGCAATCAGAAGAATGGCCGTTCAGTTCATCATCTGCGGAGGTAAATTGTATAAGAGAGGTCATCTGGGAATGCATAAGCTGTTCGTTGAAGCTGAAGAATCAAAACGCCTGATGGAGGCCATCCATGGAGGGGAATGCGGCGCACATATGAATGGGGTAATGCTAGCGTGGAAGATCCTTAGACAGGGTTACTACTGGTCCACCATGGAGGAGGATTGTATCGGCTTGGTTCGGCGATGCCACAAGTGTCAGATCCATACAAACCGCATGAACATCCCGTCGTCGAAACTGTACAATATGACTTCGCCATGGCCATTTTCAGTTTAGGGGATCGATGTGATCAGGGCTGTCACTCCGAATGGGTCAAATGGGCATGAGTTCATCCTGGTTGCGATAGATTATTTCACAAAGTGGGTTGAGGCCCAATCCTATGCGGTGTTGAAGGCGTCGCATGTTGCAAAATTCATCAGAAACAACATCATCTGTCGTTATGGGGTCCCAAACGAGGTCATTTCAGATAATGGTTCCCACTTCAAGAAGGAAGTGATTGACTTGTTGGAAAAATACAACGTGGTTTTTCATAAGTCATCCACATATCGGCCGCAGACCAATGGAGCGGTCGAGGCCGCCAGAAGATGGTGGAAACCTACCGGGACTGGCCAGATAAGTTGCCATTTGCTCTGTGGGGCTACCGGACTTCAATTAGAACGTTTACTGGGGCAACTCCGTATTCATTAGTTTATGGGATGGAGGCCGTTCTACCTATCGAGATTGAAGTTCCGTCTTTGAGAGTGCTGGCTGAGTGTCAGATAGCCGAAGCAGATTGGCAGTAGAGTAGATTTGAAGAACTCATGCTCTTTAACGAGCGCAGACTGAAAGCACTGTACCATGTTCAAGGTTATCAGCGCAGAATTGCCAGGGCTTTCAACAAGAAAGTTAAGTCCAAGAATCTAAAGGAAGGAGATTTGGTGCTCAAGGACAACCGAGCTCCCATCCACGACCCAAGGGGCAAGTTCAGACCCAATTGGACTGGTCCTTACATCATTAAGTCTATCTGGTCAGGTGGAGCTGTGGTTCTGATGGACCTAGATGGCCTAGAGTTCTCCCAACCAATCAACATGGACAAGTTGAAGAAATATTACTCCTGAGAGGCTCGCTAGGCCAAAAACCCGAAAGGGCGACCTAGGCAAAAGTTATAGCACAAAACATTTGAAACGATAAAAACTGAGCTCGCAAGGTTAAAAACCCGCAAAGGGCGGCCTTGGCAAAAGCTAGAGCGTAAAAGGAGAGTGAAAATACTCTAGTGAACCTGCGCCTGAACTACGTAAGGCTTGATTCCCATCTTTGGGATACGTAGGCAACTTCACCTTAAAGTTCAGCCATAAACTTTTCCCCGATCAACTTTGTCCTTTTGATCATCTCGGCCATCTTTGTCTATTCAGCATTCAAGAGTTCGGTTACGATCTCCGGTGCAGTGCTTTTCAAAATAGGGGCAACTTTCCGTTGCTGTGCAGTGCCGCGGTACTATTCAGACTAGGGGCAACTTTCCAGATGCTAGGATCCGGGGTTGTGCATCTCAGTGACAGATTTCAGGCGTGTCCAGTTCTGATCCATATTGAAAATGGTTTTGAAAAGTTTTAATAAAAGTTGACTTTGTTCAAAATTAATCTTTTTACAACTTAGACCATTTTTGGACCAAAGCGGAAAATTTTCAGTACCCACAACCTCCAATTTCATTGATTTCAATACAGAGTTCTCCTGCTCTTGCATACAAATTGAAGTTGCTTTTTATCACATTCATAAAGAAAACTTAAAAGTACTAATAAAGCAATAAATCCGGGACATAGATAAGTCAGGTGTTCCTGCGCCCCCTCCCAGAGCTGGTCGAAGCCTCTGATGCCAAAGTAGGCCCCATCTGTGCCTCTTCATTGAGCCAATCCAAGCACTCATCAGACAAAGTGCAACTGAAAGTGGGAGCGGGGGCCAGGAGCTCTCTAGTCCTCCATGCTGTGGCATGCCGGGCAAGCTGTGCGCCCCGGGCTGGGAATGCAGCAGGGTACTCTATCCCCTCTGGCGGGCAAGTCTGATCATGTCCGAACTAGCGCTGGAACCGAAACGGAAAATAGAAGACATAGTGTGTCATGCCGATCAATTGAATCCCAGGTTGACGGGTCATGTTGTAACTCATTGCCGGCAGATTGAGCCAAGAGCAGCGCCAAGTGATGCGGTTTGCAGACAAACTGCACATCCAGTTGTACCACCACCCCTCATCCAGGGCATCGACCAGACGTTGTCGAAAAAAGTAGCTGCGAGCTGAGTATGCGGGGCAAGACTCCACAATCTGTAACTTGTCCATCAACCACACCTGGAGAGGGATGAAAAATGAGAGAATAAAGAATAGAGAGATGTACGATGAGAGAAAAGTAAGAAAAGGGTTTTGTGAGAAAAACTGAGCCTGAGGGCCGAGTGATGTAAGCAATACATATGTGAGATTGGGTAGGAAACATTACCTGTAATAGTAGTGGGCTCCCCGCAAGCCTAGCCGTCTCCCGGCCATGAAAAGCGTCTAAGCCCATCAATGTCTCAGCCAATGTCATGGCAATATAGCTCTTGCCCTCCTTCAACCCTTGGGCAACCTCGATCAACCGGACACTGAATCCTCCGGAACCCGGGGCAAGCAAGAAATGAGATAGCAAGCATAGGCAAAGCGCGTGTCGCTGATAGCCCTGCCAATGTTGGTCGTCGCGGTTACCAGCTTCAGAAAACCGGCAAACTAAGCTTGGGATGTCCAGTTCCCCATCATGAATCAATGATCGAGGGTCATGTAAAGTGAGGCTGCACATTTGTCCTAAGGCTTGGACGTGGCCAACTCGGAGTTGAGTCAAGATTTCCTCGTTGCGCTCGGACTCCATCAAAGCTTCGAAATCCTCGAAAGTAGGACACATCTCTTGCCCGCTAAAACTAAAGACGTGTGTTACCGGGTTCCAAAACCGTGCCGCGGCATAGAGAAAAGGAAGATGCAGCGGAGTACGGCCTAGCGTGAATAGTGCATTCAAGCCGAAGCCCCGGAAGTTCAACTTTTCTGAGGCATCTAGAGAAGCAATCCAAGCTATGAGATTTTGGGTGAGAAATGCTTCCATTTTGATGCAAAGCTAAGATGAAATGAAAGAACCACGAGGCTGGAACTTTTAAAGAGGATAAGGCACTATTCAGGGGACACGTGTCGAAAAATTAATGGTTGCTAAGCCAGGTGGTCAGCCAACCACCTTTTCTGGTAGGCCGACCACTCCTCTCCCCTCCAATGAAAAAAGCTGGTCGGCCAGCTCACTCTGATGGTCGGCCATGAAGAGAAGTGGGGGTTTGGTCTTGTCCTAGCCTCTGGAAGAAAGTTCCTAGCATTTCCATGCATTGGGAGTGTTGAAGGTATGAGTTTTCCTCTGTTTCGGATGCGTTCCGTCATCCAGATCGTCCGAAATGTATTTGTTTATCGAGTTGTTGTTGAGTTTAGCTTATCGAGTTGATTATTTTGCTTATTGAGTTCTTGTTTTGTTTATCGAGTTGTTAAGTTTTGTCGAGTTGACGAGTTTTGTGTATCGAGTTGTTACTTTTTGTTTAATCAACATTGTTGTGTCTTGCTTCTCGAGTTGTAAGTTTAATCAACATTGTTGTGTCTTGCTTATCGAGTTGTAAACTTGCTAAGGTTTTGTTGTTTCTTAGTAAGATAAGTTGTTGTGTTTGTTGCATCGGTTCACTACCTGACTTGGCAATTTTCAATGCTCAATTTTCATTCAATCTCATTTTTGTGCAAAATGATGCGATGCGACGCTAAGAACATAAAATACAACACTTTTTGGACAAAAGTTGTTTCATTCCATCATGCTTCCTTCGTTACAACATTTTACAACAAGGGTACAAGTTTTACAGAAAATAAAACTGCCTAATAATGTACAATGTGCTACAACTACTAGTAAAAAGGCAAATAAAGCAGGAACATCTGCATCAGTGCTCTCAAGTGCAAGAATAAGAGGCCCTTTTCGTCCTCTTCGGCTGAGAAGTCCTTGCACCATCTCCACCAGCACCATCATCTGAGTCGGAGCTGCTGTCCTTGGAACCCTCCTCGGCGTCACCTCCGCCCTCAGAACCAGACTCAGAGTCATCCTCTCTGCCTGCAGATGTCTCTGACTGAGGATGCGCAGACTCCGACTCCTTGCTGGACTCCTCCTCTATGACATGTGCTCTGCGCCTGCCTCGTCTGCGAGACGAGTCCCCTCTCCCAGCTCTCTGAGAAGGCCTGGGTGGCTCGGCCTGTGGCCCAGTATGCAGCGGAGGCATCTGAAAATGAAAGAGCGCAATTTGAATACATCAGCCAAAGTATGTATATCAGATGCAGATGCAAGAAAACTACATGGAGTGGGTGTATGCAGATACAGTACATGAATGTGGTGTGTGTCAGATGTGCTCTACACATACAGTCAATCAATGCAGTGAAATCTTCAACTTCAGCATGTCATCAGAAGTATGATAAATGCAAGAAAACTAAAGAATAACGGGACGCCGACGATGGACAACTGTGTCTCTCTCCACAGGACCGTGGCCTCGAGTGAGGCCACCAACCCGAGCAACCCCTCAGTATACTCCGTGGTAGGCTGCAGATACAAGTGTAAGTCATCAGTAAATGAATGAATGTCCAAGTGTCTGAGTGAAAAATCGAAGCTGTAAAGCATACCGGTGGCGAGTCGGGGTCTCTGACGTATGGGTGACCAGGCATAGGAGGCTCTATCGAAATCGGGTAGGAAGTCCCATATCGCCATCCTGTCAACTCAATCGGAATATCTGGTCATCCAGGGTGATGATAAGTCGGGGGAATCGGAGGGACCAGTCCAGCCCCACCCCTCGATGTGCCGGCTCTACTGGTTTAAGGAATGTCTCTAGCTCGGGCGCGACTCGAGGATGGCATGCCAGCAGACTTCCTCGTGAGAGTACGGACACCTGTCAAGGGAGGCATCAAGTATGTATGATGGTAGGTCGCGTACTCCCCGTCCTCCAAATGTAGCAAAACGTCGGTACCCAACATGGCGCTAGTGACATCCTGAGGAGTGAGCCTATCAGCGGATCGCATATCGTCCGGAGGTGCTGAGGGAACACTCTGCTCGGGGAAGCCCATAGTCTGGCGCAGGAAGCGGTCCCCTAGGAACTAGGCCCTACCAGCTGGCCCCTTAAATAGGATCCTGTACCGAGAAGAGGCCCATGCCCCAGCAAACTGGAATCGAATGTCTCCATCCAAAGGTGCCCAGGACAGCCAGGTGATCTGCGGATAACCAATGCATAAGCCGATTAGAAATCGAAAATGTGCAAAATAAATCAAAGAGGAAAACAAGAAGAACTGAGAGTTCTGAATTACCTCGGTCGGCCGTACTGTGTCAAAAAACTGCCGTAGGTAGGACAGAGCCTCCCGAGCTCGCGGCCGGTACTGGCCCTCAAATACGAGCGAATACGGAATCATGAGAGGTACCTTGACCTCAAGCTCCGGGGCTAGCGTCGGAAAGTACGCGAAAACCCATAGCTGTGGAAAACAGGGCAAAAGCCATCAGAATACAGAATGCTGAGTGCAGAATGTGAATACAGAATATACAGAAAATGCAGAATGCTGAGAGCAGAGTGCAAAGTACAGAATGTAAAGTGTGTCGTGTGTGCAATGTATAGATAATGAAAAGCAGAAATGTAAATCAAGAGGGAAGAAAGTACCTCCCAGGCTCTCCAATAGCCGCCGACTATGTTCCCCCGTCCGCGGGAGGTCGCGCTCATGTAGCAATAGAGGGTAGCCAAGCCGGCGCCACCCCAGTCATACTGGCTGACCCGCGATAGGTCTACCAGAGCACTCAGCAGATAAAGTCCAACGGTGTTCCCCCTATCGGAGAACAGAGTGGTCCTAAAGAGGAACATTAAAAACCCCCGAGTGTACTGCGCTATCTCCTCAGGAGTCTCGGGCACCATCTCTCTGAAATGCGTGGAAAACCAGGTATATCGGACTCTGCCTGAGGATCTGTCAACCGGCAGGCGAGCTCCAAATAGATAGATCCAGGCGGCCTCCCACTCGCCCATATCCTCATCATAAGGGATCGCCCAGCCTCCCACGTCAAGGCCTGTCAGCACAGCAAAGTCGAACGGGGTCATAGTCATGTCCCCGGTAGCTGAGAAATGGAAGGAGTTGGTGGTGTCCCACCATCTCTCTACAAGGGCGCCCATCAATGTCGTGCTAGCAAGATAGCGAGATATCCCTGTGCAGAAGGGTCCGAACCCTGCCTAGTCAACCCAATCACGAACGGCCTCCGAGAGCTCTGTGTACCACTCCCTCACAACGATGGAGCCATATCCTCGTGTAACACGGGAAGACACCTGCATTCATAATGAACACATGTATTCAGTTTCAGAATGAAATGAATAAGCCGCGTGCAAATGAAATACATGAGCTGTGTGCAAACCAAATCAGATACAATGCTGTGAGCTGTGTGTTTAACATGAAGTATATGAGCAGTGTGTTCAGAATGGAAGTGTATGGGCTGCGTGCAAATGCAATTTGTGAGCTTTGTGTTCAATATGAAGTATATGAGCTGTGTGTTCAGAATTGAAATGTTCGAGCTGTGTGTTCAGATTTCAGAAACAATGGGTTGTGTGTTCATCATCAAAGTGTGGGCTGTGTGTTCATCTCAAAGTTCGAGCTGTGTGTTCAACGACAAGTGTTTGAGCTGTGTGTTCAAATTTCAAAAACAATGGGCTGTGTGTTCATCATCAAAGTGTGGGCTGTGTGTTCATCTCAAAGTTCGAGCTGTGTGTTCAACATCAAGTGTTTGGGCTGCGTGTTCAAACTTCAGAAATAGTGTGCTGTGTGTTCACCTCAACAGTTTGGGCTGCGTGTTCAACTCTCAACCGGTGTGTGCTGTGTGTTCACCTCAAAATTTGGGTTGCGTGTTCAGAAAGTCATGTGTTTGAGCTGCGTGTTCAGGCTTCAAAAGCAGTGGGCTGTGTGCTCATCTCAAAGTTCAAGCTGCGTGTTCAACCTTCAAAAACTGTGGGCTGCAGGTTCACAATCACAAGTTTGGGCTGTGTATTCAGATTTCAGAAATAGTGTGTGTGCTGCGTGTTCACAATCACAAGTTTGGGCTGCGTGTTCAACTTTTAACAAGAGTGTGCTGCGTGTTCACAATCAAATTTGGGCTGCGTGTTCAGAAATTCAAAGTTTGGGCTGTGTGTTCAACTCCCAACAAGTGTGTACTGCGTGTTCACAACCAAATATGGGCTGCGTGTTTAGAAATTCAAGTGTTTGAGCTGTGTGTTCAAAATGCAAACAGAATATTGCGTTATAGACTAAGTATTCAGAACAAGCCGCGTGCTAGAATGAGCAGAAGTATGGCATGCGAATGTGTTCAGAACGAGCAGATAAGCATACATAGCGTGAAATGTGTGCGAAATGCAGAATATATGGCAGAAAATGTAAAAAGTGAAGTACATACCTCTCGTGCTTGATGAGAGAGGTGGGACTCCGGCTCCCGCAATAGCAGATCCACAGGTGCTCGATCATCAAAATCGATAAAATGATAGAAAACTGCCCGAGGGAGGGTGTGCGTCGGAGGGTCATACCTCTCGGGAATAAATGGCCGAATCCTCGGAGGTAAAGACATAATGTCTAGATCACCTCTGGCACCTGGAGGACCTCCGCTATGGGGGAAATGACCTGACATCTCAAGAAACCTGCAAAAATGAGCAAAATGAGCCAAAATTGAAAAAAGTCAACAAAAGTCAACTCTCGGGAAATGAAAAAGTCAACAAAAGTCAACTCCCGAGAAAATGTTCCAAATATTGAGACAAACTTACCTCAAGTGGTGAAAATGGGAAAAGAAGCTCCGAAATCAAATTTTAATCGGTCCAAAGTGAAGAGAACTGAAAGTTTTCGCGAAACAACTTTGCGTGAGGTGTTGGAAAACACGTATAGAGCGCAGATCTGAGGGAGAAAATGGTCTAGGAAGGAGGAGAAGACAATTTCGGATCTAAAGTTATGAGGAAAAGAGCTTTGGACATGTGTATTTAAAGAAACAAGGGTGAAAGGACAAAACTGCCCCTGTTTTGGGCTAGGTGGTCGGCCGACCACTTTTTCTGGTAGGCCAACCACCCCCTTGCCTCAAACCTGGTCGGTGGCCTCCCCACCTGGTCGGTGGCCCTCCTGGTTGTTCTCCAATGCTTCTTTGAGCTCCCTGTAAATTTTGGGTGGTGATCGGAGTCCCCGGCACTCGAGAAAGTACAAGAAAAGTGCACTTTTCAGCACGAAATCCCTCCGCGGGAACTTCAACTCCAACTTTCGATGCGTGTTTCATCGTTACTCGTCAAGAGCAAGATGTATCCTTTTTGAGTACGTTGTGACCCTTCCGGGAGGTAAACCGGAGGCCGCGATTGAGTCGCCTTCGTCGAAACTTGCATTCCTTTGCTCGTTGTTTTGTGTCAAATATGCATTCAATGTTGCACTTATCCTGCTTTGCTATGCACGTCACTTGCATTCTCATGCACATCGCTTGCATTGTTGTGCACGTTTCATTGGTATTGTCATGCCTCCGTGGAGTCTGAGGACGTCGAAAGTTAAATGGGGGTAGCGCTGGCGTGTCTACTTTCAGATCCTCCGATCGAACAGAAGTGCTTGGGGGATAACTTCTCGGTATGCGTGATCGGGAATGAAACGACTGCGGGCCTACCAGTAAACATTTTGGATGCATCTATCGCACCCTCTCTCATTTGGCAGTATGAAGATGGATTTTTGTCAAGCAGCACCGGGTCAGATAGTGAGCTGGAATCTGATTCCTCCGAATCTGTTGAGTCGGAATCAGGTTCCAGCTTGACTGAGTCTGAGTCCGGTATTTCAAGGGGTGATAACCCGGATACCACAGTCCGGTCTAGGTCATCTTTTTCTTTCTCTTTTGAGTCTGTTGTAACTGAAGAATCGGACAATTTGGATGTGCTTAATGAGAATGATGTGACTGTGGTTTCTGAGTACTTTTCTGTGCCCTTCATTTATTGCATTAACTCAGACTTTCAAAATTTTGATGAAAACGACGAGGAAGAAATTCCTCCGGTTTTGCAACGCTTAATTGAACAAGAGCAGGAAAGATTTGTTAAACCCTTAATGGATGAAATCACTATCGTGAATATTGGTACTAAGGAGGACCCGCGGCTGGTCCAGATCGGGTCCACGTTGTCTTCAGAGGAACGCGAGCGCTTAGTCGCTTTATTAAAAGATTTCAAAGATGTTTTCACGTGGTCCTACGAAGACATGCCTGGAATCGATCCTGAGATTGTACAGCACCGGATCCCTCTTGACCCCGAGGCCCGACCCGTTAAACAGAAACTCAAAAGGATTCACCCGGACTGGGCCCTCAAGATTAAAGAAGAGGTCACCAAGCAAATTGATGCAGGGTTCCTACTGGTATCCGAATACCCGACTTGGTTGGCCAACATTGTTCCAGTGCCGAAGAAGGATGGCAGGATCCAGGTATGCGTGGATTTCAGGGATTTGAACAGAGCCAGTCCGAAGGACGACTTTCCCTTGCCGCATATTGATAAGTTAGTGGACTTCACAGCGAGGCATGATTTGCTTTCGTTCATGGATGGCTTTTCGGGCTACAATCAGATAGTGATGGCACCTGAAGACCAGGAGAAAACTGTTTTCACCACCGCGTAGGGGACATATTGCTACAGGGTGATGCCATTTGGGCTAAAGAATGCTGGAGCTACATATCAACGGGCCGCGACCACAATATTGCACGACATGATCCACAAAGAGGTTGTGGTGTATGTGGACGACATGATTGTCAAGTCCAAAGAAAGATAGGGCCACTGCACCGCCTTGCAAAAATTCTTTCAAAGGATTAAAGAATTTCGGTTGCGGCTGAATCCTCAGAAGTGTACGTTCGGTGTTACAGCAGGGAAAATGTTGGGGTTTCTGATTACACATAGAGGTATCGAAGTCGACCCTTCCAAAATCAAGGCCATCTTAGAAATGCCACCACCAAGGACTGAAAAGGAGGTGCGAGGCTTTCTGGGTAAAGTGCAATTCATAAGACGGTTTATCTCAAAATTAATCTTGCCTTGTGAACCACTTTTTGGTCTCCTGAAGAAAGGAAAGAAGTTCCAATGGGACGGCCAATGCCAAGCTGCTTTTGAACAGATCAAGGAATACTTATAGAACCCGCCCGTGTTGTCATCGCCAGAGCCGGAGAGACCGTTGATTTTGTATCTTTCAGTAACTGAGACTACGATGGGCTGCATGCTCGCGCAAGAATCAGAGGATAAGGTAGAGAGGGCTATCTACTATTTGAGCAAGAAGATGCTGGAGTATGAGACTCGCTACACACCGTTGGAAAAGGCTTGCTTAGCCTTGGTATGGGCTACCAGGAAGCTGCGGGGACTACCTGTTAGCTCACTCTGTAATGTGGTTTCGAGATTAGATCCATCAAATATCTCTTCGAGAAAACTGCACTTACGGGTAGGCTAGCTCGTTAGTTGCTGTTGCTTTCCGAATTCGATTTGAAATATGTAACGCGCAAGTCAATCAAGGAAGAGCAGTAGCAGAATTCTTAGCCGATCATCCAGTGGAAGGAGGTGAAGCACGTTGAGTACTTATTCCCAGATGTGGCCATTTTGCATATCGACGACAAGTTTTGGACGATGTACTTTGACAGAGCGTCAAACCAATACGGGTATAGGATAGGAGTGTTGCTGATAGCACCCGTCAACTCCCGTATCCCTCTAGCATTCAAACTCTGGTTAAAAGTCTCGAACAACGAAGCAGAATATAAGGCATGCATTGCCGGTCTAGAAGCAGCCCTGGAATTAGGGGCAAAACGGTTGGACGTCATCGGGGACTTGAACCTTGTTGTATCTCAAGTGAAAGGAGATTGGAAAGTCAAAGAAGAAAAGATGATAATCTATCACCAAACCTTGGACTTGTTAATTTCTCGGTTTGAGAAGTTAAACTTTGCTCATCTGTTAAGAGAGAAGAACAGGTTCGCAGATTCACTAGCAACTCTATCTTCCATGATAGACATCCCGTTTGGAGTCCGGATGCATCCAGTCATTCTCGACCAAAAATTTGTGCCGGCTTACGAGTCGATTGCCGCTATAGATGAGGTTCAAGATGAGAACCCCTGGTATTACAATATTTGGAATTTCTTGGAGAATGAAGCATATCCACCAGGGGTAAATGCCAAGGATATAAGGGCAATCAGAAGAATGGCCGTTCAGTTCATCATCTGCGGAGGTAAATTGTATAAGAGAGGTCATCTGGGAATGCATAAGCTGTGCGTTGAAGCTGAAGAATCAAAACGTCTGATGGAGGCCATCCATGGAGGGGAATGCGGCGCGCATATGAACGGGGTAATGCTAGCGCGGAAGATCCTCAGACAGGGTTACTACTGGTCCACCATGGAGGAGGATTGTATCGGCTATGTTCGGCGATGCCACAAGTGTCAGATCCATACAAACCGTATGAACATCCCGTCGTCGAAACTGTACAATATGACTTCGCCATGGCCATTTTCAGTTTGGGGAATCGATGTGATCGGGGCTGTCACTCCGAAGGGGTCGAATGGGCATGAGTTCATCCTGGTCGCGATAGATTATTTCACAAAGTGGGTTGAGGCCCAATCCTATGCAGTGTTGAAGGCGTCGCATGTTGCAAAATTCATCAGAAACAACATCATTTGTCATTATGGGGTCCCAAACGAGGTCATTTCAGATAATGGTTCCCACTTCAAGAAGGAAGTGATTGACTTGTTGGAAAAATACAACGTGGCTTTTCATAAGTCATCCACATATCGGCTGCAGACCAATGGAGCGGTCGAGGCCGCCAACAAGAATATCAAACACATACTGCAGAAGATGGTGGAAACCTGTCGGGACTGGCCAGATAAGTTGCCATTTGCTCTGTGGGGCTACCAGACTTCAATTAGAATGTCTACTGGGGCGACTCCGTGTTCATTAGTTTATGGGATGGAGGCCGTTCTACCTATCGAGATTGAAGTTCCGTCTTTGAGAATGCTGGCTGAGTGTCAGATAGCCGAAGCAGATTGGCAGCAGAGTAGATTTGAAGAACTTATGCTCTTTGACGAGCGCAGACTGAAAGCACTGTACCATGTTCAAGGTTATCAACACAGAATTGCCAGGGCTTTCAACAAGAAAGTTAAGTCCAGGAATCTGAAGGAAGGAGATTTGGTGCTCAAGGACAACCGAACTCCCATCCACGACCCAAGGGGCAAGTTCAGACCCAATTAGACTGGTCCTTACATCATTAAGTCTATCTGGTCAGGTAGAGCTGTGGTTCTGATGGACCTAGATGGCCTAGAGTTCTCCCAACCAATCAATATGGACAAGTTGAAGAAATATTACCCCTGAGAGGCTCGCTAGGCCGAAAACCCGAAAGGGCGACCTAGGCAAAAGTTAGAGCACAAAAAATTTGAAATGATAAAAACTGAGCTCGCAAGGTTGAAAACCCGCAAAGGGCGACCTTGGCAAAAGTTAGAGCGTAAAAAGAGAGTGAAAATACTCAAGTGAACCTGCGCCTGAACTACGTAAGGCTTGATTCCCATCTTTGGGATACGTAGGCAACTTCACCTTAAAGTTCAGCCATAAACTTTTCCCCGATCAACTTTGTCCTTTTGATCATCTCGGCCATCTTTGTCTATTCAGCATTCAAGAGTTCGGTTACGATCTCCGGTGCAGTGCTTTTCAAAATAGGGGCAACTTTCCGTTGCTGTGCAGTGCCGCGGTACTATTCAGACTAGGGGCAACTTTCCAGATGCTAGGATCCGGGGTTGTGCATCTCAGTGACAGATTTCAGGCGTGTCCAGTTCTGATCCATATCGAAAATGGTTTTGAAAAGTTTTAATAAGAGTTGACTTTGTTCAAAATTAATCTTTTTACAACTTAGACCATTTTTGGACCAAAGCGGAAAATTTTCAGTACCCACAACCTCCAATTTCATTGATTTCAATACAGAGTTCTCCTGCTCTTGCATACAAATTGAAGTTGCTTTTTATCACATTCATAAAGAAAACTTAAAAGTACTAAGAAAGCAATAAATCCGGGCATAGATAAGTCAGGTGTTCCTGCGCCCCCTCCCAGAGCTGGTCGAAGCCTCTGATGCCAAAGTAGGCCCTATCTGTGCCTCTTCATTGAGCCAATCCAAGCACTCATCAGACAAAGTGCAACTGAAAGTGGGAGCGGGGGCCAGGAGCTCTTTAGTCCTCCATGATGTGGCATGCCGGGCAAGCTGTGCGCCCCGGGCTGGGAATGCAGCAGGGTACTCTATCCCCTCTGGCGAGCAAGTCTGATCATGTCCGAACTAGCGCCGGATTCGGAACGAAAAATAGAAGACACAGTGTGTCATGCCGATCAATTGAATCCCAGGTTGACGGGTCATGTTGTAACTCATTACCGGTAGATTGAGCCAAGGGCAGCGCCAAGTGATGCGGTTTGCAGACAAACTGCACATCCAGTTGTACCACCACCCCTCATCCAGGGCATCGACCAGACGTTGTCAAAAAAAGTAGCCGCGAGCTGAGTATGCGGGGCAAGACTCCACAATCTGTAACTTGTCCATCAACCACACCTGGGGAGGGATGAAAAATGAGAGAATAAAGAATAGAGAGATGTACGATGAGAGAAAAGTAAGAAAAGGGTTTTGTGAGAAAAACCGAGCCTGAGGGCCGAGTGATGTAAGCAATACATATGTGAGATTGGGTGGGAAACATTACCTACAATAGTAGTGGGCTCCCCGCAAGCCTAGCCGTCTCCCAGCGATGAAAAGCGTCTAAGCCCATCAATGTCTCAGCCAACGTCATGGCAATACAGCTCTTGCCCTCCTTCAAGCCTTGGGCGACCTCGATCAACCGGACATTGAATCCTCCAGAACCCGGGGCAAGCAAGAAATAAGATAGCAAGCATAGGCAAAGCGCGTGTCGCCGATAGCCCTGCCAATGTTGGTCGCCGCGGTTACCAGCATCAGAAAACTGGCAAACTAAGCTTGGGATGTTCAGTTCCCCGTCATGAATCAATGATCGAGTGTCATGCAAAGTGAGGCCGCACATTTGTCCTAAGGCTTGGACGTGGCCAACTCGGAGTTGAGGCAAGATTTTCTCGTTGTGCTCGGACTTCATCAAAGCTTGGAAATCCTTGAAAGTAGGACACATCTCTTGCCCGCTAAAACTAAAGACGTGTGTTACTGGGTTCCAAAACCTTACCGCGGCATGGAGGAAAAGAAGATACAGCGGAGTACGGCCCAGCGTGAATAGTGCATTCAAGCCGAAGCCCCGGAAGTTCAACTTTTCCGAGCCATCTAGAGAAGCAATCCAAGCTGTGAGATTTTGGGTGAGAAATGCTTCCATTTTGATGCAAAGCTAAGATGAAATGAAAGAACCACGAGGCTAGAACTTTAAAAGAGGATAAGGCACTATTCGGGGGACACGTGTCAAAAAATTGATGGTTGCTAAGCCAGGTGGTCGGCCGACCACCTTTTCTGGTAGGCCGACCACCCCTCTCCCCTCCAATGAAAAAAGCTGGTCGGCCAGCTCCCTCTGATGGTCGGCCATGAAGAGAAGTGGGGGTTTGGTCTTGTCCTAGCCTCTGGAAGAAAGTTCCTAGCATTTCCATGCATTGGGAGTGCTGAAGGTATGAGTTTTCCTCTGTTTCAGATGCGTTCCATCATTCAGATCGTCCGAAATGTATTTGTTTATCGAGTTGTTGTTGAGTTTAGCTTATCGAGTTGATTATTTTGCTTATTGAGTTCTGGTTTTGTTTACCGAGTTGTTTTGTTTATCGAGTTGTTAAGTTTTGTCGAGTTGACGAGTTTTGTGTATCGAGTTGTTACTCTTTGTTTAATCAACATTGTTGTGTCTTGCTTATCGAGTTGTAAACTTGCTAAGGTTTTGTTATTTCTTAGTAAGATAAGTTCTTGTGTTTGTTGCGTCGGTTCACTACCTGACTTGGCAATTTTCAATGCTCAATTTTCATTCAATCTCATTTTTGTGCGAAATGTTGCGATGCGATGCTAAGAACATAAAATACAACACTTTTTGGACAAAAGTTGTTTCATTCCATCATGCTTCATTTGTTATAACATTTTACAACAAGGGTACAAGTTTTACAGAAAATAAAACTGCCTAATAATGTACAATGTGCTACAACTACTAGTAAAAAGGCAAATAAAGCAGGAACATCTGCATCAGTGCTCTCAAGTGCAAGAATAAGAGGCCCTCTTCGTCCTCTTCGGCTGAGAAGTCCCTGCACCATCTCCACCAGCACCATCATCTGAGTCGGTGCTGCTGTCCTTGGAACCCTCCTCGGCGTCGCCTCCGCCCTCAGAACCGGACTCAGAGTCATCCTCTCTGCCTGCAGATGTCTCTGACTGAGGATGCGCAGACTCCGACTCCTCGCTGGACTCCTCCTCTATGACATGTGCTCTGCGCCTGTCTCGTCTGCGAGACGAGTCCCCTCTCCCAGCTCTCTGAGAAGGCCTGGATGGCCCGGCCTATGGCCCAGTATGCAGCGGAGGCATCTGAAAATGAAAGAGCGCAATTTGAATACATCAGCCAAAGTATGTATATCAGATGCAGATGCAAGAAAACTACATGGAGTGGGTGTATGCAGATACAGTACATGAATGTGGTGTGTGTCAGATGTGCTCTACACATACAGTCAATCAATGCAGTGAAATCTTCAACTTCAGCATGTCATCAGAAGTATGATAAATGCAAGAAAACTAAAGAGTACCGAGACGCCAACGATGGACAGCTGCGTCTCTCTCTGCAGGACCATGCCCTCGAGTGAGGCCACTAACCCGAGCAACCCCTCAGTATACTCCGTGGTAGGCTGCAGATGCAAGTGTAAGTCATCAGTAAATGAATGAATGTCCAAGTGTCTGAGTGATAAATCGAAGCTGTAAAGCATACCGGTGGCGAGTCGGGGTCTCTGATGTATGGGTGACCAGGCATAGGAGGCTCTATCGGAATCGGGTAGGAAGTCCCATATCGCCATCCTGTCAACTCAATCGGAATATCTGGCCATCCAGGGTGATGATAAGTCGGGGGAATCGGGGGGACCAGTCCAGCCCCACCCCTCGATGTGCCGGCTCTACTGGTCGAAGGAATGTCTCTAGCTAGGGCGCGACTCGAGGATGGCATGCCAGCAGACCTCCTCGTAGGAGTACGGACACCTGTCAAGGGAGGCATCAAGTATGTATGACGGTAGGTCACGTACTCCCCGTCCTCCAAATGTAGCAATACGTCGGTACCCAACATGGCGCTAGTGACATCCTGAGGAGTGAGCCTATCAGCGGATCGCATATCGTCCGGAGGTGCTGAGGGAACACTCTGCTTGGGGAAGCCCATAGTCTGGCGCAGGAAGCGATCCCCTAGGAACCAGACCCTACCAGCTGGCCCCTTAAATAGGATCCTGTACCGAGAAGAGGCCCATGGCCCAGCAAACTGGAATCGGATGTCTCCACCTAAAGGCGCCTAGGGCAACCAGGTGATCTGCGGATAACCAATGCATAAGCTGATTAGAAATCGAAAATGTGCAAGATAAATCAAAGAGGAAAACAAGAAGAACTGAGAGTTCTGAATTACCTCGGTCGGCCGTACTGTGTCACAAAACTGCCGTAGGTAGGGCAAAGCCTCCCGAGCTCGCGATCGGTACTGGCCCTCAAATACGAGCGAATACGGAATCATGAGAGGTACCTCCACCTCAAGCTCCGGGGCTAGCATCGGAAAGTACGCGAAAACCCATAGCTGTGGAAAACAAGGCAAAAGCCATCAGAATACAGAATGCTGAGTGCAGAATGTGAATACAGAATATACAGAAAATGCAGAATGCTGAGAGCAGAGTGCAAAGTACAGAATGTAAAGTGTGTCATGTGTGCAATGTACAGATAATGAAAAGCAGAAATGTAAATCAAGAGGGCAGAAAGTACCTCCCAGGCTCTCCAATTGCCACTGACTATGTTCCCCCGTCCGCGGGAGGTCGCGCTCATGTAGGAATAGTGGGTGGCCAAGTCGGCGCCACCCCAGTCATACTGGCTGACCCGAGATAGGTCCACCAGAGCACTCTGCAGATAAAGTCCAACGGTGTTCCCCCTATCAGAGAACAGAGTGGTCCCGAAGAGGAACATCAAAAACCCCCGAGTGTACTGCGCTATCTCCTCAGGAGTCTCGGGCACCATCTCTCTGAAATGCGTGGAAAACCAAGTATATCGGACTCTGCATGAGGATCTGTCAACCGGCCGGCGAGCTCCCAATAGATAGATCCAGGCGGCCTCCCACTCGCCCATATCCTCATCATAAGGGATCTCCCAGCCTCCCACATCAAGGCCTGTCAACACAGCAAAGTCGAACGGGGTCATAGTCATGTCCCTAGTAGCTGAGAAATGAAAGGAGTTGGTGGTGTCCCACCATCTCTCTACAAGGGCGCCCATCAATGTCGTGCTAGCAAGATAGCGAGATATCCCTGTGCAGAAGGGTCCGAACCCTGCCTAGTCAACCCAATCACAAATGGCCTCCGGGAGCTCTGTGTACCACTCACTCACAACGATGGAGCCATATCCTCGTGTAACACGGGAAAACACCTCCATTCATAATGAACACATGTATTCAATTTCAGAATGAAATGAATAAGCTGCGTGCAAATGAAATGTATGAGTTGTGTGCAAACCAAATCAGATACAATGCTGTGAGCTGTGTGTTCAACATGAAGTATATGAGCTGTGTGTTCAGAATGAAAGTGTATGGGCTGCGTGCAAATGCAATTTGTGAGCTGTGTGTTCAACATGAAGTATATGAGCTGTGTGTTCAGAATTGAAATGTTCGAGTTGTGTGTTCAACGACAAGTGTTTGAGCTGTGTGTTCAGATTTCAAAAACAATGGGCTGTGTGTTCATCATCAAAGTGTGGGCTGTGTGTTCATCTCAAAGTTCGAGCTGTGTTTGAACGACAAGTGTTTGAGCTGTGTGTTCAGATTTCAGAAACAATGGGCTGTGTGTTTATCATCAAAGTGTGGGCTGTGTGTTCATCTCAAAGTTTGAGCTGTGTGTTCAACATCAAGTGTTTGGGCTGCGTGTTCAGACTTCAGAAATAGTGGGTTGTGTGTTCACCTCAACAGTTTGGGCTGCGTGTTCAACTCTCAACCAGTGTGTGCTATGTGTTCACCTCAAAATTTAGGTTGCGTGTTTAGAAAGTCATGTGTTTGAGCTGCGTGTTCAGGCTTCAAAAGCAGTGGGCTGTGTGTTTATCTCAAAGTTCAAGCTGCGTGTTCAACCTTCAAAAACTGTGGGCTGCGTGTTCACAATCACAAGTTTGGGCTGTGTATTCAGATTTCAGAAATAGTGTGTGTGCTGCAAGTTTGGGCTACGTGTTTAACTTTCAACAAGAGTGTGTTGCGTGTTCACAATCAAATATGGGTTGCGTGTTCAGAAATTCAAAGTTTGGGCTGTGTGTTCAACTCTCAACAAGTGTGTACTGCGTGTTCACAACCAAATATGGGCTGCGTGTTCAGAAATTCAAGTGTTTGAGCTGTGTGTTCAAAATGCAAACAGAATATTGCGTTATAGACTAAGTATTCAAAACAAGCCGTGTGCTAGAATGAGCAGAAGTATGGTATGCGAATGTGTTCAGAACAAGCAGATAAGCATACATAGCATGAAATGTGCGCGAAATGCAGAATATATGGCAGAAAATGTAAAAAGTAAAGTACATGCCTCTCGTGCCTGATGAGAGAGGTGGGACTCCGGCTCCCGCAATAGCAGATCCACAGGTGCTCGGTCATCAAAATCGGTAAAATGATAGAAAACTGCCCGAGTGAGGGTGTGCATCGGAGGGTCACACCTCTCGGGAATAAATGGCCGAATCCTCGGAGGCAAAGACATAATGTCTGGATCACCTCTGACATTTGGAGGAGCTCCGCCATGGAGGAAATGACCTGCCATCTCAAGAAACCTGCAAAAAGGAGCAAAAATAAGCAAAATGAGCCAAAATTGAAAAAAGTCAACAAAAGTCAACTCTCGGGAAATGAAAAAGTCAACAAAAGTCAACTCCCGAGAAAATGTTCCAAATATTGAGACAAACTTACCTCAAGTGGTAAAAATGGGAAAATAAGCTCCGAAATCAAATTTTAATCGGTCCAAAGTGAAGAGAACTGAAAGTTTTTGCGAAATAACTTTGCGTGGGGCGTTGGAAAACGCGTATAGAGCGCAGATCTGAGGGCGAAAATGGTCTAGGAAGGAGGAGAAGACAATTTCGGATCTGAAGTTATGAGGAAAAGAGCTTTGGACATGTGTATTTAAAGAAACAAGGGTGAAAGGACAAAACTGCCCCTGTTTTGGGCTAGGTGGTTGGCCGACCACCTTTTCTGGTAGGCCGACCACCCCTTTGCCTCAAACCTGGTCGGTGGCCTCCCCACCTGGTCAGTGGCCCTCCTGGTTGTTCTCCAATGCTTCTTTGAGCTCCCTGCAAATTTTGGGTGGTGATCGGAGTCCCCGGCACTCGAGAAAGTACAAGAAAAGTGCACTTTTCAGCACGAAATCCCTTCGCGAGAACTTCAACTCCAACTTTCGATGCGTGTTTCATCGTTACTCGTCAAGAGCAAGATGTATCCTTTTTGAGTACGTTGTGACCCTTCCGGGAGGTAAACCGGAGGCCGCGATTGAGTCCCCTCGTCGAAACTTGCATTCCTTTGCTCGTTGTTTTTTGTCAAATATGCATTCAATGTTGCACTTATCCTGCTTTGCTATGCACGTCACTTGCATTCTCATGCACATCGCTTGCATTGTTGTGCACATTTCATTGGTATTGTCATGCCTCCGTGCTTAACTTGCATTGTCACGCACATTTCTTCTCGCATTGCAATGCACTTTCCCATCGGCACCATGTTTGTCTGCATTTGATGTAGTGTTGAACATATGCTGCTAACTATGTTGTGCTTGTTAAGTTTCTCTGTTTTAGCAAGCACGATATTGTATGTACGGTTCATTTGAAGCTGGTGCGACCAGACGAATCGCACAGGTATCGTATCTTTTCCGTGTGAGACATGGCGAGAATTGAATAATTCTCCGCATTCTTACTGCATGAAATGTAGTTGTTGCTTTGCATTCTTGCTTAAAACTGTGGCATCTATTGTGAATATTTGCTCCATTACAGCTTGCTGCTTTGCATGATCATGAGTTACGTTCGACTTGGTGCATATCGTTTTGCATTTTGCCTCTCGCCTGCGGGCACATCTCTTTGTTTATCTCGCCTGTTTGTCTAAGTCTTCGGCCTTGTAAAAAATGGGTCGTCTCTGGATTTTGACATTCACTCCCGTCACTTATGACTTTCGAGTTCTGTTAAAGAGGGGCAACTGTAGACACCCCATTTTTGACCGACCTTAAGACTCAGGCGTCACCAACTGAGCGCTCAGTGCTGTTGCATATTGTGCTCGTTCTGAGGTTTCAAAGTCTCGGCTGCGAGCCTTGTCTCCGGACTTCGAGGCTCTTTTGTGCTTTGCCTCGGTTTGCGAACCAGGTTCTGTTTCCTCTGTTTTCTCTTCCCGAAGGGAGGGAGAGGTCTCGTAGACCATCTCTCAGTGGTCGTAGGCTATGTTTCGTGGTCGTAGACCACTTTTCCCGTTTGTAGACCAGTTTTCAGTTTTCGGAGCCGTCGGCCGTGTGCCTCGGTTCGGGACTGCTTAACTACCTCCGTTTGCTCCGGTTTTTGGTACACACCTTGTTTCCTCTCCTTAGAGGGACACTGTGGCCCGGGAGACCACCTTCGTGGTCGTATGCCATCTCCGGTGCTTCACAGCCTGTTTTCGGGGCCCCGGACTGCGCGTTTTGGCCCCCGAACCTTCGTTTTGCATCAGTGTGTTCATTTTTGGCATGGACCCTAGTTTCATTGTTAGGAAGGTGGTACGGGGGTAGGAGACCAGCAATTCTTCTTGGAGACCACCTTTCCCCGGTCGGCCGGTTTTTCTTGACAGGTAGGTGGTCTCCCTCACTTTTGGGCCACAATTTCGGGTCTCCCATACCCCCATTGTGTTGTATTCATCCGGGAGGCCACCAATATGGGTAAGCCGACCAGCTTTTCTTCTTGACCCTTTTGAACCTTGCTAGAAAGCTGGTTTTCCTCTCTCTTGGGTCACATTTTCTGGTCTCCCATACCACCATTGTGTTGCATTCACCTGGGAAGCCACCTTTCTGGGTAGGCCGACCATCTTTTGAGGTTGAACCTTTTGACCCCTGGTCGGCCAACCAGGGGGAGTGGCTGGGCGACCACCTTAACTGGTCGGCCTGCTTCTTGCTTTTTCCTCTCTCTGAGTTTGTTCCAGCTGTGCCAGCTGGAAGGCATTTGGTGCATCCTCCATACACGTGTATAGAGGATATTTGAAGCTTCCAAGAGAAGCTTCAGAGCCTCTCCTGTATAAAGGAGGGGCTGACCTTCCATTGCAAGGGTTAGAAGGTTTTGGCTGAGATATATACATCACCCTCTCCATAGCTCTCTTCTTCAAGCTCCAAACCCCTTTATTCTTGGCCATTAACACTACACCTCATAGCCTACCACCTCCTCCATCCATCCAAGCACCTTGGAACTGATTTGCAGAGGTTGAATGCTTATTACCTTGGTCCAGAAGTTGCTGAGGGTCGGCTTTACAAGGGTAAGCCTCTATTTTCCCTTTTTTTGCATTATTTTGCTTCATATTTTAGCCCTACTTGTGAGCATTTTTGGGTTTTGACATAAACTGAAAAAAAATTTCTTTTGAGCTCCTCTTTAAGTTTGATTAAGGTCACTTTTCTGTTTGGGGTCACATTCCCCTTTGCATGCTTCATTTCCTCATGTTTAGGGCTGTGCATTAGAGCATTTGTGCTGGCCTTGGTTTGGCCTTTTAGCCACTGAAATCCAGTGGATTTTTAGTGGCCTAGATGTGTTTTTGAGCCCTAAAATCAGACAGGGGTGACCCTCTAACCCCTTGTTCTCTTTACTAGCTTTGTTGGCCTTCCAAAGGGGCTCCTACTTGCATGTTGTGAAGCCACATTTCAGGCCCTATTTGGTGAGTTTTGGGGTCTTCCTTGACTCTGTCCAGAGCCCTTTTGGCCATATTTTGTGTCCCTCATGCATGTGTAGAGCAATCCTCCTCAAGGCCTTTCAAAGGGACCTTTCATTGCATGCTTCATTGACCCATTTCAGGCCCTTTTTTGGTGGGTTTTAGGACCCTCATAACCTATTTCCAGAGGTGGTTTTGCCATTTTGCGTGTCTATCTTGTATGTGTTGAACAACCCTCTTATTGGCCTCTCAAAGGATTACCTCATTCTAGCATGTGTTGACTGAGTTTCCATGGGTTTTTGGGCATGTTTTAGCATGCCATGTTTCTGTTTTTGGCTGGTTTGGTGACCTCTCTTGTGCTTCATATACATGTAGTGAAAGCCATGCTTACTAGCCTATGTTGCATGTTGTTTTGGCCCTTCATGTTAGCACTTTTTGGCCACGCCTTAAACTGATCTTATGCATATTTTGGACTACCCTAGCTCTGTTTTTGGGTCTCATGGCTGAATGGTGTTTGTTTTGCATGCTTGTGGTTCAATACACTTGCTTAGCTTTGAGTTTCGGGGTCCATTACATGCATATACTGAGGTATTTCCTTGTTTGGGGGCCATTATACGTCATATTTCAGAGCTTGTTTGAATGCCATATTGCCATGTTTTGTACTCTTTAAATGCATTTGAGAGTCGGGCTTGTATGCCTCATTTACCGACCATTGAATGAGCTTCATTTCTTTGCATTCCGAGCCATCATTTTAGGCCATTTCCCCACTGTTTCAGACCTACATAGGGTCTGTTTGGGGTTGGTTTTGCCATTGGTGCATTGCTTTGGGTATCTCTAGAGTAACGCACTTCACTAGTTTTGGTACCCGGGCCCCCTAGCTTGCATTGTGTGCCATATTTGCATATTTTGGGACCATCTTTTATGCCATTTCAGAGTTGTATCATGTCATTCTATGCCATGTTTCATCCTCTACCATGCCTTGTTAGAGTTGCATATTGTGCCTTAGGATCAGTCCATTGCATTCATGCATGTTTGTATGTATTTCGGTTGTCTCATTTTCATCGCATGGCCACTGATGTGAGTGTGGCTGAGGTCTACTCATATTGGTGTAAGTCCATCTTGCATTGTGTATGCCATTTTAGTTCATAGCATTGCGTATGCTAGGTTGTATGTTAGTGCATTGTGCATGCCATGTTGTGTCACGTTCATTGTGTATGCCATTTTAGTCCATAGCATTGCGTATGCTAGGTTGCATGTTAGTCGCATTGTGTATGCCATCTCGTTGCATTGTGTTTGGGATAGGAGTTAGCCCAAACACGGGAAACGAGGGACGTTTCGTACCCGAAGTGACGGAACGTGCCTTAATTCCCGGTCGCCGACACTCCGGATTACCCATGATGGAGTCTAGGCCTTGTTGTGTTGTCATGTGCATTCATTTCACATCGAGTCGTGCAAGTCGACTCCTCGGCCATCATGCATCGAGATGCGTGATTGGTGACATGAGGATCGAGGTGTGCATACATATGTGAAAATACTTTGCCATGCCCCTTTCTTGCTCTCTGTTGCAGCAAACCAAAAATCAGCAGCCTTCTAGAGCTTTGCATAGCATTCCGGGATTAATTGCAAATAGAGGCAAATCGGGGCATCGCAAGGAATTTCCCGACGAGGTGGCTCAAGCATGCATGCATCTTTCATCATTCGGAACAGAGCTGAGGCGGTCCATTTAGCTTGCATGCTAGTTTATTCGCTTTCCTAGTTAATTTGTTAATTAATTAGGGTTTTGTAATATTTAATTAGCTAGAGTAGTTAATTATTTAATCGGACTGTATTATTTATTTGGACCCTCCGAGCGAGGGCAATTGTGTAATAAGTGTGCGTGTATGTGATGTATGTCTTCCAACCTCACGTCTTTCTCCCTTTTATTTACCAGCTTATGATGGTTAGTTTAGGACATGTTTCAATTAGCATACTTATGCTCGCATGTTTGCATCCATTCATCTGTCTTGCATGCACTGGGCTCGGTGCATCATACTAACTGCATTGTATCTCAATTCCAAGTTGAATACATGTTAGCTGTAGCATCATCATATGCCATCTTAGGATAGCCGAGCCTATTTCTAGTTGCATTTTGCATGTGTTGCATTAGCCATCTTAACATGAACTAGGATCATGCATTGATTACTAACTAGTTTCTATTTTGGCTCGGAGTACTCGGTAAGTGTTTATGCTTTAGCATCCTTGCATGTGTGTGAGTGACTGCCATGATAGCGTGCTTACCATGAGGCTATATGCTTATATAATATACATGCCTGAATGCCTGTGGGTGAAGGTTGGATTATCTGAATTGGAATAATGCATTAACTATGAGTTTTAAACCCACTAGATAGTGGTAAATCATCGTGTTTTCTAAAGCCCACCTGAGGGTGGCAAATCTACATTTTAGCCTACTTACGAGTAGCAAACCACTTTCAAAAACAAACATGAAATGTTTCGTTCCAACTCAAACAATCCAGTCTATACTTGTATGTTGTACGCATCACGTAGTAAATCTAGACTAATAACCGGAATAAGAATGCATAATGTTCTCAAAACTCGATATCATGGTTAGTAGAGGCCGATCTTTGATCGGGCGAGCGGGGGTGCTCACGAAGTGACCTTCCCCAATCGTACCCAAGTTCCCAAGCCGAGGCAACTTTGGTGATGACGGACACGTCGCCTTAGGCAACGAGTCAGGGTTTCCTAAATTTCCCAAAATAAAATATTTAGGTGGCGACTTTGTATCTGGCAAAGCAGTCCATGTTTGGCACTTCTTTCAAAAAATCTGTTTTCAAAAACGATTTGCCAGATTTGGACTCTTTGATGATTCATTGGTCTTACATTGCACTCTGTGAGATTAGATACGGGACCGTGACTTTCAGTCCTGAACTGTAGTGAGCCCAAATGAACAAAACGGGGGATTCCCTCCCGGGACATTCGGGGACGTCTACACCGGGCAGCTCGATCCCCATTACTTAGTCAGCGAAATAGCAAATAAGGAATGCTTCAGTCAAGATATAGAATGTCAACACAAACCCCTCTACACAGGCACAACTCAGGTTGGATTCACATCTAAACTCTCATAACTCACAGATACAATAGAGCAAATAAAAATACAACTGAATGAAGTTTTATCCAATGGGATTACCAACCACAAAGACCTAACACAAATGATGAAGTATACAAATACAACAGATTACAATACATACCCTTAGGCTTACATAGAATATTACAAAATAAATCATTACAACGAAAGAACAACGTCATTTCAACAATACATTAACCCTTCACCCACAATCAACAAAAAAATTAAAGTCCTCAATAAAATAACTTCTTGATCCTTGAACTCCGTACCTAAAAGATTGTTTAAAGAACTGGATGAATACAAAGGTCTCGTAAGGATCTACAATGATTCTAATCAATAATAACTTGTAGCTATATGTGGTCATGAATGCTCATGTTATATATATATATATGTATGTATGATGACATCTTTTCATATCCATAGTATTTACATACGTACATTTACTTTCTCAAAAGAAGTCATCTTTAACAATTTAAGAAAAAACTCCTTTCGATTAAGTCATTATCTTCTCAAAAATGTTTCCAACCTGTATTACAATTTGAAAGCCTTACACACATGAACAAACCTAACATCTCACAAATAATAGATGACTATTAACATTTACAACCATTAAAAAGTCTAACTTTCATCACTTAGGATAACAAGTTATAAATCAAATTCTTTTCAACACCATTTAAACTACTTACTTGATCATCTATCATAATTCCATATGTACACAAATTTTTACACAAATGCACAAGTAAACAGCGAACACTATCACATTTCACAATCCGGCTTCGGCAAAACCATTCCAACACAATTTACCGAGCGCTAACCGGGAGGAAATTAAAACCTATCTCAAAGCGCCACACTTTACCAGTGGCTAGCTGGAAGGAAAACAAAACCTCTATATAACCCAATAATCCATATGCTTTACCAGGAGCAAGCCGGAAGGAAAGTGGAACCTATGTCAATGTGCCACGCTTTACCGGTCACAAGTCAGAAAGAAACAGACCCCTCGTATCATTCGATATCACACGATTTTTACCATGTGCAATCCGGAATAAAATTGACACCTATGTGAAGGCGCTACGCTTTACTAGGTACTAACCGAAGAAAGCGAAATCTCTATATAGAACTTTCATCGTTCCTATCAATATGTTCCCATATTTATTAAAACCACAACAAATAATCAACAACACTAACAAATGGAATCTAATCAGAACTATCAATAGCATTTACAATGTAAAAGAAATTCCTCTTACGATGCAAGAAGCTTTATCATCACCTGATGCTATTTTTTGGAGGGGGGTTATAAATGATGAGATAGATTCACTACTTTCAAATAAAACATGGAAGCTAGTGGATTTACCTCTGGGTTGTAAAACTATTGGGTGTAAATGGGTCCTTCGTAAAAAACTTAAGCCGGATGGAACTATAGATAAATATAAATCGAGGCTTGTTGCTAAAGGTTTTAAGCAACAAGTTGATCTTGATTTCTTTGATACTTTTTCTCCAGTTACTAGAGTTATATCCATTAGACTGTTGATAGCAGTGGCTGTAATTCATGATTTAAAAATCATCAAATGGATGTGAAAATAGCATTTTTAAATATAAATCTAGATGAGGAGATTTACATGGACCAACCAGAGGGCTTTGTGGAGCCTGACCAAGAACGCAAGGTGTGTAAGCTAACTAAATCCCTTTATGGTTTAAAACAAGCTCCTAAACAGTGGCATGGGAAATTTGATTCATGCATGCTTGATAATGGCTATAAGACTAATGAATGTGATAAGTGCATATATTATAAAACTTGTGAGAATGCACATGTGATCATTAGCCTATATGTGGATGATCAACTTATCTTTGGCTCTAATTTGCATATTATAAATGAGACTAAAAATATGTTTAATAGCCACTTTGATATGAAAGATCTTGGTAAAGCCAATTTTATTTTGGGAATTAAAATTACAAAGACTAATGATGGCATTTTTCTTGATCAGTAGCATTATGTTGAGAAAATTTTAAAGAAATATAACTTTCTAGACTGTAAACATGTTGCTACTCCTTTTGATGCAAGCATACATTCATCTGTCGTAACAAATGAAAAAGGAGTGATTAATTAAAAAGAATATGCTAGCATGATTGATAGTTTGAGACATGCTACTAACTGTATTAGACCTGACATTGCATATGCTATTAGAGTACTTAGCAGATTTACTAGCAAGCCAAGTCACGATCATTGGCTAGCCATGTGAACAATTATTAGATATTTATCTGGTACGAAAAATTATGGTTTGTTTTATAACAAGTATCCTACGATACTTGAGGGATATATGCTGATTGGAACACTTTGTCAGGTGATTCTCTCTCTACCTTGGGTTTTATTTTTACCTTGGTGTAGACGCGCCATTGGGCCTCACTCTACAGTTCGGACTCCCTTTTGTTGTCGGTTCTTAATCTGAACCAAAGAGTCCAAATCCGGCAAATCGTTTTGAGAAACAGATTTTTGAAAAGAAGTGCCAAACATGGACTGCTTTGCCAGATACAGAGTCGCCACCTAAATATTTTAAAATGGGGAAATTTAGGAAACCCTGACTCGGTGCCGAAGGCCACGTGTCCGTCATCACCAAAGTGGTCTTGGCTCGGGAGCTTGGGTACGATCGGGGAAGGTCAGCTATGAGCACCCCCTTTCGCCCGGTCTGAAGACCGGCCTCTACTAACCGTGATATCCATTTTTGAAAACATTACATGCTCTTATTCCAGTTATTAGCCTAGAATTACTATGTTATGCGCGCAGCGAACAAGTATAGACTAGATTGCCTAATTTGGGAATAAACATTGCATATCCGTTGGTTTTGAAAATGCATTAGAATTTGCTACTCGCAAGTAGGCTAAAACACGGATTTCAACGAGTTTTCCCAACTCAGGCAATCTAACCTCCACCCACAGGCATTCAAGCAGTTTATCTCATATAAGCACTTAGCCGCATGGTAAGCATACTGTCATGTTAGCATTCACACGCATGCGGTATGCTAAAGCAAAAATACTTACATCGTACTCCGTGCCAAAACAATAAACTAGTTAGCAAACATGCATGCCCTAGTTCATGTTAGAGTGTCTAATGCATCGCGTACAACATGTAATTAGGATAGGCTCGGCTAACCCTAAAAATGGCATGTGAAATGCACTTTATTCGATGCACGTATTCAATTTGGAATTGAAAATACAATGCGGTTAGCGTGATGTGCCGAGCCCGATGTATGTGAACAAATGCATGAATGCACGCATGCATAGCATAAGGTATGCTAAAATAAATATGCCCTAATCTACCATCAAAAGCCGGTAAATAAAAGGGAAGAAAGAAGTGGGGGTTGGAAGACATACACCCACACACCCACACTTATTACAAATTTGCCCTCGCTCGGAGGGGCCGAATAAATATTACAAATTAATTGACTAATTAAATATTACAAATTCACTAAATTAATTAACAAATTAACTAAGTTAATTAAAGCAGAAAATGCCTCAGGAAGAGGGCAAGATGCACCACGCGCCCGGGACTCGCTCGGAATCGCACTGCCATGCATGATTGCCTCTGTTTTCCCTGCTTTCCTCCTCGGAAGACTTCCAAAACTTCAGGAATACTCCCTTGGGCACTGGAGGTCACCACCGGCTGGGGTAGAATACCACCGGCTGAAGGATGTGGCCACCGGCACTGAATTCATCCATCGGCTGCCAGTATATTGCCGGTCGGCACTAAACAGTGCCGGTCGGCACAAAATGCCTGCAGAACCTGCAACTCACAGCAGCAGAGGACACAACTTGCATGGCAATGTAATTCAAAGCATGTATGCGCCAAACACACTCCTTATGATGTTTTTGACTCAAAGGAAGATGTGCCTCGGTTCTCGGACCACCAATCACGCATTTCGATGCATGATGGCCCAAAGAACCAAGGGTGCAATTTTGATTTCAAATACATGCAATGCAAACAAACAAACAAGGGTGCTAAACCTCTATCACACTCACTTCAAGAGGCTTAGCATGCATGCCAATATGGTGCAATCCTAGACATGTCAACTAGTATGCAAAATGGGCAATGCAAGCAAGCAAAACATGCTAGGTGCACAACCTAAGCAAGGAAGCATACGAACTAAGCGAGGGGGTGAACTCAAACAAGGATTAGGCAGCTCCAAATAGGCCTAAAACTATTGGCCAAGATGCTAAATCATAAGGGCCAAACACACATGCACACATGCACAAGTTAAGGCACCAACACTTAAGCATAATAAGCAACATTCAAGCACACTTGGAATGAGTTAAACATGGACTACTAGCATGCATATAAAGCTCTGAAAATCGTGCAAAACATGATGCCAAATCATGCAACAAAGTAGGCTAAACATGCAACAAATGGCCCAAGTACTTGAGGTTCACCAATGAGGCTTTGAACTACACATAGTACAACCACACATGGCAATACTTAACCAACTAAAAACAGAGTTTTAACACATAGAACTAAAGCCAAAAGACTACTTAGATGGCATCTAAGAGGCTTGAAATCAAAGGCATGCAACATGACCAAAACATGGAGCATTCAACACATGCTTTTAAAGTATTAAAGAGGTATGCAAGGCAATCAAACAAGCATGCTAAATGGACTGAAATGACATGCCAAATGGTTCCAAACCATCAAAATGAGGTAAGCAACACATGCTACACATGCATACTCAAAGGCTAGCAAGCCTAAAATGCAAAGGAGCTACAAGATACATGCTAAGATTGACCAAAATGACTTAGGACAGACCTAAAACATGGCAAAATAAGCATATACACTTCATGGATCTAGGCCTAAAACATGCTCAAACTAGGGCTAACAACCTAGGCATGTTAAGGGACTATTAAGGCATTACAAAGCAACTATGCAAAGCATGCAGGGAGTGCTAAAACCAACACTTAGCAATGTCATATTAGGGCATAACAAACATAAAATGCAGCCAAGACATGCTCAACAAACAATCAAAACTATGCTCCCTTAAGAGGCCAAATCTTACCCTTTTCAAGGACATCAAGGAGAGGGGGTGGCCCTCTCCTTCTTGGGACCTCAAGGCACCATCTTCACCACTGAAATCCCTCAAGATTTCAGTGGTGAAGAGGCCCAAGCACCAAGGTCTCGGATCTCTCGCAAAATAGCACCAAAAGTGGCCTTTTCAAGGCCTAAGGGTGGTCAAACCTACCCAAACCACCAAGCACTCTTAATAAACAATAAAGAGGCTTAAAAAATAGAACTTTTATGTGTTATGGACTAAGCACAAAAACTGTTTTAAACTAGGCAAAAATGGAATGCAAGAATGGGGAAAAAAGGGGTAGTTTCTTACCCTTGATGATCAACTCCAACAATGGTAACCTTGATGCCTCTTTAAGCTTCAAACCAGCCAAGAACACCAAGAACAAGCCCTTAGCACCTCAGTTCCAAGAGGAAGGTGAAACACTAGGTGTTGGTGAGCAATAGTAAGTCACAAACACCTAGTGTACAAAACAAGAGAGAAAGAGAGAGATAGGATAGATACACAAAACCTAACCTAAAACCAGAGCTTCTCCCTCTCCTAAAATGACTAATTCTCCAATCTTCTAACCTTTGAGCCAAGAGGAGGAAGCCTTCTCTTATAAGCACCAAAACTTACAAGTTAAGGCATCCAAGGGCTCATCCCTCTATACACGTGTATGGAGGGGAAACAAGTGCAAGAAAGCTGTCTGAAAATATCTCCAAAAACAGCTGTAAAGGAGTCGGCAGGGCAAAATGGTCATTTTGCCAAAAATAGTGCCGACCGGCACAACAAAGTGCCGATGGCAACTACAGCCAGCCGGTGGCCTCTAGCCACAGCCGGTGGTGTGTGAGGATGTCTCAAAAAGCATTCCCTGCCCCTCTAGGGCAAAACACAGGTGTTTGGTGCAAAACCAGACACAAAACGGTCGAGTTCGGAGGTCCTGAGGCAAGGCGCGCGTAGCCGAGAACTCCGGGAACTCCAAGCGAACACAAACATGGATAATCACCGAGTGTTCCAACGGTGACGTCCAAGTCTTGAGGACGGTCAAAAATGGGGTGTCTACAGTTGCCCCTCTTTGACAGAACTCGGAAGTCATAACAATGACGGGAGTGAATGTCAAAGCCCAGAGACGACCCATTTTTGACAAGGTCGAAGACTTGGACAAACATACAAGGCAAGCAAGGTATGCGCCCGAAGGCGGGGGCAAGATGCAAGACAATGCAAGAAGCCGAGCATAACTTATGATCATGCAAAGAAAGCTGTAACGAAGCACGCATGCAACAGTTTTAAGCAGATACGCCAAACTACACTACAATGCAGAAAGGGTGTAAGAGAATTATGCAATCCTCAATACGTCTCACTCGGGAGATACAATACCTGTGCGGCTCGTCCGGTTGCACCGACCTCGAATGAACCATACATACAATATCGTGCCTGCAAAGAAAGCAAACTTAACAGGTACAATATTGTTAGCAACATGCATGTCATGCAAAATGAATGCAAAATGAGATACAATATATACAAAACAATGTATAAACAATGCAAATGATATGCAATACAATTGAAACTATGCAAACTAAATGCGAAGCAATTGAATCATGATTCAATCATGAGCGGTTCAAAACCACCCAAATGTCAAATAGATTGATGGAGGTAACAAGTCTGTCTACCATAGAAAATGTGCCGCAACCCTCAAAGCGCGGACACATGCAGAACTATGAGTAATGTAGACAGACACAAGAACGAGTATTGGGTGGAATTGACATAAGTGGGGTGACGAGCCGCTGAGGAAAGAATAATGATCCTAATGCCGGATGCAACACCACAATGCAAATGGAATGGAAGAATGATATAAATGGATATGGCACATAGGCCAAACCAAATCTCGCCTAAGAAGGGCATGTACACATACAAGCCATGTCTAGCACAGAAAAGGTGCCGCAACCCTCAAACCAACATACCAACGTGGAATAGGCGCGTACACATGCAGAACTATGCCTCGACGTGAAAAGTATGAGCACATACCAGACCAAGCTCAACAAGGAAAGGCGCAAGCCATGGATGGAAGGTGATGCAGTGGATGCATGCAATTAAAATGCAATATTTACAATATGCAATGGAATGGATATTTACAATGGATAAGGCAATGCAAGTGATGCGATCTGCTGGGGAAAATGCAATGGAATGCGTGACATGTGCACTATTTACAAATGCGATGCATGACATATGCATGTTTCTTTTTTGATTTATTTTTTGAAATGCATGACATATGCAGTATATACAAATGATGCATGACATACGCACTGTGAAGGTTTCGAACCCTCCAAGGATTTAAGGTCTCCTAGACCGTGCGTGTTTAAGGTCTCGCCAGACCCGGTTTGGGGTAATGCATGACAATGCAAGGGCGGTGCGCAAAATAGCGCGATGCGCAAAATAGCGCGAATGACATGTAATGCACAAGATAGTGCGCTGCGCGAAACAGCGCGATGCGTTTAGACAACGCGAGTGCACGAAACAGTGCGATGGAATGCATGCCAAATGCAATGAGGTGTGCACCTTAATGCACCGAAGGTCTTGCACCTCCCGAGGATTTAAGGTCTCCTAGACCATGCGTGTTTAAGGTCTCGCCAGACCGGGTTTGGCGTGATGCATGACAATGCAAGTGCGGTGCGCAAAATAGCGCGATGAAATGCAATGGGATGCAAGATGAGGCACGCATACCTTATCGGATGGAAAATGAAGTGCAAAGCGAGGCACGCATACCTCAAGATGCAAAATGATGAACACGAGGCACGCATAGCTCATGAATGCGAAATGATGCAAAATGATGTAAGTGAGGCACGTGTACCCCACTGGAATGTAAAAATGATGCAAGTGAGGCACGTGAGGTAGCACACCTCACGCGAATTAATGTGAAATGCAAAATGATGCAAAATGATGCACGTGAGGTAGCACACCTCACGCGGATCAAGATGAAATGCAAAATGAAACACGTGAGGTAGCACACCTCACGTGGATCAAAGTGAAATGCAAAATGAGACACGTGAGGTAGCACACCTCACACGGATCAAGATGAAATGCAAAATGAAACACGTGAGGTAGCACACCTCACGCGGATCAAGATAAAATGCAAAATGATGCAAAATGAGGCACGTGAGGTAGCACACCTCACGCGGATCAAAGTGAAATGCAAAATGGAACACGTGAGGTAGCACACCTCACGTGGATCAAAGTGAAATGAAAAATGAGACACGTGAGGTAGCACACCTCACGCGGATCAAGATGAAATGCAAAATGAAACACGTGAGGTAGCACACCTCACGCGGATCAAGATGAAATGCAAAATGAGGCACACATACCTCATTGATTGTAAAATGAAATGCAAAACGAGGCACGCGTACCTCGAGACGCAATGAAATGCAAAATGAAAGTGCAAGTATGACACGCATGCCACACAGAAATGTAAAACAGTGCAAGTGTGACACGCATGCCACACAGAAATGTAAAACAGTGCAAGTGTGACACGCATGCCACACAGAAATGTAAAATGGTGCAAGTCACAAGGGACGTGCAAGACGGCACGACGCGACGCACTAGACAAAAGGATGGATGCGTGGAACGCACACGGGGCAACTTTCGAATCTTATAAAAGACAAAAGGATACAAAAGGATACAATCTTTGCTTGAATTTGAGTGTTACGCACAGTAGGCACGGTCCGAAGTCAAAACGGAGGCCGGTTGAGCATCGGGGGTGCATTTTCTTGCACTTTCTTGTGCTATGAAGGCCAACAACTACTCATTTTGCCTAAACAAGGCCTTGGGAACACCACCGGCTGGATTAGAAGGCCACCGGCTGGCCATCGGCTGCAGAAAATGTTCACCGGCACAATATTGTGCCGACCGGCACAAAATAGTGCCGACCGGCCAAAAGTTGCTGATCGGGGGCAGTTCTGCCATTTTGCTCCGGGTCTTATAAAATAGGGTTCCCAAACCCTATTTTTTCATTCCTCTACCGCCGAAATCCAACCCTCTCTCTCTCTAGAGCATTCTTCCTTCATTCTTTCGCCGTTTTCTTCGCGTTCTAAACCCGTTTCGTCGTCGGATTCGCGTAGTTCATCGCGTTTCGGACACTTTCGACCGAACAAAATCTCATTTCAGTGCATCCTTTGCCATTTCCTCCTTTTCAGGACTTGTTCCCCTCGATTTCATCTTCCTTTCCGTGCCTTTTCACCTTCCGGCTTTTCCGACCATTTCCGGCCCTCTCGGGGTTTACCTTCTCGGTTGACTTTTCATATTCCGGCTTTTCTGGCCATTTTCTCACCACCATTGCCATGGCTGACGACATTCCACATGTCGGGACTCCTCCGGACCATGAGATGGACCCTGGGGTCGAGCTCCTCCCTCTGAGTGAGCGTCCTTTCGACCCGGCGACCTACCGCCCGGCGATTCATGTGCTACCACCCGATGGACTTCGCCAGTTCAGGAGTTTCGACAGGGCACTGGACCCGGAGCTTCTGCTACGCGAGCCTGCCTCTCACCTCTCATTCGGCGCTTCCGAGGTAACCCTTTTCTCTGTTTTACGTTCTGCAATGTAGAACTGTAAACTGTCAACTGCCATAGCTGATTACAACCTTTAATTGCTTAGCTCTGATATACTATACTGTAGTTGATCGTAGACAAACTCACAACTGATATCTATTTTAGGACCGACACGTGCACACACACCGCACTAGCCTTAATCACCCATATACACGACACACCGTATTTCACTGCAAACTCACCGACACCCGGTACTTATTTGAATCTGAAAACATGCACACATGCTAGATTTATACTGAATCACTCAGACACACTGACGCATCAGACGTTGTAGTTCACTGTAGGCACACCGGCACCTGATATCTGTTAGAATCTAAAAATCTGCACACATGCTAGATTTGTACCAATCTTAACTGTTTCTTAAAAAACTGTACATTTTATATTGCTTCGCAATTATTTGTTTGAAAATAGGTAGATTCCCATACCATCCGCGGGTATGGGAATGTTGCTGCGCGAGATTGGTACACGGAGCTTCCCGAGGCGGTTTGCCGGATCGTGGACCGGGCCGACTTCGGCACTTTCTGCAGGGGCTGTCCCGACTTACTGCCTGCAGACCTCTTCTTGCTGCTCTGGCAGAGAGGTGGTGGGACACCACCGATTCATTTCATCTGTCGGCGACCGGGGACATGACGATGACCCCTTACGACTTCTCAATGCTCACCGGCATCGGGGTGGGGGGTGATCCGATCCCCTTCGACACCGATATGGATGAGTGGACCGCCGCTCAGGTTTATCTGCTTGGCGAGGCGCCACCTCTTGCTCGTCCGGGATTTGTTCGTTACTCCTGGTTCGAGGTGCAGTTCAGGGTCCAGCCTACCCTCGTCGATGCAGCTCCGATGACCCAGGAGGCCGTGGAGCAGTACGCACGCGGCTTCTTGATGTTTTTGCTAGGGACCACCCTATTCGCCGATCGGGCGAACACCGTGCCTCTCTGCCTCCTCAGCGCACTGGTGGACGTCCGACGGATTGTGCAGTATGACTGGGGTGGCGCGGCTCTGGCCACCCTTTATGGCTACATGAGCTCCGTCTCCCGTGGCAGCGGGCAGCTGCTCGGGGGCTACTGGCGAGCTTGGGAGGTATGTCTTCTTCTCTTCTTTACATTTCTGCTCTACATTTTCTGTACTCTGTACTGCACACACTGTAGTCTGTTTCGAGCTGACTGTATACTGTACACACGGCACACACATACTCTGCTTTACACTGACTGTATACTGTACACACGGCACACACATACTCTGCTCAATACACTGCACAACACACGGCTCTGCTATTTCTGCTTTATTCTTCATTTCTGCTTTATCTGATGGTCATACTGACATCTATTTTGCAGTTGTGGGCCTATGCCTACTTTCCCAGGCTGGAGCTAGTACCGGAGACGGAGACTCCTCTGGTCATCCCCTTCTCACGCCGTTATGACGGGAGGTGCACACGGCGGCCTCGTGATACCTTCAGCTTCTTCCGTCGATTCTTCGACACCATCACCTCTGCCGAGGTATATTTTACTTACAGTTCATTCAAATTTTGCTTTGCATTTGTGTATTTTGATAACCAGCAAATAACCAACTGTTTCAATTCAGGTCACCTGGCGGCCGTGGGCTGCGGTGTCAGCAGACATTCAGGATCGGTTCGCCGGTGCGGAGGAGACCTCTCGCTACTGGATTTTGCTGGAGGGCCCGGTCTGTCGGGCTTGGTACCTGGGTGAGCGTTTCCTACGCCAGACCCTAGGGTTGCCAGAGCAGATAGTCCCGGTTCACCCTCCTGAGCACATGAGAGACACCGAGAGGTTTTCTCTGCAGCAGATGGAGGACTACACCCTCGGCTGGGACGAGGACGGCTACAGGGGCGAGGGCGACTACTCAGAGTACGTCCGGACCTTCCTTATGCGGCCTCTGAGCGGGGGCTCCCGAGCTGAGCCAGAGAGACCTGCGGCGCCGGCGGCTAGGGCAGAGGTGGGAGCAGGAGCGGGATCGTCACAGAGAGCTCGAGCTCGCGGCAGGAGGGGAGTGCAGAGGGGACGAGGGACGGGCTGGCCCGCTCTGCCTACCATGCTGACATACAGGGGGCAGAGTGGGGAGACCTACCAGATCCCTTTTGCTCCTCCCCCGGCTGGTCATGAGTTGGCTGGCATTCCTGACTTGCCTCCGGTATGTACCACTTTATTTCTGCATCTTGCATGATCATTTCAGTTCAGTTCATTTGATATTCCACAGAATATTGACGCATCTAATGCTTTTGCAGGCTTCCTCCGAGTACACACGGCAGTCGGTGGAGTTGTGTGCCTCCCTGATGGGGATGCTGCAGCGGACCCTTGATGTCTTGGCCGTCTACAGTCTTCCGGTATGTTCCTCTGACCACAGTCTAATACCACACATGGTTTCATATGACCTGATGCATTACACAACCTCTGATAAACTGCTCACGGCATTCACACACTGTACTCATACACTGCATTCTGCACTGATTCACTGCTCACGACATTCACACATTGTACTCATACACTGCATTCTACACTGATTCACTGCTCACGGCATTCACACACTGTACTCATACATTGCATTCTGTACTGATTCACTGCTCACGGCATTCACACACTGTACCCATACACTGCATTCTGTACTGATTCACTGCTCACGGCATTCAGACACTGTACTCATACATTGCATTCTGTACTGATTCACTGCTCACGGCATTCACACACTGTACTCATACACTGCATTCTGTACTGATTCACTGCTCACGGCATTCACACACTGTACTCATACATTGATAAACTGCTTCAGGTATACTGATGCATTTATCTTTTTGCACTTTTCAGCCTCCCTTCCCGATTCCTCCCGTGGGTGGTGACGCTCCATCTGGACCTCCCATTTCCACTCGGGATGGCAGGATATTCCCCCGCACCAGAGGGGGGCGCGGCCATGTGGGGAGCAGCTCACAGGCTCCAGTTGCAGGGGATGGCGAGTCGGAGGCGGAGGCCTCTGAGGAGGAGGCCGGGGGCAGCTCGGGCTCGGGCTCCGACAGCGACACTTTTGACGATGCTCCTATGCTTCTGCCCAGGAAGAGAGCGAGGATGGATCCCCCGGCGCGAGGCCATTGATGAAGATTACAGACTTCTGCTGTTTTTTTTTTTCTTTCATTTTCTTTTATTGTACTTTTCTCTTTTTGGGTAGATAGAGTACTATGTACTGCCGCAGGCAGATTTTGCTTTCCTTAAAACTTATGTACTTGAAAAGATTATGAAACGGAACAAACTTTTTATCTGAAAAAGAATGTTATATCTGCACATTTCATACTCTGCACCGCATGGCGTCATATTACACCTCAAATGTAAATGAAAATGATCTGTTGTTTGAAAACTGAGCACTCGCACTGTACTAATCAGATAACCAACCGACTAAACAGCAAAACAGTTCATACAAATCCCTGCTCAATCCGAACACACAGCCCATACTCTGCTGGGGACTAATCTGCTGGGGATTGATCTGCATATAGCCCATAACACAGCATTTGGTTCATTCTGCACACAGCAAACTCTGAACAAACAGCCCCATTCCGACAAGATGGACCACAACAAAAATTTTCCTTTTTCTTTTCTTGCCTCGCATGGATGTAGAGAACGGCACAGCACCCTGAGCACAAATGATTTGAGAAAAAGAAAGGGTTTTCAACCTAGGTATCGAGCCTGCAACTGAACACAGCGGGAAGACTCGGCAAAGGAAACAAAAGGCGCACGACCTAAACACGACGAGACACACTCGGGAAAGACTCAAAACAACAGTTGAGACTGGCAATCAAAAGACACGACACACGGACGTGTTTAGAGAAAACAAAAGACTACAGATTCCGAGGAGCCAATTCCTCCGGGCATATTATTCCCACCCTTTCTGATTTGTGATACTCACATCGCTCGGCCCTCAAGCTCGTTTTTTTTTTCACAGAAACCCTTTTCTTACTTTTCTCTCAATTCACACCTCTCTATTCTTTATTCTCTCATTTTTCATCCCTCCCCGGGGTGATTGACGGATGAATAGAAAGTCGCGGGTTCACGCCCAACACTGTTAGCTCACGGCTATTCCTTCTGGCGAATGGAGTGCCTTTCCGGCGAGTGCGTTGGCGACGAGGGGAGGGGAAGACGGAACATCCGACTCAACTGTGCCCCTAGTTCGTCATTTTGACCATTTTTCGTTGTTTTTCTAAAACAGTTTTGATCAAAAACGAGAGTTGGATGAGCACACTTATTCGATTTTTGATTTGAAAATCATGCGAATCAGGCTATGATTACTGAAAATTCTCCTTTTTGGGTCTAAACATGGTCCAATTTTGAAAATGAAACAGTTTTCGAGAAAATAAGTCAACCTTAGTGAAAATTTTCAAAAACTATTTTTGCAAACAATCGCTGCTAGGCAAGCACAGAACTTACCCTCGAGACGCGCAATCTCGGGTCGGGGACGATGGAAAATTGCCCCTGGCTTAAAAGGGGGATAAGGCAACGGAAAGTTGCCCCTGGTTCGGACGGTAACTCGGGGCAACTTATGGCAATGGATGGCAACGGAAAGTTGCCCCTTGTTTGGATGGTGCCTCGGTACGTTGTAAGCCAGTCTTTGTTGACGACGATCGGACCCTCGGGCACGGAGGAGGCGAAGACGGTTTGAATCAATATATGGACACAGTCACCTGGAAGGTGCTGGTGATTTGGACTTCAAGAGGAAGTTAATCACGTAATTCCGGGTTGCTGCAATCGGGACATTTGGATTTGAAGGAGACAAAAGCGATCAAAACCAATGACATGGACTGAGACGCTATGAAAGCGTTGGCGGCTAGACTTCAGGATGAAGTTGCCTACGTATCCCAATCATGGGAATCAAGCCTCACGTAGTTCCGGTTAAGGTACACTCGGGTATTAACCTCTCCTTTTTATGCTCTAACTTTTGCCAAGGCGCCTGTTGCAGGTTTTCAACCTTGCGAGCTTTGTTTTTCTTTTCTTTTCATTCTTTTCTCTTTTTTTTTTTGATATTCTTTTCTTTTCTTCTTTTTTTTTTGCATTTTTTTTCTTTTCTTTTCTTTCCTTTTTCTTCTCTTTTTTTCTTTTCTTTTTTTCGTATCTTTCTTTGCTCTAACTTTTGCCTGGGTCGCCCTTCTAGGTTTTCGACCCAGCGAGCCTCTCAAAGGGTAAAAGTGTAGCTTGGTCCATGCCAAAAGGTTGTAGGGTTTCGAAGCCATCCGTATCCAGGAGAGTAACTGTTAATTTGCAAGAGGACTCATCTTCAGCTTTTCAAGCAAGTCTGATATCTTTGCCCCTAGTTCGAAGGGTACTTTTGTTTTAGCTTCTGATCTTCTTGATCCGACTTTCCTGGCCTCGTGTTCGAGGGCTGCTTCAAATCTGGCCACACAGGCCTCACATCGTAGTTGACCGTTGAACCTTCTGAATTCAAGCTCAAGGTTTGAAAGCAAGGGCTCAAGTCTCGAGGCTGAGAGCGATCCTAAGCTGCACAATCTCAAGAGCGATTCCACACAAGTCTTCACAGGACTGCGCAAAATATTTTTTGAATTTTTGAAAGTTTTTAAGAAGGCGACGAATCACTCACGCTGAAGATGGTGTGGAACCAATCTGGATCAAAGCTAGGGTCCTTCTCAGTACTCACACTAACAAGCATGATTTCATTCATTAAGGGCTTAGCACGCCTCTCTTTCTCTCAAATTGATCAAAGTTTTGCAAATCCCGAGGAATTCCTTCCTCTTTGTTTTCACCACAGTGTTCAAAAAGTTTTGAAAAAAACTCAGGTCAATGCAATGAATTCAAGGCACAGAAAAGACACAGCTTTTAGTCAAATACTGCCATCTCATTCAGAACTTCCGGCATAACTGGCACAAGGTAGAAACAAACATGAGGGCGTGAAAATTACTGCTGTTTCGTTCAAGATCTGTTGGCACAACTGGCTCCCTGGTAGAAATAGACTCAAAAGAAAGCAAAAAGACAAACACAAAACAAGATAGTGATGTCCGAGGTAACATTCCCGGAATCACCTGACTTCAACTAAACAGGACTGACTCGATACAACAAGACAGACCTGAAATAAAAAGACTGACTCAAAATAAAGAGACAGACTCAAAGCAATACAACAAAACTGACCCAATACCCAAGTCAGAATTTACAAAACTGGCATTGGCAGATGCTCAAAAATGCGTGCCAAACGCCATATCCAAAATACGTCAAGCACTGCCCGCAGGCGGTTCACTTCCCGATTATATACTCTCAGTATCGGTATCCTCAAAATCCAAGAACTCTGTAGTGACTGACTTGGCTGAGGTAGGCGGAAGGATGACCTTATTATCAATCAGATCTTGCACTTCATGACGAAGGCGGAAACAACTGTCGGTACTGTGACCGGTCTGCTGATGGTACGCACAGTACTGAGTGGCATCATGGCCTGCTGGAAGGGGTCTGAGGAGCGGCCTAGGATCGAGGGGTGTAAGATGCCCCTTTTTGGCCAAGATCAGGAGTGCCCTAGACAAAGTCATGTAGAGGGGATGGAAGACTCGGCGCCCTTGAGGCAGGTACTTCGAAGCCTGAGCACTTTTGCTAGATGCACTAGCGAACGGATCGGCGGGTGCGGCTTTGGATTTCTGATCCTTCCCGGATGCAAGGCTGGGAGCGAGAAGAACTATTTTGGCTTGACGGGGCCTATCCCGGTTCTCCGATTGACTGGAACTGCCCTCAGGCGGAGTGGGGAAAGCATCCTCCACAGCTTTTGACATAACTGCGGATATCTGTTGCTTGCTCATCCCCCCAGCTTTCAAAGTCTCTATTGCCCACAGCAGCTGTTCGATAGGGTCGGCATCTGCCTTCATCTTATCTTTGCTTCTGGCCTCGGCCTGGTTGAGGGTTTGGGTGGATATTGGTGCATCATTGCCCTGGCTGGAGGCCATCTCCGGTTGACTCAGTTCAATCACAATTCGCCCCAACAGCGGGGGCTCCTGAGGCATAAAGCCTCCGGCATATGGTACGGTTGGTGGCGAGATCGACACCCCGTAGGCGAGATCCGTCACGGATCTTTGAAGATCACCTATCATTCCCATTAGTTCAAAAGTAGTAGGCTCGCGAACCTGACACAGTTGAGGGGTCCAGACCGGATGCGCAACCGGCGATCTGGGTGGATGCGGCATATCAACCGTAGTTTCGCTATGTAGGGTGATTTCCTGATCCAACGCGACCGCCATGACCACAATCTCTTCTGAATTCTGCGTCATGCTGAGACACTAGCTATCCTGGATCAACTCTCTGATTTTCTGAACTGAAACGGGAAACAAGCAGCATTTCAGCCCCAAACAGATCAAACACGGGTGTAGCCGAGCAACTGCACTCTACTACTGATCACTGTTCCCCAGAATCACTGTTCAAAACTGAACTGACACCCGCAGGCACAACTGATTCTCAACCATACTGATACTAGTGCCCTCAGGCTTGATACTCAAACTTTGCAAACTGATATATGCGTTCCCCTGCAGAGATACACTCTAAAAAGCACATAGCAGATAAATGAGAGCCAAAACACCCCTATGTTGGGGTAGGGTTTCCCTGTCCTATTTTGTCAGGAGCTAGGGTTTCACTACGCACGCAGCGGTTTCAAACAACCTAACATCGGGTAAGCAACCTGTCCTAGTTTGGAATGATCATTACGGATTTCGATATGCACTAGGTCGAATGGTCGAAAAGGGTGCCCCGGTAAAACCGGGGTTTGTGTTCCCATACTGGCAGAGCCCGCAACCGGTCAGCCTTACGGACATGCCTTGACAAGACAAGCCTCCGGCAAACCGCTCAAGAATAGCAGATGGCCAACACGGTGCCCTAGGCGCACCAATGCACATGCAATGCAAAGAAACACATATGTGTAGTCAAAACAGGATATCACGAGTTCGAGTCAAGCTCTCTAAACTCCCCAGCAGAGTCGCCAAAAACTGTAGACGCGCCCTTGGGCCTCACTCTACAGTTCGGACTCCCTTTCGTTGTCGGTTCTTAATCTGAACCAAAGAGTCCAAATCCGGCAAATCGTTTTGAGAAACAGATTTTTGAAAAGAAGTGCCAAACATGGACTGCTTTGCCAGATACAGAGTCGCCACCTAAATATTTTAAAATGGGGAAATTTAGGAAACCCTGACTCGGTGCCGAAGGCCACGTGTCCGTCATCACCAAAGTGGTCTTGGCTCGGGAGCTTGGGTACGATCGGGGAAGGTCAGCTATGAGCACCCCCTTTCGCCCGGTCTGAAGACCGGCCTCTACTAACCGTGATATCCGTTTTTGAAAACATTACATGCTCTTATTCCAGTTATTAGCCTAGAATTACTATGTTATGCGCGCAGCGAACAAGTATAGACTAGATTGCCTAATTTGGGAATAAACATTGCATATCCGTTGGTTTTGAAAATGCATTAGAATTTGCTACTCGCAAGTAGGCTAAAACACGGATTTCAACGAGTTTTCCCAACTCAGGCAATCTAACCTCCACCCACAGGCATTCAAGCAGTTTATCTCATATAAGCACTTAGCCGCATGGTAAGCATATTGTCATGTTAGCATTCACACGCATGCGGTATGCTAAAGCAAAAATACTTACATCGTACTCCGTGCCAAAACAATAAACTAGTTAGCAAACATGCATGCCCTAGTTCATGTTAGAGTGTCTAATGCATCGCGTACAACATGTAATTAGGATAGGCTCGGCTAACCCTAAAAATGGCATGTGAAATGCACTTTATTCGATGCACGTATTCAATTTGGAATTGAAAATACAATGCGGTTAGCGTGATGTGCCGAGCCCGATGTATGTGAACAAATGCATGAATGCACGCATGCATAGCATAAGGTATGCTAAAATAAATATGCCCTAATCTACCATCAAAAGCCGGTAAATAAAAGGGAAGAAAGAAGTGGGGGTTGGAAGACATACACCCACACACCCACACTTATTACAAATTTGCCCTCGCTCGGAGGGGCCGAATAAATATTACAAATTAATTGACTAATTAAATATTACAAATTCACTAAATTAATTAACAAATTAACTAAGTTAATTAAAGCAGAAAATGCCTCAGGAAGAGGGCAAGATGCACCACGCGCCCGGGACTCGCTCGGAATCGCACTGCCATGCATGATTGCCTCTGTTTTCCCTGCTTTCCTCCTCGGAAGACTTCCAAAACTTCAGGAATACTCCCTTGGGCACTGGAGGTCACCACCGGCTGGGGTAGAATACCACCGGCTGAAGGATGTGGCCACCGGCACTGAATTCATCCATCGGCTGCCAGTATATTGCCGGTCGGCACTAAACAGTGCCGGTCGGCACAAAATGCCTGCAGAACCTGCAACTCACAGCAGCAGAGGACACAACTTGCATGGCAATGTAATTCAAAGCATGTATGCGCCAAACACACTCCTTATGATGTTTTTGACTCAAAGGAAGATGTGCCTCGGTTCTCGGACCACCAATCACGCATTTCGATGCATGATGGCCCAAAGAACCAAGGGTGCAATTTTGATTTCAAATACATGCAATGCAAACAAACAAACAAGGGTGCTAAACCTCTATCACACTCACTTCAAGAGGCTTAGCATGCATGCCAATATGGTGCAATCCTAGACATGTCAACTAGTATGCAAAATGGGCAATGCAAGCAAGCAAAACATGCTAGGTGCACAACCTAAGCAAGGAAGCATACGAACTAAGCGAGGGGGTGAACTCAAACAAGGATTAGGCAGCTCCAAATAGGCCTAAAACTATTGGCCAAGATGCTAAATCATGAGGGCCAAACACACATGCACACATGCACAAGTTAAGGCACCAACACTTAAGCATAATAAGCAACATTCAAGCACACTTGGAATGAGTTAAACATGGACTACTAGCATGCATATAAAGCTCTGAAAATCGTGCAAAACATGATGCCAAATCATGCAACAAAGTAGGCTAAACATGCAACAAATGGCCCAAGTACTTGAGGTTCACCAATGAGGCTTTGAACTACACATAGTACAACCACACATGGAAATACTTAACCAACTAAAAACAGAGTTTTAACACATAGAACTAAAGCCAAAAGACTACTTAGATGGCATCTAAGAGGCTTGAAATCAAAGGCATGCAACATGACCAAAACATGGAGCATTCAACACATGCTTTTAAAGCATTAAAGAGGCATGCAAGGCAATCAAACAAGCATGCTAAATGGACTGAAATGACATGCCAAATGGTTCCAAACCATCAAAATGAGGTAAGCAACACATGCTACACATGCATACTCGAAGGCTAGCAAGCCTAAAATGCAAAGGAGCTACAAGATACATGCTAAGATTGACCAAAATGACTTAGGACAGACCTAAAACATGGCAAAATAAGCATATACACTTCATGGATCTAGGCCTAAAACATGCTCAAACTAGGGCTAACAACCTAGGCATGTTAAGGGACTATTAAGGCATTACAAAGCAACTATGCAAAGCATGCAAGGAGTGCTAAAACCAATACTTAGCAATGTCATATTAGGGCATAAGAAACATAAAATGCAGCCAAGACATGCTCAACAAACAATCAAAACTATGCTCCCTTAAGAGGCCAAATCTTACCCTTTTCAAGGACATCAAGGAGAGGGGGTGGCCCTCTCCTTCTTGGGACCTCAAGGCACCATCTTCACCACTGAAATCCCTCAAGATTTCAGTGGTGAAGAGGCCCAAGCACCAAGGTCTCGGATCTCTCGCAAAATAGCACCAAAAGTGGCCTTTTCAAGGCCTAAGGGTGGTCAAACCTACCCAAACCACCAAGCACTCTTAATAAACAATAAAGAGGCTTAAAAAACAGAACTTTTATGTGTTATGGACTAAGCACAAAAACTGTTTTAAACTAGGCAAAAATGGAATGCAAGAATGGGGGAAAAAGGGGTAGTTTCTTACCCTTGATGATCAACTCCAACAATGGTAACCTTGATGCCTCTTTAAGCTTCAAACCAGCCAAGAACACCAAGAACAAACCCTTAGCACCTCAGTTCCAAGAGGAAGGTGAAACACTAGGTGTTGGTGAGCAATAGTAAGTCACAAACACCTAGTGTACAAAACAAGAGAGAAAGAGAGAGATAGGATAGATACACAAAACCTAACCTAAAACCAGAGCTTCTCCCTCTCCTAAAATGACTAATTCTCCAATCTTCTAACCTTTGAGCCAAGAGGAGGAAGCCTTCTCTTATAAGCACCAAAACTTACAAGTTAAGGCATCCAAGGGCTCATCCCTCCATACACGTGTATGGAGGGGAAACAAGTGCAAGAAAGCTGTCTGAAAATATCTCCAAAAACAGCTGTAAAGGAGTCGGCAGGGCAAAATGGTCATTTTGCCAAAAATAGTGCCGACCGGCAACAAATAGTGCCGACCGGCACAACAAAGTGCCGATGGCAACTACAGCCAGCCGGTGGCCTCTAGCCACAGCCGGTGGTGTGTGGGGATGTCTCAAAAAGCATTCCCTGCCCCTCTAGGGAAAAACACAGGTGTTTGGTGCAAAACCAGACACAAAACGGTCGAGTTCGGAGGTCCTGAGGCAAGGCGCGCGTAGCCGAGAACTCCGGGAACTCCAAGCGAACACAAACATGGATAATCACCGAGTGTTCCAACGGTGACGTCCAAGTCTTGAGGACGGTCAAAAATGGGGTGTCTACACTTGGGTAGTGATGCTATATGTTGGAAGTCTAAAAAACAAACTATAATTGCTAATTCTACAATGGAAGCTGAGCCTATAGCATTAGCTTCAGCATGTGAGGAAGTGAATTGGTTGAAAGATTTGTTACATGAAATCCCTTTTTGAGAAAAACCAATTTCTTCTGTGTTAATTCGTTGTGATAGCACTGCTGTTATTGGTAGAGTGAACAACCATTTTTGTAATGGTAAATCTAGACCTATTCGAAGGAAACACAGTAATGTGAGATCTTATTTAAGTAATGGCATCATAACTGTGAATTATGTAAAATCCTGTGATAATCTTGCGGATCCGTTAACCAAGTCCTTGGCGAGAGATGGGGACTAGAATACATCGAGGGAGATGGGTTTGAAGCCTATAAAATCATAAACCACATATGAGGACATCCAACCTGGGGACCAGAGATCCTGTAACTAAGTTCAATGGGAAGAACGAATCATATGGTAGTTGTAAAAAAATGCACTCCTTAATATTTTGTTGTCTATCCCTATAATGTAAGTGTGTTTGTTCTGTAATGTTGGAGAGTTGAGTTTTTATACTCTTAATGAAATTATGTAGCTCTTGTTGACAGATTTAACCTATGTGAGCATGGAAGTGGGGCTGCTTTCTATGAGAACAAGGCTTATTCTCAAATATGCTCATAAAAATTGGGATAGGCACAAGGCCGTAATGTGCTGGCTATTAAAATCAACACCTGGATCATTATGTGTGAGCAGTAATACTTTATTTCCCCTAAGTAGTCATAGTTCAAGTCTGAGGCCACTACTGACTCTAGAGTAGAGGTTGTTGTTTCACTAATAAAGGTTCGATACAGAGCACACCTTCATGATGCATACTCGTCAATCTTTGTTTGGTAATCTCTCTTGTCCTTGTTGATATTAAAATGAGTGGGGAATTGTTGGACTATTTTAATATCTTTTATTTATTTATTATTTTTTGGTGACCTTTTGTCTTGTTCATGAATCTTATTTTTTTGGTGACCTTTTGTTTTGTTCATGAATGAAGATTAATTGGAAAGTCATGGGCTTGGTGGTGAATTAATATTTGGAGGTTTTGAGACTCTCCCTTTTTCTAGTTTAATAGTCATTATTTTTTGGTGTAATTTGTAAGGTCCTAGTGGCCTATAAATTGTTCCTCTCATCTACTCTTTTCTAGACTAACTATTTTTTACACTTAAGAGATTACTAGCTAAAGATGGGTGTTGGCCTGAACCATACGACAAGTGGTCGGGCTGTTGTGTCCTGGAGGGGACAAGTCATAGTTTAGTGACTGTGGCATCGGTATTTGGGTTCTTCCTACCGCAGTGGGTTTGATCTCCTTAAGGAAACGAGATATTCGTGCCTCAGCCTGATTTATTTGTATCTCATTTTCTTTGCATTATTTATCAATAAAATATAATTCTTCTAGTATTCTTACCAACAAAAGCCCTTACTCTAGACCCACAAACAAACATATGTCTACAATTCCCTATAGATTCCAGAAGCAAGCTTCAACCACCTCTTGGAAACAACTTCATAGGAAATGCCTTTGTTCTTACTTCAGTCTCATGCTTGGTGAAAGACCTACTAGAACAACCCCTTCACATCACCATTCAAAAAATTCAAGAAACAAAAGATATCATCACTGATGAATACATCAAACTCTACATGAAAGCACTCGAATCCTTTGACAAGTTCTTCCCCTTCATGCGCGAATTGACAATTGTGCCTGATTGGTTGAAATTCCCTCTCCATGCACTTGATTTCGGTTGGGGAAAGGTTTCGAGTGTAGCTCTCTTGACCACTCTTGTCTCAGAAACTGCATTCCTGATGCCAAATCTTGAAGATTCTAATTAAGGGTTCCTGGTAAGAATTGGACTTGAAGGACAACATGTTCAAATTTTCATTGGCTTCTTCAATGACTTCAATTAGTACCTACAAGAAAAAATAAAAGAAAACAAAATTTGCCACGATAGTTAATCGTCGGTAAAGATATTTTTTTGTCACGTCATAGATAGTATTAGAGACGAAAAAAGTACTACTGACGACAAAGAGCAAACTTTTAGTAATGAAAAACTATCGTGGCAAATACTTTCAACATGAAAAGTTTTTTTTCTAGTAATAGTGAGTGATGGAATAGTAAAAGTTCCATGCATGATTTCCATTTCTAGGGGTAAGACTCTTTAAATTTTTATGAGTTTTTAGGTGTGCTACATCAATAAACTGGGGTGATGAAGACTTGTGAGTATTAATTTGCTATTGTTGTTGGTGTTGTTGTGATTTGAAATTTGTATTAATATGTAGTCTTGTTTGGGAGGCAATGATGTGAGTTTGATCAAGATTGTATGTAAGAAATAAAATTAAAAGCTTGTCCTCTCAATGGTCCTTTTCCATGACTTTTTTTTTCTTTATCTATGTTCTTATTATTGATAATTGCTATTAATTCAATTAATGTTCATTTCCATGAACATGTGATTTATCTACCTTCTTGATTGTCAGTTTGATATTCATTCAACTGCCTTGAATTTACTCTCAAAGTTAGTTCTAAAACTTAACAAAAAATTTATTTTATGATAAATTACACCCATCTCTCCTGAGGTTTCTGACAATTATAAGAACTTTTCCTATAGTTTCAATAATTACACTAACCTCCCTTACTTTTGAAATTATTATCAAGATTTTCCCAGTCTTAGGTTATTTAACAGAATATGCTAATGTCATACTGATGTCATACCAAAAATGAAGAAATTGCCCATTAATTACTTTATATATTCAAATGAGAAATTTCACTCACCCCACATGAGATTTTGCATATATATTATCAAAAATTCATACACATTTTACCATTATTTAATAAAATTCTTAAATTTCATGCAATATTAAACAAAATTTTTAAATTGTTAAGACAATATTAAATCATTTAATGCCCAAAAATTAATTAATTAATTATTTATTTAATTTTTATTGATAAAATACTTAAAAATAAATAATCTAAGACTTATTTCACACTACGTAAATAACCTAAAATTTATTATTTTAAGTAATGCATTTATTATTTGAATTTTTTTAAAGTGAAAATAAATAGATTTATTTTTTGAAAAATTACTAGTAAATCCTAATTTGAGGAATGTTGATCCATTTAGTCTTGTGTTTTTTTCTTATGAACCATTTGGTCCTATTTAATTGGCAAGGAATATTTTTCTTTGATTTGGCATGTGTAGAGTTTACATATTTACCCTTTTGTGGGATTTGGTGTTTTTTTTTTTTTTTTTTTTTTTTGATGTGTGGTAATGATGTTGAGGGTAATGTTTTACATTTCCATTTGTGTATGTGGATTGTGTAGAGTGGTCAATGGTGGGTTGTTTTGCAGTTGTTAATGTTGTTTTTCTTGTAACGTGGTAACTATTTTTCTGGATTGTTTCTACGTCAAACACGTTCATTTGTTTGATCGAAAACGACAACCTATACGAGGTCTACACAAACCACTTGAACTCAAATTTGTCAAATGATCACAAACCAGTATGTGATGACAATTTCGGTGTACAACATTCCATATAAACAATTACAATCTCATTAGGCTTACTTCATGTAATGTTATTCATTTTCCTCTAGGTGGTGCAAATTTAACTTAGAAAAATAGCAAGGGTGTACTCCCAAACATATTTCCCAAATAATGCAACAGGGGAACAACATAATACCATAGACACACTCCAATTTTCACACAATGAAATTCCACATTAAAACAGAATTAACAAACATGAGAAAATATTGCAGCGCATTTGCCGGCATAGTTGCGAAATTAACATGCACGAACATCTATCAACTAAATGAATATCATACCTCCAACCTGGGCATTTTTCCATTTACAAATCGACAACATAACATCAACATACATGATTCACTCCTAAAATAATAACCATAACTCATACCAACAAAATTCCAGTTACTGTGATTTTCAGTTGTTACACATGTCACCGTACTAACAAGAAACAACAGAATACCCAACATAATCTTATACATACAGTGTGACTCCAATGTAACATTGAATCTTCACAACATAATTTTACCCAAATATAGCATTGCATATTACATTAACAACACAGGGCATGCAATGACGAAACAAACCCCAAAATCACTAACCCATACAACAACACTATGGAATTCGATGAAACAAATTGCAACAGGCAACCTGGTTGACGTTTGGCCGCTAAAATTTGAATACGATTTTCTCCCACCAGTCCTACAAGCACACCACACTACCTGCAGTACCTGCAACATTGTTACCTTTACATTATTAGGTTATCTATCGCCAGCGGGGAAAAAAAAAATAAAAAACAATGAACTGCCCATCCTAAATATTACCATGACCATCACACAATATCATGTACTTCCTTAAGTTGTTACCGACAAAACTGTAGCATGCAATACCCATTATAAATGTAAAAAAAAATACAGTCACACTTGAAAGCTCAACCACTGAGGCATAACAACTTGAAACACCATCGACATCAGTACCAACAAATAATATACCACACGATGATCACTTACAAACACGTACATGTATGCCATTAACCATTAACAAAACATTGACGTATCGCACAATGCAAAACCAAAGTGATTATGTCCGTCTTCACCAAAAAATGACCCAATCATTTAAAAATTGTCCGCTTAGTCAACGCAACTGCCATTGTATTACAAGAACATGTACATCATATAGCGATCCCGGTTTTCCCTTTCGTTGTTTAACTGTAATCCGGACTCGGTTCTGTAGATGTGTTGTTGTCTTATTCTCTTTCTATCCCTTACTCCTTGTGTTTGAGTTTTGGGTTATGTTGGGCAAGTTGAGAATAGGTTGGTTGTGTTTTAAAACATAGAATTTTTGCCCAGTTTTTGGTCTCTCCGCTCGAGCGGGGGTTTTGGCGCTCGAGCAGGAAAATCACCTTCCCAGTATTTTCCTCTGCAGTGTTGGACGCTCGAGCGTGAGGTTTGATGCTCGAGCGGGAGTTTGTGTGTGACGCTCGAGCGGGGAGTTGAACACTCAAGCAGGGACCTATTCTGGAAAACATCTGGATGGTTGTATCCGCCGCTCGAGCGGGAGTTTCGACGCTCGAGCGGGAATCTGTGAGTAACGCTCGAGCAGGAGTTTCCACGCTCGAGCGGGGAGGCTTGTATATCGCAGCGGGTTTCACCTTTTTGGATCACTTTTTGATTTCCTTTCTCTCTCTTACTTTTTCAAAACCTCCATTGGAGAGCACCTCACTCTAAAACCTAACTTCTCTCTTAGGATTGATCTAGCTAGAGTGTTTTCCTACCCTTTGGCCTTTGTAAAAGTTGTGTTGATCGTCGAGAGCTTCATGTTGATCCGAGAAATTTGGGATTTGGAGCAACTTCGAGATTCTTCATCTTCTCCATTTGAGCTCCTAATTTGAGGTAGGGATTCTCCTTGTTTTTTTTTCAATACTCCGTTTATAGATAGACATGTGGTAGTTTTTGTATTACATGAAAATTACATCATGTTGGATTTGTTGAAAATCATGAGATTGAACCTTGGGTCGGTTGTTTGAACATGGGTTTATTATCATTAGTTGTGGTTTGGGCTAATTGGTGTGTTAATTAGCATGTTGTTGTTGAAAGGAGAGGAAACCCTAACTTTTATTTGATTTAATAAATTAATAGAGGGGTTTTGATCTTTGGGCAAATACTTATGTATTTTGGGTTTTAAATGAGGTCATTGTTGTTTGTTATAGATGATTGAGCCTTTTTGATCAATATTGAGAAAGAGGGAGGAAAAACCCTGATTTAATGATTATGACTTAATTTGCATAATTAATTTGGAATGGCTTTGAAAAGAATGTAGTGGGTTAAAATGAGTTATGACTTTATTGTCTTGAAATTGATTTTGTGAAAACAAAAGGAATGGAATCGGTTTTGTGGAAACAAAAGGGATGGAGTTGGTTTTGTGAAAACAAAAGGAAGTGGATTTCGTTTTGTGAAATGAGAAAAGTATTTCTGAAATAAGTATAAGAATTGGGTTGTTGTATTTTGAGTGTTGAACACACATATGTGAAGGTTGTATCTTTAACTATCATGTTAATGTCATTGCTGGGTTTGTGAGCTCATGATTATTGAGTCTTTTAATAGATGTACTAAATACATGCATCTAGAGGTTTTGTCCTTGGTCATCGGTGGAGGATGACACGGTTGTGTTGAATTGTCGTGTATGCATTACACCTATGTGTTCATCTACTTTGACACATTGCTGGTATCTCGATGGTTTATGTGTATGTAGTACACATGTTGGTTATGCCTTGTTGTATTGTGGCTGTTGGTGTTATACCCTGCGCTGAGAATCAGAGGTACCGTTACCTTCCAACTAGCGCCTGGAGAACTGACTGCGCTGAGAATCGAAGGCACCATACCCTTCCAGCTAGCGCCTGGTAAACTGGTAGATTGTTATGAGAAGTGTATCTTTGGCTTACTACGCACATAGCTAGTAGAGCAAAGTTTTGTTGTTATTGTTTCAGTGTATCTGGGAACATTGTGGATTGTGTTGGTTACAGTTTTGAAGGGCCGAGTTGCCTCATTGGTTTATCTTATGCATGTAGTTGAGCTGTTATCTCCCGTTTATAAAGGTATGCATGTATAATTATGATAGAATTGGGATTGAACCGAAATGCCCTTTTGTCTTTTGGAAGTGTGAAGAAAATTGAACATTTTGAAAATATGTTTTGAAAAGGCACATTTGTTGTATGTGTGGAAAATGGAAGAGAGTAGTGGGCTTAGTGAATTTATTTCCTAAATAATTGTTAATGTTATGAAAGATTGGGAACGGGGGTTAATGAAAGGAAAAGAAAGATGAATCGCTTATAGCGTTGAATGAAATGGCTATTTTTCGAGAAAAGTTCATACATATATATATTTTGTATAAACTGTCACATTACTATTCTAGTACGAGAATGAGCGTTCATGATCATAGCTATCTGTAAGTTGTTATTGTTAAGGATCATGTTGAGACCCCTACTGGACTATATGTTCATCCCACGTTGTTGAATCTTTTTCAGGTGTTTAGCAAGATGTGCTACAAGATTTGGATCTCCTTATTTGTTGGCCACGGGGCCTCTTTGTTGTAGGCGGAATGCCATATATGTAAAAGGGTTGCACCCTTTATTTGATTATTTAATGTTGTAAGCCTGAGGGCAATTTATTTAGGATGCTCATGCTGTATTTAGTTAGCATTCGAAAGAGAGAGCTATTGTTCATTCCTTCTAGTTAAACATTTGAGTTTATTTCCGCATGTTATCTCTGGAATTGAATTAAGTTAATGAACTTGGTAATGACTTCGAGTAATAAAAAGTGGGGCGTGACACATCACCCACAACACATTCACAGATGTAATTAATAACTCCAAATGAACTGTCACACAACTATTTTTGGACGATCCGGCATACGAAAATCATTTACGTCACCATGAACTTAAATGTCATTCAAAACAATCGACGTACCACTATGTGTAATGTCAACTAACATGCATTCCATAAACTGGTCACACATTATTACATTTACGTATACAATCGTAACTACAGTAGAAACAAAACCCAACCAATTACCGACACTACGAATAAAGATCTCACTACCCAAACATGGACATTATATACACTCCACAAAATTGCAGCCATGTATACAATTGTAAAAACAAGGGACACATTGTGTCAATACTACAACTTAACACAACAAACTCTACAATGACACCACCATCAAATTGACAGCAATCTATGATCACACAACCTCCCCAAATGTAACACTACCCAGAATACAACCCAAAACCCAGAATACAACCCAAACAGTCCATGACTATACCCCTTCGCAAATCCAAACCCACCCAAACATTATGTTCAAACAACATCAAAGACAAAGAACAAACATCGCTAACTACCCATCATATACATGCACATACTTTAACATTAACCAAATATACTCAAACACCCTAAGGAGAATGATCCATAATAACTAGTGGAATAAGAAGTCGGATGACACACACCTGATATCATCATTCACCAACACAATCAAAGGCGCCGATGATGGGTGGTGGTTAACTTCACGATGTGAACGGCAACAAAGACAGCAAACGTACACAGCCCCACTCGCTTCTGACGGTTCAATGTTACAACACATCAAGTGAAGTGTTGTATTTCTAGGGTTTGGGAGGGAAGCCAAATGTTATTTGGGGAAACTATGAATACCAACCTAACATTCCCAATTCATTGAACACCGCAAGAATATTTTACAAAGTAACATTGTCATCTTCAAACATTGCCATTTACATCTCTTCCGGAATGATCGGCTGGGAGGGAAATCCCAAAAACTATACAGTTGGCTTTTGTACAAATTTGTGAAATCAACATCACTAAAACTTCCTTTCTATGCCTACATTTCTGAAAACCATATGGTGGGCCAACGTACAAAAGGGTCTTTTACATTGAAATGGGACTTATCAGTCCACAAGAAAAAAAGGCAAGACTAAATGGTTTATAAGACCTAAATTTGGGATTTATTGGTGCTTTACCCATTATTTTTTTCCCGACAATTTGCATTACTTATTTATTTTCTCAACCATATATTATTCTCAAATTTTAATTTTTACCTTTGAGTCATTAAATTACTAATTTATGCATATTTAAAAAAAAAATGAAGGTTAATATTTCTTACATTATTAAAAAAAATAAAAATAAATAAAAATAGAAGTAAAAACAAAATTAATCGCCTCACAATAAATTAAACTTAGTAAATAGGGAATGAAAAATTAAGAAATCATTTGAGAATAATAAACAAATCAAACAATTTGTCACTTCTTGCACCCAAAATTAAAATTAATCTTTACTTGAATGGAGAAATTATTTGAGAATAATAAAACACTCAATTAATTTGTTATGTATGATACTTACAATCTATGTCTCCATCTTTATTTATCTCATTTATACTATTATTATTAAATTAAATCTTAAAATTTATTTCTCACCTTCGTTAATGGTTGAATTTTTATTTTATTTTTTGTTTATAAATGTTCAAAAACTTGTTGTGGAAGTCAAGAAATTATATTTATATTTTGAAAAAATTATGAAAAATAAATAATAATTTCATATATATTTAATAGGGTAATTAAATTACATTTATTTATTTTTTTCTTTGGAAAGTATTTTATTTTGTTGTGTGTATAAATTAGTATTAGAGTCTGATTTTTCAGTCTTGTCAATAAATTATATGAGTATTAGATATATGGAAGAAGTAAAATTAGATATTTTAAATAATAGTATTTCGCTATAAATAATAATAGAACAAAATAAAGGTGCGAAATTAAAAATAAAGTAAAAATTTAACTGTTAATGAATGTGAGAAATTAATTTTAACATTTAATCTAATAAAAATAGTTTAAATGAGAAAAATAAATATTGAGAAATATATTTTAAGTATCATACAATAAATTAATTGAGTATTTTAGTATTCTAAAACAATTTCTTCATTCAAGTAAAGATTAATTTTATTTTTAGGTGTAAGAAATGAGAAATTGTTTGAATTGTTTGTTATTCTCAAATTATTTCTTGATCTTTCATTCTCTATTAATTAATTTTAATTTATTGTGAGGCGATTAGATTTTTTTTACTTCAATGTTTATTTTTTAATTTTTTTAATCATGTAAGAATAACCTGCATTTTTTTTTAAACATGCATCGATTAGAAATTTAATGACTCAAATATAAAAATTAAAATTTGTTAATAATATCTTAACAATTTAGGGTTAAATAATTTTCTTACATATGAATAAATAAGTAGGACAAATTGCTAGAAAAAAAAATAATCCATTTTTTTCAACTTAAAAAAGAAAAGAAAAAAGAAATTTAAATAATAAATGTATTAATTAAAATTGATAAATATTTCGTTATTTATATGTCACGACCCAAACACGGCCCTATGGGTTTAGCACCGTAACCGGTCAGTAATCCGAGATTACCGAAGGCCTGCTTAACAGTAATACAGTAAAACAGAGTACAGGGCCTGGCGAAAGCCAATACAGTAAGTAAACAATGTCCAATGAGCTGACAGTCTGTATGCAAAAAGATTTTTCATACATTTATACTTTCAGTACAGAATAGTATGCACAAAATATACAATCAGTCAAAACGGGGACTTAATCCCTATTAAACAGTACAGTACGGTGCTATCAGTCTATATAGTAAACAAACAGTTACAGAGACAAACGGGGAAATGAAACACCCCTGAGCCCCTAAGCCATAGCTTGATAGGCTCGGAACCTCGCAGTGAGGCACAGTGGTTGGCTTGACAGAATTAAAGCTTGCCTGACGCCCCTAGCTGCGGTCTGGTGCCTGTACACCTACATATATATATGAGCAGTGAGCTAAAACCCAGTGAATAACATGATATGTAAAGGGGTTAAGAATGAATGTTCTTTCAGTATTGGAAACAGTCATTTCAATCAGTTTATCAGTCAATCAGTTTGTGGCTCATATTTCAGGCCATAACAGTCATTCAGTTAAAACAGTGATATGCGGTACATCCATTGGCATAACAGTACAGTAAACAGTAGGTCTTAAAAGACCGGGTCTTAACAGACCAAACAGTAAATGATGGCCATCAGTAGCAGTACAGTAACAGTAACAGTAACAGTACTATTTCAGAGAACAGTACAGTACTTGTGGATTCAAGAGGTGTCTCGCACAGATTCTAGAGGTGGCTCACACTGTAGCACTTAGTTCCGTAGATTCTAGAGGTGGCTCACAGTGTAGCACTTAGTTCCGTACAGCACTTTGTTCCATATCAGAAATACAGAATGGCCATCATAACAGTAAACAGTAGTGGTTCCAAACTTGGGAACCGACAGAGGTCTCTCTGTCACAGTAACAGTAAACAGTAGGTGCCAAGGATGCCACAGTACAGTTCAGAATATAAGACATACGTTCATTCAGTACACAGTATCAGTTCAGTGAACAGTTCAGTTCCGTAAACAGTTCAGTAACCAGTTTAATTCAGTAAGCAGTTTCGTAAATAGTTCAATTTAGTAAACATTTCAGTTCAGTGAACGGTTCAGCAAACAGTTCAATAAAGTAGACAGCTCAATAAGGTAAACAATTCAATAAAGTAAACAGTTTAGACGATAATCATTTTTGAACATATCTTTACACAGTTGTTACTCACAGAGTCCTGGGCTACAGTAAGCTAGAGCGTCCCCTCAGTAAGCCAACCCTACACAGTATACAGGATGGACACACACTAAGCTACACAGTTGGGAAATATCATAACTTAATCCCTTATTTGCCTTGGTGTGTTCTACATCTATATCCTCATTAAGATGTCTTAAACTAGGCCTAAGAATGCCTAGAATGGGATGAGGATGCAAAAATACACTTAGAAAACATTTTGCAAAGTTCGCTGAAAATAGGAGCCTCGCTCGAGCGAGCCTTCCTTCGCTCGAGCGAGCTTCCAAAATCAAAGGCTTCGCTCGAGCGAGAAATCCTTCGCTGGAGCGGTCTGTCGAAACAGTAAAAGTACTGGATGCTGAAATTTTACGCTCGAGCCACCAATCCTACGCTCGAGCGTAGCTTCGAACAAAGGTTGGTCGCTCGAGCGAAGAATCCTTCGCTCGAGCGAAGAAGCCAAATTCTGGAATTTCCAGATTTGTCTCCTAAGCTCAAACCAAGCATTCTTTCACTCAAAACTCGACCTCTTGGGCCCAAATTCTGGAAAACACATCCAAATTCAATGTATAACAAGTTTCAAAGCTCAATTTATGAATTCAAGCCCCAAAGGTGAGTCAATTAAATCCAATTTTCAAACCCATTTTCAAGAGCAATCTTCAAACATGACATGCATGGGTCAAAAACCATTTCAAAGCTTCAATTCTTGCTCTAATGAGCTCAATCCTTTCAAAACAAGATGAAAACATGGACTTATACATAAATGTGAACATGCATGCAACCTTTGCCATGAAAACAACTTAAAATTCCTCAATACAAGCATGCATGCAAGAGATAAGCTTCAATTCAACCTTATAAGCCATATCTTGGCTCAAATCTTTAATAATCCTCTAAACCATGCAAGAATCAACATAAATGCACAATCAAGGAGATGGATTCCTACCTTAAGTCTTGTATTAGAGGTGTAGGAGCTCAAATGTGCAATTATTCTTCCAAATCTCCAAGTCTATAAGCAATCTCCTCAAGAACAAGTTGAATTCACTCCAAACCTCTCACTCTCTTCTCTCTATTTCGGTGATATGCCCAAGTGTGGCTGATGAAGAGCTTTGTTCAACATGCAATAAGGCCCAATATAATATTCTAAGTGGTCCACTAAGGGTGGCAATTCCGTAAATAAGGCCAATTCTTTGATTTAGCTTATTTAATCTAATTTAATCATACCAAATAAATTTTCAATTAAATATACCATTAATTTACATAAATTCCAATGATCATAAAACATTTATCCATTTCCGGTTCGGCCGCCGATAAGGCCTTCAATTTGCAGTTTAATGCATAAGACGAGAACAGGTAATTTGGCAGTCAAACAGATAGATTAGGCATTTAAACAGTTGCAGTCAATCAATCAGTTCAGTACTTCAGTCAATTCAATTACCGATCATAATCAGTCTCGATTTAGCAATAAACAGTGATAGTATCAGTAATCAGCGGTCAATTAGTGATCAGTGATGAGGGTTGTTACATTATATAATGTGAAATAAGTCTTATAAATATTTTATTAATTATTAGGGTTAAACTATTAGGGTGTAAAGTTAAAATATGCATGGATTGGGGAAATAGTTTATTAGCTCAAAGGGGTGAGTGCAAAATCTCAAAAGAGGTGAGTGCAAAATTTTCATTTAAATATTTTATTAGTTCAAAGGGGCAATATGGCTATTTTAGTTAGAAAAGTAAAAGTGTTTGTGCTAAATTAACGAATTAGGGAAATTTTTATATTGTCAACAAAAATATGAGAGGTTTTTGTAATTATTGAAACCACATGGAGGGTCCCTGTATTTGTCCAAAAAAAAACAGGAAGGTAAGTGTAATTTGCCCTTTATTTTAAGGAAATATATGCATATTGTTAGTTTTTTTGGCTTTCGAAGGTTAAAAATGTAATTTGAGTGTGCCAGCAAGGATCAATAAGTCCTTACAGAAATAATAAATGCCAATCAATTAATCAGACAATTATTTCAAAATTCTTTTAGCCTCAATAAGTAGGACTTTTACTGATGGCTTATTTTTAGGAGAAAATTTAGAAAACTAATCACAATAGCAAAAGAAAGATGGAGAGAATAGTATCAGAAAATAGATTTCATTAAGTAAACAAGTGTTTACAATTGTACATTCGCACTTCTACAGCTTCGAAGGGGATTACAACAATGAACAAACTAACTTCGAAATACTCCTAAGAAACTGAAATGCAGTGCAAGAAAGTAAAGGACTGGAAGGTAAAGAACTGGAAAGTAAATAACTGGAAAAGATGTAAGGTAAAATAGACTGGTTTCTGAATCTGGATCTGGTTCTGGGTCCATTCACTGTCAGCTTTCTCCTTTATTTATATGCTCTGGTGACAACTGTCGAAGTGGCTGCTAACTGACGAAGTAGCCTCCACAAACATCAAACATGGCTCCAAGCAGTTTGCCTCCACTAAGTCACTTCTTGCAGTTGGGCTTCCCTCCTGAATTTGAATTTAAACCTACAAGAACCGTTTAGCCACGTCACCTTGCTCATTTTGAATTTAAACCTCCAAGAACCATTTAAACCTCAAACATGGCTGCTAACTGACGAAGTAACCTCCACAAACATCAAACATGGCTCCAAGCAGTTTGCCTCCACTAAGTCACTTCTTGCAGTTAGGCTTCGCTCCTGAATTTGAATTTAAACCTACAAGAATCGTTTAGTCACGTCACCTTGCTCCTTTTGATTGTTCCAGTACTTCACAAATCCATTGCTATTGATATAACTTGCCACGTGTCCTTTGACGATTAGAAATTCTTGTTAATTCTTCAAATTACCCCTAATGGACCACGTGTCAGGCTGTGATTGGCTAATACAAAATTTATAGCCAACATTATCCCCCGCACTAATGTAACCAAGACTTAGTGATATTAGTGGACCGATGCACTACACTTTTCTTGCAACACACTACCCACGTTCTGGAACATGCATGGTAATTAATTGTTCTAGAAGTATAACCGGCTTCAAGCAACATTCATAAACTAAAACATTGAACTACCCTTTGCTTTTGGGTTTTACTTACATTAACTGAGCAAACAAAGAGACTGATACTTCTTCTATGGCTAACCAACCCTTCTCTTTCATTGATCAAGCATATGAAGAGGCACTAGACAATAATGGCTACCCTTAAAAAAACTCACATGCATTTATTAGCCACACTTACCCTCCTTCATTTATACAAATCATGAAGGCATACGCAGAGTACACACCTTTAGAGCAAAAGCTTGCTCACATGGACCTCAAAGGCTCTTCATCCGCCCCAAAGGTCTCTACTTAGGATGAGGCTGTCTCTTCCTCTGTAAAAGTTATTGGTTGGGATACCTGACCAAAATCGTCCCAACCTCAGACAAGGGAGCGAATTCATCATAAATTTGTTGAATTTGATAACCCCACTTTGGTTTTTCCTTCTTCTCACAGTTCAATGGTATATCTTTACATACCATTTGACCGCCTTCGATGCCTGGAAGACAACTTACTTTCAGTGCGGTATACCTCCACTCTGCCAACAAAAATAGTGTGGAAGACTCCCAATCCAATTGAGGCTCTAGGACTGAGTCATTCACACTTGGCCAAAAAGGCAAAACTCTGCTCTTCTGACTAGCTAGAGTGTATAAATGAGCCCTAATTTCCACCTTGTTTTGGAATGGACCCAGCTACACCTCCCTTCCTCATAATCCTAACTAGATTGAAGAATTGAAACTCACCCTCTTTGAAGACCTGCATTTTGCCCCATACCAAGCCCCAACTCTACCCACTGCTTATTAGCAGTATAAAGCCCAAACTCTACTTGCTGCCTTCTTGCACTTGACCTTCGAAGTGCTTTGAGATAACACTCCTCACAAGAACCTTCTATGGGCTTGTGATGTAGTCTCTCGAAGCCATATCCTTAATCTCGTGGCTTAGGCAAAACTCCACACCTTCTTGGACCAACTTCATCTCGTGGTCAACTAGCATAAAAATACCCTAGCCGCCAGCGAATCATTGGAAGAGATCTCTGCCTCTCGTATTCAAACCCAGTATGAGGCAGAGAATCTCCTTGAAAACTACGAAGACTTCAAGAACAATGACTTAACATATAGAGAAGATACTAACATAGATGGGATGGACAAGGTGGAGAAAGCACTAAAGTAGATGGAGTTTAAGATAAAGGCCCAACAACTTTTCTACCAAATAAGGGCACACCAGCTAGAACGGCCCCAATTAGATAGGATTGAGGAAAAGTTAGAGAGAGAACATACATTCATTGAATTTTGTTGGAATAAGTTCCATGACCTTGTAACCTTTTCCATTTCTTATTTTTATGAAATTGAGAATGTACTCAAGCAGGTCCTTCAATGTAATTATTTATTTATTTAATAAAATATTGGTTTTTTTCTTCTAATTACATGGTTTGTACTTGTTAATATGCATGTTTTTAATCAAACTTGTTAACATATTAGCAAATATTGGCTTTGAAGCAACCCACTCATTTCGAGGCCAAGTCAAGTATTTTGAAGCACACTTTCTCTCTTCTATAGATAATAAATGCTCATTCAAAGGAAATTTACTTGGTAGAAAGTCCAAAAATTTACTCCCAAGACCCTCGAAATGTTAAATGGGTCCTAAACTCCATATGGGTCAAATAAAACTCAAATAGCTTGAAACTACTTGACCCATCTGATTAAATGGGCAACTTACGCAAGAAGGTATAAAGCCCTAATCTTCACGCTCTTGCCCACTTACTTACTCATTTCTTACTCTCACTCCTACTCGTACTCGCCCATGCTCTTACGCCAGCTCTTGCTCATTCTTGCCCTCACTTCTCACTTCTTTAATCCCTCCTTCAACTCTCATCGATGGCTGCTTTTTCCTCCGTAAATTTGCCAATCATCGAACGCCTACGTCCCTCAATGGCTTTGAAGAGATGTATAGATAAAGAGAGAGCCAAGTACAAAGAACCAGAGGGCCAGAGTATGATGGATGGGAGGTACTCCGTCCCTCACAATAGAGCGAAAAGGGAGTATGTCATTGGCCCTATTTTTACTGAGGCTCCTGCCGCACTTCCTTCCATGTATCCTCGCTTAGAAGATCACTACCTTCTTTATGAAGGGAAGTTCAATTGGGGAAGTTGGAAGACCTCTCGACCTCATCGTTGTTGGCCCACATTGAAGACAGAATGAAAGAAATGGTATGATAGGGTTGTTTCAGCCAGAGAACAAGAGCTAGAGGACCTCTGCATTCTTGATGCTCTCTGTCTTTCTAGGTTCATAATCCTTGAAGACCTTTTTCTTATTCCTGCTACTCTTTATTTTTGGAACCCAACTTTCAACTTTTTCCAATTTCGGCGTGGTATGATGGCCCCTACCATTCTGCATATGTGTCATTTTCTAGGGCTTTCGCCTATTGGTGATCCTTTCAGCCCAAATTACCCAGACTTTAAGGTCTCTTACTCTATTCCTACTTCGAATCCTTCTTGTAGTGAATTCATAGAAGTTGAGAATAAGAGAGAAGGTCTTATGACAGACTGAGAATTATTTTCTTTCATTCTTTATTGGCTTTGCAAATTTCTTTTTTATACCTCTTCTCAAAAAATAATGTCCAAATTTGTCCCTCTTGCCAAGGCTCTGGCTTCGAAGAAAATGATAGCCCTGGCCCCTATGTTTTATGTCATGTATATAGGGTTTGTTCCCAATTTTGTGAGAGGCCTCTAGAGCTTAATCAAGGAGGCCCTATTTGGGTTCTCTAATTCTGGATTTTTGCTTACTTCACCGATTTTCACTCTCGCTGCCTGAAATTCTCGGTGCAAGAGCCCACCACTTATGGAGAGAAGTAAGCCAGAGTTTTCTTAAACCCTTTCAGTTTTACCTACTACTTTTCTTATTTCCACAATCTCCCAACCTCCATTCGCCATTCCTTCTTCTTCTCCTTCGATGCCAATCTGGGGCCAGCAAGGTTGAGAGCCTTCTTGTCTGGTACCACCTACTCCAGGCCTAATCATAAGGAGATGTGAGCCTCAATTTTAGTTCTGAGGGAGCTTTTCATTGGTACCTTAGACTGCAAGACCTACAATTGCATTGTTAAGGTTTACTGCCCTGCCCAGCCTAATTTGCAAGGCAATTTAGGCATACTCAAGGGATCCCAATCCCTCTCTGCAGCCTCTCAAACTCTAACCTCAACACCAGAAACTTAAAGGTTTCGAGGCTCAGGCTAAATGAAACAACAATCAAGGTTTCAACGGATACCACTAGCTTTGAATTTGTACTTTTCATTGGTCATAGTGGGGTCATGAAAAGGTTTCAAGATTGGTGGTCAGCCAACATGGAGGTTCGCCTTGCCACTCCCACCTTGGTCTTACTAAAAGAGTTGGATATGCCAGCCCTAGGTGGGAAAGCCAAAACCATAGAGGCTGGCATCACCATTGTTTCCACTCCTGCTGTTTCAGCCCCTGCACTCAGAATAACTGGGGCTACCACTAAGAAAGGTACATGCTCTGCCTTTTATTTTGCTTTTCTTCCCCTCATTATACCTTTATCACTCTCAGTATTTCTTTTTATTGGCACAGGGGCTTTGCAAGAGGCCTCTCCTCAGCAAACACCAGCTCTGGTCACATTGAAGGGCAAACAGTAGGAGTTGAAGAAAAGAAAGGCCCAAATAAAACTTGAGCATGTGGAAGAGGCACATGGGGTCACCTCAGAAGAAGAAAAGTAAGAAGAGAAAGAAAAGTCTCCCTTGAAAATGAGGAAAATGCCAGCCTATCCCACTGCCAAACTTATCATGGACTTTGCTCACGAAGCAACTGTCCAGGCAATGGAGAAGGAACAGGCCAAAGAGGTCCTTGTGTTCCAAAGGTCAAAGAAGAAGAGGCAACAGAAAGTTTTGAAGAAGAAGACTGCTACTATTGAGGCAACACAAAAGGACCTTGCAAAAAGAAGTCAAGTTGCAAAACATCATACTCTTCGTAGCTCTCCAGTTACCACTACTGCAACCGTTGGCAACTTTCTTTACTCCTTAATGATGTTTCCCCTCATATCCCTCACATCAGCATTGTCTTTATACTTCTTTCTTTTGAAATGCAGAAACAACTTGCCTGCCTATTACATCTTTAATGCCAACTTCTTCCTTTCTGGAGGGAATTGAGAGGCCTCATCTGGGCTCTAGAAGATTAGAGGCTACAAAAGGAAAAGGAAAAGAAGATATCAGTTCTCCAATGAGTGTAGAGCCCCCATAAACAATGTTTCCAATCCCTGCCTTAACACTCCCTATATCCCCCTCCTCAATTCCTTCAAGGCCTAATATGCCAATCATTCTCTCCTTATCATTTCTTATGCATGGCACTACTAAGCTTCTTAGTTTGCCCGTGGTGACAATTGCCTCACCTCTATGTGCCTCCATATCTTCTACAGTCTTGGTAACCCCCTTGCTTTCTAAGAGTACTCTTATTGCCACCCCTGCTTTAGTGGCAGCTAGTACTTCTAGGAGTGGCACTGGTAGCACACTAATACTTCCTTTATTGCCCAGCTCCAGTCCCACTTCCTTAGACTTACTGGTGGCCAGGGCTATAGATTCTGCTGAGATGTCTTCCTCCCCTTCTCCTACACCAATTCTTCCAACACTTCCTTCCACAAGTGGCCCCTCTGCAATACCCTTTTCAGAAGAGGAGATGGACATTTTCGAAGCCCAACTAGCGAGCTTATTTGATACATCTACACCACCTCTTCTAACCGGCAGTGATACTGACCCACTAGACTTAGCTGACTCTTTACTAGAGATAATAAAAAGCTCCACTACTACTGAGTCCATCTCCTTTACTCAGGTAGATTTGGGCACATGCTTAGAGTTGATGAGACCTTCTCAAGCATTACATTCGAGGCTTTACAGAAACCAAATATCAAGGATGGATTCCTCAAGTGCTTCCAGATCTTCAAATAATCTAATGTTAACTTCAAAGGCCATCTAACCCAGGCAGCAGCAACCATTGACTTTTATGTCAACATCTGCCAAATGGCTAAGGCTGCAGAGAAGGAGCTCTTAAAGGACAAGAAGTTTGTTTCCCACATTCATTCTGAAGTTTCAGTGCAAAAAGGACAACACTCCTCTACCTCACAACTTCATGCTCAACTCTTATATAGGAAGGCAGAATTGGAGAAGTATCTAATAGCAGTTAACCTGGCTTTGGAGCAGCACATAGAAAGGCTGCACACTTCACACCAGGGGCTATCAAGCCATAGGTAGGAGATGAACACTACCATACAACTGTTCCCAACACTCCAGAATAGAGAGCTTATTGTACAGGAATAGTTGAAACATTGTAGTAAATTTTGGGCTAATTTGTAGCATAATGTACTTAATTTTTTTATGAAATGAAACATTATTATTTAACACAAGTGTTTATTGTCTTTACTTGATGTTTCCATAGTATTTAGACAAATTGTGTCTCCCATATGGTTGGGCAATAAGGTTTCAAATATTTGCCATTAATCTTCTTGGGATACACATATTCATTTAAATTTCTCAAATGGTAGGCTCCTCTAGGCAAGACTTTATGGACTTGGAATGGTCCCTCCCAATTAGGTGACCATTTGCCAAACTTTTGGCTTTTAATTCCTATAGGAAGTATTGTTTTCCAAACCAAGTCTCCCTCATCAAAGCTAATGTGTTGAACCCTTTTAGTATAACTTTTGGTTGGCTTTTTCTTTTATAAAAGGATATTGTTTAATGCCAAAATTCTGGCTTCATCTATACCTTCTAACTCTAGATACATGCTCTGATGATATTGATCAGTACTTAGATGGTCTTGCCATTTTACCCTCAAGGACTTAATATTGATTTCCGCATGAAGTACTGCATCATGCCCATATACTAAGGCATAAGGAGTAATTCATATACTTGATCTTTGGGAGGTTCTATAAGCCCACAAAACATCTAACAACAAGTTTTGTCAATCTCTAGGATTGTCTTCCACAACTTTCTGTATCCCCTTTTTCAAGGATTTGTTAGATGACTTTGCCTGACCATTTACTTGTGCATAATATGGGGTGGAGTTGACAAGGACAATTCCATATTCTGCTGCAAAAGCTTTTACTAGCTTTCCATAAAACACAGTCTCATTTTCCACAGTTATGGTCTATGGAATACCAAATCTATAAATTAACTCCTTGATAAAGTCAATCACCTCTATTTGATCCATAGTCTTATAAGGTTTAGCTTCAACCCACTTGGTAAAGTAGTTTGTCTACTAGAATGAAGCAATGTTGCTTCGAAGAATGTGGTTAAATTTTTCCTATCATGTCCATTGTCCATCCTCTAAATGGCCAAGGCTTCGTTACTGGAACATGCCTTATCGTGCCATGCCTCTGACATGCATGGCAACCCTTTGCATACTCTAGGCAATCCTTAAGGATGGTTTGCCAATAATAAGAATGCCTTCAAAACAACCATCACATCTTAACACCAGGCTGATAAGCTCTACAAATACCTTCATGTATCTCAGCCATGGCAATCAATGCCTTTTTTGGTTCTGGGCATTCCAATAGAAGACCATCTGCTCCTTTTTTATAAAGAGCATTTTCATATACTATGAATTGCATTGACTGTAGTTTAACCTTTCTACTGGCCTTAGAAGAAATGCCAGTTAAATACTAAATGATTGGATGTCTCCAATCTTATTCTTTTAAGTCACTTTGATTAGCTTCTACCAGTATACCTCGTCCTGCTAAAGGTGTTATTAGCTTCTGATATGTTTCTTGACTCATATCTATTTGAGTATTGTTCCTTCTTTTGAAGTTCGAAGCCTCCTGAGCCACATAATTGGCCTTGTGATTCATGAATCTTAAGATGTAAGTTACATTTTCCACTTGGAATTGGAAGAGCAAATGTAAAACAACAACATAGTATGGTAATAGGCATACACTTGACATTTAAAGACTCATTTTACTTGATTAATTACCAATTGAGAATCTCCAAATATGTCAACTACATGAGCTTATAAACCAATAAGTATTTTAAGTCCCATAATCAAAGCTTCGTACTCAGCTTGATTATTGGAACAAGTGGTTTCATGAATTTTCAAACCATGCCTAGTTTCTGTCCCTTGCGGTTATTTGATTACAATACCAATCCAAGCTAGACCATTAGCTTTTGACCCATCGAACCACGTCTTTCATGGTTCTAAATCAACTATGTCAAGATCCACTATTTCTTGACTTTCTGTTTGACATAAATGATCAGTTAAGAAGTTGGCCAAAACTTGACCTTTTACTGCCTTTTGGGAGACGCATTCTAAGTGGAATTTTGACAAAGCTAAAAATTATTTGCTAATTCTTCCTCTTAATATAGGTCTGGATAATATATATTAACCAAATATGTGGTTGCAATTACCAAGACAACAGTAGGCAAAAGATAATATCTTAATTTTATTGCTGCAAAGTACATGGGTAAACACAACTTTTCTACAGCTGAGTATTTACATTCACAAGAGTTTGAAAACTTACTAAAGTAATAGACTGCTTACTCCTTACCTTCTTCATTGTCTTGAGCCAAGAAAACTCCCATTGATTCTTCAGTTGTAGCAATGTATAACTTCAATGGTTTGTCCTCCCTTGGTGGCATCAATACTGGAGGTTTGACTAAATAGGCTTTTATCCCTTCAAAAGCAATTTGATGCTTTGCTGTCCATGTGAACTCTTCTTCATCTTTTAACTTTAACAAAGAAGAAAAACTTTAGTTTTCCCAGCAGTATTAGAAATAAACCTCCGAAGAAAGTTAATTTGGCTAAGAAATTTTTTGCAATTCATTCTTACTTGTTGGAGGCTTAGCCTTAATGATGGCTTTGACTTTGTTCTGATCAATCTGTATTCTCTTCTTGTGTACCACATACCCCGAGAAGTTTCCAGCTAATACACCAAAAGCACACTTAAGTGGATTAAGCTTTAGCTTGCTGTCAGATGGACTAAATGCTCTTCCATGGACTAAGATTTTACAACCACATCATCAATATAGCATTCCAAATATCCTCCAATTAGATCATGGAAGATAGTGATCATTGCCTTCTGATATGTTGTTCTAGCATTCTTCAGTCCAAATGGCATCTTAACCCATTCAAAGGTTCCAATGTTTCCAGAACACCTGAAAGCTGTCTTGTGGACATCCTCCTCAGCTATGCATATCTAATTATAGCCAGAATGTCCATCTATCATGGACAAAACTTTATGTCCTGCTGAACTGTTCACCAGCAAATCAACTATTGGCATAGGGTACTCATCCTTTGGGGATGCCAAATTCAGGTTTCGAAAGTCAATGCATACCCTTAGTTTGCCATTATTCTTGATCACTGGCACAATATTATATAGTCACTCAACATATTTGATTGTTCTAATAAAACCTTCTTTAAGAAGCCTAGCAATCTCCTTTTTTACCTTCTGAATCACTTCAGGACTTATTCGCCTAGGTCTTTGCATATATGGCTTAAAGTTTGTTTGCTCTACCAATGACCTATCCAATCCAGGCAGATCATTGTATGACCAAGAAAAATAGTCCTTATACTGTTTTAGGATAGTCAATAAATGGTCCTTGGCAATGGGGTCCAACCAAGCACTTATGTAGGTAGGTTGTTGTATTAAAGCTTCCCCTAGATTAACTTCTTCCAAGGGGTCTTGCATCTGAGTACTTACCAATGCTTCTCCTTCAGTTTCATCTAGGTTTGAAACAATCTTTTCCTCTTGATTTACCACAACCCATCCTGGTTTAACATCTTTATTTTCCTCTTCATAGACAAAGTCTGTCCATAAAGCTTCTTATTCTGGATTTCCTGGATTTTAGTCTCAATGTCCAATGCACAATACTTATCCAGAGCCAATGACTTGGTTTCTTGTTGCTCATGCCTGAAACCAAGCATTATGGCTTCTCTTTCTTTTTTCTGGACTTTCTGGATTATTACATTAATGTCCACTGTGAAGAACTTGACTAAAGGCAATGGTCTGACTTCTTTATCCTGCTGCCTACAACCAGGCATTATTAGTGTCCTTGACGATGTACTCATCATTAGCACTTTCTTGAACTAAGTGTTTCAAGTGTGCCACTTCCTCAGCAGCCGTTGCTCCGGCTATTACATCAGGCTTCCTCAGCACACTAAGTGGAACCACCCCCTCAGTATACAGCTTTGCTTCTACAAAATCTGCACATGCAACGAAGGGTTGTGGGTCTGCATTTATCTCTTTTGTCTCTCCATTACTCAGGGCTATCATCACCTTCTGATGCAAAGAGGAAGGCACATATTTGTTGGTGCGGATCCAATCTCTACCAAGTAAGGCATTGTACTTGGCATTGCTGTCTATTACAAAGAAAACAGTCATGCAGTCTCGTGTCCCCACACTTAGGTTAATGGGCAACATGCCTTGAGCCATCTATTTATCCCCAACAAAATTAGCAATAGTTGTGCTTGTTGGGATTAGCCTGGGGTTCATTTTACCCAACTTCTTCAAGGATGATCGAGGAAGCAAATTCGCTGCTACCCATTATCTACTAGTACCCCGTTCATTTCTATTCCATTGAAATGTGCCTTGATATACAAAAGCTTAACATGTTGAGTCATAGATACTGTGGGATATTCAAAGGGGTATGACAGGGTAATTACGCTTACCTCTTCATTCTCTTCATCACTTTCCATGGGTTTGGCCACTTCAGACTCATCCTAGATCATGCTAACCTGTGAGTCTTCACTAGACACTTCTGGTACTCCTGGTACCCATGAACCCACCATTCCAGTAGATGTACTTATTATTCTCATCTTCAAAAGCCAATCATTGGCCTTGGTTTCCTATCTTGAGCCTAAGTCAGGCTTACTCATAGGCTTGTTGATCAGTTTGTAGTAGTTTGGTGGCCTTGTCTTATACAAGGGCCTCTTACCCCTTGCATACGATTGGCTTCCAACTACTAATAGCGCAACCAAAGATGTTTGTTGCCTAGGACCATTCGGGTAGAGCTTCTTGTAGGTACTGGCTACCCTACGCTTATTCTACACATATTTATAGTACTGCTTCCCATCAACTGGAAGCCCTTTCAACCACTTGTAACTTAGCCTGCACCTTGGACACATCTGTTGTATAACTACTACTTTGAGTGAATCATCATCCAAGGTGTTGGTTTCTTCACTGGAGCCATCTTCCTGGCCTATGAAGGTTTTCTCACTCGTTGGTGATTCCTGAGTAATCTTCTTAAAGGCTGCTTGGCTGGCAACATGCATCTGCACATTGACTTCATTTAGCTTCTTCAAGGAAAGGCTCTTCTCCACTTTTTGGGCAAGGAAGTATGGCATGCTAACATTGGCTGCTGCTTGTCTAATCTCAAGAAATGGATCAGTGTCAATCTCCATTGCCTTTTCTGCTTTAGCTAGAAACTTCAATCTTTCTTTCTGAATCTACTTTTGAATCCTGTCTTGAAAAACAATACAGATTTTAGATGCATAAGACCAAGAGTAATGCCATTTACAGTACATTTTGTCTTTAATTTCTTCTAAAGTTAGGATCTTAACTCTTTTAGGCAATGTTAGAAACTGTGCTGTTAGTAAATGATCAAATATTTCATCCACTTTCGATATGTCGAAAGAATATTTCCTGTGAAGGTCTTTCTTTTTAAATTGATGATCAATGGTTGTATCCTTTTGAATTAATGCTTCGCAGGTCATAGGCTCCTTTCCTACGATTTCTGCTACATCAATTTCAAAATTAGGGTCCCTGTAGTAGGTCTTATAAGATGTATTACCACGGTCTTGTTCTTCTTCAAGGAGAGTCTCATATCTAGTAACTTTATAAGTTAGTTCTACCAGGTCTTAAAACTCCATAAAATCAAACTTCTTTCGAAGCCTAAACTCTAGCCCATTTTAGGCTAACCTCACAAATTCAGGTTCAAGTAGTATGACTCTGCATTTGTTTCATGCTCTCTTGAATCTGGCAATGAATTAAGCAATCTTCTCACTAGGCCTTTGGCTCAACCTTGCCAAGTTTGCCATGGATACTTCAGGCTCTATTTGAAAAAACTAGGCATGAAAAATCTCTTCCATTTGTTGCCAAGTCTAAATAAAACTAAGTGTAAGGTTTGTATACCACACAAAGGCCACCCCAGTTAAGCAGTTTGGAAAGAGTCTCAACTTAATGTAGTCATTGTTAGTAAATTCACCACATCGCCCTTTAAATCTTGCAACATGTTCAACAATTAATTGGTTTCCATTCCCATAAAAGAGGGTCAAGTCTGGTATCTTATACCCTCTTGGGTATTCATACAGTCTATCTACTCATTCTGGATAAGGCTTTCTATAAATAGGGGTTTGGACCCCCTCCCCCCAGGAGCCATAAGTCCACAAATTTCTCTAACAATGCACTCGTTTGGGAAGAAGGGTTGGGTTGGGTTTGGGGCTATTTTAGCCACAAAAAATTAAAATAGGCTTTTTAACCCAACAAGACAAAACATCACATCCAACCCATAATCATTTCATTTTTTTCTCTCACAAAAGTCAAAAAAGCCAAAAAGCCTATCTCAAACGAAGCTTTTTAGTCCTAGTCTAAAATAGCTAAAAAGCCAACCCACTTCCCAAACAAACTCAATGTCAGCAATTTGGTCCCTAGGCACCATATTTTGCGCTGGTTGGACCACTATTGGAAGGGCATATACAGGGTTTGGAGGAACCCCTTGTACTTGAAGCCCTCTTGGTCTAAGTAAAGGCATATTTAGGACTGGTTGTCCCTGGGAAATGGGTTGTCACTGTTGTGCTGGTTGATTTTGAGGGTATGGTTGACCTCTTAGGGTAGGCATTTGTCCAACAAAAGGTGTTGCGAAGGGAATCACTGGAGAAGGAATAGGTGTTGTTTCTCTTCCAACTGCAAGAATTCCTTCCAACCCCCTGGGTATAAGTTCAAACACAAGATTAGTGAATACACGAGTGCCAGACGTGGGTTCAAACATTAGATTTGAAAACACTCGAATACCATTTCCTTATGTTAACCCTGGTCTACCAATGTGTATGGTTTCGCTAGTAGGTAAAGGTATGCTCTAACTCATTAGTGGTCTAGGAAGAGCTTCGTACCATGATTGAGGTACAGGTGATGGTCTTTCATGAATTTGATTATTAGCTTGACCACTAGTTTGTCCATTATGGTGTCCATCACTTTACATAGGCTATTTATCTCAAGCCAATCTTTAGAATAACTAATCACAATAGTAAAAGAAAACGGAAGAGAACAGTGTCAGAAAATAAATTTCATTAAGTAAACAAGTGTTTACAATTATACCTTCGCACTTCCACAGCTTCGAAGGGGATTATAGCAATGAACAGACTAACTTAAAACTACTCCTAAGAAACTGAAATGCAGTGTGAGAAAGTAAAGGATTGGAAGGTAAAGAACTGGAGAGTAAAGAACTGGAAAAGATGTAAAGTAAAATAGATTGGCTTCTGAATCTGGTTCTAGGTCCATTTACTATCAGCTTTCTTTTTTATTTATATGCTCTGGTGACAACCATCGAAGTGGCTATTAATTGTCGAAGTGGTTGGCAACTGACGAAGTAACCTCCATGAACATCAAACATGGCTCCAAGCAGTTTGCCTCCACTAAGTCACTTCTTGCAGTTGGGCTTCCCTCCTGAATTTGAATTTAAATCTCCAAGAACCGTTTAGCCACATCACCTTACTCCTTTTGACTGTTCCAATACTTCACAAATCCATTGCTATTGATATAACTTGCCACATTGCCTTTGATGATTGGAAATCTTTACTAGTTCTCCAAATTATCCCTGATGGACCATGTGTCAAGCTGTGACTAGCTAATACAAAATATATGGCCAACACACACACACACATATATATTGAGTAATTTGTTAAAGAAAATTTTAATTTCTTAAAATCATAAATAAGCAAAGAGTTATATACATTTATACTAATGTTTTTACTATATATCTATATATATATATGAAAATACCAAAAAAAAAAAATTTACATTGCAATTTTATATTTTGAGATTATTGCATAATCGTCTCATCATCAATGCTATAATGAACATGTGATTTATCTACCTTCTTGATTGATAGTTTAATATTCATTCAACTGCCTTGAATTTAGGTCTCAAAATTAACAAAAAAATTTATTTCAAAAAAATATATCTTAAAATCATAAATAAGCAAATAGTAATATACATTTATACTAATGTTTTTAACAATATATATACAAATAAATAAATAAATAAAAATAAAAAATTTGCATTGCAATTTTATATTTTGAGATTATTGCATGAACGTCTCATCATCAATGCTATTAAATATCTAATTTTCAATGTATGTGATTAAAAAATTATTCATTTATTGATCTCTCATTCTATTGGGCAATCAATTTTATGAATTTCATCACATCAAATGTTTTGCGGAAATTTTAGTTGAGTGAAAGTTCTAAAAACTAAATACACTTAAACTTTATAAATATTAATTACTAAAATTATAAATAAATAAAAGAAAGGTTCATGAATTTGTAACAACTTTCTAAAATTATCACGGAATGGTAATTTTTTCAAATGTTTTTTTTTTACTATTGTAGTGCTTATTGGTAAAAGCAATGAGATGGACCATCCAACCCAATTAACCCTATTTCCCTTACGTATGGAGAGATAAGATATGAAATCAATCTCTCCAACTCAATTGTATGGTGGGAAAGAGTTTTTGATATGGAAACACTAATGTTGTGTTTGGTTGAGGGATTTAGAAAAGGAAAGGAAAAAGGTGTGTGAAATTAGGTGAAATATATGTATATTTTATTCACATTTCACCTAACTTTTCCCTTTCCATTTCCAAATCCCTTCTCAAATCTTCCAACCAAACACAGCGTAAAGAAATTGAAATACAGAGGACTTATAGATAAAAATTAATTCTACGAGCAATTAGATTTAACTTTTTAAAATTTTATTTTGACTATTTACAGTGAAGGTGAATCTAATTTTGTAAAATGATGATATTAGTTTGGCCTAAATATATAAATATATATTTTTCAGTGTTCGTTCAAAATCTAATGAGGTCATCACCACAACCATACATGTAGTGCTGCCCATACTCTTTCATGTATGGTAGGAAATCATTTTTTCAATGTTCCTTTTTATATATAAAAAATGTGATCCTATTTTTTTAAATTTTGTAGTGCCTTTTTGTTTACTTGCATTTATAAAAATAAAAATAAATAAATAAAAATTCAATATTGACAAAAAAAAATTAAAAAAAAAAAAAAGAAGAATTATTTTAAGCAGCGCCAAAAGACCCTCTAAAAGCCTATTAGAGAAAATAAATAAATAAATTGGATCCAAACTTTCTAAAAAGCACCTCTCAAAGTGCTTTAAGCCTATTGCTATTACTTCGAGCAAAGCTGTACAGAATACATGTAAGTTGTTTGCACAAAATAATATGATTGAATTGGAATCATTCAATATTATAAAACAAACATCTTGAAAATATATTTTTACTCATTAAAATTATCTTAGCAAGAAAATGTCCAATAGTATAGCAGAAGAAGGCAACTTCTCCATTAGTCAAGTACGCACAAACTGATTAACTAGCCAATTATTAAAAAATAAAAAAAATAAAAAAATTCCATCCTCTTCTCCATATATAATAAACCAAGCTACCCCAAAGGGAGGTTGCTTTACGGAGAATAAACATGAGATAGCATCCAAACACAACTTATATAATGAAATAGAACAACACATATATATTGGCTAATTTTATAAATATATATGTTTAGTAGAACATTATACAATAGAAATGTGTTAAAAGTCAATCAATTACCCATGAAAGTGTTCTAAAAGATCATGTTTGTGGTCCTCTTTGGCGGTGCTTTATCAAATTATATTTTGAATTACCTATGTGCTTTTATTAAAATTTCCTTAGTCCTACTTTCAATTGTGTCAATTAATTTTTTTATATTTTAAGTCAAATTTTAATGTCAATTTTCTATCCTTCTACCAACCTCATTAGTAGTTAATGAACTTGATTTTCCTATTTTAATTTTGGGCCTGGCTTTGGTCCAGTCCTTAATCGGACTGGACGGTGTTGTTGGGCCCGTGGGGGCTCACCACGGGTTCCGTTTTGAAAATCTGAACCGTTCAATGTATAGAACTCGTCGAGTACTATACGCCTGTGAAAAATCACGTTGATCGGATATCGATAGTTATGTGATCAAATCAGTTTTGTACAAAAAAAAATGGACGGTGAATAAATTAACGGTTGATAAAAAACTGATTTGATCACATAGCTATCGATATCCGATCAACGTGATTTTTCACAGGCATATAGTACTCGACGAGTTCTACACATTAAATGGTTCAGATTTTCAAAACGGGACCCGTGGTGGGCCCCCACAGGCCCAGCAGCACCGTCCAGTCCGATTACGGACTGGACCAAAGCCAGAGCCTTAATTTTTGTCAATCTCATCAACATAGTTAAACGAAAGGATAATACTAAAACTTAACTTAAATACTAAGGATTGATTATCAAAATTGAAAGTAAAAAGACAGTGAGATTTTAATAAAAATATGAACTTTCTTATACTTTTAAATGGTAAATGCTAACAGGTGCTTTCTATGGAATGTTTTAATGTTAAAAAGTGTGTACAATATGTGTTAGAAATACTGAAACAAGATTTATGATCGAATCTCACGAAAATTAAATATTTCAAATCTTGGGATTGTTGGAGGTTTACCTGTTCATAATTTCAAAGTCCCGCGATTAGTTGAGGTGTGCGTAAACTGACCCGTACACTCGGTTATCGAAAAAAAAAAAAACTCCTAAACATTAGTTATTCAAATTATAAGAGAGATTTTACTCTTTTTTTTTTTTTTTTAACAATCAAGCAGGGATAAAACAATGTTTTGGATAATTACAAATACACTCTCTAAGGTTTATTTAAAATTGCCCCATATAATTTGAAAAATTAAAAATACTCTCTGGTCATAATTTTTTATTTAACAGAATTAATTGAAAAAATTATTAAAAATTTATGTAAATTATTAATTAAAGTAAATATCTAATATCATTAAAACAAAATTAATTGAATTGATGATTTATAAATAAAAATGACTATTTATTATGAAATTAGAAATTTCAAAGGGTGATATGTAATTTTCAAAATTACGTAAAGCAATTTATATTTTTAAACAAATCTCAGTAAATATATTTATAATTTTATTTTATTTTATTTTATATATATAGTAAAACTTAAATCAAAACAAGAAGGGTAATAAAAGTGGTAATAAAACTAACCCATTAGTCTTTGCCAATTTATTCCACCAATTGCGAAATCGTCTTTGAACATGAATGTCAAAGCTGAACTCCAGCTCACTCACAACCAACGAATTTATTATTGTCTTGGCTGTCGGAAACGTAAGAGAAGGGCCAATAAATATGAAAAATCAGGGTAGATTTGGAAATTAGTTTACCTTCAAAATACAATTGGGGTAAATTACATTAAGAGTAATTCTACTTATATCATGAAATGGACTCTTTGGTCGCGTTTGTTTGGTGGATTGGATTAAATGAGATTATTAGGGAGAAAATGGTTAGTAAAGAGATTGTTAATGTGGAGATTGTTAGTAAGGGGATTAAGTAAAAGTGGATTTATTTTGATTATAGTGGGAGAAATGGTTAGTGATGGGATTGTTAAATTATTTTTATATAAAATAAAAAAATATATATTTTTATATTAAAAAAATTCTAAAACAAATATATAAAAAATTTACAAATAATAGGCTATACTTGGATAAAAAAAAAAAAAAAATACACTTATTTTTTCAATCCCCTCACTATTTTTTTAATCCTATCCTTTCCCAGGGAAAGCTAAACCCACTATCGTATATCATTGACAATCTCATTGGACTAATAGTCCAGTAGAGTATAAGGCTTACCAAATAAGCCATAGGTGAGGTGGCCTCACTAGCAATCCAATCCCCTCAATGAGTCCGCCAAACAAATATGCCCTTTACACTCATTTTTTTTTTTTTTACAATTTTTCTATAAATCATTTTTTCTCATTACAATTATCATAATACCAAATCTATCCTTATCTTTCCAAACCCAAACCCTAGCCTCCACCCCCAAACACTACCTCACCACTGTCGCCGCTCTAACATCAAACACCAGCAACCACCCTTCTTGTCATTTCTAACCACCACAACCCTCTTCTCCCCTCTTACTTTTTTTCTTCTTCCTCCGACAACTGCAGGCCTCTTTTTCTTCTTTCTCCGATCACCATCATGCAATCCTTCGCCATTGCAGCCACCATCTCTCTGTCGCCAACCACCATTTTCACAATCCCTTACCATCACAACCACACCCTAGGGTTCTCTCTCTCTCTCTCTCTCTCTCTCTCTCTCTCTCTCTTGTTTTCGTAATAGTGGAACATGGTGGCTCTGGTTCATGATAAGGTTAAGAAGCTCAACGGAAAAGGGAAGTGCGAAGCATGGTTTGGTTGCGATGGGGCGACAGTTAGAGAGAAAAAAAAGAAGAGAGGGGAGAGGAGGCAACGGTGGAGTTTGATGTCGGAGGTGGCAGAAGAAACAAAGGCATCACCAGCGATAGGAATGGGGTCATTGGCAGTAATGACAATGGTGGTGGCCGGCAGAGATTTTGGTGAAAAGTTAGGGGTAAGAAATTAGGGTTAGAGTTTGGAGAGGTCTTTTTAGTAATTTTAGACAGGGATAAAAGTGTAATAATTTGTTTTGAAAATATAAGGTGTAATGAGTTGTTTTTGTTGCCTAAGTAGAATTTCTCTTATATTCACCTCTCATGATTTAAAATATATATATGTATATATAATTGGTTCTACACTTTTGAGATAATTACACTAATCTCTTTTAAGATTTTAATTAACATAACAATTAGGCACATTTTTAATCAATAACCTATTAGTCATATGAATAAATAAATAAATAAATAATATGCTATCATCTTTTTTCCACTAAAATGCATATTATCTTTATTTATTTTAGTTTCTACCCACTATTTACATTAGTTTCGATCGTTTAGTCTTACTAAAAGAAAGGTTAGTGTAATTATGTAAAAAATATCGAGTAATCTGTGGAGTGAAATGTTTTGGGCGTAACACCTCTCCCACTAAAGGGGAGAACGGTTGAGATCTTCACTCACCAAAAACCGATGTCATTTTGGTGAGGGAAAACCAAAAAGACAAATAAATTATTTATTATCGAAATGCAAGAGAGAGAGAGGGAGAGAGAGAGAGAGAGAGAGAGAGAGAGAGAGAGAGAGAAGCTCCTCATCCTTGGCATCATTGGGGCATCCCCAGCCAACCTCTTCTTCTCAACCTCCTTCTTTCCGTCGTCCGTCGTCTATCGTCAGCCATCCGCCATCCGCCACCCCATCCTTTTCTCCTTTTCATCCCCTTCTTCTTCTTCTTACTCCTCTCCTAAAACCCTCATCGCTAGTGGGCCTTCATCTCCAGCCAACCTCTTCCTCATTTCTTTCTCTTGCCATCCGCGGGCATTCTCTTATCTTGATCTTCCTCTTCCTCTTCCTCATTCTTTTCTTTTTCTTCTGTTGATCACAACCAACCTCACCTAGATTGCGACCCAACGCTGCTACCATCACTGTCTACTATTGCTGCCATTACAGCTCTAAAAATCATAGATCTAGGGTTCAAGTTTTAGAAGAAGAGGAGAAGAAGAGAACAAGCAGACAGCGGAGAAAATGGAGAGAAGGGTTTCGGGAGACCCACCACCTACATTGCCATTGCCATCACTGCTCTCTAAAAACCCTAGATCTAGGGTTAGAGTTTTGGAAGAAGAGGAGGAAGATGAGAAAGAATAAGAAGAAGATGATGATGAAGAAAAAGAAAAAAATGAGGATAAGGAAAGAAAGAGGCGGTGGACGATAGACGACGGACGATAGAAAAAAGGAGGATGAGAGGAAGAGGCTGGCTGGAAATGGCCCAGCAGTGCCAGCGAGGATGAGCTTCTCTCTCTCTCTCTCTCTCTCTCTCTCTCTCTCTCTCTCTCGCATTTCGATCTGAAATAAAGAAATTTTTTTATGTGGTTTTCTTTACCAAAACAACATCGTTTTGAAAAGGGAAGATCTCAGCCATTCGCTCTTTTCGTTGGGACAAGTGTCATGCCCAAACCAATTCACTCCACCAATTCACTCTAGAGGATCCTTGCACGTCAAAAACATAAGAGAAGGGCCAATAAATATGAAAATCAAGGGTAAATTTGGAAAGTAAAATATATACACACATATATATATATATTTGTTATCACATGTTATTTTTATCTATTTATAGCACCAAAGTATTGAACAAAATGTAATTTGGGTAAATTACATTCACTTCTCATGAATTTTAAAATATATATATAATTAGTTTCACACTTTTGAAATAATTATGCTGACCTTATTTGAAATTTTAATTAATATAACAATTAAGCTTAATCAATAATTTATTAGTATGTTATCATCTTTTTTCTAATAAAATGTATATTATCTTTATTTATTTTACTTTCTATCCACTATTTACATTAGTTTCGATCATCTTAGTCTTACAAAAATGGAGGCCAATCTAATTATGTAAAAAAATGTGAGAGTAACTGTTTTTTTTCAAACCTGAGGGGGAAGTGAGAGTAATTTACCCATATATTTATTTTGAGTAAATTACTATAGCGACCCCGGGTCTATACCCGACTGTCATGGTAATCTGGATTCGAATCTTATTGTTTGATGCTGCCGGTTGTGTCTTTCTTCCTTACATCTTTTAAATTTGAGTTTTGGAATGACTTGAGCGTGTTTAGAACAGGTTGGTTGCCTTTCGGTCTAGAATCTTGTTGCCCAGAATTTCGGTCTTTTGCTCGAGCGGACCTTCTTGCGCTCGAGCGGAGTTTGTCATCTTTCAGTATCGGGTGTCTCTGCAAAAGTGCTGCAAGAGTGTTTTTCACGCTCGAGCAACGTTTCTTACGCTCGAGCGTGTCTGGGCTCGAGCGGCCCTTATGGCGCTCGAGCGGCTGTCTGCTATCTGTGAAATACTGGACGGGTGAAATCCACGCTCGAGCGGTTCTCATTGCACTCGAGCGAGTTGTTGTTGTTGTGTCTGACGCTCGAGCGTGAAACTATCCGCTCGAGCGGACTTCGCGTATATCAGATCGTAAAAGTGACTTTTTACATAACTTTTTCATCTCTTTTTCATCCAAACCCTAAGTTGAGAGCTTCTCTCTCTCTCTCTCTCTCTCTCTCTCTCTCTCTATATATATATATATATATTTGACCTAGATCTAGTGATCTTCGCACCCTTCTTCCTTAGACAAAAAGATTGAGCTCTTCAAGATCTTCATTTCTATCCAAGAAGAAGTGAGTTTGGCCATTGTTGGAAGCTTCACCTTTGTCTAGCCCTTCTCCTTGGACTTCTACTTTGAGGTAGGGAATTCTAGAGTTATATATATATGTTTTGCTACAAAATGTTGAATTTAAGTTGCTTTGATGTAGTTGTGTTAGTCTTAAATTTTGCACTAAATGAAGAGAGAGAAAGAGGGTTTTCAAATTGGGTTTCTAAAATTTCAAATTATTTTGTTCTTCCTAAGGGACTCTCTTTCCATTTGACTCATAAGATGTGATTTGGGTTAGTCTTCACCTTAAAATGGTTAAATGTTAGATTTTTTATAAAAGCCCTAGAAATTGGGGGATTTTGAAAACACATGGAAATATTTATGAAATTCCTTACTATTTTGTATTTATGATAATGGGTGAGATGATATTATTGCAAAGTTGTTAAAAATGTTGAAAGATTATGTTGTTAGGAGTGATGAATGATTTTGTATCATATTTATGAAACTTCGTAAGATCTTGAAATTGCGTTGAGAACATTGTTTGCCTTGAGGGGATTATTGTTGTAAATTGTTGTTGTGAGGAATGGTGAGCACATGGGGCATATTGTGAAATGACTTGAAGGGAAGAAATGAGAAATGATTAATTGATATTGTTGTAGAGATATTTTGAGAATAGTAAGTTATTGCATCATATTTCAATTTACTATTATCATTGTGCACCTTGACATGTTTTGGAAAGACATTTATAATGAGAATGATGGAAATGTGTAAAAGGTAAATACGTTGGTAAGTCCGGATAGTAGGTGTAGATGAATTTGATAAGTTGGCCTGAGTGTCCAAGATGAAAGACCCAAAAGTCGCGCGGATAGGTGTCGAGCCTTCCGGTTAATACTGGTAAAAGTGACAGTTTTGTAGTACTCGTAGAGTCTACTTGCAGACATTGGCCTAGGGAATTACCAGTGTCGTATTTACCGTCCCTATTGATTAATGATTGGAAGTTTTGGTAAAAATGTTGAGCTTTGTAAATAAATGTCGGGAAGATAGAACTTCTAAATGTGCATGAAATGGACTTTCTTATAAAGGTGCATGGCATGGCATTAGCAATTGCATTGTTTTAAAGAGTATGCATAACTGTATATACTTTGTAAGAATTCTCTACTGGGCTTTGTGCTCACCCCTATGGGTTTTGGTGCAAGTAAAGATGTGGCGATTCAGCCAAACTGAGGGCGTGGATATTTTGAGAAGAGTACTTTACTCTTTTATTTTATTATTATTATTATTTTTTTTTTGTGATATTCTTTTGAGCCAAGGGCTAATGTGTATGGGTTGCAGAAACCATTTTTGTGTAACCAGGTTTATGCCTTGGAAGATGTAAGCCCTTAAGGGCATTGTATTGTTTTGAGAGTGGATGCTTTACATGCTATAGATTCATATGTTTTGTATCGATGAATGTATACCCGCATGTAAAACCTTTGTAAGGACTCTTCATTAATTATGTAAAGATGGGCAGATTATTGTTATTGTTGAGTAAATGTTGATTACTTGTGGGTAGTTCATGTCAAATTATTTCGGGGCGTTATAATTTGGTATCAGAGCTACCAGGTTTGAATACTTGGGGCTTGCGGGAAGTGGTCGTTATACCACAATGGGTTCATTTCGCATGACTAGTTTTTTGTGATTATGTGACAGCATGTTTATGTGACTATATGGGTATGGGATTAAACTTTTGCAATGTTATTTGTGCCTATTAGTTTCCTTGAGATCTTATTAGAAGGGTACTTGATCAATACTCATTCTACTAAGAATTCTTGGTTTCTCATGGGACAAATTTCATCACTAAAGGATAATTCGTATATGTTTATGTGACTAAGGTGCTTATGTGGAGTTAATTAAATTGTTTGTGTGGTGGCTTTAGCCTAACGTGGGAAGTTAGTGGCGAGCACATTTGGAATCATGTGCTTAATTATTTCCCTTGTCTCTCAATTAGGATGTCAGGAAGAGTTCGAACTTGAGGTGATAGGGGTGGAAGGCGAGGTCGAGGTTGTCGGGGTGTGTTTGAGGTGCCGGTCCAAGAGGTCTCGGTACAAGAAGAGGGTTTAGGCCAAGCCGACATGGCCGAACAAGTGGGGCAAGCGAAAGTGCCGGGGCAAATCGGCCAAGCCGCATTGAGGGCCCTGGCCCGGGAGATGGCGGGGGCTTTGAGGGAGTCCATGAACATTTTGCGGGCGGAGACCCAAGCGAGGGAGAATGTTGCGGAGACTAGAGCTAGCTTCCTCAGGAGGGAGTTTTTAAGGGCCAAGCCGGATGAGTTCCATGGCGGCCTCGATCCAAGGAAGGCGGACGAATGGTTGGAACAAACTGTGAAGACCTTTGATATGCTTCACATAGAGGATGGGGAGTTGAGGGTGACCCTTGCTAGTTATTACCTCAAAGGTGACGTTGGCCAATGGTGGAAGTATGCAAAGGGCCGGATAGCACCAACATGGGAGGCATTTGTAGGGGCTTTCCAGGACAAGTACCTACCACCCACTGTTAGGGAGAGGTTGAGGCAGGAGTTCAAGGACCTTAAGCAACTGAACATATCAGTGGCCGAGTTTGAAGCGGCCTTTTCCAATTTGTCCCGGTTTGCACCGGAATTGGTAGCGACGGAGGAGCGTCGTTGCTTCGAGTTTGAGCAAAGGTTGAAAACCAAGATCTTGTATAAGGTAGCCGGGAACATGGTCCGTGAGTATGATCACCTTGTGGAGGCGGCTGCACATGTGGAGATTATTGTGGAGGTCGAGGAGGAGAGACAATAGAACTCGAGGTCTAGGGGCCAAGGATCTTAGGGGGACTATAGGCCCAACAAGAAGAGTAAGAGCACTTTTTCATCTAAGTTCCAGCCACAGCAATCTAGATCCACCTTTCCCTTGCCTAGTACGAGCTCGGGAAGGAGTGCACCGAGTGGGTTTTCTTACTTCAAATGTGGCCAGCTGGGTCACAAGGCCTTTGCATGTCCGCAGAAGGGAGGAGGATAGCAGATGTTGCCACCACCACCACCTAACTGATCCCAGAGCCAATCCCAGTCTCAGAGTAGGGAGCAGGGACCTACTTGTTTCCAGTGTGGTCAGTCAGGGCACATGAAGAGAGCTTGCCCATAGTTGGGAGGTGCATCTGGCACATCCGGGTTGAGGCAGACCCAGAGTCATCAGCAGACCCATTCAGTCCAGACTTTGAGAGTCCACCAGGGAGCCGTTTCGGCTCAATCAGTACAGCAAGCCCATGCTCAGAGGGATGAGCAGGTTGACCAGAGGCCACAGGGACGCGTGTATGCTGTTACAGTGCCAGAACAGTTGCCAGGACCTTTGGTTGTAAGAGCTACATTTATTCTGTGTAATTCTTTGGCCAATGTGTTGATAGATACGGGTGCGTCTCATTCATTCATATCTGCTGCATTCACATCTGTATTGGGCTTAGAGATAGTACAGCTAGTGTCTCCACTCAGAGTTGAGTCACCAATCGGGGGTACAGTTGACTTAGACCGGGTGTCACGACCCGCTCCCTGTACCCAAGGGTTAAGCATCGTGATGGCCAGTAACCGAGTTTACCTCCGGCCAAATCTTTAAACAAATTAATAAACGCAAGCGGAAGAAATATTTAAATAAGATTACGAAAATAATAATTGGAGTTTCTATTTTTATTACAAAATATATTGACCAAAAAGGCCGATATTTACATATAAAAAATACATCAATAAAAGTGCTTTGTGCCTACCCCACACGCTGGTCCTGACATGTCACCTGAAAGTGGTAAAAAAAAACTATAAACACATGGCAGGGTGAGAAATATTATACTGAGAGCATAAGGGCATAAAATTCACCATGGATCGTTATTGGCTAAAAGAGCTTGATATATAACATACATAGTACGGAAATCATTTGGCATATACCTCGGATCACGTAATAGGGAAATCACTATACAACCATAATCATGGTACATCACTAAGTGCCAAGCACTACACTGGTTAATGGATCCACGACAAACATTGGATCAAAGAGTGGTCAATCACTAAGCCAATAGTTATTTAAGTCCCCCAATGTGTGGGACTCCCATGGTGGTGTTCACAAAACATATTTTCATATAAGGTCATAGCCAAATATTCTTTAAAAGCAAAACAAACATATCCATGGGTTTCACTTTAAGCAAATAAGGTTCAGAAAATAAACTACGTAACTGAAATCTTTATAAAATATAACTTTTATTAATATACTAATAAAACATACTTGTATAAAACAGATTTGGTAAGTCAAAACATACGTAAAATATATTTTGGTAACTCAAGGTATAATATAACTCACCTTAACTTTAATACCTTACTATTTCTTTCCACTATCAAAGATCTTCTTAGCTTCCACGAATTTTTCCTCTATTTTCTTCCTCTCTTTCTCTCTTCTTTCTTTCTTCCTTTCTCTTCCTTTTCTTTTTCTTTCTTTCTTTCCTGGTCTTCTTTTCTTTCCTTTCCTTCTTACTGAGTCAACTGCTCCCCCATTTATACAAATTCAATTCGTGAGTCCCAAGCCAACTGCCACGTGTCACTTTCTTATTAATCTTTATTAATTCAAGCATATCCAAACTTAACTTAATTATTTATTTGTATTTTGGCCCCTAAATTTTTTTTAATAATTATATTATTTTACAAAATTACGCATAATAATATATAATAAATTATATATTTTCTGAACTGAGATTAAATAATATTAGTATAAATTCTACAGAATAATTAAAAATCTGGGTTGTTACAATCTTCCCTCCTTTTGAAATTTCATCCTCAAAATTTGTTATATGTACAAACTATCCGTTGCGCACTCTGATAAATATGTATTAGATGATTAATCTGATAGAAATAGTACCTCAAAAAAAAACTTTACCAAAAACCACTCACTATCTACTGGTCAAAAATTAGTTTGGGCCAAAATGAGGAATAATGGGTGACTTTAAAAACTTTTCACTCGTATTGTTTATGATAAAAATAAATGGAAATAAAATGAGACCACAATGACAGAATCATATGTGAGAGTTGAAAAAAACTTGAGATGAACTTTTCATTAATTAGAAATAATTTCAAAATTAGTATTTTTAAAATTTGAACCCACTTTTAAAAAGGCGATTTTTTTTTTTTTGAATACTAAATTAGAATTTATGTATATTTAATTATATTATAATTTTTTTTGTGGGTGTTTGACATCTTTTGTTTCTTTTTCATTCGTAAATTATATCTAATACCCTTCACAAATTATGCACACAAAAAAAATTAATATATATATATATAATTATAGAAAATTATAATATAATTAAATCGACGAACTAAATATAATATTTAGGTACTAATTACCCGCTATCCCACTTCATAAATATGCATGTGTCCTATGCTCCAATAATGAATTTTTTTTTTCTAAACCATTGCTCTGATACCATTTGTCACGACCCGCTCCACGTACCCAAGGGTTAAGCATCGTGATGGCCAGTAACCGAGGTTACCTCCGGTCAAATCTTTAAACAAATTAATAAACGCAAGCGGAAGAAATATTTAAATAAGGGTACTAAAATAATCATTGGAGTTTCTATTTTTATTACAAAATATATTGACCAAAAAGGCCGATATTTACATATAAAAAATACATCAATAAAAGTGCTTTGTGCCTAGCCCATACGCTGGTCCTGACATGTCACCTGAAAGTGGTAAAAAAACTATAAGCACATGGCAGGGTGAGAAATATTATACTAAGAGCATAAGGGTATAAAATTCACCATGGATCGTTATTGGCTAAAAGAGCTTGATATATAACATACATAGTACGGAAATCATTTGGCATATACCTCGGATCACGTAATAGGGAAATCACTATACAACCATAACCACGGTACATCACTAAGTGCCAAGCACTACACTGGTCAATGGATCCACGACAAACACTGGACCACAGAGTGGTCAATCACTAAGCCAATGGTTATTTAAGTCCCCTAAGGCGTGGGACTCCCGTGGTGGTGTTCACAAAACATATTTTCATATAAGGTCATAGCCAAATATTCTTTAAAAGCAAAACAAACATATCCATGGGTTTCACTTTAAGCAAATAAGGTTCAGAAAATAAACTACGTAACTGAAATCTTTATAAAATATAACTTTTATTAATATACTAATAAAACATACTTGTATAAAACAGATTTTGGTAAGTCAAAACATACGTAAAATACATTTTGGTGACTCAACGTATAATATAACTCACCTTAACTTTAATACCTTACTATTTCTTTTCACTATCAAAGATCTTCTTAGCTTCCACGAATTTTTCCTCTATTTTCTTCCTCTCTTTCTCTCTTATTTCTTTCTTCCTTTCTCTTCCTTTTCTTTTTCTTTCTTTCTTTCCTGGTCTTCTTTTCTTTCCTTTCCTTTCCTTCTTACTGAGTCAACTTCTCCCCCATTTATACAAATTCACTTCGTGAGCCCCAAGCCAACTGCCACGTGTCACTTTCTTATTAATCTCTATTAATTCAAGCATATCCAAACTTAACTTAATTATTTATTTGTATTTTGGCCCCTAAATTTTTTTTAATAAATATATTATTTTACAAAATTACGCATAATAATATATAATAAATTATATATTTTCTGAACTGAGATTAAATAATATTAGTATAAATTCTACAGAATAATTAAAAATCTGGGTTGTTACACCGGGGGTGTCGTGACTGTGAGATAGAGGTTGCCGGGCGTAGACTCTCGTTTGCTTTTGTGTTGTTAGACATGTCGAGTTTTGACGTCATCTTGGGCATGGATTGGTTGTCTTCGTATCTGGCGGTGATAGATTGTTTTCGTCGGAGGGTCACAGTATGCACCTCGGGTAGGGGTTGTTTTTATTTTCTAGGAGACAAGGTTGATCGGGTTCTCTCGCCGGTATCTGATCCTCGTAGCAAGAATGAGCTTAGCGGTCTTCTAACTACTCTTTTGGATAGTGAGAGTGACAGGACTCAAGTTGAGTTGCCAAGGGTAGTGTGGGAATACCCGGATGTGTTTCTCGAGGACCTTACCAGTTTGCCACCCCACTGGAAGGTTGAGTTCACCATCGACTTAGTACCGGGAACGACACCAATTTCTATGGCGCCGTATAGATTTACACCTACGGAGTTGCATGAGTTGAAGATTGAACTCCAAGAGCTTTTAGATAAGGGCTTCATTCGCCCTAGTACGTCGCCTTGGGGAGCGCCAGCTCTCTTTGCGAAGAAGAAGGACGGGTCGTTACGGTTGTATATCAACTACCGCAAGTTGAACCGAGTCACTGTCAAGAACAAATACCCTTTACCCAGGATAGACGACTTGTTTGATCAACTTAGAGGGCCTTGTTGCTTTTCAAAGATAGACTTGAGGTCGGGGTACCATCAATTGAGAGTCCGGGAACAGGACATCCAGAAAACAGCCTTTCGTACGCATTATGGCCACTACGGGTTCCTAGTAATGCCATTTGGGTTGACTAACGCACCGGCTTCTTTTATGGATTTGATGAACCGAATATTTAGGGAGTACTTGGATCGTTTTGTGGTCATCTTCGTAGACGACATTCTTATCTATTCGACCTCCGGGGAGGAACATGAGACTCATTTAAGGATTATGCTTGACTTGCTTAGGGAGCATCAGTTGTATGCCAAATTTGAGAAGTGTGAGTTTTGGCTCACCGAGGTGAAGTTTTTGGGCCACGTCGTGTCAAGAGAGGGAGTAACAGTAGATTCCTCGAAGATAGATTCTGTGCAAGATTGGGAGCAACCTAAGAATGTCTTTGAGATTCGGAGTTTCTTGGGGTTGACGGGATACTATCGCCGATTTGTAAGAGATTTCTCTAGATTAGCCGCGCCTTTGACTAGATTGACTAGAAAGGGGGTTAAATTTGTGTGGAGTGAGGCTTGTGAGAAATCCCTCCAGGAGCTCAAAACTAGATTGACCACAGCACCGGTATTGATCATTCCGGAGAGAGGACTGGGGTATACTGTCTTTTGTGATGCGTCTCGGGATAGGCTTGGTTGTGTTTTGATGCAAGAGGGAAAGGTTGTAGCGTATGGCTCCCGACAGTTGAAAACTCATGAGAAGAATTACCCTACCCATGACCTAGAATTAGCCACAGTAGTCTTTGCCTTGAAGATTTGGAGGCATTATTTGTATGGCGAGAAGTTTGAGGTTTTCTCCGACCATAAGAGCTTGAGATATTTGTTTTCCCAAAAAGATTTAAATTTGCGTCAATGGAGGTGGATGGAATTTTTATAAGAGTATGATTTTGAGTTACACTATCACTCGGGGAAGGCCAATGTAGTGGCTGACGCCTTAAGCCGAAAAAATGTGAGTAGTTTGGTGAGTGTGGCCATTCGGGAGTGGGATATGTTGCGTGAAGTTGGCAAGTTTGAATTGCAATTGAATGAGTTCGAAGGGGGGTGCAACATTGTTTAGTATGAGTGCTCAACCTGTTTTGATTAGCAAAGTTATAGAAGCATAACAAGGGGATCGGGAAGTAGAGTTAATTCAAGATAGGATCTCTAACGGGAAGGAAGAAAAGGGTTTGAATATTCACTCAGACCAGAGTATACGCTATCTAGACCGTTTATTTGTGCCTGAATCTTGTAGAGAGGAAGTGCTTCGGGAATTCCATCACTCACGCCTTGTGGTACATCCGGGAGGTACCAAAATATATCAAGACCTTAGCCGTCAGTTTTGGTAGAGGGTTATGAAACGGGATGTCGCGTCCTTTGTGTCTAAGTGCCTTACTTGTCAACAAGTGAAGGCCGAACACCAGAGACCAGCGGGTTTGTTACAACCCTTACCAATAGCCGAGTGGAAGTGGGAACACGTGACCATGGACTTTGTAGTTGGGCTTCCTAGAATGCAGCGGGGCAATGATGCCATTTGGGTAATTGTTGATAGGTTGACTAAGTCCACACACTTCATTCCTATACGAACTAACGACTCAGTTGAGCACCTGGCGGAGTTGTATGTTAGGGAGATAGTTCGGCTTCATGGAGTGTCGGTCACCATTGTATCGGATAGGGATCCTCGTTTTACCGCCCGGCTGTGGCAAAGCCTTCAAGAGGCATTGGGAACCAAGTTAACCTTTAGCACTGCTTATCACCCTCAAACTGATGGGCAGTCGGAACACACCATTCAGATTTTAGAGGACATGCTTAGAGCTTGTGTCCTAGATTTCAAGAGGTCTTGGGAGAGGCATTTACCGTTGATCGAATTCGCCTACAACAACAGTTATTAGGCTAGCATTGAGATGGCACCGTTTGAGGCCTTGTATGGCCAACCTTGTAGGTCACCCGTTTGTTGGGCCGAGGTAGGTGATGCACCATTGTTGGGACCGGAGATTGTTAGGGAAACTATCGAGAAAGTTGCACTCATTCGGAAGAGATTAGCCACGGCCCAAAGCGGACAAAAGAGTTACGCCGATAAGAGGAGGCGACCCTTATCCTTTAATGTGGGTGATCACGTGTTTCTTAAGATCTCTCCTAGGAGAGGTTTAATGAGGTTTGGCAAAAGCGGGAAGTTGTCTCCAAAGTTCATTGGGCCTTTCGAGATATTGGAGAGAATCGGAGAAGTGGCATATCGGTTAGCTTTACCGCCACAACTTTCTAGGGTTCACAATGTGTTTCATGTGTCTATGCTTTGGAAGTACGAACCCGACCCTTCTCATGTGTTAGATTGGATCGAATTAGAGGTGGATGAGGATGCCTCCTACGAAGAGCGACCGGTTCAAATTCTAGATACTCGGGAACAAGTATTACGAGGCAAAACCATACCGTTAGTGAAGGTGTTGTGGAGGCACTATGGGGTCGAGGAAGCAACTTGGGAAAGGGAGGCGGAAGTCCGCTCCAAGTATCCGGATTTGTTTGAGCATGTTTAGTTGATTTGATTTAAATTGTAATGTTTCCTTATGGTGAGTGGGTAATGTGTTAAATTGATGATCAAAGGTTGTTGTATGTGTTGTCAAATTGAGTATGAGGACGTGTAGACATGATGTTTTGCTATGGATGCCTTATTTTATATGTCTTGTATAAGCATGTATGATTTTGATGAAATGATGATGAAAGGAACGATATATGATAATTGAATATAAATGTTACGACTTGAGAATGTGGTCGAATTGATTAAAATTGCTACAACTTTGGTTTGGTGTCTTGTTTAAATTTCGGGGACAAAATTTCCTATGGTGGGGAGGTTATAGCGACCCCGAGTCTCTACCTGACTGTCATGGTATTCTGGATTCGAATCTTGTTGTTTGATACTGCCCGTTGTGTCTTTCTTCCTTACATCTTTTGAATTTGAGTTTTGGAATGAATTGAGCGTGTTTAGAATAGGTTGGTTGCCTTTCGGTCTAGAATCTTGTTACCCAGAATTTCGGTCTTCCGCTCGAGCGGGCCTTCTTGCGCTTGAGCGGAGTTTGTCATCTTTCAGTATCGGGTGTCTCTGCAAAAGTGCTGCAAGAGTGTTTTTCACGCTTGAGCGGCGTTTCTTACGCTCGAGTGTGTCTGGGCTCGAGCGGCCCTTATGGCGCTCGAGCGGCTGTCTGCTATCTGTGAAATACTGGATGGGTGAAATCCACGCTCGAGCGGTTCTCTTTGCGCTCGAGTGAGTTATTGTTGTTGTGTCTGACGCTCGAGCGTGAAACTATCCGCTCGAGCGGACTTCGCGTATATCAGATTGTAAAAGTGACTTTTTACATAACTTTTTCATCTCTTTTTCATCCAAACCCTAAGTTGAGAGCTTCTCTCTCAGAGATACTCTCTCTCTCTATATATATATATATATATTTGACCTAGATCTAGTGATCTTCTCACCCTCCTTCCTTTGACAAAAAGATTGAGCTCTTCAAGATCTTCATTTCTATCCAAGAAGAAGTGGGTTTGGCCATTGTTGGAAGCTTCACCTTTGTCTAGCCCTTCTCCTTGGACTTCTACTTTGAGGTAGGGAATTCTAGAGTTATACATATATGTTTTGCTACAAAATGTTGAATTTAAGTTGCTTTGATGTAGTTGTGTTAGTCTTAAATTTTGCACTAAATGAAGAGAGAGAAAGAGGGTTTTCAAATTGGGTTTCTAAAATTTCAAATTATTTTGTTCTTCCTAAGGGACTCTCTTTCCATTTGACTCATAAGATGTGATTTGGGTTGGTCTTCACCTTAAAATGGTTAAATGTTAGATTTTTTATAAAAGCCCTAGAAATTGGGGGATTTTGAAAACACATGGAAATATTTGTGAAATTCCTTACTATTTTGTATTTATGATAATGGGTGAAATGATATTATTGCAAAGTTGTTAAAAATGTTGAAAGATTATGTTGTTGGGAGTGATGAATGATTTTGTATCATATTTACGAAACTTCATAAGATCTTGAAATTGCGTTGAGAACATTGTTTGCCTTGAGGGTATTATTGTTGTAAATTGTTGTTGTGAGGAATGGTGAGCACATGGGGCATTTTGTGAAATGACTTGAAGGGAAGAAATGAAAAATGATTAATTGATATTGTTGTAGAGATATTTTGAGAATGGTAAATTATTGCATCATATTTCAATTTACTATTATCATTATGCACTTTGACATGTTTTGGAAAGACATTTATAATGAGAATGATGAAAATGTGTAAAAGATAAATACGTTAGTAAGTCCGGATAGAAGGTGTAGATGAATTTGGTAAGTTGGCCTGAGTGTCCAGGGTGAAAGACCCGAAAGTCGCGCGGATAGGTGTTGAGCCTTCCGGTTAATACCGGTAAAAATGACAGTTTTGTAGTACTCGTAGAGTCTACTTGCAGTTATCGGCCTAGGGAATTACCAGTGTCATATTTACCACCCCTATTGATTAATGATTGAAAGTTTTGGTAAAAATGTTGAGCTTTGTAAATAAATGTTGGGAAGATAGAACTTTTAAATGTGCATGAAATGGACTTTCTTATAAAGGTGCATGGCATGACATTAGCAATTGCATTGTTTTAAAGAGCATGCATAACTGTATATACTTTGTAAGAATTCTCTACTGGACTTTGTGCTCACCCCTATGAGTTTTGGTGTAGGTAAAGATGTGGTGATCCCGCCGAATTGAGGGTGTGGATATTTTGAGAAGAGTACTTTATTCTCTTTTTTTTGTTTTTTTTTTTTTTGTGATATTCTTTTGAGCCAAGGGCTAATGTGTATGGGTTGTAGAAACCATTTTTGTGTAACCAGGTTTATGCCTTGGAAGATGTAAGCCCTTAAGGGCATTGTATTATTTTGAGAGTGGATGCTTTACATGCTATAGATTCATATGTTTTGTATCGATGAATGTATACCCGCATGTAAAACCTTTGTAAGGACTCTTCATTAATTATGTAAAGATGGGCAGATTATTGTTATTGTTGAGTAAATGTTGATTACTTGTGGGTAGTTCATGTCAAATTATTTCGGGGCGTTACAATTACACTATCACCTTTGAGGTCTGAAAAAAAGTATAAAAATTTTCATAATTTTGGTATAATTAGATTGACTTTCCTCTTAAGAATAAAGGGTCTAAAATTAATGCAAATGATATGAAAATATAAAGACTAATATGATAAAAGAGATGATAACATTATTCTTTCATCAGCATGACTAACGAATTTTTTATTTAAATAACAATTGTCCTTAATTACTTAGCATAACTATATTGGATTCTCTTAAAATTTTAATTTAAATAACACTTATCCTATTTTCATCAAAAATTGTTGATATTATTAATTAAAAAACATATTATTATATCTTTTATATTGAAATTTATATTCTTACATCTTTATACCATCTGTATTAATTCTAGTGCCTTGAATTTCACTAAAATGAAGGTTTGCACAATTAAATATCTATACTATATATTAAGCAAAATGGGGTTTTTAACCCCAAACCTTGTGGGAGCTCCAATCTCCCAATCTAAATTTCCTGATTTTTTGATTTAAAAAAAAAAATCTTAGCATTTATTAACATCTCCCAACTCCCAAGTCTTACCCTCATAATAACACTTTAATGCATTAAGAACAAGCATAAAAAAAATTCTTTGAAATTCAACACATAAAAATTTCTTGAAAAGTCCCAACACATATGATTATTATCCCTCATAATAACACCTTAATGCATTAAGAACAAACATAAAAAAAATTTCATGAAAAGTCCAACACATATGATTATTATCAAAATATTAAACTTTAATATAATATAATAAAAAAAAGACATTTAATTCCTTAAAAAGTCCAAAACATATGATTATTATCAAAATATTAAATTTTAATATAATATAAAAAAAGGAAAAAAAGAAGACATTGAAAAAAAAAAAAAAACATTTAAAAATCACAATTCACATATATAGATAATTGTAAACACAATAAAATAGGAGGGCATTCATGTCTACACGTTTTTTTTATAAGATCTCCTCAATTATAATAAGATAGCACTTTATTTCTCTCATCTTATAATCTATATATATTATTATATATTATCTATATAAAAGGGGATTTTTAACCTCCAAGGCCTGTGAGAGCTTCAATATCTCAATCTGAATTTTTTAAATTTTTATTTTTTATTTAAAAAAAAATCTCAACATTTATTGATTTGGTCAAAATCCCCTGATGAGCATTTATTAAATTTTTTTAATCCACACGTTTTTCCACATGCCTGTATTTATTGATTTGGTCAAAATCTCCTAATCAACATTTAAAATATCATCATACAAATAATTATAGATACAATCTATGTATAGTTACTGCAGTACCCTTTTCAACTTCTCCCATACACTATGGTTAGTGATAAGATTTCCACATGCCTGTATTTATTGATTTGGTCAAAATCCCTTAATCAGCATTTAAAATCCCATCATACAAATAATTATAAATACAATCCATGTATAGTTACTGCAGTACCCTTTTCAACTTCTCCCATACACTATGGTTACTGATAAGATTATTAAATTATTTTTATAAAAAAATTTAAAATATATAATTTATGTATTAAAAAAAATCTAAAATAAATATAAAATATTTATAATTATTTCGTATATCACACGGGTGATAGACTAGTATGCTCTTAATGGAGGTTAGCTATAATTTACCCAATTTCAAACTGGCATATATGAAATTGCTATGGACAAATTTGTGAAGGAGGTTCTGAATCTTCCAAACTCATTTACTAAACAAAACCAAGAAAATAAATAATTGCACTAACGAATGCATGGTTGGGAATGTCAGAATCAATCTGGCCCTTCACATCTTTTGTTTTTTACTTTTTGACGTACATACCAATCTTTCGCCCTTTTTGAACTCTGTCAATTTTTCTCCTTAAACTTCGATTTAACATTGACTGATATAGCCAATTTGTCAGAATCAATCTCACCCATCTTTTGTTTTTTACTTTTTGACTTTCATACCAATCTTTGTCCTTAAGTTATTGGTTAATATAACCACTTTTTCACGTTGGAATTTTTTTAATCTTGATTTAGATTTTTTTTGATTTTTTTAATTGAGAGAAAAAATATAAATAATTATAAATTAAATGTGATATTTTATCTTATTAATTTATTTAGTTTATTTTATCATTTTATATATATATTTTTTTTAATCTCAAAATAATAACCAAAGCAGGGCTTAATTACCGCCCAACATCACCAAAAAAATATCAATAATTTACACATTCTTTTGTTAAAAAAATAATGCTCTTTAAAATATAATTCATCTTGTTAAAATAATTATATAGAAGATTGGAGGAATTGAAATTGGTAATAAAATATTTTGATTGAGAAAAAAGAATAAAATTATTCACGTCAATTAATATATTAATTAGTGTATTAACAGATAATGTAATATAATTTTAAAAATTTTGAATTTTTTTAGTTTGTATAATATGTGGGATCCATAATTTTAAAGTGACAATATTATAGTATATGTTGATATACTAATTGATATATTTAGCACCCTTAGACAAAAATAAATGAAATTGAGAGTACTGTTGTATTGTTAATCTTTCTAAATGACAACCGATGTACTAGAAATACAGATAAATTTTAGAGAATAAGTTACAAATATAAAATAAAAAATGAGTTCTATACATGGACTCCATGAATTTATACATTTATAAATATCTAAACTTACTGAAATAGTAAAATTAACTAGGAGAAATTACAAATCAATGTAATTATAAAAAATAATTATAAATTAATGATAAATTTTATCAATCTTAATAACTAAAAATATAAAATTTTCCAAGTATTTATAATTACTTTTTAAAAAGAGAAAATTGTTAAAATGTCCAATTTAAGGAGGGTATAAGATATTACGTGCAGTGGATATTTTTTGTTGGTGAAAGGTTCACCATTTGTGAAAGAGTTTCGTGACTTTTGGACGACATTTTGTTTTTAATTTTATTCCTTAATTTATCTGTTAACTTTTTTTTATATGTTGACATTCATTGACTATCTGTTCAAATTTTTTTCCTATCTATTCAAAATTTTTCTCTATATGTTCAAAAATTTTCCCATCTGTTCAAATTTTTTCCCTCTACCTATTCAAATATCTGTCCAAATTTATTATCTGTTCAATTTTTTCACTTATTTGTTCAATTTTTCATTTGTTTAAATTTTTTTTATCTATTTAACTTTTTTATCTGTTCAAATTTTTAACATATTTTATTATCTATTCACATCTTTCTTCTTTCTTTCATTCTTATCTATTCAACACAAAAATAAAACAGAAACAAAAAATTATCTATTTGATTTTGATCGGCATAGTCATAATCAGCTTCATCATCATCATAATCACCACCCTTTATCTATTCGAATGTGTCTAAATTTTGTTATCTGTCTAATTTTTTTATCTGTATAATTTTTTTATCTATTTAATTTTTTTTTTATTGAAACAGATCTGAATAGATCTGATCTTTTATTCTATCTATTAAAATTCAACTATTCAACAGATCTATTCAATGGATCTATTCAAATCCACTATTTAGAAGAAGAATCAAGTATTGTTTGTGTTCCACAACCATTTTAGTGCTAAAAGAGATTATTTCTCAACACTTTAGATTTTTCTTGGCAGCCAAATAGAGGAGACAAAGCAAATCTGTGTGGATCTGGAAGAGAAATACAATTTTGCAAAATGTTTTTGGTGCATTAATTGAAGTTGTTAGGATAGAAACATAGCTATGTTGTTTTTGCATATAACAAACAAAGTTCTCACACTATTTGATTGGATATGTAATAAATTTCCAACCTATCTATACTAATGGAATTCTCAACCTATGTACAAAATGTAGGAAAATCATACACATATATAATATAATCATATGTGTATGGATAAACAACGGAATAAAATTATACTAACCTCCTCTAGCCATTGTTGATCAAATTGCGTGATGTGTGTATTTCTTCTGAATCTTCCAGAAATACACCTACAACAAGCAGGAGATGTGGAAAATGGAAATAGAACAAAAACGAAGAGCTAATCCATCAGACTTGTCATCATCAAGTGATACATACATACAACAAAAGGCTAGATCCAAAAAATAAATAATAAAAAAAGAAGAAGAAGATGTATCTGTGAGAGAGAGAGAGAAGAAAGAAGAGAGAGCCAAATCGGAGAACTTTTCAGGGATAGTGTAGAACTAGCCGGGGGTTAAGGTTCCAGCGGTAAACTTCCAGGCACCGTACTCCATGGCAGCGACAGAGACGAAAGGGGTTTGCATGGAAGGCAGAGGAGAGATAGAGTGAGAGAGAGTAGAGGGAAGAGAAAGTGAGAGGGGGAAATGTAAATGTTAGGGTGAATGTAAATGGTACCGTGTTTATGATATATATATATATAAGAAATGATATTTTGGTGATTTTGCTTAAGCTTGTCCTTTCAGATGAGGTATTTAAATGCCTGAACTTTTAACCAAACAAAATTAAAATTTGAATTTATGAACCGAACGTCCTTTCAAAAATTACACTGAATTATAATTTTTTCTAATTAACAATACCACCCTCTCGTCAAACCTGTCATCCTATCCAATTGCCAGAAGTAATTCTCTCATATATATTGCCATAATCCAACATAGTACATGAATTCATGCAATTTATATAATCTCATTTCTTATTCTATGTAATGTTAAATATTGATATTGATCTTAGTATTATTAATCTCAATTAATGTCAAAAATTTAGTCTTCATATCAAATATGTCTTTAAGCAATTATAAAATAGGATTGGGTTTCACTCAAGTTGACATATGAATTTAAAAGAATTGTTCAAGTTTGTGGGCTCACCACGTGTCCTATTTTGATAATCTAAGTTGATCATTTTGTAAGATTTTATATATATATCATTCATAAAAAATAAAAATAAAAATAAAAATGAAATTGATTCAGTAATCATAACTTTTTCATTTATTACATTTGTCTACAAAAAAATGTGATTTACTTTTAAAAAACATACATTCTTTTTTTCCTTTCAAAAACACACTTGTCTTCTATTTTTTCAAAGACAAACAAGGTAAAATTAAAAATAAAAATAAAAAATTTACGATTATTAGATTGAATTATATTTTTCCATTGAATGATATACAGAGGGCCCTACAAAATAAACGATTCGAATAATTAAAATAGAACTAGTGATAAACCTCTCGAGCTCGAGCAGTTTTCTCAAATTCAAATTTCAAACTTGAGAGAAATTGAACCCTTTAAAATATGGGTTAGGCTTCTGTCAAGTTCAGATTTTAACTTGAGAGAACTTGAAGGTCACAATGGTCATTTCAATAATTTGAACTGTTCATTCATAGGGTCTTCAAAATATATCATCTATGAAACAATCAAGTTAATCTGTTAATCGTATCATTTTCATTTTGTTGCGTTTGTCTCCAAAAAAATGAATGACAAGTGTATTTTTAAAAATAGATCATTCATTTTTTTTAGAGATAAAACACAATAAAATAAAATGGCTATGATTATCGAATCGACCTAATTTTTTTTTCTTGAATGACATACATAGAGGGCATTATGAAATACATAGTTTGATTCATCGAAACAGGACATGTAGTGGACTCCACATGCCCTTAAGTTCTTTTAAGTTCAAATTTAAATTTGAAAAAATTCCACCTCAAAATGACTACAATTTAAAGACATCTACATCTATAAACACAAATGTATAACTAATATAATTTTATTAAGGGGAAATTACACTCTAGTGTGCTTTTAAAAAAAATTCAAAATCATTGAAAAACTTATGAATTTAATTATTAATAGAGATAATTGTTGAAAAGTCTAAAGTATGAAGGGTATAAGATATTATGTCTCGTGAATATTTTTTATTAGTGAGAGATCTACCATTTATAAAATAGTTTAGTGAAAAGTCATTTTATTGTTCTAGAAAAATATTTTTGTTTCAAATTTTACCCCTTGATTTATTTGTTGACTTTTTTTTTTATCCATTTGACTTTTTTTGACTATCTGTTCAAATTTATATCTATCAGTTCAAATTTATATCAATTTGTTAAAATTTTTTGTCTATCTGTTCAAAAAAAAATTAACTATTGTTGAATTTTTTTTTTTTTTTATCTATTGAATTATTTGAACCTATGTGTTGTTTTTTTTTTATCTGTTGATTTTTTAACCTGTTTTTTCTATCAATTCAAATACACACCATTTTCAAAAAAAATTATGTCTATCTATTCCTCTCTCTACTTCTCTTTTCTCTCTCTATTATCTATTAAAATTTCCCAAACTTTTTGTTTCTTATTTTTAATCTATATGTTGAACACAAACCCGAAGAAAAAAAAAAGTATTATATGTTGAAATCCTAATCCCAAGCAAAACAACAACGACAACAACATTTGAGGAAATAAATACACTAAGCCACTATTTGTTGCAATCATCATCATTAACAACAACAATAACATCTCTCTCTCTCTCTCTCTCTCTCTCTCTGTAGAAATGAAAAAACAAAAAAGACAGGGACCCAGATTTGCTTTGAACTACCAAAACCATATTTAAGAGTATATATGACCAGATCATGAACAATCAAGATCAGATCCAAGGCATCTCTAAAAATCAATTCACTTGTACGAAATGGAGAGTATGGAGGAGAGAGAGAGAGAGGGAGAGAGAGAGAGAGAGATAAACAATCCATTTTTCTCTATAAGGTTTGCCTTCATACTCTCTCTCTATCTCTTTCTCTCTCTCGCAGCTTTTTACACTTCTTCTTCTTCATGCCTTACTATTTTTGACATTCCTCAAGCTCAATCCCTCTTCACCAAACAACTTTCTTACTCCCAAAACCATATCCTCCGATTTGCTCTTTCTACTCGGCACCCCAAACCAAGCCTCTTCAATTGACTCCAACGAGGACAAAGAGCTTAGGTCCTGGCTCAAATTCCTCGTCTATTTCTCTTCTATTCCCCGATCGCGTCCCTATTTCGCGGGCTGAGTTCTGCTTTTACCGATTCGATCGGTAATCGAAAATGGAATGAAAAGAATGAGCTCGTTTGATGGCGGTCAGAGTCAGTGATGGAGATCACTCGATTTGCTGTGGAATCCAGTGGTGATCTAGATTGCAGGTATTAGAGAAGAATGAGGATTTTGAAGTAGAGAAGATGAAGAGAGAGAGAGAGAGAGAGAGAGAGAGAGAGAGAGATGTTGCGCAGTGCTGCGAGGTGGTGGAGAAGGGGAGAGTAGGAGGTGATACGGTGGTGGTTCTTTGGTTATGCCATTCTTGATTCATTAGAGAGAGAAGAGAGAGAGAGAGAGATAGATGATAGTCTGAGATTTGAAGGAAGTGAGAGAAATAGTGCGTGAGGGAGGTAGTGTGGATATTTTGGTTATTTTTGATTGAGCTTGACCTATTTGAGTGTAAATCTGGCCCAGCTCGGCCCGGCCCATGTCGGGCCTCGTGGGCTCTTACCAAAATTCGGGTCGGGCCATACAGGCCCACAGGCCAAAAAAGTAGGCCCAAACCCAAGGGTATTCAGGCTTTGGGCGGGCCGGAGAGTTAGGCCTCAGGTTGGCCCAGTAGGCCTGGGCTTGGCCTCGGGTAGGCCTGATCAATTTTTTTTTTTTTAATTTTTCTACCAAAATTTTATTATTTTTCACTAAAAAGGACACTGGGCCTCGGGCCAGGCCTTGAGTGGGCCTTAAGCGGGCTGATGGGTTGGGCTACGAATCGAGCTAAGCTGGCCGGGTTTCAAAATGATGGCTCAGTTCTAGGCTTAGGGGCTCAGGACCAGGCCCAAACAGGCCAGGTCTATCCCTATCCGAGAACCATTTTTACACTTCCATAGCTAAGCCTTTGCTAAAAAAATTTATAGCGATTACGGTTTTGACCCGACTCTTATTGCATTCCAAACTCGGGCTTATTGTTTCTGAATGTCGTTCATTGTGATTTTTCCCCATATTCCTCCTTAAATGTGGTTATTGGATTGTAGTTGTGTGATTGGAACAGGTTGGTTGTTTGATTGATTTTCCAAACCTTTGTTGCCCAGATTTTTGCTCCTCCGCTCGAGCAGCCATTCTTGTGCTTGAACGAGCATTGCAAACTCTTAGGATTTTTGCAGACCTGCAAAATACTAGAGGAGTGTATTCCACGCTTGAGCGGCGTTTCTTATGCTAGAGCGCGGGTGGACGCTCGAACATCAAATCTTGAGCTCAAGTGATGTCTTTTGTCTGCAAAACTTCTAAAAGTGTGCATTCTGCACTCAAGCGTCACTTCTTGCGCTTGAGCGGAATAATGTGTCTGACGTTCGAGCGTCACGTCTTGCGCTTGAGCGAACTCCGTGTATATCAGTCCGTAAAGACGACTTTTTAGTTCACTTTTTCATTCCTCTCTCTCTTTCTAAAACTTTCCAAAAACCTTGATCTTGAGTTTCTCTCTTTAGAACTCATCTTCTCTATTCTATTTCTTCTAGATCCATTGGGATCTTCACCCTCGTGCCTTTGAGAAAAAGGTAAAGCGCCTCAAGAGCTCCGTTTTAATCTGAGTAAAAGTTGGTTTCGACGTCTTTGAAGTTTCTCATTTATTGCTTTGGTCTTCTAAGCTTGAGGTAGAGATTTTTCTACACTTTCATATGGTTTTTAGCTTAGTAATTGGTTGTTGTGTGACAATGGTGGGATTTGGGAGTATGTTGGACAAACCTAGGGTTTGAGTTAAAAATCGAAACAGGGGTTTCTATGTAAATATGTTACAAAGGATTTTGGGGTTTGAAAATGAGTTTGTATTGTGGAAAAATAGTTGACTTTGGCATTTGAGTGATATTTGGGAAAATGGGAAGTTTGCCCTAAAATGTTACAAATATCTATTTTGTATAAATAAATGGAATTGGTGTTGTAAAGATGAAATTGGACGAATATTGAAATAAACGGTGTGGTTGGAAATATATAACACCTCACACCATTGGAAATTTGAATAAATTATATGTCTTAAGATTGAATATCTATTTAGAAATATCTATATTGGGCTATCAGTAGAGTATAGCTATGATTGTTGTAGAAATTGCATGAGGATTAGGTGAATTGAAACTAATCTCTTATTGGTTGTCATTGAATATGACCATGTTTTAAATACATTGTATATGTTTGATTATTTGGGAGGAGAAATAGGATGTACTCTGTTATTTGGGAGGAGAAAGGGGATGGACTCCATTGAAATTAAGTTAGCCGGAGTGTCCTGGGTGAAAGTCCCGAAACCGCGTGTATACATGGGTGCCAATTCCCGTGGACGAAATTTCCGTAAAATGGCTGATTGAAGTATTTGTGTGGTAATTGTGTTAATTAGAGAACCACGGAGTTGTAGTCTCAGTTGCGTTAGTGAAAGGTAATGAAATTGGCTCATGGATTGAAATGAATTGAAGGACAATGGGTTAAGATATGAATTTGGTACTTTATGGTTATATAAAGTGTGAATGTTTTGTCACATGCATTGCATACGCACATTGTACTTATATCTTTGTTAAATCTCAAATATTGTGTTAGATTGTTCTTACTGGGTTTTGGCTTACCCTATTTGGGGAAAACCATTTTTAGGTGTTGGTGATATACCTCCACCAAGGAAATAGCTTGGAGGGACTTTTGGGAGCAAGAGCTTCTTTCTTTTGTTGTATTTTTTTTTTTTTTTTTTTTGGTATAGCCAAAGGCTTTAATTATATTGAGCTAGGCTCACTTTTGTTGTAACGAAGCAATGACTTGGAAAGATGTTAGCCCACAGGGCATATGATTATCTGTTTAGTTTTCAGTTCTTTTATTATTATAACACATGCTGTAGATTCAGGATAAACAATTTGTAAATATATATCGCATGTGTTATATTTTATATACGAACTCTAATGAATGAAAGTATATTATTTCCATTATTTTTTCGCTTATGGGTTGAATTCATTGTATTATTTTGGGGGCGTCACAACTTGTTATCGGAACGTACAGGGTTTGAATACTTTGGGTACGTGGGAAGTGGTTATTACCATAATGGGTTTGTCTCGCTTAGTTGAGACGTTAGTATGTATTAAATGCTTATGTGATAACATGCTTATATGAGTATATGGGTATGGGATTTAGTTCCTAAGATATTGATTGGGTCTACGGGTTTCTAGAAGTCCTATTAGAAGAGCGCTTGATCACTGCTATTTCTAATTGGAACTCTGGCAACGCCGTGCAATAGGCATTATCTAGGAAGGAAATTCGTATGTGTTTACATGACTATGTGCTTATATGGAGTGAATTACTGTTGTCCATTTCATTAGGACGCTACTGAAATAGCTTCGGCACATTTGTAAATGTGCTAATTCCTTTTGTTACCCTTATTTGGATGTCAGGACGTGGACGTGGTGGTGGTAGATGTGGTAGGCCTAGAAGGCATGAGATGCCTCTACCGGATGATATTCTGGCACAGGAAGAAGGGGTTGGTCAGGCCAATGTGGTCGAACCAGTTGGTCAACAAGCCATAGGCGCCTTAACCCGCGAAATGGCCAGAGCATTGCGGGAATCCATGGATATTTTCAAGGCTAAGAATCAAGTCCAGGCCGAAGTAGTTGAGGCAAGGCCATCTTTCTTAAAGAGAGTTTTTTCGGTCGAATCTGGATGAGTTTTTGGGTGATCCTAAGGAGCCACTGAAGGCAGATGAGTAGCTAGAACAAATGGTGAAGATGTTTGAGATGCTCGGCATTGAGGACGGGGGCTTGAGAGTGACCTTGGCGTCCTTCCAGCTGAAGGGAGACGCAAGGTCAATGGCGGAAGTATGCGTGAGGGCGCATTGAAGGAACTTGGAAGGCTTTCGTCGACGCCTGCTAGGACAAGTTTTTGCCTCCCACAGTTTGCACATTGGAGGAACTTGGGAGGCTTTCGTTGACGCCTTCTAAGACAAGTTTTTGCCTCCCACAGTTAGGGAGAAGTTGAGAGACCAGTTCTCTAAGTTGGTGCAGTTAAACACACCAGTGGTCGAGTTTAAGGCCACCTTCACTAGCTTGTCTAGGTTTGCACCTAAGCTTGTAGCGACTGAGGAGCGCCATTATCTAGAGTTTGAGAAGAGATTGAGGACTGAACTCATGTTTCAAGTGGCCGGGTCCATGATTAGAGATTATGGGCACCTTGTGGAGGCTGCGGCCCATCTTGAGATCATCATGCAGATGGAGGAGGAGAGAATAAGGGGCTCTAAGAGGAGTCATGATAATCAGGGGGACAGCAAGAGGCAGAGAGGTTCTAGCCCCCCAAGCGTCCTAAGGAGCTCAGTCGAGGTCCACTTTTCCAGTATCGAGTTCAGGTTCTGGGAGAGGTAGTTAGGGGGATTACTTGTTTTAAGTGTGGTCAGTTGGGCCACAAGTCCCCAGCTTGCCTGCAGAGACAAGGAGGGCAACGGTTTGTTTTGTATTCGGCTCATTCACAAGGCCAGAGTCAGGGGAGAGGGCAGCCACTCACATGTTATCAGTGTGGGTAGGCAAGGCATTTGAAGAGGTTTTGTCCACGGTTAGGTGGCACACCCGATGTGTCTGGTTCGAGACAAACACAAAGCCACCAGCCAGCACAGTTAGCTCAAGCCTCAAGGGCTAGTCAAGAGCCTCATCGACTTAGTCAGTGCACCAGACCTATGCTCCGAGAGGTGAGCAGGTAGACTAGAGACCTATAGGGCGCATGTATGTTGTCATCGGCCCAGATCTTGTACTAGCTCTTTCGATAGTGAGAGGTACCTTCTTGTTTTGCAATTCAGTTTCTAATATGTTGATTGATACGGGTGCATCCCATTCATTTATCTCATCTGCATTTGCATCGGTTTTGGGATTCGAGTTGGCACAGTTAGCATCTCCTATTTGTGTAGAGTCACCTATTGGTGGTGAGGTTATCTTGAAATAGAGATGTCGGGGTCGTGACATAGAGGTTGCCGGTCACTGGCTTCCTTTTGTATATGTATTGTTTGATATGTCTAGTTTTGATATTATTTTGGATATGGATTGGTTATCGTCATACCGGCCTGTTATAGATTGTTACCATCAGAGGGTTACTGTATGTATCTTGAGCGGTGACTGCTTTTATTTCTTGGGGGACCGCGTGGATAGAGTCTTATCACTGGTGTATGATCCTCGTGGGTAAAGTGAACTTAGTTGCCTTTTTGCTAGCTTCTTGAATAGTGAGTGTGATGAAGTCCAAGTGGAGTTGCCAAGGATAGTTTGCGAATACCCGGATGTCTTTCGCAAGGATCTTACTAGCCTACTACCCCACCAAGAGATCGAGTTCTCTATTGATTTAGTACCTAGCACGGCACCGATTTCCATGGCACCATATAGATTTGCACCTACCCAGCTGAGTGAGTTGAAGATTCAACTCCAGGAATTGTTAGATAAGGGTTTCATCCATCCTAGTACTTCACCTTGGGAAGCACCGACCTTTTTTACTAAAAAGAAAGATAGAGTGTTGTGACTTTGTATCGATTATCGAAAATTGAACCAGGTAACTGTCAAGAACAAGTACCCAATACCTCGTATAGATGATCTGTTTGATAAGTTGAAGGGGTCTTGTTGCTTCTCTAAGATAGACCTAAGATCGAGCTATCATTGGTTGAGGGTAAGGGAGGAAGATATCCCGAAGACGGCATTCCGTATGCGGTATGACCATTATGAGTTTTTAGTGATGCCTTTTGGGCTAACCAATGCTCCAGCTGTATTTATGGATTTAATAAACCGGATCTTCTATGAATTCCTAGTCCGTTTTGTGGTCATCTTTGTGGACGATATCCTGATTTACTCACCCTATGAAGAGGAGCACGAGGAACACTTGCAAGTAGTGTTTGAGTTGCTTACACCCCAAAAACTGTATGCTAAGTTTGGAAAATGTGAGTTCTGGCTGAGGAAAGTTAAGTTCTTAGGCCATGTAATATCTAGGAAAGGGATGACTGTAGATTCATCCAAGATAGAGACAGTGCAAGATTGGACACAACCTAAGAATGCTTTTGAAATTCGTAGTTTCTTTAGGTTCGCCGGGTATTACTGTCGGTTTGTGATGGATTTCTCTAGACTAGCCTCACCTTTGACTAGGTTGACAATGAAAGGGATCAAATTTGTGTGGAGTGAGATTTATGAGAAGTCATTTCAAGAGCTTAAGGTTAGGCTTACCACTACTCTGGTATTGATTATTTCAAAGAGGGGATTGGGTTATTCGATGTATTGTGATGCCTCACGGGAAGGTCTGGGTTGTGTTTTGATACAAGATGGGAAGGTAGTAGCCTATGACTCACAGTAGTTGAAGGTACATGAGAGGAATTATCCTACCCATGACTTAGAGTTAGCAGAGGTGATATTTGCCTTGAAGATTTGGAGGCACTATCTGTATGGTGAGAGATTTGAGGTGTTTTCTGGTCACAATAGTCTGAAATATCTGTTTACACAAAAGGACTTGAATTTGAGACAGAGAAGGTGGATGGAGTTCATAGAGGATTATGATTTCGAGTTGCATTATCACCCGGGGAAGGCCAACATTGTGGCCGACGCTTTGAATAGGAAATTAATTAGCAGTGTAGCTTGTATCGCCATCTGAGAATAGGAGACATTGGGTACTCTTGGTGAGTTTGACTTGCATCTTGGCAAGTTCGTTGAGTCTGCAGTGTTGTTTGCGGTGGTTGCACAACCCTTGTGCACCGAGTGATAAAAGCACAGAGGGGTGACTTTGAGGTAGAATCCCTCCGAGTGAAGATTTCCAGTGAGAAGGTAGAAAGAGTGTATTCCGACTAGAGTGTGAGATACCGTGACCGTTTGTTCATGTCGAAGTGTTGTCGAGAGGAAATACTCCGAGAGTTTCACCGTTCACGTCTTGCGATGCATCCGAGAGGCACAAAGATGTATCACAACCTTAGTTGCCAGATTTGGTGGAGAGGTATAAAGAAGGATGTAGTCGTGTTTGTATCGAAGTGCCTTACTTGTCAACAAGTGAAGGCCGAGCATCAAAGGCCAACGGGTTTGTTGCAACCCTTGCCTATAGCCGAGTGGAAGTGGGAGCATGTCACGATGGATTTTCTTGTAGGCCTTCTGAGGACTCAACAAGGTAGTGATGCCATTTGGGTAATAGTTGACCGGTTAACCAAGTCTGCGCGGTGATTCGGTAGATTATCTTGCCGATCTTTACATTAAGGACATAGTGAGATTGCACAAGATCCCTCTGATGATTATTTCGGATAGAGATCCGCGTTTCACAGTTTGGTTGGCAGAGCTTGCAAAGTGCCTTGGGCACTAGACTGACTTTTAGCATAGCATATCATCCTTAGACTGACGGGCAGTTTGAGCGTACTATTCAGATCCTTCAGGATATGCTTCGAGGTTGTGTACTTGACTTCAAAGGATCGTAGGAGAGGCACTTACCCTTAGCGGAGTTTGCCTATAACAATAGCTTCCAATCAAGTATTGGCATGGCACCATTTGAGGCCTTGTATGGCTGATCGTGTAGATCCTGGGTGTGTTGGGCCGAGGTGGGTGATGCACCTTTGTTGGGGTCGGAATTGGTTCGGGGAAATGACGGAAAATGTGGCACTTATCTATAAACAGTTAGTTACGGCTCAAAGTCGCCAGAAAAGTTACGCCAACCATAAGAGGAGACCTTTGTCTTTTGAGGTGGGAGATCATGTCTTTCTGAAGATATCACCTAGGTGGGGTTTGATGAGATTTGGGAAGAGTGGGAAGTTGTCCCCTCAATTTATTGGGCCTTTTGAGATCCTTGAACAGATCGGGGAGGTAGCTTACCGTTTGGCGTTACCGCCACAACTTTCCGAGGTTCATGATGTGTTCCATATTAGCATGCTTCAGAAGTATGAGCCGAATCCGTCACACGTGTTAGATTGGACTGGCCTAGAGGTAGATGATGATGCCTCGTATGAGGAGAGACCAGTGAGAGTCTTGGATACCCGGGACCAAGTTTTGTGAGGCAAGATGATTCCCTTGGTTAAGGTATTGTGGAAACACCATGGAGTTGAGGAAGCAACTTGGGAGCGTGAATTAGAAGTCCGAGAGAAATATTCGGACTTATTTGTTGGTGTTTGAACATATATTGAGATTTTGATTATGTTAACGAAATGTAAAAGCATTGTATCTGTTTTAAAATACGAGAACATTGTATATGCTATGGATGTCATGGAAATATGGATTCAATATAAGCATTGTATATGTTTTGAGAATATGGAATATTGTGTATGTTGTATCACTTTTGGAAGCATTGTAGATGCTGCGTAAATTTTGAAAACTTGAATTTTGATTAAACATTGTAAATGTTTTGGAAAATTGTAAACTGTACTTTCAATATTGGAACTTGTGTATCGAGTTGATGAGAATGGATGACTGAAAAATGGGTTATGGTGTTGAACTTGTTAGATTAATAGTGTTGTGGGTGGTTTAATACTGACTTTGAACTTGATTTATAATTTTGGGAACGAAATTCCTTAAGGAGTGGGGTTATAGTGATTTCGGTTTTGACCCGACTCTTATTGCCTTCCGGACTCGGGCTTATGGTTTTTGAATGTCGTTCATTGTCATTTTTCCCCTTATTCCTCCTTAAATGTGGTTATTGGATTGTAGTTATGTGATTGGAACAGGTTGGTTGCTTGATTTTCCAAACCTTTGCTGCCCAGATTTTTGCTCCTCTGCTCGAGTGGCCATTCTTGCACTCGAGCGGGCATTGCAAACTCTCAGTATTTTGATAGACCTTCAAAATACTGGAGTGTATTCTACGCTCGAGCGGCGTTTCCTATGCTCGAGCGTCCAATCTTGAGCTCGAGCGATGTCTTTCGTCTGCAAAACTTCTGAAAGTGTGCATTCTGTGCTCGAGTGAAACAATATGTCTGACACTCGAGCGTCACTTCTTGCACTAGAGCGGACTGAGTGTATATCAGTCCGTGAAGATGACTTTTTAGTTCACTTTTTTATTCCTCTCTCTCTCTCTCTCTAAAACTATCCAAAAACCTAGATCTTGAGTTTCTCTCTCTAGAACTCATCTTCTTTCTTTTATTTCTCCTAGATCCATTGGGATCTTCACCCTAGTGCCTTTGAGAAAAAAGTAGAACGCCTCAAGAGCTCCATTTTGATCCGAATAGAAGTTGGTTTCGACGTCTTTGAAGTTTCTCCTTTATTGTTTTGGTCTTCTAAGCTTGAGGTAGGGATTTTTCTACACTTTCATATGATTTTTAACTTAGTTATTGGTTGTTGTGTGACAATAGTGGGATTTGAGAGTATGTTGGACAAACCTAGGGTTTGGGTTAAAAATCAAAATAGGGGTTTCTATGTAAATATGTTATAAAGGATTATAGGGTTTGAAAATGAATTTGTATTGTGGCAAAATAGTTGACTTCGGCATTTGAGTGATATTTGGGAAATGGGAAAGTTTGCCCTAAAATGTTACAAATATTTATTTTGTATAAATAAATGGAATATGTGTTGTAAAGATGAAATTGGATGAATATTGAAATAAACGGTGGGGTTGGAAATATATATCACCTCACACCCTTGGAAATTTGAATAAATTATCTGTCTTGAGATTGAATATCTATTAAGAAACATCCGTATTGGGCTATCGGTGGAGGATAGTTATAATTATTGTAGAAATTGCATGAGTTGAAACTAATCTCTTGTTGATTGTCATTGAATATGACCATGTTTTAAATCCATTGTATATGTTTGATTATTTGGGAGGAGAAAGGAGATGTACTCCATTATTTGGGAGGAGATAGGGGATGGACTCCATTGAAATTAAGTTGGCCAGAGTGTCTTGGGTGAAAGTCCCGAAAACTGCGTGTATACATGGGTGCCAATTCCCGCAGACGAAATTGTCATAAAATGGCTGATTGAAGTGTTTATGCGGTAATTGTGTTAAGTGGAGAACCATTGAGTTGTAGTCTCAGTTGGGTTGTTGAAAGATAACGAAATTGGTTCATGGATTTAAATGAATTGAAGGATAATGGGTTAAGATATGAATTTGGTACTTTATGATTATATAAAATGTGAATGTTTGTCACAGGCATTGTATACGCATATTGTACTTATATCTTTGTTAAATCTTATATATTGTGTTAGATTGTTCCTACTGGGCTTTGGTTCACCCTATTTGGGAAAACTCATTTTCAAGTATTGGTGATATGCCTTCACTAAGGAAATAGCTTGGAGGGACTTTTGGGAGCAAGAGCTTCTTTCTTTTGTTGTATTTTTTTTTTTTTTTTTTTTTTTGTATAGCCAAGGGCTTTAATTGTATTGAGCTAGGCTCACTTTTGTTGTAACGAAGCAATGACTTGGAAATATGTAAGCCCATAGGGCATATGATTCTTTGTTTAGTTTTCAGTTCTTTTATCATTACAACACATGCTGTAGATTCAAGATAAACAATTTGTGAATGTATATCGCATGTGTTATATTTTGTATACGAACTCTGATGAATGAAGGTATATTATTTCCATTATTTTTCTGCTTGTGGATTGAATTCATTGTATTATTTTGGGGGCGTCACAAAATTTAAATTTAAATTTATTAACTGAGCGCCCTTATCAATATTGATAAATTTTTTCACTAATCTATAATTATTCATAGAGAAATATATTGATATGTAATTTTTCTTTTTATTAACAAGTGAATTAACGAAATCCAAGTTAAAATAAAGCTCAAACTTTTGCCTTGATCTTCTGCAAGATGATTTATTTATTTATTTATTACCATTTTATGTTATTCTTGATTTATTTTTGGGCTCTTGGAGGCAAGTTATTTGGGTTTGGGATACACTATAAGTACACTTTTTATCTTTTTTGAGTCATATCATCTCTCTACTTTTTTTACACATCTTTTCGTAAAAAGTTAAAAAGTACACTTATTTAAATCTTTCCAAACAACTCAATGCCAGTGTATATGTTTTAAATTAAGACTTAGACTGACAAATTGTTAATACAGAAGTTTTTATAAGCTTCAACGCATTAAGTTCCATCACTTTAAATTAGGGGTGGGCATACGTCGAGTCGGGTCGGGTCGGATCGATATCACATAATAAGAGATTTTATGTATGTCTAAATCCGGTTTGACCCTAACATCAATTCTCTATATCTGTCCAAGTCTGATCCAAAAAATAATTATAAATTTCAAACCCACCCATTGGACTATATGTTAATTTTTTTTTAAAAACATTTCATAATTAAATTTGCTCACAAATTATATTTCTTAAATAAATAGATTGACATCATTATAAATTAAAAAATTATGTGTATAAATTGATGGATTTCTTAAATAAATTCAATCACACATCACCACAAATGTGAATTTTAATAAAAATTACAAAAAATATATATATATATTTTAATATATTATAATTAATTAATTTAATAGCAGATCGGACCGGACTGGGTTGAAAGGATAAATCTCAAGCCCAGTCCATTCATATTTCGGATTGAAAATTTTAGTCCACTCGATCCCTACGGGTAAAACAACATTTCCAAGCCCAAAAAAAATAAGGCTGGCCGAGCGAGCTGAATAGGCCAACAAGCCGATGCCCACCCTTACTTCAAATCAGAACAAAATTGTTAATAAATCTTATAGTTTTAGAAATACTATTTCCATATTAATTTTGAACAAAGTTTTCATATAACTTTTAAATCACATAAGCAAATTATCCAAAGTTCTAATTTTTTGAGGTTGGTTGTCCCAAAAAAAAAAAAAAAAAAAAAAAAAAAAAAAAAAAAACACTAATCTAAATTTTATTCTTGATTCAATCTAAAACAATCATATATTTCCTAACCATCTTCAATTTCATCATGTATCACATTAAAAAAAAAAAAAAAACCTATTTAAATTTGGAAAATCTGCATATAGTAATCAACACCTACTATATTAGAAATTTGAGTAAATTACATTGATTTATTTCTCCTAAGATTTGATAAAAATACTACAAGCTCCACGATTTTGACCTAATTATATTACGCACCTTAAAATTTTAATTTCAATAACATTAAGTGTTTTTTTATATCAACAATTCAATTTTTATATAGAAGTATATATTTTCTTATTTATTTTTGTTAGGTCCCGTTATTGTCAAATCCGGGTACAAAACTTTGAGTTGTAAAAGTTTTTTTTTTTTTTTTCTTTTTGGCTTTCCCGCTCGAGCGGGGCCATAGGCGCTCGAGCGGACATTGAAGGATCTCAGTATTTTGACAGGACTGTAAAAGTACTGGGGTGTGTGATTTTACGCTCGAGCAGAATCTCAAGCGCTCGAGCGTACCTCTGTTTAATCACACGCATATTTTGTTGAAGCCGCTCGAGCGGGCTGTGGAGCGCTCGAGCGGAGATCGCGGACTCAGATTGTCTATTTATACCTGTTTAGGTTATTTTTAGGATTAGTTTTCCTAGATCCTATTCAAGAGTCCTAGGGTTTTGTTTAAAGTTTTCTTCTAAGTTTTTTGTGACTTTTCCTTGATGTTCTTGAGAGAGTTCTAAACTTATGAATTGAGATTCATACATCAAGGAGTTTGATACTTTATATTCAAGAGAGTTATCTTCGGTGGAATCCGAAGGTTAAAACGTAGAGTTTCAAAAGGCGTTTGATTCTATACGTAGTTGTTAATTCGACAAGCGAAGTTGTGGGATCAACTTCAGGATTGATCAGTTCCGTGACGAAGGCGTGGTGAAAGAGTTACAGAAGATTCGAGGACAAATTCACTGGGTTGGGTAATTTGTGTATTATCTTTGTAATCTTTCGTTCTTTAGTAGTGGATTGATTAGTGGCGGTTCGCCCGTGGTTTTTTATTACAATTGAAGGTTCTTCAATTGTGATTTTTTCACGTAAAAATCATTTGTGTCGATTTATTGTTTATTCCTAAAAACAAACAAACTAAAATCACTCTCGTAAGTGCTTGTTGATTTTAAATTGAGTGTTTTGAATAATTGGGATTTGGAATATTTTAATCTTGATCTAATCACGAATCACTTAGGATTTTCAATTTTTATGTCTTCACACTATTTGTATTAGTTTAAGTAATCTTACTAAAAAGAAAATTAGTATAATGATGCTAAAACTGTACGGCTTCTTATATTTTATCCAAACCTCAGAGAATATTAACATAATTTACACTAAAATTTTTATTTTTTAAGGACATCTCTAACTTTTAACCAAACTTATATCAAATTTAAATTTAAATAAAAATCTATCAAAAACCTCTCAACTCATTGGTTCAAATTTTTATCAAATTAAATTTTACTATTTTTTTTTATAAAAAAAAAATCCAAATCAACCAAGACTTGAATGTTTTCTCAAAATTATCAAGACTATTTTTGTAATTTTAAAATTTACAACTATGTCATTACTAAGATTTTTATTCAAAATTATGCTTAAATATGAATTTATCTATTAATTTTTACTCAATTTGAAATTGAATTTGAATTTGAAAAAAGGCTGACTTAATATTATATTTAAAATTTGAAGTTGGGAAAAAAATGAATGACATATATATATATATATTTTTAACTAGCGTTCCACCCGTGCTATACACGAGTTGTATTTACAATTATTTGTATATATGCAAATTGTGATTTAAATTTTTTTTTTTTTTTGTAGTGAAAAAAAGAAATTTAACAAATGCAGCATATATTTAATAAATTATTTTATGTTTGCTTTTATTCAAAATTTAAAAATAATGTTTGGACAAAATTTATAACTAAATTAAGAAAAAATTTATTCCTAACGGCATTTTTTTAACTTAAAAAAAATAAATCTGAAAAAGGTAGCCAATATAAATATTATACCTTAAGTAAAAAAATGTGGTTAGCAATTATGATTACATAAATTTACTATAGTTTTAATTTTAAATTATATATATATATTAAAAGCATTTTATTTTGCTAGTATCAAATAGAATTTTCTTAACAAAAAGGAAAGTTATAAAATTTGTTACAAATTTTTAAATGTCTATTGTTAAATATTCTATTATGCTTGCTTGTTTATTTACTTACTTGCTTTTAGCGTTTTAATCTTTGATCTTTGCTCCACATTTATCGTATTATTTTATTTATTTTTCTTTTTCTTGGTTGATTTCCACATGATACTTTTTTCATAGTGCATCTCCAAGTGTATTAGTAAAAACATCATACACTTAAAATGTACAAAATTATAATATATTAAAAAAAAATAAGCAATTGCCTACAACTAAAACTACTTTAAGAAAAAATAAAAAACAAAAACAAAAGTGAAATTATTTGAAATAGAAAATGATTATTTATTTATTAATTAATTTTTAAAAATAAACTTTTAAAGAAAACTATATATATAAAAAGTATAAAAACTAAATATAAAATAGAATACAAAAAATAAATGAATTATAGGATTTTCAAGAAGTGAGACTCACAAACAAATTTTGTAAAATCTTGTCTATTCAGATACTTTTTGTGTATTTTTTTGTACTTCTAATCTTGAGAATGACATTGAAATATTTTGTACTTCTTGCATTAGGTCTATCTAATAGCTTTAGCAAGCACAGATGTAATAAATTTCATAACACAAAACACAAACAATTGTGAGACACTACAAGAATTCACACTTTTGCCGACTAAAAATTTAGTCGGCAAAAGTCCATTTTTAGTCGGTAAAGGTTATCAGCTACTAATTTTTTTGGTTTCCACTTTGGTTGCCAATTGAGGGTCGTGAAAAGAAATTAGCAACCAAAAATTTTTTTAGTCGCGAAAAAATTCTATTTGCCGACTATATTTTTGGTCGCTAAATATATAATTATTGCAACTAATCCATTTAGTAGCTAAAACACTTTAGTCGCAAAAAGTCATATTTTCCCAGCCAAACATGTTAGTTGCCAATTATCACATTCCACGACCAAACATGTTAGTCGCTAATTATCACATTCAACGACCAAAAAGTCTGGTCGCCAATTGTTACGGCCCACTTTTTATTACTCAAAATCATTACCAATTTCATTAATTTAATTCAATTTCAGAGTTAACATGTGGAAAAACTCTTTAGTCCAACAAGTAGAAATAAATAACAATTCTCTCATCCGAATGAAAATTAAATACAACATCAGCATACTAAATAAACTGCCCGTAGGCTTACATCATTAAAGGATCAAGAAGAAGGGTGTAACCCTTTTACATAAATGGCATTCCGCCAATACATAAGAGGCCCCGTGGCCAACAAATAAGAAGATCCAAAATCTTGTAGCACATCCTGATTATCACCTGAAAAAGATTCAATAACGTGGGATGAACATATAGTCCAATAGGGATCTCAACATGATCCTCAACAATAACAACTTACAGATAGCTATGATCATGAATGCTTAGTCTCATACTGTATAAATAATGTTACAGTCTATACAGAAATATATGTACATAAGATCTTTTCTCAAAGTCATTCATTTCATTTAATAACATAAGCAATTCACTTTTCTTTCTTCTTGTTACCTTTTTCCCAAAATTCATGTGACTATAACAAGTTTCGAAAGAAAACAATTTTACCAAGCCTATCATGTTTTCTCTCACTTTCCAGACTTACACCCGATTTGCCTTTTCAAAACATGTTCACAAGTATTCAAAGTCTTTCACATTTTTTTCACAATCTCAACACAATACTACGTCCGTTTCCAACACATTCATAACTACGCAAATATGCCTTTAACACAAAGGAAAACAACAAGCAATTAATAACTATCTGCTTCAACAATTAAGGCAATACGGCCTTTCAGAACAATAACCATCATAACCCATGATATGCCCAGATACACTGAGATAATAATGATAAATGAATTCTACTCTACCTGCCTTAAGCAAGGTAAGCCAAAGATACACCCCTCACAACAATATGCCAATTTACCAGACACCAGCTGGAAGGGAATGGTACCTCTGTTCCATTTTACCAGGCGCTAGCTGGAAGGGTGTGGTACCTTAGATTCTTAGCGCAGCCAATTCTCCAGGCGCTAGCTGGAAGGTAATGGTACCTCTGATTCTAAGTGCGGTATATAACACCAATTATTTCAATGCTACAAGGCACAACCAACAAGTGTAATACATACACATATACTATTCAATAATGTTCAACCAACACAGGCGTAATGCGTGCAGAACAATTCAACACAACAATGTCATCCTCCACCGATGACCAAGGACAAAACCTCTAGATGCATGTATTCAACACATTATTTAAAAAGATTCAACTCTCGTGAGATCTTAAACGCAACAACGACACCAGTACAATAGTTAAATGTAAAACCCCCAAATGTGTGTATTCAACACTCATGATATAATAGTTCAACTCTCGTATTTATTTTCCGAGACTCACATAGAGTTATCATTTCATTTTCCATTTTCAAGATCAACTTTCATGACTTTCCAGGTCAATATAATCCACCACTTATTCCAACCCACTTTTCCCATTTCACAAAACCAATTCCATTCTTTTCTTTTCACAAAACCAATTCCACAGATAATAAAGCCATAACCCATCTTAGTTCAATATGTTCATTTCAAAATAACCCCAATGCCATAGTTAATCCCTTAGCCATTAACTTATTTACACAACCCATATTAACAATAGTAATTTACAAACATTGTTCGATCATCCACCCTTTTAATTTACCAAATCAAAATATAGTTTAGGGTTTTCTCTTCTTTCAACAATATCATGCTAGATTTACACCCCAGTTAGCCCAAAGTACTATCAACAATAACAAACTCATTCTCAAACAACCAACCCTAGGTTCCCTTACATGGTTTTCAAGAAATCCAACATGGATATGATTTTTATGCAATATAAATTTACCACATGTCTATCTATGAACGAGATATTGAAAAAGAGCAAGGAAATCCCTACCTCAAATGGAGAAACCCAAAGGAGAAGAAGAGAAGGACTTGAAAATGCTCCAAACCCAAACTTTCTAGGATCAAAATGTAGCCCCCGCGATGCTCAACCTTTCTTACAAAGAGACTAGGATAGAAGGTCTCTAGAACAAGATGTATTTGTAGAAAGAGAGAGAGTTTAGAGAGGGAAGCTGCCGATCTAGGGTTTTGAAAAAGAAAGAGGATCAAAAATGAAGAAGAAGACCCCTGCTGCGAACTGATATATGCGAGGCTCGCTCGAGCAAAGAAGTGGTTGCTCGAGCGACCAGACACAAAGAAACCTCGCTCGAGCGCACAAAGCCTCGCTCGAGCAAACAACATGAAACTTCAGGTCTGCAACCCAGAAGCACGCTCAAATTCCACGACCAAAATGTTTGGTCGGCAATTGTGGCCCGTTTCCACGACCAAAAATTTTGGTCGCCAATTGTCACATTCCACGACCAAAAAGTTTGGTCGGCAAATGGCACATTCCACGACCAACAAATTTGGTCGGCAATTATCACATTCCACAACCAAACATGTTAGTCACGAAAAAGAATATTTGCACAACTAAAACTTTAGTCGGCAATTGACCTATTAGTGACAAAATCTTTTCGTTGCCAAAATTAATGATTTTAACAACTAAATATTTAGTCGCCAAATGTACCATCTCGCTTACCTTATTTAGTTGGCAAAAGTATTACTTATCTTTCCCGACTAATCAATTGGTCGCCAAAACAAAAACAAAAAAAAAAAAATCAAAATTTGGTCGCCAACATCCAACAAAATAAACCTGTAATTCATCCAATCCATTCAATATAATTTGTAATTTGCAAGCATCATTCAAATCAACTGAATCATGAACATTCAACAAAATACATAAACCATCCAATCCAGAACCTATTTAATGAAAGTTATCAACTATTATAAGTTTTTATCCACAAGTAATTTCAAAGTACATATTCCTCTAATTAAAAATTCACTTGTAATCTAAATAATCATCTAAGTCGCATCCATCTACCATAACAATTTAAAACATAACAAGTACTTGTTATTATGTTTTAAATTGTTATCCATGCACATCTATCAAAAAATATACACGCTAGTAGTCTACGCAAATATTTTCCATACACATCTATCCAAAAATATTTAATCCTTCAAAAAATGCTTATAGTGCCAATCCATCCTATACAATTTGGCTTTGTGCACGAGATCATCCATCTACACCAAAGAAAATGAGAACTAATGTTAGGTAACTTTTTGTTGAAAATATTTGCACATCACTTTATTGTAAAATTGGACAAAAAATAAAAAAATGTACATGGAAAGTAAAGGAAACATTAACAAATTAAATGACTATCAATACCACTTTGTAAATAAAAACATCATTGATATATATATATATATCAATTCTAACTATTGTTCCTCAATTTGCCAATATTGACCTGTGCTTTAACAATGGAAACTAAGTTAAAATAGTCTTTGTAATTCTGAATTCAAATGCTCTGGTTGAACTTTTACCTGGAGGAGGGTAAGTGTGAGAAGGGAGTGGAAGATGCAAGGTTGGGATTATCACAATTTTTGGTATAAATTTGTAACCATTATGATATGGCGGCTGAGTCAAGGCTGATTCGAGGCTATTTGGATTTTTGTGTGGTCACATGACCTTTTTTCCTGATAAATTTATTCTTTGTAGCTTTTAGTCTGATCACATGACCTTTATCATTTTTACTTATTTTCGTGGTACTAAAACTCAAGGTTGGTGTGGTTACCTCTTCCGAGAGGATCTCAGTTGCTGTCAATAATCCCTTTCTGCTAAAGTTTGTTGGTACAAACAGGTTATGAATCTACTAAATTTGTGGGCTCATAGGAAGGCTGCCCTGCACATTTTGGTGCATTTGTAAGTTGCCGCTATGATGGTTTAGTTTTGGTAGTGTAGTAACAATAAACCTTTGTTCTTCATTGTGTTTGAAGTTTTGTTTGGCACTTTTCTTTTCGTTTTTTACTAATAATTCCAAGTTCCATACAAAGCCTTAGAATGGTGGTACGCAATTATCTCAACAATGTTGTTCCTTTTGTTGTGAATCCATTACCTTTTAGGAAGCATATATATATGGGGCAACCAAGATTCCCAGTAGGGTGCATTTCGGGGTTGAGTTAATTGCAAGAATGGTCCCTTGCCTAGTTTGGATTTTGGTCTGGCATTGAACACTAGGCATCTATAAAACATATGAAGCAATGGGGGTTGATAAAGTAAGCCCTCAAATGTAAAGTGAAAGATGGGAATTGGAATTACGAAACAGATCCAATCACTTGGATCAGGCAGCTCTATTCACTAAACAGTCTGTCGACCTTCTCTGTCACATGGAGCTGCTGGCACCAGTTTGTTTGAGTTGAAGGCTGATCATGCTCTCAAGAAACACAGATTCAGCCATTGCTATTAGGCACCCAAAGAGAAATTTACATTGCTTGCTGTGTGTTTTTAGAGTTGCTTTTATTAATTTAAGAATGAAGGTTATCACTTGAATATCATAAACAAACACTCGAAACATAGAAGATCAACTTATTGTGTGTTTCATGGAACTTTTATGTTTTGTTCCCCTCTAGATGTTTGATGAGCCCATGAATAACAATGATGCATCTATTTGACTGTCAGTCTGCTATTCACTGGTTTGTGTGGGTTGCAACTATTATTACTTGGCTTTATGGATAATACTGTTAATATCTCAATGTTTGTGGGAGCAATAAAAAATTATTTTTTGATTCTTTATACCAATGAAATTTTACTTACTAGCAATAATTTCAAATTTATACATAATGTGAAGATATTGTTGTTAATAAGTTTTTGATATAAAATATCTTGATAAAATATTTTATGTGTTTTGCATTAAGATACTTGAAAATAATTTAGAGGATTATTTGTCTCATCTCAAAAGCATACCTAGATCACATTCTTACTATATTTTAATATGCAGAATTGAAAGTTTTACATTGCTCTTCTTAGTGGTCGAGACTAATGTCAAATTACATGGATATTGTAATAGCTAGATAGCCTTTACAACAAAGAATCCAAGTTGATAATCAGAGTGATGTAAACCAAAATTAGCAAGCATATCATGTTTTCCAAGCACAATTGGCATCCTCCAAACTATCTAACTTTGGTTAAAGATTTCAAGCTAGATTCCATCAATCTGATTATTTAAAAAAAAAAAAATTGTGATAATAACTCTGCCACAGATAAAATGCTAGAATGCCAGAAAATTAAAATTAGGAATGCAGAACTAGGAGCTTAGTAACTTAGGTAAACAAATGTTCAAATTCAGCTATTTGTCCCAAAAGGAGAGGGGGGGAGTTTTTGAAAATGCCTACATCTGCTACAAGGCAAATCATCAAATAAATATTACAGTAAAACCATGCACCACCATATTTATGTGTATTAGCATGTGCCTCTCAAGGCAGTGCCACAGTTGTGTGTGTTTTAAAGATGAAATTAATTTTTATGCTCAATAGGTTGAAGAGAAGGTTTACTACATAAGAAATTGATGTATTAATCAACGAAGTGAATATTACCAACACTAATTAGACCACATTCTAGAATTTATGCATTTGCAGTGTATCCTAGTTTACAGAATAGAGAAGCAACCGGTGTTCTAAGTTAGTTCTAGTTCAATATCTCGTCTCATTGTACAATCAACTCATAGCTAAAATTGCATATCAAATACTTACAAAATTAGTAAAGGGAGATCAGTAATATAGAAAAACCTGAATGTAGTCTGGGCCAAGTAACTTTTGGTTGCACATCAGAGCTTTGTGGAGATATCTAAGAGAAATATGCACATTTCGCAGGCCTTCCTCCATCATAGCCACATTGATGTATGTTGCGGCAGTGTTCGGATGTAATGGGCCACATGTGAGATGTAACAGATAGAGTGCACGCTTTACATATCTGAAAATGACAACAAAAATTTTCATTCAATAGAAGCATGAAAAGCATTGATGACAAACAGACCAGGATCAACATGAATACCTTTTTAATCTTGGCATCTCATAACAAATCTTTGCAGAAAGCATTCACAAAATAAAAATTAAAACTCAAAAAGCATATCCATATTCAACTCAACAAAGTTTGCAATGGGCTATATGCCCATAGATGCTTCAGCACATTCAAAAGACTAATATTGGTACTTAGTACTTGGAAGAACATGTGATTTTCCATAGATTGGAGGAGCTTGAGGACGCAGAAAAAAAAAGCCTTAAGAAAGTTATATATATGCTTAGAGGAAAAAAAGATCTAGAAAAGTTTAAGATAATTCATGCAACAAAACCAAAACATGATAAGGAAATCTGAATTTTAATGTTGAACCACAGCTAAGAGTTCATTTACTCTACCAGAATGTGCAATTTCAGATAAGAGGTTAAATAAGCTTATTGAAAAAGCACATTTCTTAGGGTTTGCATCATAATCCACCTCATGTATCAAGTACAATAAATACAGAACTTGATTTATTGCAACAGAAATAGCAACATAAACGGTAAACAATACCGACCTAAATAATTCTACACAAACGTGAAAATTTCATGAAGACTTCATGTAAATTTTAAATGCAATGCTACAAGATACAAAACAAAAACATACTAAAAAGCTAGCTCTGTATGCTGAAGTCTATAATAGAACACAACAAGATCCCCATAGCTCTTCATTCCATTTGGATGATCAAGTCCTAATTCTCTCTCATTAATATCCAAGGTTTTTGTTGATAAATTGTGGCCTATAATTGGGACTACATGAATTAACTATATCTTGATATATCCACTTTAATAAAATAAAAAAAAAGTCAAGACAATAGAAGTATTTGAAGTTTGTATGCCTACGCAGGAAATATAAATCTAGGCAGCAAATCTAGTAAGTAAACTTTCTAGAAATGGTTCATAACATAAGTGATTTTGATGCAGATCATGAGGGTTGAGGAACAACAATATGAGAAGCCACACTACTGGTATCAGTTGATAATCAAGTTCTGGGGCCACTGGGGGTGTGTGTGTATGTGTGTGTGTGTGTTTCTTTTTTTTTTTTTTTTTTTTGATCGGCAAAAAGAAAGAACTTTATTGATGTAGGAGCAAAGTACAAGGTACAGACAAGATACATCAATAAAGAGAGGCAGGTGCAAAAGCATCACGATAAGCTAAATCATCCCAACTAGGTTGGCAACTAAAAGATCATCCTATCGTTTGCTAGCACCACCAAAGTTGGTGAGCAACCAACCAAATATACAGAACAAAAACACCTCAACAAAACAGTTCACAGCTGAGCATAGCAAACCAACACAGATTAGCAAACCATATCAGTTCAGCAGAGCAAACCAGCAGTGTAACGCCCTCAAAATAATGACATTAAACCCATCCATATAGAGACATGCATTGATACATAAAAGGTCCACATTCATCTATTCATCAGAGTATTTCATTACAAAAGTATTACATGTTTACAACAAAAGCAAATGTCCTACGGGCTTACAGCTTTCCAAGTTAACACTTAGTTACAAAAGAGAGTGCTAACTCAATTACACATTAAGTCCTTGGCTTGAATCTATATGTAATACAATCAAGGAAAGTAAGACGACAAAAGTATGTCCGCCTCTAGCCTCCCAAGCTATGTCCTTAGAGGTGGCATGTTACCTGTACCTGAAAACGATGTTTCCATATAGAGTGAGTCACAGCCCAGTAGAAATATACTAAACCAACTATGAACAATGCCTAAAAGATTAGCAACTGATAGATGGTCAACACTTACACTTCCATTTACATCTTATTACAATTCCATGACAGTCAAGTCTATGTTACAATTCACTTTCCATTTCTTATTCAACTTTGAGTTTGAAAACAAGGCTCAGTACTCTGGCCAAAACATTTGATGAGATTATAGTTCATCAGTAGAACACTTTCAAAATTCAAGGTGGATACACATTTTGGTGTTGTATCAATAACACATAGACCACTTCCATACTTCACAAACGATGATGATATACATTTTAGTGCTATATCAAATCAAACAAACATTTCAATAGATAAGCATACGAGCCATATCACACTACAACAGATAAGCATATGAGCTATATCAACACTTCAACAGATAAGCATATAAGCTATATCAACATTCCAATAGATAAGCATATGAGCTGTATCATCACTACAATGGGAGAGCATATGAGCTGCATCCCTGGGTCCATCTCCCATCTTCCCTTAACCATTAACCGGTTTAGAGGCATATCCCCCATCTTCCCCTAAACCGTGGAGTACATCCCCCATCTCCACCCATACACAAGCAATGCATATAAACACAGAATCATATACGCAATCAATCAATACTTATAGTTAATGTATTCTATCAACCGTCTACACATAATGTGTATAAACACATTGGTCATATACACAATCAATCAATACATAAAGTTAATGTATTCTATCAACCGTCATACTCTATGACACATCCAATTGATTAGTTTTAGTTTGCCTAATCATCATGCATTGTCTACAACAATCAATACTACCCTCCACCGGTAGCCCAAAACAATTATTTCTAAACAGGAAATAAATGCACAAATGGATAATATATCAACATTTCAATTAGGTGAGCAATAAATAATGTAACTATACCCTTTAGTCCCATACATTCCCAATTTCAACATTTCCAATTCAATTCCTCATTTCCTTTAATTAATTATATACATTAATTAATTAAAACAATTAGGGCAAATTCCCTTAATTAACAAAACAACTCTAAGGTTCCATTTTCATCCACAATCCATCATCCATCTCATTTTTTCTATACCAAACTTGCATATAGGTTTATTTCAAACAAAACCCCAACTTTTGTAAAATTACACAAAAGGCCCAAACTTTCTCAAATTTACCCAACAACACCCAACATATCAAAATACTAAAATTTAAAGACCAAATCCATAAGGAGGAGTAGGATATCCCTACCTCAAATGGTGACACCCAACCAAGAAGATGAAGAAAACGAAAATGCTCCAAATCACAAATTTTTCGGATCAAAAGATAGCCCTCGACGATCAACAACTTTTTTGTAAAGGCCAAAGGTGAGGAAATCACTCCTACTAGATCAATACTTAGAGAGAAGGTAGAGCTCTAGAGTGATAAGCTCAACAATGGGGTTTTTGGAAAACTAAGAGAGAGAAGAGATGTGAAAAAGTGATTTGGAAAAGTCAAGACACGGAGCTTTAACCCAGTCTCCCCGCTCGAGCAGCACTCACAGACTCCCGCTCCAGCGGCCAATCCCCCGCTCGAGCGGCGGATGCACACTCTTAGAACTTATGCAGACAGGTCCCCCGCTCGAGCGTCCAACTTCCCGCTCGAGCGTCACATACAAACTCCCGCTCAAGCGGCCAATCCCCCGCTCGAGCGTCCAACACTGCAGACGAAAAACTGGATGGGTGATTTCCCCGCTCGAGCGCCAAAACCCCTGCTCGAGCGGAGAGGCCAAATTCTGGGCAACTTTTCTAGGTTTCTCGACACAACCAACCTATTCCCAACTTGCCCAAAACAAACCAAAACTCAAAAAAAAAAACAGAGTAGAGAATAGAGATAAGAGTATGACAACGACACATCCACGGAACCGAGTCCGGATACGACAAATAAAGAAAAGGTAGACCCGGATCGCTATAACCTCCCCCCCTTAAAGAATTTCGTCCCTGAAATTAAGGAAATGACAAAACACGAGACCAACTGATCACAAAGCTCACAATACAAAGATGTTAATCTCTCAACTGATTGTCTACTTACCCTCACACATGGGAAGGGCTTAACAAGGAAACATGATCCGAAAGAGAAACAACACCCTGGCATACGAAACTTCAACAAAACCAAACCCTCTCCGAGATAACTCATCAAAACAACCGACTAGCGCTCCAAGCTAGGTCACTACTCAAAATCACAATCCCGAATAGAACAACTAATGCAAGCTTTTGTATGAGTACATAGAAAATTATTCTCTAGCTAAAAAGGCATTTTCTCAAAAATAATCAAGTTTTCAACGTTGACATTCCAAAATAAATTTTGCATGCCCCATGCAAAATCCAAGAGTTTTGTAAACATTTTTCATAAACACGGTGTTACTCACAACACCTAACCATTTTCAATTGATTTGGCCAAGACTTCTCATTGAATTTTCTCATGACGTTTAAATTGGATCAATTTTTCCGTAATACACAATTTAGTATTCAACAATCTAACCCATTATCGGTTACCCTATCTCTATTCAAGAGACAATTTACAATATATGCTATAACATGCATTATCGATATGCATTTCTTTCAAATTCAATAACTTCTAACATGCATGGTTTATAATTTCGAAACACATTCACTGTTAATGATACATTTGCATTTCCACATCACATTTAACATATATAATGCTAGATTAATTTCTATAATATTACCATAGACTGAAACACATGTAATATTCATACAGTTCATCAATACAACAAGATATTCAACATACGCTCAAATACCTACCAATGGATCCAGATACTTCAACCCCACGACGTTTCCACAACATCTCCATTGATGGGAAGATCCCACTCTTCAAGGCCCGATAACAATGGTAACAGTAAGACCCACATAACCAACACCGTGTTCTGAGACGTCTACTACGTCTCGACAGTACCCAAACCAATGTTTAGTACATACTACCCCAACATAGGAAACGCGAGAACACTCGCCGACAAGGCTCCCAGTCAACTTTCACAAGACAAGTGTGTAAGACAGTACACGGTTAAGGAACAACATTACAGTACATTACTACCCTATAAATTCACGGTCTTGCCAAAAAGACACATGACATATAACCAGCAACTCAGACTAGGTCGAGTCTAACTTCCCGTAAAATATTCAGGTCTATATCGCCACCTACCGAAAATACGTCATTTACAACTAGTCACAACCAAACTCAAAGGTTTCTTTCAAATTACTTTCCCGAAAATAGGGGTCGTAAATTCACGTCTTGATCGAGAATCATTTTAGTTTACGAGGAGTACCCAATGCACCCCAAGTGAAACACAACATCGCCATCCCACAAAACCCGTCATACTCACGTTGATGACACTGTACTCAAAACAGAACCTCCAAGAAAAGGACTCCTAAACATTTGAAGTTCCCAACAACGTAACGACCTAAAGGATAACATTGCACACCCTCGTGCCTTACAATGCACAAACAGGAACCAAACGAGTCAAAATGATTCTAACAGAGTGCTTCACTCACTCTCCACAACCTTACCACCTCTCCTGTGTTGCCACTATTCAAACTGGACGACGGACACTTATGACAAAGTGACCTGACTTTACCAAACATCTAACCTCTCGATTTTAATTAGAAACTACACTATAGCCTTACCAAGGCATTCTTCTGGGATTCTCTAAGACTGATCCCCCTTCTACACATCACCTAATACAACCTGCCAACCACACACCATCAAGTACCGTTCTAAGCAAAACCTCTTTATTTTGCAAGCTATCGTACTCCCATATCGAATCCCTCAATAACCCATAGAGTCCACTCTTTATTCCACAAGTTATTTGTCACTCACCCTAAGGGTACAATCAAGACACCCTGTCTCCGCGCCAAACCACTAGCCAATGCTACCGCTAGACAACCACCGTGAACCAAACCCCGACACCGTTACAAGTCGCCGACAAGGCTTTCAAAGATTCACCCTTCTAACTTTCCAGAGGAGTAAAAGTCCTCGCCTCCCTCGTCATTAATCCACATCTTCATCTGCAAACACCATACCACTGTGACTCCATCCACGGGTCACACCCTAACCACGGGCTATATACCCAATCAACCCTTCTGATAACATCCCCTGACCTGACCAATGCTAAGGTACGAACCTATCACATTCGATCCAAATAAAGGAATCTGAAAACTTAGGAAACACCCATTATACTACTGCCCGAGATATAGTACTAGCTACTCGCAACATACCACTCCCGATACAACAACCACAACCTTATATAGGGACTAACATCCCCTCACTTAAAACGGCCAATCAGTACACCTGCAATCTCAGCAATGTTACTTACCACGAAGGTACAAGTCCAACCTTAACAAAATTATGCGCTATGCCCCCGTAGGACACCATATTAAATACGTGCTACATCTAGTATTAATCGCACACTTCACATCCTCTCGAGTTCACCCGACAGTAGACCAAAATCTATACCACGCACAAAATTTTAAATGGGTAATACCCATGAAATTCCACACACTCGGCAAGTAAAACAGTTCTCGCCCCAATATTGCCTTGGCTAGGACATGCACCCCTCAGTGGTTCTTCCAAATTTTGAAAACATGGCTCCTCAGCCCTCATCTTTTCCAAATCAAGTCACACGCATAAAAAAATGCATTAATACCAAAAATTTTATGGTTTTATAGCAACTTATTACATTAATAAAACTTTAGAGCTACAACATGCTCCAATCCACCCAATCCAGGGAAATTAACAAACAAAGCATATATGTATATATATACATAGATAAACAAATAGTTTAGATGTTTCAACATTCCCAAAACACATTGGTTACACAACAAAACCCAATGATCACAAAACAATAATCCACTGATTACAAAACGGATTAGTCAAAACAAAACCATCCCATCGGTATTACCACCACTACCGTCCCTTGCTGGACCGCCAAAGTTTGTCATCCCCAAACATAAGATAACCTACGAGCTTACAAGCCACGGACAAGAACTACTGACGTGCCCCCTCTATCCACACCTGGAACAACTACAAACTTCCCCAACTGGGGCTTGGGAGCTCGACTCTACTGAGGCCCTCGCAATCTGGCCTACTAGTCCCCCAAAACGATACTGTTCCTGCCCAGTCGAATGAAACTGAGCCTGGCTAGGTTGCAAAACCCCTAAAGAAGCCCCCGGCTGAGTACAGAAACGTCGAATATGACCCGGCTGATTACACATCCAACAAGTAGGCGGTGCCTGAGCACGAGACTGGTTCAGAATCTGGGCTGATGAAGATCCTAACAACTGCCTTCCCACAGAGCATTTGATCGGCCCAAAACCCGGCTGGTTAGATGATCCTGGTGGTACAACTACTGGTTGAACTGCTAACCCTGCCCCCTTCCTCTGTGGGCAACCCGAAACCTTGTGGCCCAGTAGACCACATTTGAAACAAATGACACCCCTCTGTTTACATTCTCCTGAACCCAAATCCGACACTGGAAGGATAGTTCTAGCTCGACCTCCCTGTTGCTGGTTTAAACCCCTCTGCCTCTTAAAAGGCTTACCAACACCCTGAGTCAGGGGAGTTGCCGAGATGGTTCCCTCCCCACTCTGCCCCATTGCTAGCACCGCAGCCTCTACATGGGCAACTGCCTCAACAAGCACACTATATCTTTTATTCCAAGACCCCACTATCCTTACACGGATGTCGTCACGCAGCTTACTCTCAAATTCGAAACAACGCAAGTCCTCCGTCTCCACCAATTCTGGAGCAAACCTCGACAAGTTAGCAAACCATCTTTCAAACCGCACCAAAGGTGTAGTACCTTGGCGTAACTCCACAAACTGTTTCCGCAACTCTTCTCGAGCGGAAGGAGGGAAATCACAACTTCCTCGCCTAGGCATCCTAGTAAAAGTAACAGAGACACGTTAGCACACTCATACCTGTGCCGAAGCTAAACACTCACGTCCTAATACATGGACAACTGTAATTCACTCCACGTAAGCACATAAACACATAAGCATTTACGAATTTCATTTCCGGATAATGATAGTCCCGAGGCGTTACTCGAGTTCCGGTTAGAAACAACATTGATCAAGTACCTTTCCAATAGGGCTCCCAGAAATCCAAGGATCCAATCAACATCCAAGAAACTACATTCCATACCCAAATAATCACATAAATATGTTATCACATAAGTACATAACATTACATCCAGGTCTCTAACAAGCGAGACAAACCCATTGTGATACTAATCACTTCCCACGTACCTAAAGTATTCGAACCCGGTACGCTCTGATACCAAGTTGTAACGCCCTCAAAATAATGACATTAAACCCATCCATATAGAGACATGCATTGATACATAAAAGGTCCACATTCATCTATTCATCAGAGTATTTCATTACAAAAGTATTACATGTTTACAACAAAAGCAAATGTCCTACGGGCTTACAGCTTTCCAAGTTAACACTTAGTTACAAAAGAGAGTGCTAACTCAATTACACATTAAGTCCTTGGCTTGAATCTATATGTAATACAATCAAGGAAAGTAAGACGACAAAAGTATGTCCGCCTCTATCCTCCCAAGCTATGTCCTTAGAGGTGGCATGCTACCTGTACCTGAAAACGATGTTCCCACATAGGGTGAGCCACAGCCCAGTAGAAATATACTAAACCAACTATGAACAATGCCTAAAAGATTAGCAACTGATAGATGGTCAACACTTACACTTCCATTTACATCTTATTACAATTCCATGATAGTCAAGTCTATGTTACAATTCACTTTCCATTTCTTATTCAACTTTGAGTTTGAAAACAAGGCTCAGTACTCTGGCCAAAACATTTGATGAGATTATAGTTCATCACTAGAACACTTTCAAAATTCAAGGTGGATACACATTTTGGTGTTGTATCAATAACACATAGACCACTTCCATACTTCACAAACGATGATGATATACATTTTAGTGCTATATCAAATCAAACAAACATTTCAATAGATAAGCATACGAGCCATATCACACTACAACAGATAAGCATATGAGCTATATCAACACTTCAACAGATAAGCATATGAGCTATATCAACATTCCAATAGATAAGCATATGAGCTGTATCATCACTACAATGGGAGAGCATATGAGCTGCATCCCTGGGTCCATCCCCCATCTTCCCTTAACCATTAACCGGTTTAGAGGTACATCCCCCATCTTCCCCTAAACCGTGGAGTACATCCCTCATCTCCTCCCATACACAAGCAATGCATATAAACATAGAATCATATACACAATCAATCAATACTTATAGTTAATGTATTCTATCAACCGTCTACACATAATGCGTATAAACACATTGGTCATATACACAATCAATCAATACATAAAGTTAATGTATTCTATCAACCGTCATACTCTATGACACATCCAATTGATTAGTTTTAGTTTGCCTAATCATCATGCATTGTCTACAACAATCAATACTACCCTCCACCGGTAGCCCAAAACAATTATTTCTAAACAGGAAATAAATGCACAAATGGATAATATATCAACATTTCAATTAGGTGAGCAATAAATGATTTAACTACACCCTTTAGTCCCATACATTCCCAATTTCAACATTTCCAATTCAATTCCTCATTTCCTTTAATTAATTATATACATTAATTAATTAAAACAATTAGGGCAAATTCCCTTAATTAACAAAACAACTCTAAGGTCATCCATCTCATTTTTTCTATACCAAACTTGCATATAGGTTTATTTCAAACAAAACCCCAACTTTTGTAAAATTACACAAAAGGCCCAAACTTTCTCAAATTTACCCAACAACACCCAGCATATCAAAATGCTAAAATTTAAAGACCAAATCCATAAGCAGGAGTAGGATATCCCTACCTCAAATTGTGACACCCAACCAAGAAGATGAAGAAAACGAAAATGCTCCAAATCACAAATTTTTCGGATCAAAAGATAGCCCTCAACGATCAACAACTTTTTTGTAAAGGCCAAAGGTAAGGAAATCACTCCTACTAGATCAATACTTAGAGAGAAGGTAGAGCTCTAGAGTGAGAAGCTCAACAATGGGGTTTTTGGAAAAGTAAGAGAGAGAATAGATGTGAAAAAGTGATTTGAAAAAGTCAAGACACGGAGCTTTAACCCAGTCTCCTCGCTCGAGCGGCCAAAACTCCGCTCGAGTGGCACTCACAGACTCCCGCTCGAGCGGCCAATCCCCCACTCGAGCGGCGGATGCACACTCTTAGAACTTATGCAGACAGGTCCCCCGCTCGAGCGGCCAATCCCCCGCTCGAGCATCCAACACTGCAGACGAAAAACTGGATGGGTGATTTCCCCGCTCGAGCGGAGAGGCCAAATTCTAGGCAACTTTTCTAGGTTTCTCGACACAACCAACCTATTCCCAACTTGCCCAAAACAAACCAAAACTCAAAAAAAAAAAAAAAAAAAACAGAGTAGAGAATAGAGATAAGAGTATGACAACGACACATCCACGGAACCGAGTCCGGATACGACAAATAAAGAAAAGTTAGACCCGGATCGCTATAAGCAGACCACAGTTGAGCAGCAGAGCAAACCACAAAGACAAGACCAGCAATAAAGCATACCAGTAGCAGAGCATATCACAAAGCAGGATAAATTTGATCCACATTGTAAGTCTCACCTTAATTCAATGTAATACTCTGCTACACAGCACCCCTGCTACACAGTAACAATACAGATCACAGCAACAAACAGATCAAAGCAACAGACAAAAATAGATCACATCAACAATACAGATCACAGCAACAGACAAAAACAAACCAAACAATCGAAATCATTGCAAAGTTCAATGAAAATAAATTCTTTTGATTTAAGTAGAGAAAATAAAGAGCTCTAACTCAACTCAACTCAACTTAGCACGGCTTTGTTTATTATTATTATTATTATTATTATTATTATTATTATTATTATTATTATTATTATTATTATTATTCCATTGTTTGTTATTGCTCCTCCATTTCCTCAAAAAAAATAAATAAATAAATAAAATAGAGAAACAGATAATAGATAGCTGAAAACTAAAATAACTAAATCCAAATAAACAAAGCCTAATCTCACAGTCAATAGATGAAGCTAAAATGAAGAAAACTAGTCACAAAGCATACTAATCAATCAAATTAAACACTTACATACGAAATTGATTCATTAATATCACAGATAAATGTCAAATAACATACAGTAGTACCTGAACTTGAGATCAACAACCAACAATCAAGACAAAGAGCTATGGTTTGTAAATTCTATATATATAGATATATATAATCTAGAGAGAGTGAGAGAGAGTGAGAGAGAGAGCGGTTATACATGAGGGAGTGCCAAAGCTTTTGACTCGAAATTCACACCTTCTATCTTTGTATATATGTTTCTCTCTCTAAAGCATTCGCAGCTTGAGCCGCATCTGTGTGTGTCAAACTGGTATGATAAAGTTTTGTGGGATATATATATATATATATATGTGGGATCTACAAACAAAAATAACAAGCAGTGACAAGCTGTGACAACTCTATAGTCACATTCATTTAGTTAATAAACAACGTTAAAAGATAAGTATTACAAAACCCCAAAGAATATGCCTTTTGGGAGGAGAAAAACAAAACAAAACAAAAAAAATAAATAATGAAAAAGAGTCCTTCTCACAGAGAAAAAGATCAAACCTCTCTCTCTCTATATATATATATTTACATACATAAAAGGCAATTGATGAGATAAAAATTATTGATCATGCTATCCAAGGATAACCCAGATCATACAAACAGTGATACACAAAATTCCCAACTGATAAGCAAATCCGGTATACTTGCATGTGGTCTAAATATCCAACCAGAACAAACAACGATATATATATATTAGTTTTAATTTTTGTTCATTGTTTGGAGAGTATGATTTGAGGCCATCCCTTCAAACATTCACTCATTAGGGTTTTGAAAATTAGGGAAAACAAAAAATTTGGTTTTGAAAATAAGGGAAAACAAAGGATAATAGAGAAATTGAGCAACAAAGAGAGTGAGAGAGAGAGAGAGAGAGAGAGAGAGGACCCATGCCTGATCTCGGGGTTGTTTGAAAATAGGCGAACTAATAGTAGCAGAAAAATGGTGATGGTGGTGCTGGTAGATGCGAAAAGAGAGAGCAACCATAGAGGAGTAATAGAACACAAATATAAAGATTGTGTGTGTGTGTGTGTGTGTGTGTGTGAGAGAGAGAGAGAGAGAGATAGAGACAGAGAGAGAGAGAGAGAAACAGAGATAAAATACATACCTAACAATGGAGGCCCAAGTACTTCTCGAAGCGCCGCTGATGCTTGGTCGAAGAAGCGACACAGGCGACTGTGATGATGGAGGAGAAGCGACTTTGGCGATTACAAATCGAGCAGGAGAATTGACAATGAGGTACAGATGAAGAGTGGTGCGTGGTATATACAGTATAAAGAGTTCGAAAAATTCACTCCGCGGGCAATTTTTTCCTTCAAAACTGTTTGGTCGGCGTTGTCCTTCAATTTACTAAAATTACCTTCAAAATGGCGTCGTTTTATTATCTGTGACCAAATTATTTTGGCTATTAATCTTTCTATTTTATTTTATTTTTATTTTCCCGCTTTTTTTTTGGTCTTCCATATTCGACCTTTGCCAACCAAATTTCAATTTTGATCGCAGAAAATTCTATTTTAGCAACTACAAAATACTAGTCAGCAAAACTCCAAAACTTTGCCTATAAAATTTTAGTCACCAAATAAAAAAAAAATTTGACAAAACAAAAGTTAGTCTGCAAAATTAGTCAGGAAAAATGTAATTTCAGATGAACCTTTCTAACATTCTTCAGCCGAGGAAATTTACTCCTCCAAATTTATGAAGCCATCGCTGCCAAGGGCGGAGCCAAAGAAGGCCGAGGGGTGTCACGCGCCCCTCCCCCTCCCCCCCCTCCCTCAATTTTGATTTTTTTTTTTTTTATTTGTGGTTACATACAAAATGTATTCATTTTTTTCTTAACATTTTCTTTGGCTAAGGATTTATTGTATTGTTCACAATAAGTAGTTATTTTATACTTTGGGAGCACTGTGTGGTATTATTTATGTATAGTCTAAACCAATAATGTAGTGGAAATCTTGTGGATTGAATATAATTATCACATAGGCAACGCTATATGATACTCTAAGACTATGTAATAATTTCCATTCAAAACACGTCATTTATAAGCAATATCATCTCTTTAATATTTTCTGTCAAATAAAAATTAAATATATTTTATAATAATTTGTGCTATAAATGATGTGTTTTTTGTCACGACCCAACCCTAGGGGCTTATGGTTGGAATCGCAATTTACTAACTCATTCTATTTGTAGTAAATTAAACTGCGCAAGCGAAAATAAAAATAATTAAACAAGAAATTACTCAATTTTACTATTTTAACAAGAGAAAATACATTTATAGGGCTTTTATTATTTTATTATTCAGTGACCGGCCCCGAGTAGAACAAAAGAGAGCAAAAAATATAAAAAGAAAAGAAAGACAAAATAGTGGTTCAATATCAATCCACGTGCGGGTTCCATTTTGTGAGGTTATGGGTTTCCCCTACATTTCGTTACCTGAAAGGGTAACAGCTATAAGCATACAGCAGAGTGAGAAATATTATGCCAAGAGGATAGGGAATACAAAAAAATCATGGATAGTTAGTTAAGCCAAAACATTTACATAACTCAATTTGGTAACTAAATAATTTAAGTGGCAGAAACTGAAATACGAAAATTATATAAATAAATAACTATAACCACAGTACAGAACAGAACAAAACAGAATAGTGGTCACGGAAGTTACAATCAGAACAGAGGTCAATGGATCCATGACAAACAGAAGACCACAAAGTGGCCAAACAGAGGCCAATGGCTATTTAAGTCCCCCAAAGCGTGGGACTCTCGTGGTGGTACTTACAAAACATAATTGTTTATAAGGTCATAGTCAAATAAATTTAAACAAATAGAGTTTAGAAAATAACCCACGTAATTGAATATTAATATATTTTACAAAACCTAACTTGTATAAAATAAATTATGGTAAGTCAAAACATACGTAAAATATATTATGGTGACTGAAGGTATAATATAACTCACCTTAATACTGACTCTTACTATCTCCTTTGATTTTTCGGTCTTTCCCTTACTCACTTTTCTGTCGAAGCCCTTTTTTTTTTTTTTTTTTTTTTTTTTTTTTTTTTTTTTTTTTTTTTTTTCCTGCTGGTACCAACACTACAGCCCCCTCCTATTTATATACTAAGGTGATGACTCACCAATTACTTGATGGCCCTATGTGCTGACTCATCACCCCTAGCATGCACAGATGGCTCCACCTCACTGCCTTAATAATATATGCAAATCCTTTCATTTAACAACAAATCTCGAAATAGATTTTACTTGATTTGTCTTAATTAATTCTATACCTTTCAATCTTCTTACACTAATTAGTGATTTATTTAGCCCCCAAATAATTCTTTTCATCACATATTTAATAATCACAATAGTAAATTAATTTGCACAGCACGTATAGTGTAGCTATTTTATTATTATTGTTATTATTATTAATATTAATATTTATTTACCTTTACTTTTATATTTATTTATTTACTATATTTAACTCAAATTTGGCCCAACTAGTATTATAATTCCATATTTCTGTTAATTTGGCCCCAAATAATAATCCCTAATTAATCCCATATTTGATAACCCAATGCCAAATTAAATTTTGTATTTATTATTATTTATCTAATAATATATTATCACATACACTCACAATTATATATAACTATAAGTATTTATGTGATATTTAATTAAACGTTCAGGGTGTCACATTTTTATTATCCAAAATTAGAAATTTTGATCCATAATTTTTTGTGCTAAAATTACAAACTTATATCACCATTCCGCACCGAGCTATTATACACTATTATTGAATTTTGATTTGTTCCTATTAATAATGATTTTTAATTTCTTATGCTCAAATTTAGCCTATAAAATTATTATTATCTTAATGTTGATCATGTTTTTTCTTTTTTTTTAAATAAAAAAATTGTAATTAATAAGTGTCACTTCTAACTTAATTTTTTGGTTCCACCACTAGCCGCCGCAACAGCAAGTCCACCTCCAATGGAAGTGAACAAAGCTGAGAAGCCAACAGTAGAGGCTCCACCAGCTCTAATTCCCACCCCAAGAAGATCAACCGTAGTCGGCTTGTTCATGTAGAACGACGGTGGACCAACCATAAAATTAGTCAAATCGGTGGTGGCCCGATCGGTGTGGAGCCCTAGCCTAGCCACTACCGATGAGTTGCTCTCTGGTATCACCACCACAAGGCTTACAGTCAGATGTGCCAGCAAAGACCGCCAGTGGTGTCAACAATGGTGGCAAGGACATACAGAGCGGCTTAAGGAATTGAGATCGATGACCCACAGATGGGGAAGAGATAACTCCTTTAGAGAAACAAAGTCAATTTAGGGCAACAAAATGGGGAAAGAAGAATATATATATATGTTTGTGTGTGTGTGTGTGTGTGTGTGTGTGTTTATTGGCAACTAAAATATTATTTAGTCGCTAAAAATATTTTATAAATCCCTCCAAAATTTGAAATGTCACCCTCCAAATATTTTAGTTCTTTTGCGACTAAAAATATGGTTTAGTCGCTGAAAATAAATATTTGGCAACCAAAAAAGATAAAAAGTAAATGTTGGTTTTTCATTTGGTGACTAAATAATTTTAGTAGCCAAAACTAACTATACAGCGACTAAAAATTATTTTAGTCGCTGAAAATAAATATTTGGCCACCAAAGTTTTGGTCGCCAAAGATAAAAAGTAAATTTTAGTTTTTCATTCGGCGACTAAATAATTTTAGTAGCCAAAACTAACTATATAACAACTAAAAATTGTTTTAGTAAATTTTAGTTTTTCATTCGGCGACTGAATAATTTTAGTAGCCAAAACTAACTATACAACGACTAAAAATTGTTTTAGCCGTTGAAAATAAATATTTGGCGGCCAAAGTTTTGGTTGCCAAAGATAAAAAGTAAATTTTGGTTTTTCATTCGGCAGTTAAATAATTTTAGTGGCCAAAACTAACTATACAGCAACTAAAATATTTGTTTAGTCGACAAAAGTACAATATTTAGCGACTAAATTTTTTTTAGTCGCCAATTGTAGCATTTTTAGCGACTGAATTTTTTTTTAGTTGCCAATAATCAATATACGCCGACTAAAAAAATTTAGTAGCTAAATATTGTACTTTTGCCAACTAACATAATTTTTGGTCGCCAATTCCACAACTTTTGGCAACCAAAATTATTTTAGTCGGCAAAAGTGGTCGCCAAAAGTGTATTTTCTTGTAGTGAGACAAAGTATCTAAAATAAATGAAAGCAATATTCAATGATGATGTAGAAGCACACCTGACGTTTTAATTGGAGGTATAATCAAATAAATTGTTATAGAAGAGGAAGACAACCTTTGTTTTTATCACAATAATTACATAACTCAATATATAATTTTAATATCTCTCACTCTTCCACACATCCAATTCTCTATCAATATTAGAATGAATGCATGAACTAAAAAAAAAGAACATTTGAGAAGACAAAGAGATGTAGTTGAGACTTTTCAATTGTTGAATTCTATTAATTAATAGTTATTAGGTTTCAATGGTAGGGTTTCTAATATTTGTTAGCCATTAAAACTGAATTCTTTGATTTCATCTATATTCACTTGATAATTTGGGAGTGGACACGTGTCAAGCCTTTACACAAATACTTGGCATATTTTTTGAGCATTATTAATGAAATACATAGTGTAATTTTTTTCTCTCTCTCCTTTTTTTTTCGCAATTGCAACCTATTATTTTTTAATAAGATTTTATATTTGTTTCAAATATTTTTTTAATATACAAATTATTTTTTATAGTGTAATTTTTTTTCTCTTTTTTTTCACAATTGCAACCTGTTAATTTTTAATAAGAATTTATATTTGTTTTAAATATTTTTTTAATATAGAGAGAAAGAGAGAGAGAGAGAGAGAGAGAGAGAGAGAGAGAGAGAGAGAGAGAGAGAGAGAAAAGCTCCTTATCGTTGGCACCGTTGGGGCATCTTCGGCTAACCTCTTCTTCTCATCCTCCTTCTTTTCGCTGCCCGTTGTCTGTTGTCCGCCATCCGCCACCTGCCACTTGCCACCTCGTTATTTACTTATCCTCATTCTCTTCTTTTTTCTACTCCTCTCCTAAAACCTTCCTCACTAGTGGCTTTTCATCTCCAACTAACCTCTTCCTCATTTCCTTCTTTTGTCATTCGCAGCGATCTCTCATTTTCCTCTTCCTCTTCTTTTCTTCTCTTGATCACAACCAACCTTTACAATCCCAAATTGCAACCCAACGCTACTGCCATCACTACCCACTGTCGTTTCCATTACCACTCTAAAAACCATAGATCTAAGATTAGAGTTTCAGAAAAAGAGGACAAGCAGACGACAGAGAAGAGAGAAGGGTTTCGGGAGACCCACCACCCACACTGGAATTGCCATCACCACTCTCTAAAAACCCTAGATCTAGGGTTAGGGCTTTAGGAGAGGAGAAGGAAGAAGAAGAAGAAGAAGAAGAATGAAGAAAGAAAGAGGCAGCGAACGACAGATGACAGACGACAGATGACTAAAAGAAAAAGGATGAGAGGAAAAGGCTAGTCTGAGAATGCCCCAGTGGTACTGGCAAAGAAAAGCTTCTCTCTCTCTCTCTCTCTCTCTCTCTCTCTCTCTCTCTCGTGTTTCGATCTGAAAGGAAGAAAAATTTTTATTTGGTTTTCCTTCACCAAAACATCATTTTCATGAGGGAAGAACTCAGCCATTCGCTCTTTTAGTGGGTACAAGTGTTGCGCCCAAACCCATTCACTCCACCAAATCACTCCACCAATTCACTCTAGAGGATCCTTGCGTGTCGGAGACGTAAGAGAAAGGGCCAATAAATATGTAAAATCCAGGGTAAATTTGGAAAGTAAAATAATAATTTTTTTTTGGTTATTTATCACATGTTATTTTTATCTATTTATAGCACCAAAGTACTGAGCAAAATATAATTTGGGTAAATTACATTCACTTCTCATGAGTTTTAAAATATATATAATTAGTTCCACATTTTTGAAATAATTATACTTATTTTCTTTGAGATTTTAATTAACATAACAATGAGGCTTATTTTTAATCAATAATTTATTAGTCGTATGAATGAAAAAAATATATTATTATCTTTTTTCTTTTAAAATGTATATCATCTTTATTTATTTTTAGTTTCTACCAACTATTTACATTAGTTTTGATAGTTTTAGTTTTGCCAAAATGGAGGCCAGTGTAATTACCTAAAAAAATGTAAGAGTAACTATTTTTTTTCGAACTTGAGGAGAAGTGTGTCACAACCCAACCCTCGGATGCTTAGGGCTAAAATCGTAACTTACTAATTAATTCTAATTTTAACAAATTAAATGACGCAGGCGGGGGCAGAAAGGAAGTAAGAAAAATAATTAAACAGAAAATTAACTTTAGTAATCATTCTATTGTTAAGGAGATACATCCATAGGACCTTTATTATTTTATTATGTAGTGACAGAATTTTAGAAAAGAAAAAAAAAAGAAAGAAAGAAAAGAAAAGAAAAACAGAAAGTAACAGATCGACATCAATTTCCGTTCAGTCCCACTATACGAGGTTACAATTCTTCTTTATATCTCATCACCTGAAAGGGATAATAGCTATAAGCATACAGCAGAGTGAAAAATATTATGCTAAGAGCATACTATGGATAGTTATTTAAGGTAAAATATTATCATAACTTAATTTGAATAAACAAATTATTCGAAGTGGCAGAAACTGATGAAATACAAAAATTATATAAATAAATAACCATAATCAGGGTATAGAACAGAACAAAATAGAGGTCACTGGAGTGATAGTCAGAACAGAGGTCAATGGATCCATGACAAACAGAAGGCCACAAAGTGATCAATCAGAAGCCAATGGTTTATTTAAATCCCCCAAGTCAGGGGATTCCTATGGTGGTACTTATAGAAAATAATTGTTTATAAAATCATTATCAAATAATTTTTAAAATTTAAACAAACATATTTTTAGGTTTCAATTTAAACAAAAAGAGTTCAACAAATAATCAACGTAATCAAGATATTAATATAATTTATAAAATACAATTTACGTAAAATAAATTATGATAATTCAAAATATACGTAAAATATATTATGATAACTTAAAATATAATATAATTCAATTAAATATTAATTCTTACTAACTCTTTCCTATCTCCGTTGATTTTTTGATCAACAATGATTTAGATCACTAAAAATACATCACTAATAGCACTAATACATTGGGAATGACAAAAAGAAAAGAAAAAAAAAAGAAAATAAGGCATAGAAAGTGGGCGGAGCCCACTACCACATCATTAGTGCTCTCCCTAATGCTCCATTTTTAGTGCTCCTAAGCATTTTTCTTTTTCGATTCTTCGCTTGCTCTCTCTTTTTTACTTATTTCCTTTTCTTGGTTTCACTGGCCTCACAGGACCCCGTTATATACCTGGGCCACTGGTGATGAGTCACCCCGTAATCATTATTCTAAATTGGTGATTCATCCCCCAATTCACTAGGCTTCACAGGTGGCTTACTTCTCAGTCTTCTAGCTAACTACTAATATATTAAGGAAAATGTTTTTTCCCCCTAATTTCAGCCCCCGAATCCCCCGAATGAGATAGGAGAGAAAGAGAAGAGAGGAGAAGAGGAGGAGCCCACCGTCGCCCTCCGCCTGATCGTCGCCCTCCGCCGCTCATCGCAGCAGCTCCAACTCGTCGCAGCAGCCCCGCTCGTCGCAGCTCCGCCTCTGCCTCCGCCTCCGCCCCTGCCTCTGCATCCGCCTCTGCCCTGCCTCCGCCTCCAGCCCGATTTTGTTGGCCCCCTCCCCTCCAGTTCTTCTTCTTTTTCTTCTTCTTCTTCCTCCTTCTCCTTCTTCCTCCTCCTTCCTTCTTTTCCTCTAATTCTCTTCTTTTGGAAAAAAAAAAAAAAAAAAAAAAATCAAAAACGACGTCATTTTTGAATTCGGGGGATTCGAGGGGGCTGTCTTTCGAGCTACGTAGCACATCTCATATATTAATTGCAGATTTAATAAACCAATGTCAAATTAGATTACAACAGTTACACCATTATTTATATTTTATATATTTATTTTATTATTATTGTTCTTAGTTGGTATTTTTATTTTTATTTACTTACTTATTTATTTATAATTTAATATTAATGTGATATTAATTAAACATTTAAAGTATCGCAAAGTGAGAGTCCCATATAATTATTTTGAGTAAATTACACTATCACCTTTGAAGACTAAAAAAAATATAAATTTTTTCATAATTTTGATATAATTAGATTGACTGTCCTCTTAAGACTAAAGGGTTTTAAATTAATGCAGATGATATGAAAATATAAATATTAATATGGTAAAATATAAATTTCACTATAGAAGAGATGGCAACATCATTATTTTTTTTTATCAGTATAACTAACGAATTTTTGATTTAAATAACACTTGTCCTTAATTATTTAGCATACCTGTATTAGATTCTCTTAAAATTTTAACTTAAATAACACTTGTCCTATTTTTATCAAAAATTATTGATATTATTAATAAAAAAAAATGATATTATCATATTTTTTTGGGTTTTTTATTGATAAATCCCCTTTAGAGGTGTCTTAACCCAATAAGTCCACCAAAGAAAATTATAACCTAATTAGTCCCATGTATTTATACTTTTATTCCATGAGGTCCTTTTTTCCTAATTTATATTATTTGTTGGACTATTATACCCTTATGTCTATTTGTTGATATATTATATACAAAATAACATACATGTTTCCCTCTGTTTTTGTTGTGGTAGGATCTCGTTCCTATAAGAGAGAAGACGATGGCACATAGTTCGCAGTAGTATTTCATTGCGATATGGTTTCATTCCTGTAGAAGAGAAGATGACGATTCAGAGTTTATGCTCTGTTTTTTTTTTTTTTTTTTTTTTTTTTTTTTTTTTTTTTTTTTTTTTTTGCCATAGTTATGATTTCAGCCAGAAATCAAAGGAAGAGAAAAGGATTTGAATCAAAGAAACAGGGGTAATGGCTTACAAACTTGTTCAGTAGATTGACTAAAACCCACATTCAACTGGATTGAATCAAAGGGAAAGATGAGATGGTTTTGAATACTTGTTCTTCGAAGGTGGGTTTAATTTGATTTGGATTGGTGGAATGGTGAAATTACACGGGTTGTTAATGATAGTGATATGATGAAGCTGAAGTGTGGGTGATAATTTTTTGTTTTCAGAAAGATTGAGTTTTTTTTTTTTTTTTTGGATTTATAGTTCTATTGCTGCCATTATTTTTGGTTTTTCTGTCAATCAATGTGAATGTTCACATTTCATATTGTTTGGAAGCTTAAGAAATAAGTGTTAGAATTGTGAAGAATGAGGTTTCTGATACAGTAATGTAGCTTTCTTTATAAAGAGATGAAGAGTGTTTGGTTTGATTTGGATTACTGTAATGATGGAATTGTAAGAGGTGTTAATAATAGTGATAATGATGAAGATGGAGACGAAAATTATGAAGATACAGAGGAGGATTTGTGTGATGGTTTTTTTATTTTTTGAGAGATTGAGATTTTTGAATTTAGAGAAGATGAATAATGTGCTCTGTTTGATTATATTGTCTTGAGGTTAGTATGTAATGGATGCATGTCATTTGTGATTGGATTTATATGAAGTGTTGTATGCTCTGTTTTTTGCTTCCAATTTCATTTTCTAGAATTGATGGAGATGCAAGTTTTTTTTGGTTGCATGGGGTTATGGATTTTGGCTGGTTATGTGGTTGAGTTATGACTCTGTTTTTTTGAATGTGGTAAATATTCACATCGCATTAAGAATGTGAATGTATATGAATGATTGTATGATCTATTTCTTACTTTCAACATTATTATATAAATTAAATTTTGGTTGGTTATATGAGGATATGGGTTTTTCCTGGTCATGTATATTGTAAGGCATGCATGTGTGTGATGTGAATATTTGCATTCTTGTTACCATTGATAGTATCAAAGTAGTTAACATGAATATTTATATCACTGTAACCATTCACATTACCAACACATTACCAAATCATTTATGTGAATATTCAGATTTGTATTATGAATTGTCATTGTGAGTGTTTTTTGCTAGCAAAATGGGACGTTCTTGTGTATATTATGCATGGGCGTGGTGTGAATATCGACATGTCTGTTACCATTTACAACATGAAAACATATGATGTAAATATCCACATCATCTGCAATATGCTATTTGATGTGAATATTCACATTCTTGTTACCACTGACAACATCAAAGTAGTTAACATGAATATTTATATCATTGTAACGATTCACATTACCAAATCATTTGATGTGAATATTTAGATTTGTATTACGAATTGTCATTGTGAGTGTTTTCTGATAGCAAAACGGGATGTTATTATGTATATTATGATGTATGCATGGGCGCGGTGTGAATGTTGACATACCTGTACCATTTACAACATAAAAGCATATGATGTGAATATTCATATCATCTGTAACTATTAACATCATCAAATTATTTGCTGCGAATATTCACTTATGTGTTAAGAAATATTTAATTCACACCAGTTACATTGTGTTACAATAATATTTTAAGTAATATTCACATCCATGTGAATGATCAACACGAAATAGGCCTTAAAATGCATATACATACATTGAATGAAAATTTGGAGTACAAGCATTGATACAGAATTGATTTACACTTAAGCTAGTCTGCTCCAATATGTCAAAACTATTGATACTAAATTGTCTTCAATGTGGATAACAATTATAGATAACAATTACAGGTGGACACCCCCCACCTATAGGTTTTCATATTGCACTGTCTTTGTGTGATTCAGAAAAATGTATACAATGAGTCTCTTATTTGACACCATTCAAAGCGATTAAAGCTGTTAACAAGTTCCTCCCGGTATACATGCGCCCTGATGATGTAACACACTGCGGGCCCGCAATCCACCCTGAAAATGCAAAGTTGTTATTGTTAGAATTTGAAATTTAGGTTTGTATAATGGTTGTGGAAGATGTGTACAAATTGATGTAAGGCTTACCATTGGTTTGTAGTCATTATCAATATCTAACAATCTGATGTAAATATTGACATTGTGTACAATAAAATTCAGATTGAACCAAAAAAGGGTTGACAACCATTCAAGATTAGGGGCTTTTCATCAACAAGCAACAATACTAACAACTTTGTTAATATCTACATCATATTCCATTGACAATAGGAGGTGAATATTGACATTGATGTTAGAATGTAAATATTGGCATTATGTTCAGAATGTAATTATTTCATCACCATCAACAACCAACAACATTAACAAATCTGACATTGACACAAGGGAGGAGATAGGGAGTGTATTACAAAAGAGTGTATTACACATGACAATTTAAGACAAACAAGTCATTACCAATATATAGCAGTCTAATGTAAATATTGACATTATGTATAATGAGATACACATTGAACCAAAAGAGAGTTGACAACCATCCAAGATTAGGAGCTCTAATTGCTTTATAACCATTAACACACAATAATACCAACAACTCTGTAATATTTACATCATATTTCATTGATGTTAGAAGTTGAATATCTACATTATATTGATAATGTGAATATTGACATTGAAGTAGATATTTACATCAATGTCAATATTTACATCAATGTCAATATTTACACCATATTCATATCATATTTGATCACCTTTTAAATATTATACAGATTATGTATAATGGAATACACATTGAACCAAAAAAAAGTTGATAACCATTCAAGATTAGGGGCTCTAATTGGTTTATAACCATCAACACGCAACAATACCAACAATTCTGTAAATATTTACATCATATTCCATTAATGTTAGAAATTGAATATCTACATTATATTCATAATGTGAATATTGACATTGAAGTAAATATCTACATCAATTCAATGTCAATATTTACACCATATTCACATCATAGTTGATCATCCTTTAAATATTGTATAGATTATGCATAATGGAATAGACATTGAACCAAAAGAGAGTTGACAATCATCCAAGATTAGGAGCTCTAATTGGTTTATAACCACCAATACGCAACAATACCAACAACTCTGTAAATATTTACATCATATTCCATTGATGTAAGAAGTTGAATATCTACATTATATTCATAATGTGAATATTGACATTGAAGTAAATATTTACATCAATGTCAATATTTACACCATATTCACATCATATTTGATCACCCTTTAAATATTGTATAGATTATGTATAATGGAATAGACATTGAACCAAAAGAGAGTTGACAATCATCCAAGATTAGGAGCTCTAATTGGTTTATAACCATCAACACGCAACAATACCAACAGCTCTGTCATATTCCATTGGTGTTAGAAGTTGAATATCTACATTATATTCATAATGTGAATATTGACATTGAAATTAGAGATGTGAATATTCACATTACTGCTAGGGTACAAATAGGAGTGAGACAACACCAATATATGTTGATTTTTCATATTGACACAAATAAAATTTCACAACATAAAGGAAACAACACATGTGAAATAGCTAGTCTTAGAATGTGAATGTTCACATTGATTGTTACTCAATAACAGATAATCAACAAACAACACAAACATTGATTGTTACTCACATTACTGCTAGGGTACAAATAGGAGTGAGACAATACCAATATATGTTGATTTTTCATATTGACACGAACAAAATTTCATAACATAAAGGAAACAACACATGTGAAATGGCTAGCCTCAGAATGTGAATGTTCACATTGATTGTTACACAAACATTTGAGACTACGAAACTGAGAATAAAGCAGATAATCAACAAACAACACAACAAACATCATAATGTAAATTTATAAAATGGCTAGCCTCAGAATATGAATGTTCACATTGATTGTTACTCAATAACAAGAGAAACAATAAGATGTTATTATTTACAACATGCCTACAAGAATTCACATTGAACTAAAACAACGTTGACAACCATCCAAAATTAAGGTTGTAATTATTTGATCACCATGAATAACCAACAATACCAACAAGTCCGACATTGACATAAGGAGGGAGATACAACATACACCATAATGTAAATTCATAAAATGGCTATCCTCAGAATGTGAATGTTCACATTGGTTGTTACTCAATAATAAGAGAAACAATAAGATGTTATTATTTATAACATACCTACAAGAATTCACATTGAACTAAAATAGGGTTGGCAACCATAAAAAATTGGGCATCAACACCAACAAAAACAATGTAAGTTTATCCAGTAATAAACAGTAATGTGAATGTTCACATCATCTATGTTTGCAAAATCAATTCCGAAAACAACAACAGTTATAGGGTAATGTAAATGTTTATATGGGTGATCACATTATGTTATAATTGGTTGAAAAACAAATGGTGGAACCAACAACACCAAACAACACCCAACAAGTCTGACATTGATGTCACAATGTGAATGTTTACATCATATTCCATCACATTGTTGAATGAAGATTGTGGGTTCTATGGACATCAGCAATCAACAATATCAACAGTGATAGTAATGTGAACATTCACATCATTATACACTGATGTGAATGTTCACATCAGTGTCTACTAATGTAAGTTTATCCAGTAATGAACAGTAATGTAAATGTTCACATCATCTATGTTTGCAAAATCAATTCCGAAAACAACAACAGTTAGAGGGCAATGTAAATGTTTACATGGGTGATCACATTATGTTATAATTGGCTGAAAAACAAAGGGTGGAACCAACAGTACCAAACAACACCAACAAGTCTGACATTGATATCACAATGTGAATGTTTACATCATATTCCATTACATTGTTGAGTGAAGATTGGGAATTCTATGAACATCAACAATCAACAATATCAACAGTGATAGTAATGTGAACATTCACATCATTATACACTGATGTGAATGTTCACATCAGTATCTACTAATGTAAGTTTATCCAGTAATGAACAGTAATGTGAATGTTTACATCATCTATGTTTGCAATAACAGATATAATATGAAGTTCACACATTGAATGAATAAGATCATATATTATGAAGCTCACTACTGTAGAAGTTCATATTGATGAAATGGGTATAGGAGATTCACATGATTAAAACATACAACAACAATAACATCTGAAATAATTGGCTTGGCCCAACATTTTTCATTCCCATGTAAATGTTCACAGCTTTTGACAACACAACGTAATTGCCACTGCATTATTTTTGGGTGAACAAAACCATATACTTGGAGATTGGGATTGAGGGGTTCACATTAACAATTAGGGCATGAACAATAAAAATATGAAATTCCACATATTGTATGAATAGAAACAAGGGATATTGGAAGTTCACAATGGTGTAATTTGAACAAGAGATTTAGGGTTTACATACAAGATTGATGAGATTACTTACTCTTTTTCCATATTGACGGTTTGGTTGTCACAAATGGTCATCGGTGATGATTTTGATGAAGATGGAACTTCAGGATGTTCACTAATGGTGATTTCCACATTTCCGTAGACAGACGGTGGTATGATAAAGCCGACGATGAGACGTTGCGATGATGGAACAATGAGATACGTATGGGTGTGAGACGATATGGAATACGATTTTGGGTTTTCGGAAGGGTGGAGATATTGTGTGTGATTTTCTACAAGAAAAGAGAGAGGAAGAGGGACAGTTATTTGATTCAAAAAGAGATGGGAAGAGAAGAAGAGTGTTTTGGTCTTCTAATATAAAATAGGACCTGATGGAATAGTAGGAAACACTATGGGGTTTATGGAATAGGATTCTTAGAGAATGGACTTATTAAAAAGAATAATGCTTGGGACCCCCTTGTAGGGGTCACCCCCTCACCCCCTTTGCCACGTGGCGGGTGGTGATTGGAGGAGCAGGAAAAAAAAGAAAAAGAAAAAGAAAATGTGACCAATGAGAGAGAGAGGGGGTCAAAGGGGGTGGGGGGAAAAGGGAAGATGAATCATTACTCTATTAAAAAAGCTCCCTATTTTTTTTTATACTAAAATTTATATTCTTACATCTTTATACCACCTGTATCAATTTTTGTGTCTTGAATTTCACTAAAAGGAAGGTTCGCACAATTAAATATATGCTCTTAATGGAAGATAGCTATAATCACGTAAATTATGCAATTAATAGGGACAAGTTTGTCAAGGAGCTCCTGAATCTTCCAAACTCATTTGATAATTCCACTAAACAAAACCAAGAAAATAAATAATTCCACTAACGAATGCATGGTTGGGAATGTCAGAATCAATCTGACCCTTCATATCTTTTGTTTTTTCCTTTTTGACTTCCATAGCAATCGTTCTTAATCACCGCCCTGCATCACCGCAAAAATATCAATAATTTACACATTCCTTTGTTAAAAAAATAATGCTCTTTAAAATATAATTCATCTCGTTAAAATAATTATAGAGAAGATTGGAGGAATTGAAATTGGTAATAAAATATTTTGATCGGCAAAAATGAATAAAATTATATGCATGAATTGATATATTAGTTAATGTGCCCCCGTTTGGGAAATGGGTTGGCTTTTTGGCTTTTTTGGCTATTTTAGCCTGGGGCTAAAAAGCCTGGTTTGGGAAGGGTTTTTTGGCTTTTTTCACTTTTTGGCTTTTTATGAGGTGTCATCTTGTTGAAAGACCAAATTGCCCTTTTTCATTTTTTTTTATTTTTCATTTTGGGTTGGGATTTGGCATATTTTCCGTTTTTTTTTTTTCCAATTTTGGCTATTTGCTGAAAAAAAAAAAAATTTTGGTATGTCATCTTGTTTTCGGTATTTTTTTTTTACAATTTTGGCTTTTTGCTTAAATTTTTTTTTTTTTTTTTTTTGAATTTGGCATATTTTGGTTATTTTTTATTTTAATTTTTTTCTGTTAGGTTTCGATTTCGCCTATTTTGCTTCTTTTTTTTTTTTTTTTTTTGGGTTTGGCTTTTTTTTTTTTTTTTTTTTTGTCTATTGGGGGTCGATCTGCCGACTTTTGCTTAATTTTTTTATTTTTTATTTTTTTTAGTTCTTGTTCTTTAATTTACGTTCTTTAAATAATTTAAAATATTAATATTTTTAATTTAAAAACAACTCTATACTCAAATCGTAACCAAATACATAAAATAAAACTTAATTAAAAAGTGAGGTTTTATTTTATTGTCCTGTGTATTTTAAATAATTTACTTTTAATTTAATTTAATATAATTTTTATATTTAAATAATATTTCATTTTATTTAAATAATATAAAAATTTAAATCGTAAAAATTTAAATAATTTAAATCGTAATATTTAAAAAAAAATCGTAATATTTTAAATTTAAATCGTAATATTTAATTTTTGCATTATTTATTTATTTTTTTGCCATATTTATTTTTATTTATTGTTTTATACATTAATTATTTATTTTTTGCCTTATTTATTTTTATATTTATTTCCTTAAAATAAGACGTAGCGAATGGTAATTTATGTTCTCATATTTTTATATTTTAAAAATAGATTTTCATGTGTTTTATTTATTTGTAAATTACATGGCAAATGTTAATTGCTGTTTTTTTTTTCCTTTTTTCCTTTTAATTTTAATTTTAATTTTAATATTTAAATAATGTAAATAATCTACAAAATTTAATGTGAAAATTTTAAATTAAATATTAAAAAAGTATGTAAATCGTAAAAATTTAATCAATTTAAATAATAAAAAAAATATTTTAACAGCAAAATTTAAATAAATTAAATATTCAAAAAATGTAAACAATTTAAAATTTTAATATTTTAAATTTAAAAACAACTCTACACTCAAGTCGTAAACAAACACATAAAAAGTTATCTCAATTAATAAATTATTGAGATAACTCACAACCAAACACGTAAATCGAAATTTAAATAATTTAAAATGTTAATATTTTAAATTTAAAACAACTCTATACTCAAGTCGTAACCAAACACATAAAATGAAACTCAATTAATAAATTATTGAGGTAACTCATAACCAAACACATAACTCGAAATTTCATACTACTTTCACAACTCTACACTCAAATCATAACCAAATACATAACAAAAAAAAAATTTATTTAAAAATATTTTTATCAAATATAGTTTAAATTTATTTTCATAAAATATTTTAACAAAAAACAAAAAAAAAATGTTTTTATTTTTTTTTTTCAACTTTCTTTGTCTTTCCTTAAAAAAATCGTCAATTTCAATTTTTTTTTTTTTTTTTTTTACTTTGCTGCCCCTCTTTCATGTGAGGGTATTATGGTAAATTCACTTGTCAAATTGTTGCAGCCATGCTTGAAACGTTCTTTTGTCCGTTTGTGGCTAAATTAGCCACTTTTGTCATTTAGTGGCTAATTTAGCCCAAACCCCACTTCCCAAATATGTATTAATAGATTATTTGACATAATTTTCAAAGTTTTGAATATTTGTAATTTATATAATAGGTAATATATATTATTTTAAAGTGACAATATCATAGTATATATTGGTACACTAATTGATATATTAATTAGTGAATTGAGAGTACTGTTGTATTGTTAATTTTTCTAAATGACAACCAGTATACTAGAAATACAGATAAAATTTAGAGAACAAGTTACAAATATAAAAATAAAGAATGGGTTCTATACATATACTCCAAATTATATAAATTTATACATTTATAGATATCTAAACTTACTCAAATAGTAAAATCAACAAGGAGAAATTGCAAATTAATAATAAAATTTATCATGTATTTATAATTACTTTTTAAAAATTACACTGATTTATAATTTTTAATTAACAATACCCTCTTCGGACCTGTTATCCTATGCAATTGTCAAAAGTAATTCTCAACTATATATTGCCATAATCCAACATAGTACAAGAACTCATACGATGTAGATAATCTCATTTCTTATTCTATGTTAAATATTGATATTGATCTTAGTATTTTTAATCTCAATTAATGTTAAAAATTTAGTCAGCTTATCAAATATATCTGTAAGCAATTATAAAACAGGATTGGGTTTCACTCGAGCTTATATTTAGAGGGTGTTTGGGATAAACTAAATATGTATATATTTTTTAATCTTTTTATAAAAATAGATACGTAAAAAATTAAAGAGTTGATGTGACCCAAAAAAAATAAAAAGTTAAATAAATACACTTTTGTAGGGAATGCCAAATAGTGCCTTTAATTTAAAAGAATTGTGTTCAGATTTATGGGCTCACCACGTGTCCTGTTTCGATGATTTGAGTTATTCATTTTGTAAGTTTTTTTTATATCATTTATAAAAATTAAAAAAAAAATTAGATCGATTTAGTAATTATAACTTTTTCATTTATTACATTTGTCTATAAAAAAATGTGATTTATTTTAAAAAAACAAACTTTTCTTTTCTTTTTTTTTTTTCTTTTTTTTCCCTTTCAAAAAAAACACTTGTCATCTATTTTTTCAAAGACAAACGAAGTAAAAAAAATTTTAAAAAAAAGTTACAATTATTATATTGAACTATATTTTTCCATTGAATGATATACAAAGGGCCTTACAAAATAAATAGTTTGAATAATTAAAATAGAACTATTGATAAACCTCACAAGCTCGCGCAGTTTTCTCAGAGAAATTGAACCCTTTAAAATATGGGTTAGTCTTCTGTAAAGTTCAAATTTTAACTTGAGAGAACTTAAGAGTCACAGTAGTCATTTAAATAATTTGTACCGTCCATTTGTAGGGTCTTAAATGTATATCTATGAAACAATCAAGTCAATCCGATAATTGTATTATTTTCATTTTGTTGCCTTTGTCTCTGAAAAAATGGACGACAAGTATACTTTTAAAAATAAATTATTTATTTTTTAGGGACAAACACAATAAAATAAAATGGCTATGATTATTGGATTGACTTAATTTTTTTCATGGACGATTTATACAAAGGGCATTACAAAATGAATGGTTTAATTAATCAAAACATGACATGTATAGTGGACTCTACAAGCCCTTAAGTTCTTTTAAGTTCAGATTTAACTTGAAAAAATTCCACCTCAAAATGACTACAATTTAAAGACATCTACATCTATAAACACAAATGTACAACTAATACAATTTTATTAAGGGGAAATTACCCTCCTGTGTGCTTTAAAAAAAATATTTTCAAAATCATTGAAAAACTTATGAATTTAATTATTAATAGAGATAATTATTGAAAAGTCCAAGATAAGAAGGGTATAAAACATTAGATCCAGTGAATATTTTTTGTTGGTGAGAGGTCTATCCTTTATAAAATAGTTTGATAAGAAATTCTTTTGTTGTTCTAGAAGGACATTTTTGTTTTCAATTTTACCCCTTAATTTATCTGTTAACTTTTTTTTTTTTTTTTTTTTATCTATTTGACTTTTTTTTGACTATCTGTTCAAATTTATATCTATATATTCAAAAAAAAATTTGTCCATATGTTCAAATTTTTTGACCTATTTGTTGAATTGTTTTTATCTATTGAATTTTTTAATCTATATGTTGATTTTTTTAACCTTTTTTTTTTTTCCTATCTATTCAAATATACACCATTTTCAAACTTTTTCTGTCTATCTGTTTCTCTCTCCACTTCTCTTTTCTCTCTCTATTATCTATTGAAAATTTTTAGACTTTTTTTTCTTCTTATTTTTAACCTATTTGTTGAACACAAACCCAGAGAAAAAAGAGTATTATCTGTTGAAATCCTAATCCCAAGCAAAACAACAACAACAACAACAACAACAACAACAACATTTGAGGAAATGAATACACTATGGCCTTGTTTGGGAACATGCTATTTTAGTAATTTTTTTATTATTCTTTTTTGAAAAAATGTGTAAAAAAATAGAGAGAATAATATGACAACTCATAGTGATTTTTTGACTTTTTGACTAAAATGTTTAGTCCTCAAACGAAGCTTAAGCCAATCAATACACTAAGCCACTAATCATCATCAACAACAACAACAACATATCTTTCTCACTCCTTATCTCTCTCTCTCTCTCTCTATATATATATATCTGTAGGAGTGAAGAAAAAAAAAAAAAAGAGACAGAGACCATTATATCTGTTGTTATGCTTCAAAATAATTACAATAAATTATCCAAAATATTAATTACATAATGACAAGTGATGAAATAGTTATCTTCCATTAATCCTAATTACTTGTACAAAAGGATGACATATGTTATAGATTCACATATGCAGATATACATTCACAAGTCTAACCTTGAATCTGTAGTATATGTTACAATAAGAGATAAGATATGAAAATAAAACAGATAATAAATGCCCTAAAGGCTTACAACTCCCCAAGACGGTGCTTGGTTATAACAAAAGTGGAATTCAAGTCCAATACAGTTAAAGGCTATTAGCTTATATGAAACATAGCAAAAATCAATGAAATAAAACTCTTGCTCCAAGTCCTCCCAAGCTATTGTCTTGACGAAGGCATATCATCAGTACCTGAAATGTTTTTCCCACATAGGGTGAGCCAAAACTCAATTGAAATAATCCAACATAGTATATAAATCTTAACAAAGCTATAAGGTGAATGTATATGCAATGCTTGTGCCAAAACGTTTTATATCTCTTTTCAAAACTATGCAATGCCAAGTTAGTATGATGATTCATTTATTTTACAATAGAAAACAGGGCAGTGAATCATATTATGGAAATCTCATAACCAATATAACATTTCATGAAAATTTTGGCTGCGAAAAACCGTGAACCGACACCCATATAAGCATAGGTTATACAAGCATTATTATTGCCATTTTACGGATATTTTGTCCGCAAGATTGCCACCCATGTATTCGTGCAGTTTTTAGGACTTTCACCATGGACACTCAGGCCAACCTGTTTCAACGAGACAATACATGTTTCCCAAATTCACCTATTTTTCTCAAAACGATAAACATTGCCAATATATAAATGTGAGATAATGCTCAATGCAATTGAATGAGAAAATAGTTTCAATTCTTCTAATTCTCATGCAAATTCTACAACAATCATAAATATCCTTCACCGATAGCCCAAAACAGATATTTTTAAACAGATAAACAATTTTCAATAAAGATAAACTTTTCAAATTTCAAGGTGTGAGTAATAATACATATCCAACTCCACCATCTTCATCAAAACCAATCCAATTTCATATTCCCAACACCAATGCTATAATTTATATAAAATCAATATTTCACATAATTGGGGCAAAACCCTTTTTCTTCTAAAATCAATTCTATATAACGAAACCAACTATTTCATCACGACTCAATCTCATTTCCACTCCCACAATCATTTCCATGAAACTATTGGAAAAATCCCTCTTTTGAGTTTTGACCAAAAACCCTAGATTTGTTTAAAATTTTCCCCAAATCACAAAATTGTTTCAAAACACAAATAGCTAAGTTAAAAATCATAAGAAAGTGTGGAGATATCCCTACCTTAAGCTAGAACATGAGAGAGAGAGTGTGGGAAACTCAAAGACGCCGAAAACCAACTTTGCTCTAATTAGAATAAAGCTCTCTTCGAGCTCTACCTTTTTAACAAAGGGACATAAGTGAAAAGATCAGCGGATCTAGGTGTATTAAGGGAAAATAGGTGAGTTTTAGAGAGAGTGTGAGAGAAAATAGGATTTTCAAATGTTTAGAGAGAGAGAGAGAGAGAGAGAGAGAGAAGTGAAAAAGTGACTCAGAAAAATAACTTTACAAATTGATATACTGCTCGCTCAAGTGTAAGATGTATCACTTGAGCAACCAGACTTATTAAGTTGCATCGCTTGAGTGAAGAATACCAACTCCCAGAAGTTTTATAGACAGAAGGCCACAGCTCGAGCGCAAGAAGCTTCGCTCAAGCGAAGAATGCCAACTTCCAGTATTTTTGCAGACCTGCAAAAATACTAAAAGTATACAGGAACTGCTTGAGTGCAAGAAGCTTCGCTCAAGCGAAGTGGCAAAATTCTGGGCAACAACAACTTGAAAACAAACAAGCTACCAACCTATTCCAAACGCAACCAACATAACCCAATAGCCAACTCAAGGAGAAATAAGTGGAAACAAGACATAAACAACTATATAAGACAGTGAAACTCGGATCCAAATCATCAAATGATTCAAGTCTAAACCATAATTGCTATATCTCCTTTGAATTACCAAAACTAGATCTATGAATATATATATATATATATAATGATCAAATCTTGAACAATCAAGATCAAATCTAAGGCATCTCTGAAAATCAATCTACATGAACGAAAGAGAGAGTGAGGAGGAAGGAGAGTGAGAGGGATGAGCAGTCCATCTCTCGTCATAAGGTTCACTTTCGTTCTCTCCCCTCTTTTTTGCAAGTTCTTACACTTCTTCTTTTCACGCCCACTATTTTTGACCTTCCTCAAGCTCAATCCTTCTCCAGCAAACAACCCTCTCACTCCCAAAGCCATACTCTTCGATTTGCTCTCTTTCCTCGGCACCCCAAGCCAAGCCTCTTAAATCGAACCCAATGAGGCCAAAGAGCTCAGGTCTTGCCTTAAATTCTACGTCCATTTCTTGCATATTCCCCAATTGTGTCCCTTGCCTTGCAGACTAATTTCTGCTTCGATCAATTTGATCGATAATCGAAAATGGAATGAAGAGAATGAACTCATTTGGTGGCTGCTAAAGCTGGTGATGGAGCTCGCCTTGCCTCATCATGGACTCTAACGGTGATTCGGATTGCGGTGTCGGAGAAGAATGAGGCTTTTTGAGTGGAGAACAGAGAGAGAGAGAGAATGGGAGAGAGAGAGAGAGAGAGAGAGATGTTGCAACGGTGTTGTGAGGTAATGGAGGAGGAAGATGAGGAGGTGCTGCAGTGGCAGTTCTTTGGTTATGGCCATTCTTGATTCATTAGAGTGAGGAGAGAAAGAGGATAGTTTGAGATTTGAAGAGTGTGAGAAATAGTGAGTGAGGGAAGTAGTGGGGATATTTTGGTTATTTTGATTGAGTTTGTCCTTTTGGACAAAGTATTTGAGTGGCTGGACCTTTGACCAAGAAAAATCCAAATTTTAATTTATCAACTGAGCGCTCTTATTAATATTGATAATTTTTTTCACTAATCTATAATTATTTATAGAGAAATTTACTAATTTGTAATTTTTCCTTTTATTAACAAGTGAATTAACAAAATCCAAGTAAAAATAAAGCTCAAACTTTTACCTTGATCTTCTGCAAGATGATTTATTTTATTACCATTTTATTTTATCCTTGATTTTTTGTTTTCTTGGTTTTTTTTTTTTTTTTTTTTGGGTTCTTGAAGGCAAGTTATTTAAGATGTTATTTAAATTCAAATGCAAGTGTGTATGTTTTAACAACTCAATAATTTATTGCATTAAGACCTTAGAGTAACAAAAAGCCTGACTGGGTTCGAACCGATACTATACAATAAAGGATTTTGTGTCTGTCCAAATTTGATCCGATCTTAATATTGGGCCTCTACATTTGTTCAAGCCTGATACAAAAAATAATTATAAATTTCAAACTCACCCATCGGTTTATATGCTAATTAAAATATTTTATAATTAAATTCACTCACACATTACATTTCTTAAATAAATATATTGACATTATTATAAATTGAAAGATTGCGTGTGTAAATTGAAAGATTTGTAAATAAATTCAATCACATATCACCACAAATGCGAATTTCAATAAAATCAACAAAAAAATATATTTAATGTATTATAATTAATTAATTTAATAGCAGATCGGGCCGGGCTGGATTGAAAGGATAAATCCAAAGCCCAGTCCATTAATATCTCGGACTGAAAATTTTGACCTAACCTAACCCCATGGGTAAAACAATGTTCCCAAGCCCTACAAAAATAGTACTGGGCTAGGCAGACTGAACGGGCTAACAGGCCGATACCTACCCCTACTTCAAATCCGAACAAAATTGTCAATAAATCTTATAGTTTGAGAAATATTATTTCCATATTAATTTTGAACAAAATTTTCTTATAACTTTTAAATCACATACTCAAGCAAATTACCCAAAATTGTAATTTTTGTCGTTGGTTTCCCCTCCCCCCTCCAAAAAAAAAGAAAGACATAATCTAAATTTTATTCTCGATTCAATATAAAACAATCATATCTTTCCTAACCATCTTTAATTTCATAATGTATTACATTAAAAAAAAATCTATTTAAATTTGGAAAATCTGCATATAGTAATCAACACCTACTATATTAGAAATATGAGTAAATTACATGGATTTTTCCCAAGATTGGATGAAAATACTACAAGCTCCCTGATTTTGACTTAATTATATCAGGCTCCTTCAAATTTTAATTTCAATAACATTGATTTTTTTTTTTAATATCAACAATTCATTTTTTATATAGAAATATATATTTTCTTATTTATCTTATATCTCTACACTATTTTTATTAGTTACAATAATCTTACTAAAAAGAAAATTAGTGTAATTATGTTAAAACTGAGAGGCTTCCTATATTTTATCCAAACTTCAGAGAATATTAACATAATTTACACTAAAATTTTTATTTTTTAAGGACAGCTCTAACTTTTAACCAAACTTATATCAAATTTAAATTTAAATAAAAATCTATGAAAAACCTCTCAACTCATTGGTTCAAATTTTTATCAAATTAAATTTTACTATTTTTTTTAAAATCCAAATCATCCAAGACTTGAATGTTTTCTCAAAATTATCAAGACTATTTGTTGTAATTTTAAAATTTACAATATGTCATTACTAAGATTTTTATTCAAAATTATGCTTAAATATGAATTTATCTATTAATTTTTACTCAATTTGAAATTGAAATTGAATTTGAAAAAAGGCTGACTTTTTTAAAATTTGAAGTTGGGAAAAAAATGAATGACACACACATATTTTAAATTTTATTTATTATTATATTTTCAAACCACAAATCCAAAATTCAATTTCCAATGCATGAGAAAATGAATAAAAATACAAAAAAAGACAAAAAGAAAATTGAGGTAGAGAAATTGTGCAATATTTTCCCCTAACACTCCACTTGAAAATAGACCATTCAAGGATTTCCCAAAAAGAAAAAAAAAAAAAAAAAAGGGTGGGGCTCACACGCATATATGCCAGCTATACATACATATACATATACCATCTACATATATGATGATACTTATATACATACATATACATATACATATACATATACATATATGATGATACTTATATCTTTCAATCTCCTCCTCCATAATAATAACACAAAACAAAACTCCCCTCTTCACCAGAAATGGAAAAATGGAAAAATTCCCAAAACCTTTTCTCTCTCCTCTTTCTCTCACTTTCTCTCTCTATCTTAGTCTTTCTTCTCCCTCTATCTCCGCCGCTTCGTCTGCAATCTTAGACACCACTTTTCACTTTCTCTCTCTAAAATTCACATTTTGATCACCCCCCCTCCAAAAATCACTACCTTCACTTTCTTTCTCCTTCTTTCTCGAGAAAATGGCAAAACCTCATCTGGGTTCCATGCTTTTCTCTCTCTTCTCCCTCCTCTCTTTCCTCGTCTCGGTTCAGTCTCAGTCCAGCTCAACCGACGCTTCAGTAATGCAGGACCTGAAAACCAGCCTCAACCCACCGAGTTCACTCCGCTGGACTGACTCAAACCCCTGCAATTGGCAACAGGTAGCTTGCTCCAACGACGGCCGAATCACCCGGATCCAAATCGGGCATCAAAACCTCCAAGGCTCTCTCCCTCCCTCAATCAACAAACTCACTGCGTTACTGAGATTCGAGGTCATGTCCAACCAACTCACTGGTTCGCTCCCGAGTTTCGCCGGGTTGAACTCGCTCCAGTTTCTCTTGCTCAACAACAACAACTTCTCTTCAATTCCCTCCGATTTCCTCTCCGGCTTAACCTCTGTCCAAGCTGTATATCTCGATTACAACCCCTTTTCGGCTTGGCAAATTCCGGTAACTTTCCGAGACGCCTCGACTCTCCAAGTCTTCTCGGCCGTTTCCGCTAACATCACTGGAAAAATCCCCGATTTCTTCGGCGGCGGCACCTTCTCGAGCCTCACGACTCTTCACTTGTCTTTCAATTACCTCGAGGGTGAACTTCCGGCGAGCTTTTCGGGTTCTCCGATTCAGTCTCTGTGGCTAAATGGGCAGATGAGTAGTTCTAAGCTCAATGGCTCAATTGCTGTGATTCAGAACATGACTCAATTGACCGAAGTTTGGTTACAATCTAATTCCTTTTCGGGCCCTTTACCGGATCTTTCGGGCCTTACCATGTTGCAGAACTTCAGTGTGAGAGACAGTGCGGTTACGGGTCCGGTACCGGATTCTTTTGTGAATCTTCCATCGCTTAGGGTTGTGAATTTGACCAACAATCAATTGCAAGGTCCAACCCCGAAATTTCCCCCTTCTGTTGGGGTTGATTTGATACCTGAAACAAATAGCTTCTGCTTACCTGGTCCCGGAGTTCCGTGCGATCCCCGAGTGAATACATTGCTTTTGACTGCGCAATCTGTTGGTTACCCGACTGTTTTTGCGGCGAATTGGAAAGGTAATGATCCCTGTGCAGGATGGTTGGGGATCAGTTGTAGTAATGAAAACATTACTGTTGTTAATTTTCAGAAAATGGGTCTTACGGGTACGATTTCTCCGAATTTCTCTTCGATTACTTCGTTGCAGATACTGATTCTTGCTAATAATAATTTGACGGGTACTATCCCAAATGAGCTTACAACTTTGCCTAATCTTAAACAATTAGATGTTTCCAACAATCAGCTTTATGGGAAAATTCCATTGTTTAAGAGTAATGTGCTTGTAAAAACTGATGGCAATCCTGATATTGGGAAGGATAGTGGTGGTCCGACTCCGGGGACACCTGGAACCCGAACACCCCCAGGGAGTACACCTAGTACACCCCCGAATAATGATATGAAGACTTCGGTGATTGGTGGTGTTTGTGCGGTTTTCGCTTTTGTGGTCGGATTGTTCTGTGTTTACAGGGCTAAACGAAAGCTTTCTGGTAGGGTGCAGAGTGAGACATTTACTCGTGGAAGTAGTGGACCCAATAACATTCATGTTATTGAATCTGGAAGCATGGTGATCTCGATTCAAGTTTTGAAGAACGTGACTAACAATTTTGGTGAAGAGAATATATTGGGAAGTGGTGGATTCGGAACTGTTTACAAAGGGGAGTTACATGAAGGGACTAAGATTGCGGTTAAGAGGATGGAGTCGAGAGTGGTAACTGAGAAGGGTTTGGATGAGTTCAAGTCTGAGATAGCTGTGCTTACGAAGGTCCGACATCGGCATTTGGTTGATCTTCTTGGATATTGCTTGGATGGAAACGAGAGGCTAATAGTTTATGAGTACATGCCTCAGGGGACTCTTAGTAGATTCTTGTTTAACTGGAAGGAGGAAGGGTTGAAACCCCTTGAGTGGTCTAAGAGGCTGACCATTGCTCTTGATGTGGCCAGAGGTGTTGAGTACTTGCATGGTTTGGCCCATCAAAGTTTTATTCATAGAGATCTTAAACCATCCAACATTCTTCTAGGAGATGATATGCGTGCTAAAGTAGCGGATTTTGGACTTGTTCGTCTTGCACCAGTTGGAAATTCTTCAGTTCCAACTAAATTAGTAGGAACTTTTGGATATCTCGCACCAGAATATGCAGGTACCCTTTTATAAATTAAAAATTATAGACATTGAATTTTGATACCACCTTCTTTTGAAAATGAGAGAACCACAATGTCCAGCATATATATATATATATATTTTTATAGAAATTTTGTATCGAAGTATTTGTTTATCACAACTATTTTCATTTGTTCTCTATAAGCTTTTGAAATGAAAAAAAAGAAAAAAAAAAAGTATGTTATGCCCGAAACAAAACAACCATCAAGGTGGTTCTTAAATTTAAAAAGGTAATGCTAGAGATACCAAATTTTTATTAAATAAATGACCAAATGTCTCACATAGATGTGGTTCACAAAAATATGAGGTCCAAACTCATGTGAGACATTTAATCATTTATTTAGTAAAAAATTTGGGTCCTATAGCATTTTTCATTAAAAAATGACATTCACAAATAATTATTTGGACAAATTATAATAGTAGTTCTTGTATTTTGATCCTTCTATCATTTTGGTACCCATAATTTCAATTGGCTTGATTTTGATTCTAAATTTATAATTTTGTTTCAATTTGATCTAATTGATTACAACTCTTAGTAATTTTTTTTTTATGAAATACACACACACATATATATATATATATATAAGTGGCCTGTTTCATATTTTTTAGAGTAAATTTGAAATTTAGGCCAAGTTTGGCAACCCAAAAATAATCTATCTTTTTATCTTTTTATCTTTTTTCCATCACATCATCTCTCTACTTTTCTCCACATCTTTTCGTAAAAAGATAAAAAGTACACTTATTTAAGTCATCCCAAACAATCCCTTAGTGAGTTAAATTTAAGTAATTCAGTGATTTTTTTTGGTCAAAATCACTACAACATTATCAATTAGACGAAATTGATACAGAATTTAAAATTAAGAGTTAGAATTGAGCCAATTGAAAGTGAAGAGAATAAAATAACACAAAGGATAAAATGATACATAATTTAAAATTAAGAGTTAAAATTGAGCCAATTGAAAGTGAAGAGAATAAAATAACACAAAGGATAAAATATAAAAACAAGAGGATAAAATATAAAAACGTATAATTTGTCCTACTTATTATTATTATTTTTTTGTTTTAGAATTGCATTTTTCAAAAAATTAGCAAACAAGTCATGAGTTTCCACATAGTTGAACTTAATTAAATGCTTTTACTTTTCCATTCTACGAGACTAAATTATCCAAGAAAATAGCCTTTATATGTTTTAGAAATAATAGGATTGTATTTACGTGGTCCCTTTTTTGTCAACTATCACGTTCAATGTTTGAAAATGTTATTGATTCTAAATAAATTATTAAATTTTTTTATTAAATCTCATATGGGTGTGGGACTTACACACATGTGATTTGTGTGAATCCCACACCTATGTGAGAGGTTTGATAAAAAAAAGGGTACTTACGTGTAAATCCTATTAACTAGACTTATTTACCTACATGTCCTAACTAATAAATTTAACACTATAAAAATAAGAGATTGATAAATTTATCACTATAAATTTATTCATAAAAACAAAGAGACTGATAAATTTATCACTATAAATTTATTCATAAAAATAAAAGACTGATAAATTTATCTTTATTACTTAATAAATTTATCAATAGAACTTAATGGGTAATAAGTCTCAAAAGTAAAACATATTAGTAGTTTACCCTAAAAAAAATTAATAATATATTTGGAGTATTTGACATAACTCGTCAATGTTTACTGTTGAAACCAACTTAAAAAAATTTAGAGACAATGATTTAAGGAAAACATTATGGTACATATTTCTCAAAAGATATGTATCATATATTTTTTATAATTAAAAAATAAAATAACATAATTTCATACTTTTTGAGTCATAACTAAATATATGTATATATATATATTATCATAACTAAACACAACATTAGGCACAATTACAGATCTCATAAGTTATAATTAAAATAATATCATAACTAAAGAATAAAATGACATAATTAGGAGTGTTTATGGTACACCCTATGTTACATGAACTAGGGTGCGGGTATCGGGTGCGAGTGCGTAATTTTGAAATTAAAAATTAAGGATACGTGGATCTAGATCCAAATTTAAATACTGGTACGGGATTTATTTTTAAAATATATTTATTATTTATTATTTTATGTATTATTTTTATTGATAATATTTTTAATTTATTTATATAATTTTTTTTATTTTTAATTGATATATATATATATTATAAATAAAAAAATATAACAAATTATGTTAAAATAAATAAAAAATAGATAATTTGTTTTATAGATTTTATTAGATTTTTTTTTGGTTTAATTATATATGATCTCTATTGTCAGAATCTTACGATTCGCGATTCGATTCACAATTTTTGCAAAATCAATACGAATTTATAGATGAATCTATTTTGGAAGTGAATCTCTAGTGAATCGCACGCTTCACAATCGATTTATGTTTTGATTCACTTTTTATGATTCATGCAATTTTTGAAATTGTTGTGTCTGACATATTTTCGATTATTTTTTTTCCATATTTTTAGTGCAAATGACATAATACAACTAATAGCGTTTCATATCAAAATAACTAACATATATATGCATGATTTGTTATTATTTTGGTGATTATGGAATTTTTAATAGGATTCAATCAGATTCAGTCACACCCAACATATTGCTAACCTTCCTTCTCATTTTTTTCCCTTTTAAAAAATCATAATATATCTTCTAAAGATGTTTAAGATTAAAGTTACACTGTGAAGTATCTATTGTTATTCTATTAAATTGAACGTAATTAAATATTATATGTGTGAGGTCAGTTATATTTCTCAAAATATTTTAGGCTTAAAATAAAAGATTCTAAATAATACTTTCTTATTATTTGCACACTTTAACTTAGAAAAGTATGTATGTTTATTGTCCAACTATCAATATCGTATTTAATTATTGTCACTTTGGAAATTGATAGTTTGTCTATTTGGTTACGGTCTTTAAGAATGGTTGATAAGAAATATCTATAATAATAATAAAAAAAGGAAAGAACGGTGATTTTACATAAGAATCTTTGTTAATTTCTTATTTATTAAGCTACATGATTGTTATTCAAAATAACATTTTCGTTGATTTAAGTTTAAATATTTTATATTCACAAGATATATTTAACACTAAGTGTGTAGATATATGTTTTTAAGTAATTTAGAAAAAGTGACTGAATCTTTATGATTCACAATTTGATTCGGTTTGCGATTCTTTACGAGGCCATGTCGATTAACGATATGAATCCCAATTTAACAACTATTTATATGATTTTATGGAATTTCTTTTGTGATGACATGAATCTCGATTTAACAACTATTTATATGATTTTATGGAATTTCTTTTGTGTGTGTGTGAGAGAGAGAGAGAGAGAGAGGGGCGAAGTTGAAGGTGAAAGGGCCACACTTGTCAAAGTCGAAGGGAAAGTTGAAGCCACTGACAGGGGATCAAAAGGGCCATGCTTGTCGAAGTAGTCGAATAGAGGATCGAAGCCAGCGACGGGTTCTGTCCTTGCTCTCTCTTTCATTTCTTCTGCATTTAGAATAAAATAGAGCTGTATCCATTTGTAAAGAGTCATATCCCGGGCCGTATCCCTACACCCATACCCGTGTCATATCGTTTTGACATAGGTACCTCACAAATTTCATAGAATCTGTATAACGTAGAGTACGTCCTTTTTAAGGGTGTGCATATTAAAATTTCCCATGATTTAATGACATTAGCAAAATAGATATCAAGGTGAACTCAAAAGATGGTTCATGCCACAAAGTTTAGTTCTAAAAGAATGTTTCATCTAATTAAATAGTCTCTTCTATTTTTTTTAATTGATATTTAAAATTTTTACTTTTGTGATTGCATCGTCCATTAGGATGCGCACTATTACATTAATAAGTGCCATGAATATTGTCTCCTATGTTATATGGATTTGGATATGAGTGTTGAGTGTTGAGTTTGAGTATGTATTTTGAGGTCGGATTCATTAAATTTCAGAGGGTAAATTATACTGACATCCTCTGAGATTTTTGTTTAATATGGATTCTCTCTTTACATTTGAAAAATTACACTTACTCTTCTGTCATATTAAAATGACATATTTATTTCTTATCCTTTATACATATAAAATAATAAAATAATAAAGATATTTTATTCATGTCATTTCAAGAGAAATAACAATCATCTTCTTTTGTTTAACTCACACAAAAAATTGAATTTTTTATTTTTTTTATTTTTACTGAATTTTTAAAAATATTTTATGCATTTTTTAAAAATTTTTTAGATACACCTAATCTAAATATATATATATATATTTTTAAATTTATGCATGATTTATATTTACATCACTATCAAAATATTTTTATGATATTTTTGTACAAATTTTTATATATGAATATAATTTTTCATTTTTATTTTCAACATCATTTTTTTTTTTTTTTGCATCTATTCACCCACATTTATTACAGTATTATCAAATACCATCAATCACATTTATTACACTATTATTGAATTTTTATAATTCTTTGTATTTGGTAAATTTTTTTTTTTATAAAAAATCACAAAATATTAGTATATCTAGATTAGGTGTATCTAAAAAATTTTAAAAAAAATGCTTAAAATATTAAAAAAATGAGAAAAAAATATGAAAAATAAAGAAATTCAATTCTTTGTGTGACTTAAACCAAAGAAGATAATTGTTATTTTTTTGAAATGACATGAATAAAACATTAGCATTATTTTTATTGTTTTATATGTAAAAAGGTTAAGAGGTAAATATGTCATTTTAATGTGACAAGAGGGTAAGTTTAATTTTTCAAACATGAGGGAGGAATTTGTATTAAACAGAAACCTCATGGGGTGTCAATGTAATTTATTCAAAATTTTAAGGTATGACATCAACAATCCATGGAGTAATTTATAAATGAGATTATAAACTTCAGGGAGGAAAATGTGAGGAGAAATCTGTATTAAACAGAAATCTCAAAGGTAGCAGCGTAATTTACTCAATCTCGAAATTAAATATATGAAACTCTGCACACACGCATACAAAAACAAACACACAAACAAAAAATTAAAAAAAAAAAAATCATATTTTTATATTTTTATTTGAGTATTATATATGTGTAATGTACGGTATAAAAAATAAAAAATAAAAAAACATTTTACTTATTGTAAAGCATTTATACAACAATTTCACTCATTTTACCAATGTCCAATGTTAATGTTGAGTATCCAACACGGGATATTTGATTTAATTTAAATAGTTATATATATATATTGGGGGTATCTATATTGGCTCTAATATTGAAATCTTGGAATTTATTATTATTATTATTTTAACAAAAGTTGAGTCTCTTGAAATAGCCATTTATTCATAAATCCCTCTTCAGCTCTTTATGTTTTACTTCTTCTAAATTATTTTCTTATATTTTAATAAATCTTATGGGTGACATAGTTACTAAAATACTCCTAATAATAATATTCACATTGATGGTGTGAATATTTTGTAATGTGAACATTCACACTGTCAAGTTATTAAGGGTTCAAAAAAATATTTATAAAGATAAAATTATCCATAAAATATCTTAAATATGAAAATTATGATTTGGTGAATCAAATATTTAAATAATAGGACATGTTGAAATGCAAAAATATATTATGAATTGATTGACATACAACTATTTGAAGAATGATTTCCTAAAAATCTCCCATTTTGAAAACATATTACCGAAAGTCTTTGCACATATTTTAAAACCCATGCTCTTTTTGGAAGTTGAGTGTTGAAAATATCATTTCAAAGTAAAAGTTATGTTTTCAAAGTAAAAGTAAAATTGTGTTTTAAATGCATAATTTTAATTAATGTATTGTTAAATTTTTTACATTCGCCCCATTAAAAACACAATTTTAATTTGAAGTCGTATTTTGACAATATGACTTTAGGATTTGAAATATATAAGTTCAAAAGTATTTTGCATTTGGTAATTTCTTTTTTAATAAAAACTTGCTTTTGATATTGAAATCTCTTGTATGATTGGACAGTAACAGGACGGGTGACAGTTAAGATTGATGTGTTTAGTTTCGGAGTAATTTTAATGCAATTGATTACCGGAAGAAATGCCGTATTTGAACTTGAGCCCCAGCAGGATGAGTACATTGATCTCGTCACATGGTTTCGTAAAATACGTATTTACAAAGGCTCATTCCTAAAAGCTATCGACCCAACAATTGATCTTGATGAAGAAATACTTGTGAGTATCAACACTGTTGCTGAGTTGGCTGGTCATTGTTGTGCAAAGAACCCCTCACACAGGCCCAACATGGCCCATGTAGTCAATGTCCTTTTATCGCTAGTTGAGCTTTGGAAACCATCAGACGCTCAGGAGCGATTTGAGTTCTCTGGGGAGGTCAAGTCGACGCATTATAGCCATACATTCCAAAATGAATGGCCACAATTTTGTCACGACACTGAAAATTCTAGTCACAATTTTGGGGAATCATTACAGGCTCATGGTCTTAAAATACCACCATCAAAGACAATTTAAGTGGTGATCATGGGACCAAAAGTTTCCTAAGAAACATATGTAAAGTGTCTTATACTTTGTTTTGACATCAACGAGTGTATAATATATAAAATACAAAAAATTATATTATGATGTTTGGGTAAATATATGTATTTTCTTAACTTGATTTCTATTGATTAATACAGTAGATCCTAATTTTTTGTGTTAGTTTAGAAGAAACAACATGATAGATATTAGGAGTGTTTAAATTATCAAGTGAACCGAAGAATCAAACCAAATCGATCTCTTTGGATTGGATTGATTTGGTTTTTTAAGTGCATTGGCTTGGTTCTGGGACTTCAAATCATTAAACCGATATGATTGGGTTGGTATTTGGTAAGATTGTGCAAAATACTTCCCAATCTGTATCGATTTGCCCACTAACCGCATGTCACGTGTGGCAAGGAGGCTCCGCACATGCGGCAATCAGCTTTGCACATGCGGCCAAGGTTGAGAAGCTGCACATGGTAGCCTCTCAGGCAAGTGTTTTACGACCCCCTTTTCTATTTCAGCACATTTCTCCCTTTTTCCTCATTTACTCTCTCTCTCTCTCTATATATATATATATCTATATATATATATATCTTCTCTCTACATTCTCTCTTTCCACTATAACTCTCAACTTCTATCTTCCATTTGGAGCCTTAGAGTTGGAACCAATCTTCGACCCTAGTATTAACATTGTAGAGCTCATTAAGGGTTATGTTTTCATCCAAACCAAAATTTGATTTAGGCAATTTCAAAATTTTGTCTTTCTCCCCTTCTGTAGGGTTTTCCTTTCATTTGTTTAGTATGGGTTTATAGATGTATATGTGGTATTTTGATACACAAATGTTGAGTTATTGATAGAGGTTTGAGAAATTACATGATAGAGGATTATGGTTTGAGAATAATTAAGTATTTGTCTATAATTTTCTTACTAAACCTATTTTTATTGTATAAAAGTGCATGAGGATGCTTAAAATTGATAAAGCCCTAATTTTGTGAAAAGTCATAATTCGTGAAATTGTGCAAAATGAGAAATTGATAGTGTTATATGGAAATTGGAGATGAATTTGTATAATTTATGAAATTATATCATTGTTAGAGATTGTTGTTGGCCATTGGTAGAGAATGGCATTATTGTAGAGATTGATACATTAGGATGACAAAAACTTATTTTTATGCATTATGAATTGTTGAATTCATGAGATAAAAACTTATTATTGAGCGGAAGTGCATTGAATACGTTTTATCAAAATTGGTTAATGGAATGAGTTGCATTATATCATTTAAATGTTATGGTTTAAATTGAATGGAAATGGTGTATTCGGATCATGTATAGATGAGATTGAGAATGAGATAATTTGGCTCAATAGTCCATAGTGAAAGATTGGAAACCCGCTTAGTGTAGGTCCAAGTTCATTCTAGTTAGAAACCAATAAATTTGGTAATGTTTAGGTGACGCTTAGCAATGGTCATTGGTAGAGTGTTGCTTCCGATAGAGCACTAGTTTAGGTAGTGCTTAGTGATCACAACTCACATATTCATGTACTTGAGAGGTTTCATCAGGTTAATTATAATGAATGTGAGAAAATGTTGTCTTAATGAAAAATGTTTGGATTTAGTCACTGAAACGGATGAAAACCTTTTACGAAATGCAAAACCATTTTGAAAATATTACATATGCAACATCATGATCATATGCTTAGTGGCCACTTTTGCACATCCTTTTCTCTCTCTTACTTTTTAATTTTTTTAATAATTTTTTAACTTTTAAACTAAATTAATGAATAACTAAATGAGACCTAAAATTAATCAACAGCCACATCGACTCCATCTGCCATCTCCTTTAATTGCGGAAGCACAAGCATGTTTGAGTGCAATTAGATGGGCAGTGGACAATAGGATCTCATGCATCTCTATTACCTCTATAGTTTAAGTCAAATTTCTCTTAATCACTTTATTTAATTTGAATAATTTGATCCCTACATTTTAAGTCTAATTTTTAAAATTTTCAAACCAAACAAAGTGATTAAATTAAGAAACCTGAAATTCATAAAACAAATTAACAAACTCAAGCGTACTTTTAAAATTTAGTGAGAAAAGCGATAGGCAAATAAATTAACTAAAATAAAGGTAATGTTCTGTAGGTTAAAATTTGAGTTGTGCTAGGAATATCAAATAGTTTATCAAATTTTTAGCTAAATCTTTTAAATAAGTGTGAGATTCACACACATGTGAGTTTTTATGGATTTTATATTCATGTGAGAGGTTTGATAGAAAATTTAATAAATTATTTAGAGTTTAACATCTTAAAATTTATTAGTTATCCAGATTTAAGGAAGCTAATTGAAACGATTGGCTGTGTAATAAAATTTTGAGAAAAGTTAGGGATCATGAAAATTTTTTCATAAAAATGATCATGAAAGATTTATAATCCTTAGATTACCTTGATTAGTGTGTGATGCTTTATTCTAAGTGTAATCCAAGAGTCACAAAGTTTTCATAATTATTTTCATGAAATTTTTTTCATAATACCTAGCATTACTGTAAAATTTTGTGGTTTAGTGGGTTCAAGAATGAAACCACCAAAAGCAAAATCTCCGAAGAATTGTGGCATATTACTGTGATTTGTAAGAAAGATATTGTTTAGGTATAACATGATTTTTTTTATTTATTATGAAAAAAAATATATAACAAAAATGATGTAATTAATTTAAATAAATAAATAAATAAATCAACAAATAATTTATTTATGATGTTGGTGTTGCCAAAAGGGTCATTATATATGATTTCAATTTTGTATACATGCATTAATGGTATAGCAATCATTTTGATCGGAACCATCGTGTACATTTTGAATATAGAATTTACATATTTCAATCAGTAGTATTTTTTTTGGTAGTGTTCACATACTAAACAAAAATATATGAACAAATTTATTTATTATATATATACTGCATTCCTACTCTATTCATACTTCTTATAAGAATGCGTAAGAGAAAGGGCAAAAGACCGTATGAATTTCATATTAATCTTCTTTCTCCTTATTTTTCAGTTAATGAATTTCGTATTTTTTGTAATGACTATTTCTTTATTTGCTCCAAATTTAACGGAATGATCAATTATGAAAATCACAAGAGTCGGTCCTGAGATTTTGGAGACTCAAAGCGACCTCCACCAAGATGAGGCCTTCTTTACATTTTCACAATTATATATTTGCTCACTGCTCAATATTGAAAAAGAAATTTTTTTTTAAAAAAAAAAAATTCTAAATTCACATTGCTTGGTTTTCAATTTTCAAAAGTAGTTTTTCAGTTTTTAATTTTTTTTTAATTTTTTTTATTTATTTATTTTTTACAAGTTGTATTATCTTTAGTGAACTTTTCATATTTCAATTATTTTTTATTTTTTAGATGCACTTTCTTTAAATGTATATGCAGTTAAAAAGTAAAATATATATATATTTTTTAATTTGGAAAAAAAAATAAGTGCTCAAACCAAAAGACCAAAATTGGATTTTTTATTTTTTTTTTATCCAACAGTCCCGGCATTCATTTTCTTTGTCCACAAGGATAGACTTAGGCCAAATGACCAAACTAGCTATCCTTTTATATGTCATATACACGGTCTAAACCTAAGACCATCTCTAATGCTTACTCAAACCTGTCATCAAATTTGAATTTGATGAAAAATGTCTCATTTTCCTGCTCCAACAGTTTCATCAAATATGTATCAAATTTATGATTTCACTTTTTCTTTCATCAACTAAGGACCAATATGTCTTTCATCAAATCACTGTTCATTGCCGTTGGATTTTCACCACCTGATGTTTCCTCGAATGTCTCCCGAATGACCTCCTCAAAGCAAAAATTTGTGAAAAGTTTACACTGACCGATCGACTGGCCGGACATCCTCCCAGTCATCTGCCCGGTCGACCTCCCGCATGACCACCTCAAGGTAAAAATTTGTGAAAAATTTACACTGGCTGGTCAATTAGACGGGCATCTGCCTGGTCGATCGGTGTTCTAATAAAGCTTCACAAACCTCTGTTGGAGCACTTGATATCAAATTGACCTTTTACTCAAATTTGGTGAAAAATTTGATGCATCGTTGGAGATGCTCTAACATGACTCACACTTCCCCTCTCTCTCTCTCTCTCTCTCCTCCTTCTATCTCACACAACGATTTCGATTCCTCCACAAGACCTCACTACCAATCAAGGAGTCTCAACTAGTTCTCTAGATTGTAGATCCACACCCTTTTCTCTCTTTTCAACACGAACTCACAGTATTGACTTCTTTTGTGGCATTTCATCTCGGAACTCTCTCCATCTCATCGATCTCTCTCCGATCCCTAATACCATCGACGTAAAGCATCAAAACCCTAGCCGCCGATGATGCACATGGCAACAACACTTTTAGGTTCGCCATCTGGGTTTCTCTACCAAGCTTCTCTAGATCTATCGTCGTCTCCACCAGTAAGGTTCATCGGATCTATCGTTTCCCTCAGATCTATCGTTACCTCGCTTACTCCGCCACTGGATGAAGGGGTTGAAGGTTGAGATTTGAGTAGAGAGAGCACTACAACTCAGTAGAGATGATGCCTTTCTCACTCTCTTTCATTTTTAGATCTCTTTATTATTATTGTTTTTGTTGTTGTTGTTATTGCAGTAGATATGGTGAACAGATACATTTTTTTTTCCACTTGTTTATTGTTATTATTATTGTTGTTGATGATGATGATGATAGCGACGAGGACATCAATGATGATGAAACAAATTACAATAGATAAGGGATTCTTACAGTTAGATTTAAATAGATAAAGGACCTCCTGTGGCTTTGATCTACTAAAAATGGCTCTGATATTTCAACAAATAGTTTTTTAACATATATGTTAGAATAAAAAAAAATTAATTTTTTTTTTAATAGATTAGAATTTCAACACATAAAAATAATTTGAATAGATAAGGGAAAAAAAATTAAATAGATAGTTAAAAAAGTAAACAGATTAAAAAAAATTGAATAGATAGTTAAAAAAATATTGAACAGATAGAAAAGAATTTGAATATATAGATATAAATTTCAATAGATAGAAATTTTTTTTGAACAGATGATATAAATTTGAACATATAGTCAACAAAAAGTCAAACAGATAAAAAAAAGGTTGAGGGGTAAAATTGAAAATAAAAAGCTTCTTACCAAACTATTTCACAAAAAATCCACTGGACCTCTTAGACAATTGATAGAGTAGATTCTTCACCAATTTTCTCTAAAAAAATTTGTACTTTGTATGTATATTAAGATTAAGCTGATCTAAAAAATTAAATAAAAAATATTAAATTATTAAAAAAAATTCACTAAAAATTTTAAAATAAGTATTGAAAATTTAAAAATTATTTTTAAAAACTCTAAAATCAAATGGAGTGACCAAACATCACAGTAACCACAAATCTTTATATTTATACCATTATGCCTTCGTTTGGGATGTGAGTTGGCTTTTTTGGCCTTTTGGCTTTTTAGTTATTTTAGCTTTGAGCTAAAAAAACCTCGTTTGAAATAAGCTTTTTGATTTTTTTTAAACTTTTGTAAGGAAAAAAAAAATAAAATGATTATGGGTTAAATGTAACATTTTGTCTTATTTGGCTAAAATAATCAATTTTGTCCTATATGACTATTTTAGCCCAAAGTAGTATCCCAAACATAACTTATATATGTTTTGTACCTTGTAGTTTGCTCTTTCATCAATGGAGTTTCTTTTTTGCTGATCAATATATATATATATATATGAGCACTGGATTTGATGTCCAAATGTTTGATAGTTTCTCATTCTGCCACATGGAAAAATTTTATATTCTAAAATAAAAACTATTATATATGTGAGCACTGGATTTAGTATGGCTTCTCTTTTTGACACGTGACAAATTTTTATATCTTAAAATAAAAAATTATTATTCTAAGTAAGATTTGAACAAAAAATCTTGAGTTTCATTAAAAACGCTCTTACTACTTAAACAGCATACAAATTATAATGTTAATTTATTTATTATTTATTATTTATTATTATTCTTACATATTTGAATTGGTCACCTGCTAGTATATATATATATGAAAAGTAGAAAAATTCTCAAAATCACAACACTAACAAACCTTTATATTTATATACATATATATATATATAAACCTTAAAAATTCTTAACATCACAACAACCACAAACCTAAATAAAAATAAGTTATGTATCTATTTTTTTTTTTATAATAATTATACATATATATACATACTAGGAGATCACACGTGTTATGCACGGGATAAAATAATATATTATTTAATAAAAATATGATAATTATATTTAATTTTTTTTAATATATTTTATAGAATGAAAGTTAGCAAAGTTGGATTTTATTAATTGTTTAAAATTAAGAAAATTAAGAAAATCAAAAAAATTACTAGGAGATATTGACCATAAGGCTTATGTCACGACTCGTTCCCCGTACCCAAGGGTTAAACATTGTGATGGCCAATAACTGAAGTTACTTCTGACTAATTCTTGAACAAATTAATAAACACGAGCGGAAATAATATTTAAGTGAGAGTATCAAAATAATCATTAGAGCTTTTATTTTTATTACAAAATTTATTGACCAAAAGACCGATATTTACATATAAAAATATCATGAAAGTGCTGTGTGTGTCTATTCCGTAGCCCCGCATTTAAGACTTTTCAAAAGCTATTTCTGAATTGCATTGTTTCCCGAAAATTGGTAAACAGCTATAAGCACATGGCAGAGTGAGAAATATTATACCAAGAGTATACGAGACACAAAATAACCATGAATAGTTATGTAACTAAAATATTTAAGATCACTTAGTCTGAACAAATAATCATTTAAGTAACAAAACTGAGATTACGTAAATAAATAACAATAATCACGGTACTGAACAAAACAGAAGAGAAATCACAGGAGTGACAGTCAGAACAGAGGTACGGATTCAATAGGTGGCTCGTACGAATTATAGAGGTGGCTCCTACAATAGTGTAGCACTTATCTCCGCACAGAACCGAAGTTAATAGAACTGTAACACCCCCAAAATAATACATAAATCCCATCATTTTAGACATGCAACAGTATAAAGAAATCAACGCTTTTCCATTCATCAGAGTAGTTCTTACAATAGTATTACATGTTAACAACTAAAGCAATTGCCCTATAGGCTTACAGCTTTCCAAGTTAACATTTGGTACACAAAAGAAGAGTACTAACTCTATACAAAAATAAGCCCTTGGCTTGATATACATGTAATACAAGCAAAATAACCAAAAGAAAGTCTTCAATTTTCATATCCATCCAAGCTAAGTCCTTGGAGGTGGCATGCTACCTGTACTTGAAAATAATGTCCCATATAGGGTGAGCCAACGCCCAGTAGAGATATGCTAAACACAGTATGAGCAATAACTAAGACATTGGTAATTGATAAATGTCTAATTCCCATAAATCAATTCATAACCACTGGTTTCATGTTTCATTTCGTTTTCCATTTCTCATCTTACAATAGATAAACATACTAGTTGTATCAACATCTCGACAGATAAGCATATGAGCTGTATCACCACTTCCAAAGATAAGCATATGAGCTATATTAACACGTTAATCGACAAGCATATAAGCTGTATCAGTGGAGTCCATCCCTTATCTCCTCCCAAGCAACATCCGGTTTAGAGGTCCATCCCCTATCTTCCCCTAAACCGTGGAGTACATCCCCTATCTCCTCCCACACACACACACAACGTATATACACATAGGTCATATACTCAATCAATCAATACATAACGTTAATGTATTCTATCAACCGTCACACTCCATGACACATCCAATTGATTAGTTTTAGTTTACCTAATCATCATGCATTGTCTACAACAATCAAAACTACCCTCCACCGGTAGCCCAAGCAATTATTTCTAAACAAATAATAAAAGGCCCAACAAATAAAATATCAATGTTTTCAAAAGTGAGAGATTAATAAATCCAACTCTACCATTCTACCATATAATGAGCCAATTTCATTATTTCCAACTCAATTCCACATATCAACACATTTCCCAAATTAATTATACCAATTAATTTACACAACAATTTAGGGTTTTTACCCCATTTCCCAATATTGACCCAATGGTCCATATATCAACAACCAACAACAATATCATCATTTTGAAACCAAAATACATGTTTTTAGAATCAAAATAACAAAACCCCCTTTTAACATTTTGAAACCCTAAGTCCCAAAATTACCCAACTTCAACACTTTATCAAAACAACCCAAAATCTATGTCAAAGACCATAAGAGTGAGTAGGAATCCCTACCTCAAATTCGGAGCCCAAGGGAAGAAGATGAAGAAACTCAACGTGCTCCAAAACTCAATATTCTCGGATCAAAACGTAGCCCCCGACGATCAACACAACTTTTGTAAAGACCCAAGGTGAGGAAATCACTCCTACTAGATCAATACCTAGAGAGAAGTTGAGGTTCTAGTGAGAGAAGCTCTCTGATGGAGTTTTGGAAAAGTAAGAGAGAGAAAAGGATGTGCAAAAGTGGCCAAAAAGTCGGATCTCAATTTTTAAATAAGAGTCGCCCCGCTCGAGCGTGGAAACCCCCGCTCGAGCGTCACTCACAGACTCCCGCTCGAGCGTCCAATCCGCCGCTCGAGCGCCGAATGCGCACTCCAATACTTTTGCAGAGCCAGGTCCCCGCTCGAGCGTCCAACGCCCCGCTCGAGCGTCACACACAAACCCCCACTCGAGCGTCCAAACTGCCGCTTGAGTGTACAACACTACAGAGGAGATACTAGAAGGGTGATTATCCCGCTCGAGCGCCAAAACCCCCGCTCAAGCGGACCAACAACAAAAGAGTCCCTGCTCGAGCGTCGAAAGCCCCGCTCGAGCGGACAAGCAAAAATCTGGACAACTACTTTTGGTTCCTAAGCTCAACCCACCTGTTTCAAACTTGCCCAACACAATCCAAGACTCAAAAATAAAGAGTAAAGGATGTAAACAAGATATATATAACAACCAACTCCATGGAACCTAAGTCCGGACACAACACTTAAAGAAAAGGGAAACCGGGATCGCTATAAGATCCACGACAACAGAGGCTACAAAGTGACAAAACAGAGGCCAATGGTTATTTAAGTCCCCCAAGGCGTGGGACTCCCGTGATGGTACTTACAAAACATAATTGTTTATAAAGTCATAGTCAAATATTTTTTAAAAGTTAAACAAATATATCCATGGGTTTCATTTAAAATAAATAGAGTTCTGAAATTAATTTACGTAACTGAAATATTTATAAAACATAACTTATATTAATATAACTAATAAAATACAAATTGTATAAAATAAATTTTGGTAAGTTAAAAATACGTAAAATATATTATGGTAACTCAAGGTATAATATAACTCACCTTAAAAGTAGTACCATACTCTTTCTTTCCACTACCAAAGACTCTTCCGACTTTCATTATTTTCTTTCCCTTTTCTTTGCTTCCTTTTCCCTCATTCCTTTCACTCAATTTGCAGCCCCCCATCCTCTTATATATACACAAGCACAAGATGCCTAACCATAGTGACTCACCTCCCCTAAGCCTAGGTAACACAGGTGGCGTAACCTCTTTTCCCTGGAGAGATTTACAAATCCCTTAATTAATTGTTGGTTAATTAATGTTAGCCTTATCAACAAGTTGGCCTTACCACTTTGGTATGCTTATTATTAATTATCATTATTATTCTTATTTCATATATTTATTTATTATTATTATTATTATTATTACCACTGTTATATTTATTTATTTTTAATAATATATTATCACATATAACCATAATACTAATATAAAATTTAAGGGACAATTTAAATTTTCGGGTTGTTACAGCTTATCACTAAAAATCTCATTTTGCTTATATAAATGGGAATATAAGATTCACTTTATGTAAGCGAAATAATTCACTTTTTCTTTCTTTCGATGTGGGATTATAAAATAAAATTTAAATGAAAACTAGCCGATGGAGATTTTCTTAATTATTTAAAAATTAACAATTGTTTAGGCAAGAAGTTTATTTCGAATTAGGCAATCTTAGCTGTATAATCTTTAATTAGGCCAATCTTTAATTTATTTTGAATCAAACAAATTTAACCAATATATTTTGATAAAATCGCTAAAATCGCAATTAAACCAGCGAATCAATCAAACCGAACATGGTTCACCCTATTGGCTAGGTCAAAGGACCAACCAACTTATTGTAACGCCCCAACCATTCACATGTCATCGATATTGTCTGCTTTGGGCCACTCCCACACGGATTTGTTCTTCCTATTAGGGTCACATATCCCAGTACTACTTCATCTTAAGCACACTTAACTGGGGAGTTCTGCTAGGGATTTCACCACCCGAGAAAAAGGCCTTGATGCTATATAAGGGTTCAGAACTTCACCTCCATTCCCGATGTGGGACATCGGAACCTTACACTTATACAAAAATTAATTAATTAAAAGTTTTAAAATTTATTTTAATTTTAAAATTTAAACTGTCTTTAACTAAAACATATACAATACTACAATATTAAATGGAAGCATAAGGTTTATATAGTGAAATAATTCATTTTTTCCTCATTTTCCTGATGTGTGACTGTAAAATAAAAGTTAACAATTGTTTGGACGGGAAGTTCATTTCTAGTTAAGTAATCTCAATCGTTCAATTTTTAATAAGGTCAATCTTAGTTTATTTCAAATCAAACAAATCTAAGCAATATATTTTGATAAAACAGTTAAAACCGTGGTTAAACCAGTGAATCAGTCAAACCAAAAACAATTCAGCCTAATCGGCTAAGTCAAAAGATCAACCAATTTACAACAAAATTAATTAATTAAAACCTTTAAATTTTATTTTAAAATTTAAATCATCTTGAACTGAAACTTGCACAATACTATAATATTAAATGAGAGTATAAGATTCACTTTATATTAGTGAAACAACTTATTTTTTATTTCTTTTCTAGATGTGGGATTGTAATTATTTTAAAGTTAAATATTATGAGAGTTTCAAAATCTCATATAAAATTATTTTTAAAATCAAAACTATGTGAGATTGTAAAATAAAAGTTAAATGGAAGCTAATCAATGGGGGTTTTCTTAATTGTTTAAAATTAAGGGAAAAAAGAGAGAGTATGAGATATTGATCATAAGGCTTCTTACTAAAAATCTCTTTTTGCATATATAAATAGGAGCATAAGATTCATTTTATATAAGTGAAACAATTCACTTTTTCTTTCTTTTTCTGATGTGAGATTGTAAAATAAAAAGTAAATCGAAGCTAGCCAACGAGAATTTTCTTAATTGTTTAAAATTAAGAAAATTCCATAAGTTTAGAATAAGGATTTGGAGTTTCCAAAAGGCTTCTCTCTAAAAACCTTATTTTTTTTTATATAACATATAGATAGATAGTGAAACAAACTTTACTTTTTATTCTTCTCTCGATATGAGATTATAAAATAAATCATAAACTAATTAGAATTTTATTTTTATATGGTTAAATGAAAGTTAGCCAATGAATTTTTTTTAATTGTTTAAAATTAATAAAATCAATGTGAGAAATCGCGATTAAATCAGCGAATTGGTCAAATTCAAAATAGTTCAGCCTAATCGGTTAGGTCAAATGACCAACCAACTTATACAAAAATTAATTAATTAAAACTTTTAAATATTATTTTAATTTTAAAGTTTAAACTATCTTGAATTGAAATATACACAATACTACACTATTAAGATTCACTTTATATAAATGAAACAACTCACATTTTTTTTTCTTTTTCTAATGTGGGATTATAAAATAAAAGTTAACAATTATTTGAACGAAAAAGTTTATTTCTAATCAAGCAATCTCAGTCTTTCAATCTTTAATCAAATCAATATTTAGTTTATTTCGAATCAAACAAATCTAATCAATATATTTTGATAAAACAGTTAAAATCGCGGTTAAACCAACAAATTAATCAAATAAAAAATGATTTAGTCTGATCGGTTAGGTCATAATTAATTAATTAATTAAAACTTTTAAAATTTAAACTATATTGAATTGAAACATGTACAACACTACAATATTAAATGAGATGGAAGTATAAGATTCACTTTATATGAGTAAAATAGCTCATTTTTTCATTCTTTTCCAGATGTGGGATTATCAAATAAAAGCTAGTCAATGGAAATTTTATTAATTGTTTAAAATTAAGAAAATCAAGAAAATTAGTATGAGATATTGAAACTCTCACAAAGCTCCTCATTAAATGGGATGAGAGTATAAGATTCCCTTTATATGAATAAAACAACTCACTTTTTTTTTTCTTAATTTTTCCAATGTGAGATTATCAAATAAAAGCTAGCCAATGGAGATTTTCTTAACTATTTAAAATTAAGAAAATCAAAAAAATTAGTATGAGATATTGAAATTCTCACAAGGTTTCTCACTAAAAATATAATTTTTCTTATGTAATATATATATAGAGAGATAGATGGATAGATAGATGAGACTACATCAAAAAGAATCCATTTTAAAATTTTTTTATTTTCTATTTTGTTTGCTTTCCGTAGAAACCCAAATCTACACTTGTTTCACGCCTATTTCATTTTTTAAAATGATGAATACTTCATATTTTAATTTTAAGTGAAAAAAAATTTAAGTTGACACGAAGGCCTCGTTTGGAGAGAAATTATTTTAATCAAAAAGTTAAAAAGTCACTATAGATTGTCACATCACTTTCTCTACTTTTCTACCAATCTTTTCGTAAAAATCCAAAAAATTTCTAAAATAACTTGTTCTCAAATGAGGCCTTACTCGTGATTTATAATTTGAATTAATTTTTAGTATGATATCAAATTATGAATAAAGGTAATGAGATTTTTATGAATAAACTATAAGGGTCCCTATCTATAAAATAAATAAAAAAACCTACAAAGGTAAAATTGAAAACTAATATTTCTAAGAGAATACATTAAATGTTGTTTATTTTAATTTGAAAAAAATAATTATCATTAATTTACACCATATTAAGTACAAAAAATATTATATTAATCTATCAAACTTATTTCATCTTAAGTAAGCATTTGTTATTTTTACACTGTGCAACTAAGATTGTCGCAATTCCATTATCTAATATTAGGGATGCAAACAAGTTGAGCTTTGTAAGGCTCGAACTCGAGTCATTTGTTTACTGAACTCGAAAATATAGCTCAAGGGCTTGAAACTATATTCTATTATTATAAATAACATATTTATTTTATTATTTCAATAAATAATAAACGTGGCTCAACTTCATTTTATTTTGTAAAAATCAAATATCATTAAATACAAAAATATTACATTAATTTTTGCTACCGAACTTATTTCATCCTTTTGTAACAAAACATAAAAAAAAAAATGGGGGGAAAAAGAAACAAAGACAAGAGAAATATATATATATATATATTTTTCAATCGTGCTACGTGCACTGAAAATTGCTAACATAGAATGCATAAATGTGCAACATCTGTTCATCTGTAATTGCGAATATATGTGCTACATTTGTGCATTTTGTATTTGAAGTTTTATGTGCACTTAGACTTTTTCTATTTTTTTTCTTTGAACATAGTTAATTACATGTAGTTTTTTTGCACAAAAATTCTTCCTACACTAATACAGTTCAGTGCAGCTGATGTGAAGTCATCTGTAGCTGGATTATCAACTTTTGAGTGCTAATTTATTTGTTTCTTGATTTTTTGTTTTTGGTTTTTCCTTGTTAATGTTTACTTTGATAATAAACAAAACAAAAAGAACTAAAACTCAAGTGAACTAGTCCAGGTATTCTATAGTCATAATTTAGCCCGATTATTAAGTGTTGCAAAGCTGGTTTGTTTGTTTGTTTCTCTGGTTTTTACCCTTCGTTTTGTCTCTGGCTGATTTACTTTTTAACCAACCATTTACAAATTAAATTCAAGGGAAATTTATCGGAAAGTCCTATATGGCTGAATTGTGTTCTGTTTGATCCTGTTGATTTTTTGTTTGATTGACAACTCCATATTTGGCGGGATTGCTTACTGATAAGTCCTTTTTTGAATGTTTCTGGTGTATGCTGGATGGATATGCCCTTGCCTATTATGTGGGATATTCTGTTTTTGTTTTTGGTATGTGCAATCCCAACAATTGTGGGTGCTGACAGTGGGTGAAGATTCCTTTACGAGGTATTATAATTAGGGTTTACATTATGGGTTCATGTTGATCTGCGCAACAGAGGAAGTGCTCCACCTACGTCTACACCATCGTTGCACATAGGTTGTTTCGGTATTTTATATTAAAAATTCCTCCCTCATCATTCCCACACATGAACAATTCCTCCCTCACCATTGCACAATTTCCTCGATTTTGTGAACACATTGACATGGGAATGATTATAGATAAACATTCGTTGCCCAGTTACAACACCCAATTTCATGTGTTCCCGACTGCTACGCCCTCTTAACCGCACATTCACAACGATGCACAATTCGGATTGCATTTGTATTTCTATCGTAATTAGTTCATTTCGGTTTGACGGTTCTTTTTCAGATGCTTAATCGTGTTTAGTTCTGTACCAATACCTGTGCCGTTTTGCAGATGGACACCTTTATGATGCTTCTATGTTGTTACCGGTCCACAAATGTCGCATATAGTCTGCAACCGTCGCATACATTTGCCGAGTTTGTCGATTATATATGTTCGAAGTTCGCCAGGCTCTTACCGGGAAATATTCTGTTATTCTATAAGATCCCCGGCTATAACAACTTCTCCTTACAGAATAATGCAGACATGCAGAATATGATTTTCCTTGCACGTTCGTTCCGCTTGCAGTTAGTTGACGTGGTCATCGAACAACATCTTCGGGGGGATAACAACACTCCTAGCAGTGACCCAATGCCAAGCCACGCCCAGGTCACAACGGGGCCTACAGTACTAAATGATTTGGGAATGGATGATGAACTCAACCTGTTGCAATCATTTTGTCCGCACAAGGAGAAAGTCTTCCTTTCTGCTCCATGGGCAAATGGTTTTACGCACATCGGACAGCATTTTGAAGGTGGGGCTTCCGAATTTTGCAATGTTTTACGAAAATAAGCCGTGGAATGTGGGTTCTAGATCAAATTTGTTAAGAACAACTCCATCTGGGTAACGACTATCTGCGCTATGAACGAATCAAAGTCTTGCACGTGGGCTGTCTACGGACAAAAATTGGAGACAATCGGATTTTTCTACTTACGTAAATGGAATAGTGAACACATTTGTGGCGTGGCTGTGCGTACATCAACACACCCACTTGTTGGTTCTGATCTTGTCGCTAACATTGTATCTGAACGTGTGTGGGATAGGCCACTAACCCGTCCTACCAAAGTGATATTGGGCTTGAAACAAGATTACAGCCTTGACATCATTTACCGTGTGGCGTGGCTTGGTGTCGAAAAAACAAGGGGCGAACTGTTTGGTGCACACTCCATTTCGTTTGACCAGTTGTGTTGGTATAGTAATGCAATATTGGAACACAATCCCGGGACCTACATCAACATCGAATATGATGACTACACATAGCGGTTCACATGCTACTTCATTTCATTCAAAGCATGTATCGACGGGTTCAACCATTGTCGCCCGCTGCTTTTCCTAGACGCCACGTTCCTCAAAGGGCGCTTCAAAGGTTTTTTACTTGCCGCCACCACGAAAGACAGAAACCAAGGTCAGTTCATTCAACTTATACAATGACATTACACCATTAACGGTACAACCAAACAAACCACATTCATAATATTTGTTTACGACATTGACCCACCCTGCCTATGTTTCTGTCACAACCCTTGAATACAGAATATAATGAGTCCTACAAATTTTTTCAAATCCACAGGTTTGTTCCCCTTATCTTATGCAGTGGTGGACTTCGAGAACACTGCAAACTGGTCTTGTTTTCTTCAGCACCTCGCACAGGTGGTGCATGGGGACAGACCTCTAACCTTTCGAATTGCTTGAAGCGATGCCAACCGTATTCCCAAATGCAGAACATGCATTCTGTCTACAACATTTGCAGAGAAATTTGAGGGACTGGCTGCATTACACAAACAGTATGCATCGAGCTAGTTTGGTTAGCAATTTACGACATTGCGCATACGCACCAACTGTTACCGCTTTTAACCACAAAGTTGAATAATTCCATAAATCGGGCTGATTAGTTGCATCCAAATTCCTAGCAAATGCACATCCACAACATTGGGCAAATGCATTTTTCTGGTATGTCCCACATGTTCCTTCAAAAATGCATATGTACAACACACATTGTCATAATGTTTATATTTATTTGCAGACATGTCGAACTCATTTTACAGGGGCGGCGTTACAGTGTGTTCAAATGCTGCAGAATCATTCAACTTATGGGTCTGGGAAGCGCGCAACCTCCCAATCACAAGAATGGTTGACAGCATTCGGACCAAATTGATGCGACAAATGGTAAAACATACAGATGTTTCCCAAATGTGGACTGGCACCATATGTCCCAAAATGGAGTCCCGTCTTGAAAAAGCATTCAATGAAGGTAGATCATGGAAAGTGAGCCAATCAAACGCTGATGTGTACGAAGTGCACTCTTTTCCATCAGTCACTGTTGATATCGGTCAACGCACTTGTTCATGTTTCAAGTGGCAACTCAATGGGTTCCCTTGCACACATGCAATGGTTGTTGTCCGGAAAAGTAGTCGGGATTTGAACACATTGGTCGAACCATACTTCTATGTGTTTGAATATGAGCAAGCATTTTCCCAATTCCCACGGTCGAGCAACCGCCTTTCAACCCAAATGATTACATCATCAAGCCCCCTACTGTGAAACGTCTACCTAGTAGACCAAAGAAGAAGAGGATACTGTCAAAGGTGGAACATGTTCAGCAAATCAGATGCGGCAAATGTGGGCGCATGTGGAATCATAACAGGAGGACATGCAACGAACCAATTTAACCACGTCATTCAACCCACCCATGTCAGGACTAAAACCTTAGCAACTTTGTTGCTCACCCTATGCGATACGCTGCTTTCTTATTACTTTTGAAGTTGTTTCCTCGTTGGAATAATTATGTTTAATTGTTTTCTTTACAATAATTGTGTGCGACGCCACACGACTATGTCATAGCCAATTTACAATTATTGGCACACTTAGTTATTAATATCAGTTTTCTTTCAAGTAATTCAATAAATGTTTTCACAACAACGTACTTGGTATTTCCATCACACATTTGACATCCGTGGTTGGTACCAAGACGGGAAGGTTATACCATCCCCATCATCCGAATGTTGTTACATGAATTCTGTACTACAGTATTTACAACTACAACACAACATTTAACTATGTTGTGAATTCATAAGGACTTACACATATTCAACATCCGTGGTTGGTATGAACACGGCTAGGTTAAACCATCCCCAGCATGTGAATGTTGTTACGTGAATATTATACTACATCCTTTTTACAACTACAACACAATATTAACTCTGTTGTGAATTCATACGATCTTACGTGGGTATACATCGATTAACAAATTTCGTAACTAAACTACAGCACGGTAGCATACCTGTTAACCACTTATCAACACTACATTCACAACAGGTAGCTTACGTATCACCTACTGCATGCCTCATTTGCAAAACGTGAAAGTTGTGTGAATATATGTACGCAACGACATACATGTCACAAACTCACATTTAAGTTGCTAATAACAAATATACGGCCCATATACATCATAAATAAACAGACATTCCCCCTTCCAACAAACATTTGCACCCTACTCTAAATACTAAACTTGCTACATTGCTAGCAAAACAAAGAGAACATCAACCTGTAATTGAGATTTCTATGCCAGTGTAACTACATATTCACATCATGACATCCATATGCACATAAACAACAATTTCATGCACACAATCCCCCTTCCAACCAAACATTTGCACCCTAATATACATATTAAACTTGCTACAACGCAAGCAAAAAAAAGTAAACAGCACTTTGTGAGTGAAATGTCAATCCCATTTGAACAACACATTCATATCACCATATCCATATGAAAAAAACAAACAAATTCACGTAAGGTAAGCCCCGAATACCAATAACCTGTATGCACAAAACATGTCACGTAAAACACGTTTAAACTTCAACAAGAGAAAACATTTTTCCGATTATGTGTAAGCAAAAATATCCACGACAAAACCCACACTAATCACCAAATGTGAATGCAAAAACATATAACCAACACATAAACTATAAACAATTGGTACTAAAACTGCCAACAAAATAGGACTATTTTAAACGTGCTAACTGAGCAACGTAATATGAAGTACTATTCAAACTAGTTGTTATATGAAGTAACGTAATAGTAACTGTACTGCAATCACCTAACCATTCGGCCCATGTTGCTCATTACCCCACGTATAGGATCTCTTACGAAACTTTTTACCATGTTCGCACGTAACACACTACAGTTACCTCATTCCAATGAACGCCCCACACCAACGTGATTCACATGCTGTCTCATTATGGTGCAAACAATTATCTCACAGTCCATGCTGCAACAATAAACATAAAAAAGGGCGTCAACAACATACATCTCACATCTTGTGCACCTTCAACCTTGTTAAAAAAAAAAAATACGTTGCACTTATGTTTCCGTCCGCTGCTGGGGACACTGAAAAACTGATTCCACCGACATATCAAAATCTTGTGTACCAACCGGCTGATCTAAGCCATTTGCCGCCATCGCTTGCCGCTGAATGGCTGTTACAATGTTTTTCTACGCAATCACATGGAGCCCAATGAGAATAAATAACATGGAATTCCATTACCATTACAAAATGATCAATTTTAACGTGATTGGAATCAACTCACCAATTTGACGGCCTCAGCATAATGCACCCCACCGGTACCAGACCTACTACGCATTGAATTATAGTGCTTCCAGCTTCCGTCCTTAGTGTCGTAAACCACTAATGTCCAATGACCAAGGTGGCAAAGGGGAAAATGCATGTAACGTGCACCCCTACCAACATGTAGATTACTTGTCACATAATTGAATCTTGCCTCAATGTTCTCAACTTTCATCACGTCCTGCACACATCAACCCACAAAATAAAATTAAAAAATCCCTCCAAACCATTGACAAACTATGTCACGCATGTGACACCCAACAAAACCATACCCAGCATATGCTGCTAAAGAAATAAGAGTTCTCCGGGAAATCTTTCCCGGCATTCAACCTTTCTTGCTCGTCCGACAATACCTCCGCAAAGGCGTCAATAACTTGCCACAAACAGTGCCACAAACCAAATAAGACCAATATTCACACATTCATACAAATTTACAAAACAAAAAATTTGGTAAACCAATTTGACCTAGAATACAATTGGTAACACTTACATTCCCCCCCACACCTGATTGCCTCACCAGTGATCTAACATCCAAAAAATATATTGCGTTCCCATCAACTCGACCAACCCACATTATGGCCCTACACACGTGTTAACAGATAATATTACAAGTACAACTACCACAAATGTAATGTGTATTACAGTACGAAATATTACCAATGCAATGAGTATTCCAAACCTTTAACAAAATACAAACAAACACACACGGTACTCACCTATCACCGTATCTGTCATAGGCAATGCTTATCACATCTTTCTCTCACTCGGTCATCATCTTCCACACTATGTTACGATTCGTGATTCCAAAACCTGTGAATATTTTCTTTACATCACCAACATTGACCACATCAATCACACCTTCACGTTGCAACACATCGACACTACACCCAACCCCCCCAGACTTAGAAACGCTTACTTCGTTGTTCACTTTCCGCACCCTATCCCTCAACTCTGGGTATTCAAACCCTGATAACTTCAGATTGTTCCTCACTTTACCTTTGATCTTATGTACGAAAGAGTTCATACCATCCACAGCATTGCCACCTTCCGTCAACAAAGGACTGACAACAACAACATCACTATCATCTACTTGGATGACACCATGCATTTCGTTTTTGTCAACCATGGGGACAGATGCGACGAGAGAGGCATCCATTATGATCCCACAATGAACAGTTTGGCAGTGGTCCCGTCCATCTTCAACACCTACCATATTGCCGATAATATATTCATCAACACACATGTTCGTGATGTTCACACTAGAGAAACGTTGCGTCACACTATAAAGTGCTTGTTCAACAACTTGCTCCTTAAGGGCTGCAAGACTACGCCGTAACTTGGCATTCTTAGCTACAAGTTTCTTGCATTCTTCATCTTTCACCCTAAAAATGCTCTCAAAACCTCCCACCAGATTAACTGATTGCATTTCATTCTTCTTTTTCAATCTAGCAACTTCTTTCTTCAACTCCATATAATTTGGCTGTCCCTTTTGTCCCTCGTCCCAAAGTCAGGACTAGCTGGACCAACGTGTTCACACCTGTTCTGCCCCATCGAACTACTACACCGGCGTAAAAATTGACCATTTCCCCCATCCAATTCCTCACCGGATAGGCCTCTACATTTTCAACTTTGTATAATATACGCTGCTGTCCACGGTTCATTTTTTATGTTCCCATCAAGCTGCTTACTATAACTCCTGCCTACAAACCCACTAACAGCCACTCTTGTCACTTTATCACCCTCATCTTCGACCAAACCCACATTACCATCCCCTTACACACTTTCCCCTTCTAACATTGAAACTTCATGCGCCTTTATGACCAACTCATCCGTGATCACCTAGCCAAAACAACAGCATTTTAAACCCAAAATTAATGCCACCACACATAACAAGAAAATCATAAACACAATATTGAACGAGCTAAAAAATACCACAATAAATCACAAATAGTAACCTGAAAGTTGTTTGGACCGGATAGTTTCAAACCTTGCGAACTAGATATCACCTCACCAACATCCCATCTGAGGAATCTAGGAAACCTGTGACCATATTTGGCTTTCACAATGGTCGTGTGTTCACACAACCAAAACTGCACCACAAGCCACCATAAAACAAAAATCCATATAACAACCAACCAAAGTCTTACCAAAAAACATTAATTTAGTTTACCAAAAAAAACCAACTACCAAAATACGAATAGTACACTTACCGTTAAAGCAACTACGCATCCGGTAACTTTCTCCGGTGTCCGATGGTACTCCCTCACCGAACACATCAGCATGTTACGTACAGCGGTACTCCAATCATATAATTTCATAGCGTCAAAGTTGTCCACGTACTGTATTAACGTCCAACTAATGGTCTCGCCGGACGTTGCAAAAAAAAGCTTCGCACACACATACAAACAAAGGAATTTGGCTGTATTCTCGTGATCGCGTGGCGTGTCCGCCACCGATGCCTCCGCCAGCAAATCCCTTACAAGTTTTACTGTAATCCTGCTTGTTCTGGGGCACTTACGCTAGACAAAATCAGACGCAGGTTTCGGCCGTGGCGTCAAATCAAGGAATGCATTGCCACCTTGCAGCCCAAACAAAAGCTTCACATCCTCATCCGTCAAGTCAACTCCACGTCCACCAACAACAAACGTCCCTTCCCGTACGTTGTATGACCTTATGATACGCACAATCAGATCGTTGCCCTTTTGGAACTCCGTGTGATCAAGCTGATTGATTAATATAGCTTCAATCATAATGCAAAATGGTGTCTTCCTCAAGTGTGCCAGGTGCATTTCCCTCAAATTTACTGCGTAAACCATTTTAATGATCCCAGCAACGTTAGACCGGAAATTCAGCCGTGGCTTCACAGATTTCCTAGCACCACCGGACTGGCTCACAATGTTAGGCTGCTTGAACAATACTCGTCTAGGCATGTTCACCCCAAATTTACTTTTCAATGACAAGCCCAATGCCTCTTGCCGTTTACACTAACATGACCATGTCCACCGACTTCCCCCTGTGTTAACCCCTGCAGTTCCACAACTCACATAAGCAAAACATACAACTTCAGCACACGGACAAATTTCAGTATTTCAAACCAAAAAAACATTACCGAACCCACTCACAATACTAACACAACCAACTACAATACAATAACAAAAATTATTTAACGACAACGACAACTTCAGAACAACACAATTTGAAAATGTTCACACCACTTTCATAGACCGCTCACATACACCATAGATGTCAAAAAACCTTTGACCAACAACATCAATTATAAAGCCACATACCAAATTACATTTTAAACTTACATACATATGCCACGTCCAACCCAAAAAGATATAACATGCCATATCAACTACAACTTCCCCAAACATAATCATTACAAAATCGTTTGACCATCCCCACACACAGGTGCCTGCGGTCTCCCCACACCACGCCCTATTCCCTCAACATTAAAACACCCCACACCCAATTAATCCTTTTCATAATCATCTTTACACATATGACCCACAACATGAACGGGTACCAACCCAACAACCCCAACTTCAGGAATTCTTATCCCAATCAAAAGCACCCAACATCCCACCCCAAAATGGCCCTACACGTACAATATTCCCCACGTTCCAAAACCAATCAAAACAGTTCGAAAACAACACAATACACACATAGTGGAAAACACGCCATGAAGTAAAAATTAAAACAAAATGCATACATCCATATCATATTTGATTGTGCGGAAGAACACATACCACGATCCGCCAATAACAAAACCCTAACCACATAAAAATAGTGTGATAAAGGTAAAATAATAACCCAATCTATTACCAACTTACCTGTATCAGACACTTGAATAATACTTTTGTATCTACTGCCAATGAAACTTCACTCTGATTTGGAATGTTCACAGAGCAACAACCTCCTTCCACAGAATATATTAGGGTTCTAGACCACCATGAAATAAACAATTTTGAACCCTATAGTTTCTCTTACGCACAAACAAATGCGTGAAATATTGCCTAAATTTGTAACGTGGGTTTCACAATCACCAAAATTTGAAATTCAAATCACAAAAGGAGATAATCGTAACAAATTCTAGCGTTCATGTTGACAAACACTATGAAATCGTATTACCCAAATATACATCGATCAATAAAATTTAGGAACTTCTCACTGGGTCGGGTTACACAGGATCCACAATCATATGAGAACGGGTGGGCGGGTTAAATCACGTGACTACACAACTCCCCCACATCACACAAACAACACTCATTACACCTACATCACAAGCCACATCCACTTGCCTGAAATACACACCACCTAAAAAGAGTACTAGTACCTTTGTAATTGGGACGTAAAGCACAAACACACCCAATTCCCACAAACACACACGCACCAAACCAACCTCAAATTAATACCTCAATGGCAAAATAGTAAACAAACACTCGAGAGGACTAAACGGTTTAAAAAAAAAAAATTAGGACCATATGATCTATAAGATGGAAAAATGGGATTTACTAGTCAATTCCCCTAAATTCAAGTTTGTTTTACAAATTTGAGTTCAATTTGATAGGAAAACAAAACCCATTACATTAATTCATAAACTACTACATTTACACAAGTTCATCATTACCAGCAAGCACACGAAGACTAATAAAACCACAAAAGCACAAAACAACAAAAACAAAAACAAAAACAAAATATGAGCAGAGATTCTTCTTCACCGATACTTCAAACCACACCACCACCATTATCAGGGACAACCCACAATTTTAACACAAGGGGCAATATATTACTAAAAAATTTTAAAATAAAAATGTAAACTACAACATTAATTTTTACCAATATAAAATGAGAAAAATATCATGAAAATATATATTAATAAAATATTTTCTTATATTCATCTTGAGTTATAAATAATAGAAATTGTAAGATAATCATAAACATTAGTTGTGAGAAATCAATTTTATTTTTATTTTTTTGAGGTTATATTTTGTCCAAATTGTTAAATTTTCTAGTTCAAATTCCATGTTTTCATAGACATAGATGTTTGGACGGTGTAACAACTTAATTCTTTTTACAACTTAGAGGGCTGAATATGTATAATTTAAAAGAATAATATTAGGGATCATAAAAAAATATTCTGAAATGCATCATCAATTTTTTATTCTTTGATTAGAGTGTGGTGTTTTATTATAAGTGTAATTTAAAGGTGAGAAATCTTTAATGATTATCTTCATGATTTTTTTTTCATAATTCTTAACAATTTAAAAATAATCAATAGGTAGTTTTTGGAATTGTAGGGAGGTGATTGCCCCCCTCTTGTTCCTCTCTGGGTCCATCTTTGACCACGATGAATCCCTTTTTGGGGCAAATTAGATCCTATCAGCCGATGACGCTTCACCAGCATCCATGTACCTGCAGCGGTTGTTCCTCATCTAAAACTTGAAGACTTGAACAGAATTGAACAAGCTCCTTCTCATTGTGTCCCTGGAGGCTCCACTCTAATGTTTCTACTGCATACTCTCTCATCACCGCTTTCTGCTACGCTGTGAGCCTAGACCTCGCCCTCCTTCTTCTCATCGGCTCCCTCTCCTTTTTCGCTTCTCCATCGCCCAGATACTCATCCTCATTAGGGTTTTCACCACCACCAGCTGCCAGAGCAGCCGAGGCAGGGTGGGGTAGAGTGAGGATGGGTAGTTAGTGTCACAATCCGCTCCCCGTACCCAAGGGTTAAGCATCGTGATGGCCAGTAACCGAGGTTACCTCCGGCCAAATCTTTAAACAAATTAATAAATGCAAGCAGAAGAAATATTTAAATAAGGGTACTAAAATAATCATTGGAGTTTCTATTTTTATTACAAAACATATTGATCAAAAAGGCCGATATTTACAAATATAATAAAAGTGCTTTGTGCCTACCCCACACGCTGGTCTCGACATGTCATCTGAAAGTGGTAAAAAACTATAAGCTCATGGCAGAGTGAGAAATATTATACTAAGAGTATAAGGCATAAAATTCACCATAGATAATTAGTTGGGCCAAAAAGAGCTTGATACATAACATACATAATACGGAAATCATTTGACGTATACTTCAGATCATTTAACATGTAATACGGAAATCACTATACAACCATAATCACGGTACATCACTAAGTGCCAAGCACTACACTGGTCAATGGATCCATGACAAATACTGGACCACAAAGTGGTCAAACACTAGCCAATGGTTATTTAAGTCCCCCAAGGCGTGGGACTCCCGTGGTGGTACTTATAAAACATAATTGTTTATAAGGTCATAATCAAATATTTTTTAAAATATAAACAAACATATCCATGGGTTTCCTTTTAAGCAAATAGGGTTTAGAAATAAAACCACATAACTTTTATTAATATATTAATAAAACATAAATTATATAAAATAGATTTTGGTAAGTCAAAACATAAGTAAAATACTTTTTGGTAACGCAAGGTATAATATAACTCACCTTAACTTTAATACCTTATTATTTCTTTCCACTATCAAAGATCTTCTTAGCTTCCACGAATTTTTCCTCTCTTTCTTTTCCTCTCTTCTTTCTTTTTTCCTTTCTCTTCCTTTTCTTTTTCTTTCTTTCTTTCCTGGTCTTCTTTTCTTTTTTCCTCTCTCACGGAGTCAACTTCTCCTATTTATATAGATTATATTCGTGAGCCCCAAGCCAAGACGCCACGTGCCACCTTCTTATTAGTTCTCTATTAATTCAAAGCTTATCCAAATTAACTTAATTATTTATTTATATTTTGGCCCCTAAATTTTTAATAATTATATTATTTTACAAAATTACGCATAATAATATATAATAAATTATATATTTTCTGAACTGAGATTAAATAATATTAGTATAAATTCTACAGAATAATTAAAAATCTGGGTTGTTACAGTTAGGAAAGAGGAGCGGCGACCGCCACCTCCCCGAAGATGTGGTCCATCTCAGGGGTGATGCGGATCGGCACCTCCTCTCTTTTGTGGAAGTTCTAGTGGCACCCACAGGAGGCGCGAAGTGTAACGTCACCGCCTGGTTTCCGCCATTGTTCTTCTGGACAATATTCATGAACTCAAGGCACCAGTCAAAGAGGTGGTGACGGCGGCCTCCTGGTTGTGTGATGGCATGGTTTTTGTGGCATTCACGGTGGCCCAATGACCCAGATTACCATTGTTGTTTTCCATGAGTGACAGAGAAGAAAAAGGCAATGAGACTGTGAAAGAGAGGAATTTTGTAAATCACTTAATGTGAATTTGGTGTGCTAATGGCGTGCATTTATAATGAAAGAAAGATGGGATTGAAGAGAGAGAGAGAGAGAGAGAGAGAGAGAGAGAGAGAGAGAAAGAGAGGTGTTTTTTGGCATGAGCTTCTGGTGCCAATGTAGCGAAAGAAGACAACAAGGCTGTGAAAGAGAAAGGAGTTTTGTAAATTGCTTACTGTGAAATTGGGTGTGCTAATGGAGTCTGGATCCCCTCCTTGAGAAGCCTCTTCCATATCCTACTTGCAACGGCTGAGATTAGCCGTTGCACATCCAACGGCTGAGATTAAAAAAAAATTAAAAAAAAAAAAATTGAAATTTTGGTGAATTCTTGCCCAAATAAAACACAGCTCTGTGAAGAGATACATTCACTCTCACTCTCACTTTCACTCAGCCTCACAGTCACCCGTGCTCGTCCATCAAACCCACCCTCACCGGTAAACCGGCGACCAGTCCCGACGGCGACCCAGACGGTGAACCCACTCGTAACCCCGCGACGACCATAGCTCCACCGCTCCAGCCCTAATATTCTATGCTTCGTGAACCATAGCTCCACCGCGACAACCACCATCGGTTGAGCAAAGAAATTTTTTGACGAACCAGGTTAGTCTTCGAACGTCTGAAATTAAGAAGTTAGGATTGTGTGATTGAGATTGAGATTTGGGTTTGGAATTGAGATTGAGAAGTTAGGGTTCTGTGAACGTTTGAAAAAATTTAGGGCTTCGATTTGCGATTCCAACGGCTAAAAATTTAGGGCTTTGAAACGTCTGAAAAAAATTTAGGGCTTTTAGATTTGGAATTTCAAAATTAGGGCTTTGATTTGGAATTCCAACAGCTAAAAATTTAGGTCTTTGAAACGTCTGAAAAAATTTAGGGCTTTTAGATTTGGAATTTCAAAATTAGGGCTTTGATTTGGGATGCCAACGGCTAAAAATTTAGGGCTTTGATTTGGGTTTCTTCTTGTTCTTCTTCTTCTTCTTTTTTCCATCTCTCTCCATATGTAATTACTTATGTAATTTTCAGTCTTAAATTCCAGAGACAACTAATTCATGGAAATATGATATGAAATATAAACAATCTGAATACCAATTCTTTAAATCTGTAGGCAATTTTTGATAAATCAGTAGCCAATTCATGAAATATGCTCCCTGTTTTTGATGAATCAATAGCCATTTTTTGATAAATCAATAGCCAATGAATGAGATATGCTCCCTGTTTTAGATGAATCAATAGCCAATTCATGAAATATGCTCCCTGTTTTGGATGAATCAATAGCCAATTTTTTGTTTATTTTATTTTTTAGCTCATTACTTAATTGCCTCAAATTTGAACAATCTGAATACCACTTGAACAATGTTAATGTTTACTACTCAAGTGACAATGTGGACCAATAGACAGAATAATGTAGACAGAAACCTTGTAACTCATTCTCAACCTTTTCTCAAATGTACCTACATTGCCAAAATAATGTAGACAGAAAAATTACAGAGAATTTAAAATATAAAATGCATATCATATGAATGGTAATCACTTATTCCTATAGGATGGAGCACTGATATCATATGAATGCATAATAACTTGTTCATATCATATGAATGATCATATACAAACTGTGTTAGTATTGGTCATGGAAATATGGTTAGACATCTTCGTTAAGGCACATATAGGTGATCATCTGAAACTAGTTTGGACTTGGAAATGGGAACCATTTTGACTTAAGTTTAAGCAAGTTTAAGCAAGTAGTAGAAATCAACTAGTTGTAGAAATGGCAACACTCATCTCAATCTCAAACTAGTTGTAGAAATCAACTTTTTTACACAAGTTTAAGCCACATGTTGACTTTGTTCCTTATGAAAATTACACTTCATTGCTGAAATGAAGTATAGAACAACTTCCATTAGCACCAAGTTAACCACACTTCACTGCTGAACTGCATTGTTAACCACAGTGTTGCTGATTCTGTTTTCAAGCTGAACTACACTTCAATGCTAAACTACATTCTGTTTTCAAGCTGAAATTCAATTGATGTACACACAGTGTTGCTAATTCTATACTTATCCTGAAATCCTTAACTACTCTTAATAGAGCTAAACATAATTTACACTAGTTGTTCCACATTGTTCCATTCTCATGTATACAAATTAAAAAATGGCTTCTTCTTCTAATATTAGCAACATAAGATTACAATCGAGGTTGTGCAATTGTGGAAGAACCGCTGCCATACATATTGTAAGAACCAATAAAAATAGAAATCAAGGGCGTTTGTTCTTTGTTTGCCCATCAAAATATGTAAGTTTGTATTGGAAAATTTCTTCCTTTAGTAGTCACATTAATATTTGTCTTATTCAACTAACTGATTATCATGCATTGCAGAGTAACACTCCCACTCCCCATTGCAATTACTTCAAGTTCGTGGATGAAGATGATGAAGACATTATGTCCAGAATATGTTCCAACAGTACAACTTGTGATTGTATAACAGCAAAAGACTTTAACGATGTAAGGACGAGGCTTGATTACATGGAAAATCACTATGGTCGAAGGCTTCAAAGGATGGAAAATAATATCAAAGCGATGGTATATTTCATTGTATTTTCTATCATTTTGTACTTTATGATGTAACTTTTGTACTTTATTGTATTTTGGGAAACTGAATAGAAGTTTGTACCATTTTGGGTTTTATGTACTTCATGATGTAACTTATGTTTATGGAATTAACTTATGAAACATCATGGATTGATTTTAATTGTAATCAAATTGATTTATGAAACATTATGTACTTCATTATGGATTGATTTTAATTGAACTTAGTTTATGAAACTGAATTAATTTTAATTTTAAGGCTTCAATGTTTATCTGTTGAATCCATTATGTACTTCATTATGGTTTGATTTTTGGGAAACATTGGTTGATTGCCCTTACATTGTGGCATCAACATGTTATCTGTTATCTGTTATGGAATGAACTATGGAATGAATTTACATTGGTTGAACAAGTGGCCTCAACTGGTTCTGAGTATGCCAGCAGCATGTCTTACTTAAGTTTATCATCCTTAGTCTCATTATTACTTACTTAAGTTTATCATCATTACTTACTTAAGTTTATGACTTAAGTTTATCATCATTAGCAGCATGAAAAACTGTTAGCAAGTTTATCTGTTATCTGTTAGCATGTTATACTTCTGAGTATGGCAGCAGGATGTTATGCTTCTGAGTATGGCAGCAGCATGAAGCAGCTCCAGCAGCATGAGTATGGCACCAACATATTATCAGTATGGCACATTTTGGTTTAACAGTAGCAACATACCAGAACCAATATGTTATGGTTCTATGAGTATGGCAGCAGATCCAGTAGCTCTAGCAGATCCAACTTTGGCACCAACATGACAGCAGATCCAACATACCAGAAGTTCCAACTTTGGCAGCAGCTCCAGTAAATCCAACTTTGGCAGCAGATCCAGCATACCAGAACCACATGACAGCAGAACCAGCAGAACAGATGGGATACCAATACAAATTAAATATAGATCCAGCATGCCAGAACCAATATAACCAGCAGCAGATCCAGCATACCAGAACCACATGACAACTAGATAATAGCATCATACAACTAGCATACCAGAAGCAATACAACAGAACATCCAACATAGACACCAATACAAGTTAAATACAGTTGCAGCAGAATCAAAAAATGGATAGCATCATAACAGATGGGATAATGTTTCTAACAAATGAAAAAGCTGAGTAAATGAACATCAAGTGTAAATTAACAGCAAGTGTAAATGAACATCAAGTGAAGTTTGTTCACATCTAAATTAAAACATTCGTCCATCAAAATTGACACATTGGTCCATGTAAATTAACACATTGGTCCATCTAAAATAAAACAGTGGTCCATTATTCACACATTGCTTCACAGTTTGCTTTGAACACACATACAAGCCATTAACATTTGAACACACATACAAGCCATTAACATTTGAACACACATTCCTTCACATCATTTTTCAGCAGCAGTTTGCTTCACAATTTCAGAGGCTATGACTTCACTTTGCAGCCCAATTTCAACATCAATTTGCTTTTGTTTCTGCTTGTCTATAGCCTAAAAGGGAAAAAGACAGAATTTTGAGCAAGTAAATACATGCTATCACAGAATTTTCATCAACTAAAAACCCAGAATTTTCAGCAACTATAAATTAAAAAGACAGCAAGGACGAACCTAACTACACATTGGACTAGTTGATTGTTGAGAATATCGAAACCCAATGTCATATCCACATGAACCTTGAAGTAGTGACTAGAATGTTGGTTGAGCAGAATACCGTTGAGGCATTGCATTTGGGAAATAATTTGGCACTACATACATCTCCTGCAAATTGTTCGCCTACAACAATGTCATATATTAGGCTTCACAATCATGGTTTGAGTCACATATTATATCCACACAAAAAATACAATGTTAAACTAACACTTACATGATATGTGGGATACATCAAAGGCGGAGGAATAAAATTACCACCCATGGACAAAGATGAAGGAAGAGGATGAAGGGGAAGAAGAGATTGAAGAGGAGGAATATGTTGACGAACATAGATATCTCCTCCAACAGATAGCGGAGAAGGTGCAACTGTTGGACTTGCAATAGATTGTGACGAAGCCAAACTGTTAGCACGGGATTTTTTTTGAAGTTCGCTACCAACACCGCTTCCAATCCACCTTTTACCCTCCTTTTGCCCCTACTAGTTGCCATCTTTTTCTTCAATCCTTTTGGTTGCACAACATGATTCACATCTTCGAAGCTCACTTCAAAGTTTTTGGTGTCATTATCATTACCTACTTCATTTCCAACACCAAAATGAGCACTTAACTTGCCTTCAACATTTGCACCCAATGTAGCAAGGTGTGCAATACAAAAATCATAAGTTTCTTCAGTTTCAGCAGCTCTACTTGGTAGTGCTCTAAATGCGGTCATCAATGTCTTATACTGTGAGGCTTGTTGGAATTTCATATCTACTTGAATGTCATTCCCCTTAATGTCCTTCATAGTTTCGGCTCTTGCTTGCTTGGTCCACCTCTTTAGAATGTATTGTGGATGAATGTTTTTCATCTTCAATATGTCTCTAATAACCTTCAATGAGTGACAACACAAGATTCATTCCCTTTCAAACTTTGTACAATTACAACCCAAAGAGCCATCCCTCTCCATCTTCACTTTCCTTGCATGTTTGTTACCAACATCAACAACTGTGTAAATGGTACTAGCCTCACCATATTCAATTGCTTCTATGTCCGATTCAATGGATTGAAAGTACTCATTTTGAAATTCCTCAAAGATCTTTTTTGTGTAGACATTACCCATTTGAATTAACATTCTTATTATTGCTTTCACCTTTGGCAACCTTTGGTACAAAGCATATCCTGCTTCTAACTCCTTGTATCGCTTCTCGTAAAGTACCCTTTCGAAATGCATGAAGAATTCATTTAAGTTAAAATTAGAACAAATGTAATCCTTCAAAAAAGCATTAAAAGATTCACTACGTTGTGTGGTACTCATTCCCGTAGCCCATGTTGATCTAACATATGGGCTGCCCTATTTTTCTTTTACCGCAAAAGTCAATTTCAACCAATGGTTTTCATGCGCATCATATTTATCAAGCATTTCCGCCCACTCTAACTTCCATTGATTTGCATCTTCAATGTTAAAGAAGAATTTATTTAGTACACCCTTTACCCCTTATCTTGGAACAAACAATTAACATGTTTTAATGCATTTTACATCAAATGCCAAGTACACAATCGGTGACTTGTGTCAAGCATAACGATGGGTATGGCTTTAGCCATTGCAGTATCTTGATCGATGAACAAAGTTTTTGGTGCCTTTCTTGACATAGCCTCTAGAAAATTTTCAAACAATCATAAAAATGATTCAACGGTCTCATCATACAACAATGCTGCACCAAATATAATTGTTTCCCTATGATAGTTGAATCCCACAAAAGGTGCAAAGGGTCTATGTTCTTTGTTTAACTTGTAAGTCGTATCAAATGTGACAACATCACCAAATTGGGCATAATCCATGATCATTTGTGCATTGGCCCAAAACATATTGGTTATTTGCTCATCATTATCAAATTGAAAAACAAAAAAGAAGGAAGGATTCTGCAAAGATTTTTCTTTAAAGTATTGCAACATATTACCTACTTCCCCATATGCTAAACTTTGTTGTCTTTTGGTTCTCAAATAATTTTTTTGATCTAATTTCGTAAACCTAAGACATTGCCTTCCACCAACTGCCCTACCCATGAGTCCGAAAGAATGGCCTAAACGAAGACCAGATTGTGCCGCCAAATCTAACTCAATTGCTTGGGTAGTCGATATCTTTCTTTGTGACGGCAACATGTGGGCACACTCGGGTGATACAAGATCATAGTTGTGTTTTTCTTTGAAATCAGTCACAACAAATTTCCCAATACTCTCATCTAATTTAATATAAAGTCGAGCCTCACAACCAGTCGTAGTTTCAGCTCTAGGGTTTTTTGCCAATGGGTCTCGCTTGTCAACCTTTCAAAATCCCTCCTTGTTGCAAACCAAAAGTCTACAAATAAGTTGGTCAATGAACTTGTTCTTCCTACAATAATCCTTTCTTATGCTAAACCCCATTCTTCCTCCATATGTATTATAAAAATCATATGCACATTGTTCAGAATCAAATGTCATTCCCTGTTTTGGCTTCCAAGCACAATCATTCTCAGGTTCCATATCCATATCAAAATGCAACTGAAAACCCATACAAATAAAATCTTTATTTTAGACACAAAAAAACATAATTTCAGTTTGATAAAATATTCCAACCATAAAAACTTAAAGACTAAGTACAGTTTTAAAAAATTCCAAACACACATTTTTTAGAAGATGATATGTTTCAAGCTCAATCAAACATAATCAATAATCCATTACACAGATAGAGACAGACAAATAATCTTGTCAATTATTAGAGACATTATCTTGTCAAATAATCTTGTCAGTTTGAGCTTCAAACTGAAATTGCTTTATTAGAGACATTATTTGAGCTTAATAATGGGTTCAGCTTAACAGAAAATTAGCTTAACCCATTTAGCAAATTAGCAATTTTTTAAACCCATTTCTCCTCATTATTAACAACCTCATTATTTGCTAATTTGTGATTAACAAAAAATGAGGGCAAACCAAATAATGAGGTTGTTAATTTTTTGTTAGACAGAGACAAATGGGTTCAGTTTGAAGCTCAAATAATGGGTTTAGTTGGATGGTATTGTATGTATGTTTGAGCTTAAATAATCTTGTCAATTAACAAATAATCTTGAGGACAGAGACAAACTTATTAGACTAAGTTCAGTTGAAGCTCAAATAATAAATTACACAGTGTGAGGCAATGAAAAAGACTAACCTCTGGTTTGCGAAGTGGGGGTAGATAGAATGAGGGCAAACCAATGGGTTCGGTTTGGGGAGTGCTGTAAAGAGGGTCTGCTGGTGCGACGGGTTTGGTGAGCTGGAGGAGAAGAACGTGATGGCTTTGGTTTGCCAAGGACCCACCCAGACAGAATCTGTATCGATTTGAGACTGGGTTACCGTCGTCGGATCTGCAACGACGTCGAGAGTGGGTCGCCGGTGAGGATGGGTTCGGCGAAAGAGAAGGAGTGAGTGTAGGCTGTGTGAGAGGAGTGTGTATAATCTCTATATCTGTATCTCCTCACAGAGCTGTGTTTTGTTTGGGTGGGAATTCACCAAAATTTCAATTTCTCTCTTTTAAAATTTTTTTTTTTTTATCTCAGCCGTTGGCTGTGCAATGGCTGATCTCAGCCGTTGCAAATAGGATATGGAGGAGGCTTCTCAAGAAGGGGATCCGAACTCGTGCTAATGGTGTGCAGTTATAGTGGAAAAAGAGATGATATTGGGGAGAGAAAGAGAGAGAGAGGTGCTTTTTTGGCATGCCCCCATTAGGTTTTTTTAGTAAATTACAAACACCTCTTGAGATTTACTTAAATTATAAATTACCTCTTGTGATTCTAGAAATTACATTATGTCCCTTAAGATTTCTAATTTTATACCAAATGAGTCCTTTTTATTAATAAATCATCAAGTTAATTAATGGTATTTAACAATGTTAAAATTTTATTTCAATTAATAATTCAGATAATTTTATTATTGTACAGGTGAATAGTTAGAAATTTCATTTTTTTAATTAATTCTGTTAAATAAAAATTCTGACATTGAAGTATTTGTAATTTTTCAAACTACGGGGGCAATTCGTATTTTAAGCAAACCTTAGGGATGTATTAGTAATTTACTTTTTTTTTTTTATATGCAAAATGTATCCTCTCACTTATGCTCTTTGGCTAGTTATTTTTATTTTTATTTTTATTGTTCACAATATGTAGTTTATTTGGTATTTTTGGAGCACCATGTGATGTTATTTATGTGGTGGTCTAAATCAATAATATAGTGTGAAATTTTATAAATAGAATATAATAACTCATTATTGTTAGGTAATTGAAAGATAATAGATGAATCACTTAGTGTGAGTTATGATTTCTTATATCGAAAGCACCACGTTATCAACACTACATAATATTCTGGGATTATTTAATAATTTCTATTCAAAACACATTTTTATAATCAATACTATCTCTTTAATATTTTTCTATCAAATAAAAATTATAGAAATTTTATAATAATTTGTACTATAAATGATTTGCTTCTATTTTCTAAAATTAAGAATTTTAATTTGTAATTTTTTATGCTAAAATTGCATACTTACATTACTATTACGTCCTTGACTGCCACTAGATATGCGCATCAGATGGAACAGCCGTTGGAGAAGGGTCAGTAGAAGATTACTCTCTAAAGGGTTATTATTACTCTCCAACCATAACCAAAACGTAGTAGATTTGAAACTGGGATTGGTTTTTTTTTTTTTGGTCGCGCTGAAAATTGAGATAAGAAGAGTTTGCAACCCAACCCAAGCACTAGTAGATTGTAAAATAATTCAAATTATTCAAATTCAATTGGTGTTTGGTTTGTTAAAAATTTATTTTAAATTGACGTGTTATGTAACTACGTCAATATATTTTAAAATTTGTTAAATTGTGATGTCAAGTTTGAATAATTCAATACTCAACTTTTGATTAATTTAATTAAATCTTATTTAAGATCGACATAAAATATAAGACAAATTTAAACACAATGTAAAATTAAGTGTTAACAATTTATTTTTGGTCTTGTGTTTGCTCATTTACTGCCGTACACAGTAGTAGAAGACTCAAATCGAGACATAAATATTCCCCCTAAAGGAGCATCTTATTTACTATATTAACCCTTCATCTCTTGAAACTGGGATTAAGCTGTTTAGAAAAAAATTAACAAGAAGAAAAAAAAAACTAGTGGGAGCCATATGAATGGACACAACAATGTAATCGTTTACTGGGAAATTATTTAATATTTATAGAGTATCACGTGTCTGTATTCTCTAATCAATATCATTTAATATGTCCATTTATGTTTCCAATCATCCAACACAATATCTCATATACCTACCTTTTCCACCAATCATAATACTATAGAATATCACGTGTTCATATTTTAGAATTACTGAATAATTATCCTGATTTACTACCACATAAAAAATAGTAATAATAATAAAAATCAAAACTGTATAAATATTGCCCTAAATACTGTATTAGCCATTAAAAATTTAATATTTAAAAATGTCAGAATTTAACATGTCAATTTATTTAAGTTCCCCAATGAGCTTACCATATTAATATAGCATACCAATAATTATACACATTAACACATACATATCACTGCTGGAAAATTGGCTTTTACCGGTATTTCGAAAGCGTCGCTAAAGCTATCAAAAACGTTGGCAAAACAAATACTGACGTTTTAAAAGTACGTCGAGGATGCGGCCATCGCTATGACTTAGCGACTATTTATAAACGCCGTACTATATCTTTTGCGGCGTTTTTTTAAACGCCAACATAAAAGTTGACCCAACCCACAAATGACGTCATACGAACTTATAGTGGAATTTTTATTAAAACGTTGCTAAAAGTTTTTTTTTTTTCAAAAAAAAAAAATATTTGAACCTAATCAGAATTTTTTCCAAATAAATTTACAATAAAACAACAAAATCTAATCAAAATATGAATTCCCCCCCCCCCCCCCAAAAAAAAAAAAAAAAAAAAAAAAACCAACAAAAGCAAAATTACACAATTCACAACAATTCAAACATTTGATCACCTTTAACATTCAAAAATAAATTGGAACCAATTAAGCCATAAATATTTTTAGAAAAATACAAATTTGACCAATAGAAATTTATGATATAACAAAAAATTAAAAACATTTACAAACATGAGCAAATCATGACACAATACTACTTCATGACATTAAGTTCACTTTCTGCCATGGCTACTAAGGTGGTACTCCAAATGTCTGCACTAAAAACAAAATAAGACATCTATGAGAATTGGACAAGTTGTTTGGATATAATAAAAACATTATTAGACATTATCAACAGCAGCAGTACACATTAACAAATTACTCAAAAGTAATTATAAGTAATTAACTGTAACAAACCAATAAGGGCAATGTTATGTAACAAACGTGATAATGACAAAAAGAGAACTAGAAGCCATCATGAACAAACCAAAAATAAATAAATAAAAATAATTCAAAAGGCACTAAGATAAATGAGAGTAAGAAATAAATCCAATATGTATTTATTGCAGAAAAAAAAAAGTTCAGACACATACCAAATGCAACTCCAACTGCCGTTTGCATGGTTCCCACAATGCAGCCATTAGTAATCATACTCATACATATAGTTCAGACATTAGCATGGAGAATCCCATCCCACAATGATGGTTTCAACCAATTCCAATTCACAAATCATTTGGAAATTCATAGATGGACTTTCTTTCTTATTAAGTCCATATTTGGCCTTTTTGAAACTAAATATATGCTTTCATCAAGACCTTTCTCCCTCCCTGTGTTTTTTTTTTTTTTCCCTTCCTTCTTTTTTCTCCTTTCTATTTTCTACCTTTTCAATAAGGGTGTAATTTTGGCCCGGCCTGGCTCGGCCCATTCGGGCTCGAGCCGGGCCGGGCCCATGTCGAGCCTTGCTCCCGCCAAGAAATTGAGCCGGGTCAGGCCCCTGGACTTGGGCCTGGGCCTGGGCTCGGGCTTTGGGTGGGCTTGGACAAGCCTAAACAAATTTATTTATTTATTTTTATTTTTTCTACCAAAATTTTATTATTTTTCATTAAAAATAACACTGGGTCTCGGGCGGACCGACTTTTGGGCGGGCCTTGAGCGGGCCAATGGGTAGGGCCACAGGCCGGGCCAAGCGGGCGGGGCCCATGGTCCGGGCCAGGCTTCAAAACGAGGGCCCAGGCCCTGGGCCAAGACCTCGGACTGGGCTTGGGCTCGGGCCTAAAAGGCATTAATGGGCCGGGCCCACCTCGGACCGCGGGCGGGTTTCGGGCCATCCACGGGCCACGGGCCAAAATTGCACTCCTACTTTTCATCTCTATATTCTCTCTTCTCACTGTTCAACAATGGACCTTTTATCTCTCAAACTCCATAACTTTAACTCTTCTCTCTTCTCACACAGAAAGCAAGTGTCTGCATTACGGTTTCAGATATAATATTATTCAATCATGAATGGTGGATGAATTGTAATTTCTATTAATCAATCTTTGTCAAGTGCATGAAAGGATTATAATAATAGATCACAACTCATAAGAATACTTGAGAATTCTAGCTTGTAGAATATTAGTTACCAAATCCCTCTATCAAAGCCAAAAATCAGATTATTCCAAAGAAGCTACTGATGAGAATATAAGTAAATTAGCTCATATATCAGTAAAACAGTCCAAGTAGCTGAAGAAAAACAAAGGCACAACAGTCACAAATAATAGTCACAGCTTAGGAAGGATAGGAGCTCCAATGAATAACTGTATTAGTTAGTTAGGCAGTTACAAGATTGTTATTCATATATATCAGTAGAAAGAGTTAGTTAGAATGTGACTGTATGGATCACGTGTATAAATATCTGTAAAAGAGATCTGTGAATATATGGAATAAGAATTTCATCATGGTATCAGAGCATTAGCTTGGATTTAAGAAAATGGAAACGAGGGAAAGCCAAAGGTTTAGTGAATAAATCTGCAACCTATGGTGAATAAATCTAGAAGCCAAAGCCAAAGCCAAAGACACCTATCCCCTTTCATAGAAGGATGGTAACCAAGAAACACACAAGGAGTAGACTTAGCTTGAAGCTTGTGGTGGGTGTATGGCTTAAGCCAAGGAAAGCATTGGCAACCAAAAACCTTGAGGCCCCGTTTGTTTTCAGAGATAGAATGGAGGGGATTAATAGTGAGGGGATTGTTAGTGAGGGGATTGATAGTGAGGAATTGTTAAATTATTTTTATATAAAATAATAAAACAAATAAAAAAATATAAAAAATTAAACATTAATATTTAAAAAAAAAATCCCAATATATAAAAAATAAAAAAAAATAAAAAAATTCTAATCCCCTCACTATTTTTCTAATACCATCTTTATCTCTTCTTTACCAATCCCTCTTCCAAGGGGACTACTAATACCAAGGGATTAATAATCCCCTCCCCATCTCTCAAAACAAACACCCCATTAGTAATACCAAGGGATTAGTGATCCCAATCCTCTCCCTATAACCCCAAACAAACGGGCCTAAAGGAAGAGTAGTCTGTAACATGATGAAATAAGACTTCATAAGGACAAATGTGATGAAGAGTGGAGCTAAGCATTCTATTTATGAGAAAGACTGAAGTTGCAATAGCATCAAACCACAAGGAAAGAGGGAGATTAGACTGATGAATGAGAGTAATAGCAGTTTTTGAAATGTGTCTGCGCTTTCTCTCAGCAACACCATTTTGGGCTTGTGTATAAGGGCAACTAATTTGATGAACAATGCCATGAGATGTAAGAAAAGAATCTAACTTCTTATTAACAAACTCAGAACCACCACCAGTTCGAAAAATTTGGAGAGAAGTTTGAAACTGAGTCTCAACAACAACTTTAAATTCCAAGAATTTAGAAAACACCTCACTTTTGTAATGCAATGGATATACCCAGGTAAATCTACTAAAAATCATCCACAAATAGCACATAATATTGGAAAGCATTAGAAGAAGCATGAAAGGTTCCTCATACATCCCCATGAATTAGAGAAAGAGGTGCATTTACAGAGGTATTTGACAATTTGAATGACAACCTGTGTATTTTAGCAACAACACAAGGTGTACAATGTGGAACTTTATTACAAGAATCAGTAGAACAAAGAAATTGATCATGCTGAAACTTGGGAAGATATCTAGTAAGATGCTGAAACTTTAAAGGAGATGGATGCCCCAACCGTTGATGCCATGTGAGTGCAGTGACAGATGGAGAAACAAGAGTGTGAAAAGCATGAGGAGAATATATGGAATAAGAATTTCATCAGATACCTACGCTCTTAATCTTCCTTTTTGTAATTATGGTTTTGCTGGTTCATTAATTATGTTATCTTTTTGTCTGTTCGTTAATTCTGTTATTTTAATTTGTCTTTATCGTCATGACAAGATAAATATTGCTTCGAGACTGTTAATTGGTTTTCTTTTTAATAACAATTTGGACTATTAAGAAATTGTAGTCATTAATTACGTTGTTTGAACTGGTAATAATCTTTGGGAAGGGCTCATTTGGGCTCTTTTGGCTCTTTGAGCCACAAAAGACAGAATAGGCTATTTGAGCCACAACAGACAAAACATCACATCCAACCCATAATCATTACACTATTCTCTCACAAAAAAAGTCAAAAAAGCCAAAAAGTCAAAAAGTCCTTCCCAAACTAAGCTTTTGAGCCCAGGCTCAAATAGTCAAAAAAGTCAAAAAGCCAAAAAGTCAACCCACTTCCCAAACGGAGAGTACTCTTTCGGTACCAAAAAAAGCTCTATTTGTCATCATTGTAATGACAAATTTTTTTTTTCTTTAAGAATATCTGTTAATTTTTTTTTTCATTACTATTTGGACCGTTAAGAAATATAATCATCATCTTTCAATTAATTTGTCTTTGTATTGATAAACAATTAGTTATATTTCATTTCATATATTTTTATGCTTAATTGTGATAAGAAGCTTTCTACCATAATCAACATAGTCAAGTACATTATGCTGATTTAAAATTAATATATATATATATATATATGTATATAAGTTAACTACGTGAACTTTGAAATTCTAGAAATGGAAGTTCACATTCAGTCCAATTTTTTCATTTTAGTTTGGACTCCACAATTTCAAAAACTTAAAAGTTCTATAGAATTAATCAATTATTATGTAATTGAAATTCACGTCCAATATTACACTTTTTTGTCTTAATAGATTGTAAAATAGATAATGTTGAAAAAAATAAAGGCCAAATGTGGAATTTCACATAAATTTGAAAAAAAACAAAACAAAAAACTTGCAAGCTGGAATTAAATGTCAATTGAGTTCTTCATAACAATAAAATTATATATATACATATTTTGTTGATGTGGCCTAGTTGAAATCTTTCAATCTATAACAAAATATGCATTTGATAGCATTTAATTATAAAAATATTAATTTTTGTCTTTTTTGTTATTTTAGTAATTATATTCATTCTTTAAGCATCTCACACTCTAGTAAAAATTAAGTATTGCATTGATATCACTTGACGGTATTATGAACATATAAAAAAAAAATTCTATTGCGATAATGAGGATTGAATTAGTAGAAAATAAAGTGTGTCCAACTCAATTTTACTTGTGATTTTTTATTTACTTTCTTTTTTGTCTTTTAACCAAATTGAAGTGTGAGACGCTAAAAGTGAAGTATTAATATATTTTTTTTTCCTATAACATTATAATGTTTACAAACCTGAAAGTTTTACTAGAAAAGTGCCTACATTATTCTACAATTTTATGTGGATAGCATTACATTCATTTAGGATGGGTCCATACTTCTACAATTTTCTATGAATAGCATTACATTCATTTTGGATGGGCGTGAACAGTGTTACATTCATTTTGGATGGATCCATACTTCACTATAAGGAATGCAGTGTTATAGCTATCACAATGCATTATATATATATATTGTAATTTTTTTTACATTTGTAACACTAATATTCAAATTTTTTTTTTTTACCTTGATTTACCTCAACCTTAATTTGTCCACATTTTTAATTATTTAATTTTTTTTTTTTTTTTTGATTGAACTCAGTGGACCAAATTAGTGTAAATTCTCATTCTAGTGTGCAACGTTCGTGCCCATTATTTTTTCGTTCAAAACCTAGATAGTTGTTAATGATTTGACTAATTTAAAATAAAATAAAAAAATAAATATGTTACAGGAAAATGTTTAATCTACACAAAAAAAGAGCTACCAGACTCCTCCGAATTTGTGGTCACCATTTGAACCAAATCTCAACCCACGCTCCTCTTTTTATCCACTCTCTCTTTTCTCTCTTTCCTCTGAAATGGTAAAGTATCAACAATGATTGAGACCCTAAATTTAGAAACTTTCATAACTTTCAAAATGATCTGGATCATTCACGTGAAAAAAAAAAAAAAAAAACACATAAGTGACCCAGATTACTTTGAGAGTCATAAGGATCTCCAAAATTAGAGGTCTCGCTCATGATCTGAATAGCTTGCTTGTTTTCATTTTTCAGAAAACACTTTTCAGAAAATTTTATTTTTTTATTTTCCGTATTTTTTTGTTTTTACTGTATTTTTTTAATATTTTAAGTAATTTTTTTACTTTTTAGACACACCTAACATAAATACACCTAAAAAGTAAAAAAATTGTAAAAAAATCTTTTAAAAACTCACTAAATACCAAAAATACAAAAAAATACAAGAATTCAATATATTTTTTATATTTTTATGTATTTATTAAATTTTTAAAATATTTTTTCACAAAATTTTTACTTTTTAGATACATCTAACTAAGGGGCATCTAAAAAAGTAAAAAAAAAAGTTTAAAATTTAAAAAATATTCACTAAAAACAAAAGAATACGGAAACTAAAAAATTCAATTTTCAAAAAACTTAATCCAGAAAATTCAAACCAAACACACTGATTGCTTTTTTTCTCTCTTTCCTCCCAATCCTTAACCTCCTTTCCGCCACCTCATTTATACACTTACCCAATTGAATTAAAAGAGCTAACGTACCCACTTCAAAATTTTCTTGGTTTTTCCCAAACAACAATGCTACATACCACTAATTTGGTATCTCTAACCCATCACTAATGATGTGGAAAAGGGAGAAAAAAAAAAAAAAAAAAAAAAACAAGGCACAACAAATGATGTGGCAGTGGGTGGGACCCACTGCCACATCATTAGTGATAGCACTAATTAGTGCTCCCAAGCATTATTGTTTTCCCAAATGCTTCAGAGACAAGATTGCCCCAATAATACACAGATAACTTCTTTGAAGAATTTCTGACAAGTAGTTGCAATACACAATACAAAAAGCATAACACAACACTTCCAAAGGATGATGGTCATACATGAAATCATGAATATAACATTGGAGATGCTCCGTTGGGAGTAATATTGTTAACAAATAAAATATAATATTTTGTCAGTATTAATTATTAAAATATACCGTTTAACTATCCAACCAATGAAAATGCTTAAGACATGAAAATAACTTGAGGACTGCATTTATTTTTGGAGGCAAATCGCTTTGTTTAGTTTGGCTTTTAAAATCTGTATTTTAAAAAATATTAAAAATTAGTTTGATAAAAAATAATAAAAAATTAATGAACACTCATCAATTTCATGCCGTTCCTTATGTTTATTTGCACCAAACGAGTTTTTAGTATTTTTTTAAAAATAGATTCTAAAAACAAAATCAAACAAATTAATGTAAAAAATTGGCTCTGTGTTTCCGTGAATTTGAACCGCATAGTATTAATTTTAAGGGAAGTTACGAGACTGTATTGTGGATCGTATGTATTTTTCAAAAAGTCCTATTCAGTTTATGAAAAAATATTAAGAGCTCTAAATTAAGGGTTCTAATAGTTCTAATTGGTGTGTGAGTCCATGTGATGTGATGTTTTGGCTTTGGTTTTTTTCTTCTTTTTATTTTTGATTTTTCATATCATTAGTGCTCTTTTAGAACTCACAAATTAGAGGGATGTATCATTTTTGTTCAATTTATTTACACTTTTCACATTATATTTCAATACAAACTAAAACAAATAAAATTAAAAATAAATCACAACTTACAAACAAAAGCCAAAATATCCCAATCATTTATCACTTTAATAAATTTGTTAGTACCAAATGATCATTCCATAAACAGAAAATACATCTAAATTTTTTTAATAAAAATTCATTATCAAAACAAAGGAAAAATACATAATAAAATTTATACCGAGGAGTAAAAAAGTAAATAAGTTCAGGGTAATTATTCTATAATTTTTTTAGAAAGGAAAAAAGTCCAATGTAGTAAGTAATTTTGGGCCTAATTAATAGTCAATTTTGAAATTGTTTCTAGGCCCAACACGGTTGAGGACTTTTTGAGCGTGTTTATTACTTTCACATGTCGGTCCCAAATTTGACCTGTAGGACAAGACTGAATTGGCAAAGTTTTTGGAAATTTTGGTGTGCAACTTGTTCAACGATGATAAATGCATGAAATGGTGAGAGGAATTCCCAAGGCTACAATACCTAGAAGCGTGGTCAAGGAGTTAAAAATTCTTTCAAAAATTATTTTTTGAAATAACGAAAAAGCTTTATTGAAGATCATTAAGCAACACTGTTACAAGAGATAACATCAATAAAGACCCAATTGGAGAGCATCCAATCAGAATAACAATAGCAAGAAATTATATAGCAACAAAGACAACAAAACTGTACAAACACCTTACACCCTTCTTCCTTTAATGCACCTTCACACTTGCCTAAGATTAAGCACAAAATCTTCAACTGAAAAACTATGCTCTGAGTAATATGGTCTCAACCATAATGCAACTTTGGGGGTGTTTGGGAATCCACTTTTGAGGCTAAAATAGCCTCAAACACTAAAAAAGCCAAAAAGCCTTAAAAATCCTAAATTAATGATTTATATTTAAAAAAGAAAAAAAGAAAAAAAGCAAAGCCGGCAGCAGTGGGGCAGCCCTACACTGTCATGACAGTGTGTAGGCACGGAATTGTGACAGCCTAGTCTTTGAGGCTGAAAAGACAATTTTGCCCCTTTAGACCAATTTTAGAAAAAAGTGAAGTTAGGGGCAAATTTGTCATTTCAGCCTTAAACATCATTTCAAACACATTTTTCAATACAACAACTCAAATAAAAATCCATCTATCTTTCCAAACACGCCTACTAAAATAGCCAAAAAGCCTAAAAAATAGCCACTTCCCAAACACCCACTCTAACTTTTATCACTTCACATGGCGAAGTAAGAGTTAGGGGATGGAGAGAATTGGAAAGAGTTTGGTGGCAATGACAAGGTTTCTGGCGAAGGAGAGTGAGAGTTAGCTTTGAGATCAATTTCTACCCTTCTCAAATGCCAACTTGAGCCCCTAGGAAGAGAACCCAACATTTTATTTGTAAACTTGATCGGTGATCTTCTTCCTCTACTCTTGAGAAAATGGTGAAACATCATCTGGGCTCTAAGATTTTCACCCTCTTCTTTCTCTATTTACTCTACCTTTTTGTTTTTGTTCATTATTAATCCCATTCAAGCGATGCTTCAATAATGCAGGACTTGAAATTGAGCCTCTTTGTCGACCAACTGGGTTCAGTTGATTGGAGTGACTCAGACTCGTGCAATTGGCAAAACGCGGGTTGCTCCAAGGACAGATGAGGGGGGTCTCTCATTTCAAGCCTGGCCAATCTCACTGCCTTGCAAATACTCGATGTTGCATCCAACAATCTCAGTGGTCCACTCCCAAGTCTCCATAGCATGAGCTCACTCCAAAACCTCTTGCTCAGCAACAATAGCTTTTCTTTCATTCCCTCAAATTTCTTCCTCGGTGTGACGTCCTTGGAAAATGTTTATCTTGACAACAACTCCTTCTCAGCTTAGCCCATACTAGATAGTCTCTGAAGCACATCGACCCTCAAGGTCTTCTTGGCCAATGACTCCAGCATCAACGGAAAAATACCATCTTTTTTTGGTGCTAACACATTCCCAAATCTGACAACTCTTCACTTTGAGTTCAACAAGCTTGAGGGTGGGCTACCTGCGAGCTGTTCGGATTCTAAAATTCAATCTCTGAGGTTTCATAAGCAATGGAGTATTATAAGCTCAATGGTTCAATTGCTGTGATACAAAACATGACCCATTTGACCGAACTGTGGTTACATTATAATTCTTTTCCAGGTCCATTACCAGACATTTCAAGTCTTACGAGGTTGCAGAGCTTTACTATAAATAGCAATTACATTACGGGTCAAGTACCGACATCTTTGATGTATCAGTGTAGACACCCTATTTTTGACCGCCCTCAAGACTTAGACGTCATCGCTTGTGCGCTCGATGATTGTGTTTGTTTATGTTCATTTTGAGCGCCCGAAGTCCTCAGCGGAATGCCTTGTCTTTGAGCCTCTAAACCTTATTCTTTCTATGCCTTGTTTTGGACCAAAACTTGGTATCTGGACCTCTTGGTGACCTGTCGGCCACCACCCAAGGCTGTCGGCAATGGGATGTTCTTGTCGGCCATGGGTGTGGCCGGTCGGCTATCAGTGGTGGCCGACGGCCACCAGTGCCTTTTTCCAGATATTTATTGACAATTGTGCCAGCTGTTGCACACTGAGCTGCATCTCTATACACGTGTATAATGAGATGTTTTTAAGCTCAAGGGGTGTTTTTCTATAAATAGGGGGGTTCCTCCCCCATTTTTGAGGGTTAGAAAAATTAGAGCAAAAATATCTCTCTCTCTCTCTCTAGCTTTCTCCCTCTCTCTTGATATTTTGTACACATTTGCTCACAAGTCCTTAGCTTTTGTAGACCAACCCTTAACCATATACTTTCACCTTTGGGCTGAGATTACTTGGAGTCTTGTTTGATCTCTAGAAGGTGGTTTGAGCTTGGATTATTGGCTATTTTGTGCTTTGCTTCAAAGGTATAGCACTTACCTTATTTATACTTGTTTTGTATCTTGGTTTTGCCATCTATTTCAATTGTTTTTGGGCTGATTTTGAACTGTTAAAAACTCTATTTTTGTGACTTAAAAGTGTTGGTTTGAGGTCTCTTTGAGTTAGGGGGTGGTCCACCCTTCTTGCTCCTTTGTTTGTTAAGCTTTTCTACCATTTTTCATCACTTTCAAACCAACTTTTTTAGTCCTTTTAACCACTGAATTTTAGAGGTTTTTTAGTGGTAAAAACCTTGTTTTAAAGTCCAAAATTAGAGGGGTTAGCCTCTCCTCCTTGTGCCTTGTTTGCATGCTTAATTGGCCTCATGTATTAGCTTATTGTTTTAGCTTTTTGTGGCTTAAGTCCAGCATGTTTTAGACTATAATTAGGACTATTTTGCCTCTGTTTTTGGTCATTTGATTCATTTGATTCTTGTATTGCATAGTTGTAGTGTAATTTCCTTCACTAGCTTGATGTTTTGATGTTTTAATGCTTTAATCATCATTGTTTTGAGTTAATAGCATGTTTTAGTGTTGTTTTGCACTTCATTTCAGCATTATTATCTCTGCAATCTTCCTTAAGTCTTCACTCTTTTGTTTGCTTTGAAAGTGGCTTTAAACCTCTTGTTTGCCTAAGTGTGAAATGGAGGTGTTGTACCTAATGGTTTAATCCCTTAGGGGGTTCATTACCAACAATGCAATGCCTCTTTCATGTCCAAATCAACTTGTTGTTTGAGTCATCTTTCCACTAGAGGACACTCACTAATGGACTTAATGGATTAAAGAATGGTTTTGGTAATTAAAATGAGTAAACAAAATTGGGCAAGTAAAAATGACAAGATAAGCATTCTTTGTGTTGCATTACATGTGTTCAAATTGGACGTTAGTTTGAACACAGGGGAAATGAGACATTTCATACTCAAAAGTGATGAAATGTGCCATTTTCCTTGGTCTCCATTGCCCTTGATCATGCATGATAGGGTGATGGTCCTTTGGTCTCATTTTGCATTCATTGAACTTGCACAATTGTATTCACAAACCTTTATGCAATAAAATTGCTTGATTGATGGTTTGTAAACCCAAATTTTGTCCCTTCTTTGATCTCCCCATGAAAAGGAGAGGCAAGGTGTGCAAATAATCTGTGAGAATATATTGTTTTGCTCTGTCTGCTCTCTGTTGTAGCAAAAAGAGGATTTCATGTGATCAGTGGCGACCGGCCACCAGTGGTAGCTGACCGGCCCCCTATCGGCCACTAATGCAATTTACACAGTGTGTTCCTGAAGTGGTGTAGAGGTATTCTGGAAATTGGCAGAATTTTTGGTGTTCAAATGTGCAAACAGAGGCTCGCAGCAGCAAAACGGTGACTTTTCGGGTGGAGGAACCGAGCATGCATGCATCCCTTGTTTCCCGAGGCCGTTTAGTTAACTTGTCTAGTTAATTAGTTGATTAATTCGTGTTGTAATTAATTAATTTAGTTGTTTTGTAATTAATTAGTTAAGTACCTAGTTAATTAATTCGGTTTGTAATATTCAATTAGCTTAGAATAGTTAATTAATTCGAGTTTTGTAATAATTAGTTAGCTTAATTAGCGTAGCTAGTTAGTTGGCTTATTTATTTGGACCCTCCTTCGTGAAAGCATGATGCTGTAATAAGTGTGCGTGCGTTTGTGTATGTCTTCCAACTCCTTGTCTTTCTCTATTTTACTTAATCGCTTTTGATGGTTAGATTAGGGACATGTTTTGATTAGCATATCTTATGCTTGCATGTTTGCATCCATTCATCTTGTCTTACATTCACCAAGGCTCAATGCATCATTCAAACTGCATTGCAATTTCAATACTTCTTTGAATACGTGTTTTATCACATGTCATTCAAATCGATTCATATGCCATATTAGTAGCCGAGCCTATTAAATGCATATTGCATGAGTTGCATTAGGCACCTTGCATAGTTAGGATCATGCATGTTTCTAACTAGTTTTTGTTTTGGCTTGCAGTACTAGGTAAGTTTGTTTTATCCTTTAGCATATTCGCATGAAATGTGATGATGCCATGATTAGCATGCTCGCCATGAGGCTATGTGTTTAAATGCTAAACTGCATGAATGCCTGTGGATGAAGGCTTATTGCTTGAATTTGAACGATTCAACGAATGTATGTTTTAAAGCCCACTTTGTTGAGTGGCAAGTCATTTTGTTTTAAGCTCATTATGTTTGGTGGCAAATTCGCAAACTTTAAGCTCACTTGAGGGTGGCAACTTCAAATCATTTTCGCAAACAAACATGAGTTGAAATGTTTCAATTCTTGTGGTGTAGTCTATACTTGCTTGTGTGCATCACATAGTAATGTTAGTCTAATAATCAATAAGAGCACATAATGTTTATAAAATATCATATCCTAATTAGTAGAGGCCGATCTTTGATCGGGCAAGTGGGGGTACTCAATTCATGACCTTCCCCCCTCGTACCCAAGTTATCGAGCCGAGGCAACTTTGGTGATGACGGACACGTGGCCTTCAGCACGAGTCAAGGTTTCCTAAATTTTCTCGAAAATAAAATATTTAGATGGCGACTCTGTATCTGGCAAAACAGTCCATTTTTGGCATTATTTGATTTAAAATCGATTTTTCAAAAGGTTTGCCTTATTTGGACTCTTTGGTGATTATCAGTTTCACATTGCACTTGTGAGATTAGATTCAGAACCGCGGGAGTCCGAACTGTAGGGCTTTCTTTCAAACCTTTCGAAAGGGGGCGCGGAAAAGTCGAGCTACAGTTTCTAGCAACTTTGCTGGGGATTTAGAGAACTTGACTCGAACTCATGATATGACATTTTATCTACACTTATGTGTTTCTTTGCATTTGCATTTGCATTGGTGCGCCTAAGTCACAATGTCTGCCATCTGCTATTCCTAAGCGGTTTGCTGGAGGCTTGCTTGGAAAAGCTTGCCAAAAGGCTGATCGGTTGTGGGCTCTGCCACGATGGGAACACAACCCTTGGATTTGGACTACTGCTGTACCATTTGATCATCCTTTCACTTCTCGATGTTAGGTATGAGAGGTATATTAGGTGGTCTTGCTGAGGTTTCCTTTTGAACAATCAACCTAGTTGCATATCGGAAGCCATAAAGACTGTTCCAAACTAGGATAAGTTGCTTACTCGGATGCAGGATTGTATGAAACCATTTGTTTTGCGTAGTAAACCCTTAGCTCCTAACGAAATTAGGACAGAGTAACCCTATCCCATCATAGGGGTGTTTTGGCTCTCACTTGCTTGATACGTGTTTTTAGAGTGAAACTCTGCAGGAATGTATGTATCAGTTGCAAGTCTTGGTATCAGTTTGAGGGTATCAGTTTTGGGGAGGCAAAAAATCAGTGTTGAGTACAGTTCTCCAGCTTATGATAGCAACTGCGTATTGTTTGTGTCTGAGCTAAGGTGCTGTGCGGTTTCTGATTTTTGTTTCTTTTTGCTTTATTTCTTTTTGCAAGGTAGTTTGTCACGATTGCTTCAGACGAGTCTGTTACCCCCCAAGCACTCTGAACCCAAGTAAGGTGACTTTACCGATCCGGGGATCTTGTAAAAGGACAGCCAGTGTTTGCTTCACTACCCTCGATTATAAGACGGAGGAGAGCTAGGCATAATTCACCGGTTCGACAGCTACCTTCATTCAGCGAAGTTCTGTCTTCTACATCTACTCCAAAAAGATAGTATCCACCAGTTCTGATAACTCAACATCCCTCAGTCAACATGGAAGATATGCTCCATTAGCTCCGGCAAACTATTGAGGCTATGCAATTAGATGCTGCCCGCCAAGCAGAGGTTACGACCCGCCAAGTTGAGATTGCAGCCGGTCAAGCAGAGTTAATGGATAGGCTTCAGCAGCAGCAACCCCAGCCAGTAGTCGCATCTGCATCCTATACACCCCCAGCGGGTATTCCAGCGTCCGGGGCCACCATTAATGTCCAGGAAAATACAGGCATTTAGGCAGATCTAATCCCACCCCAGACCTCCAAGGCACCGGTACACCAGACAGAGGCGTCGTTTGAATTTGAGGTTGACCCTACTGCACTAAAGGTCAACAAGCTAGAAAAGCTCTTCAAACGAGCACAGGGCGTCAATTCGATCCCCGATATTGAGAACGGCTATACTGATTCTGAAAGTGACGCTGCCGAACAGATTCAAAATGCCACACATAGACTGATTTGACGGCTCTGGGGATCCCATGGTCTATCTTCGGCTATTCTTAGACATTCTGCCGATGGGTCTATCTAGACTGCAGAAGTTATCCCTCTTCGGCCAGACCCTGTCAGGGATAGCGGCCATTTGGTATGCCAAACTTGAAGACTCTGTGAAGAGAAACTGGGAGGAAATGGCTGAGGCCTTCATAGCACAGTACTCCTATAATACTCAAATCGAGGTCACTACTCGTGATCTCAAAACAACTCGCCAGGAGCCAAAGGAGGGCTTTTTAGATTTTGTGACCCAGTGGAGGGCTAAGGCCTCCACGATGCCTAACTGACTGGTTGAAAAGAACCATATTAAAATGGTGGTCCACAACCTACAAGGAAGACTGTCACAGAAAATTATAGTCTTGCCTTTGTCCGTATTTACTGAATTCCACGAAGTAGGGGTTCAAATCGAGGACGCAATGAAGCAGGGGTTAATTGACAGCGAGAAGGATCAGCCTAAGAGGGCTTTTACATGCAGTTCCAATGCGACTATTAGCAGTAGTACAGCTGCAAGGCCTTCAAACGTGAATACTGTCACCACCCAAGACCGCCAATCCCTTTGTCGATACATCCAACCCAACCTTACAAACCTCAAGCCATCAGGCCTGAGGCTAGAGGGTCTTTACCCTACTATACATGTCCTTATCCAAAGCCATGGGCGTGTTGATCAGAAACGGGCATGTTAAGCCCCTAGAGCCTTGGCCTGTACTTGATCCTCTTCCCTTAAAACAAAACCCGGCCAAGTACTGCGCCTTTCACCAACAGCATGGTCATGATACTGACCAATGCTTTAGACTTCGTTATGAGATTCAGGATCTCATTGGCAGCAAAGTGATAGCACCTCCACAGAAGCCAAATGTCACTACAAATCCCCTCCCACCACATAACCAAGTACCTCCACCCCGGTATGTGAACCTCATACAAACACTGGCTATCCCTTATGACCCTAGTATATACATCACCCATGCCCACCTACCTAAGTCGGCGTTGTTCATCCCGAAAAACACCAATTTGTGCATGATGAACACGTCCACATCCTAACCCAAACTTGTGGTGGAGACTGTGGTAGATGAACGCAGGATAGCCTTGGTGGAGAATAGGAATGTCAGTTCGGTGCCTGAGGACTCCGTGGATTTATCTGATGAGGAATATAACCCATGCTATTACATTATGCCGATCAAACAGGCCAAACCAGAAATAGAGTTGCCAACAGGAATGGAGGTTAGTGTGGTCCGGGAGGATGGACCAAGCCAGGGATTAGATGACTTAGTGTAGACACCCCATTTTTGACCGTCCTCAAGACTTGGACGTCATCGTTTGAATACCCGATGATTGTGCTCGCTCATGTTCGTTTTGAGTTCCTGAAGGTCTCGGCTGAGTGCCTTGCCTTGGAGCCTCTAATCTTGTCTGTTTTGTGCTTGGTTGTGGGCCAAGAGCTTGTTGCTTCGAATCTGGAAGAGAGGGTGGCTTGTCGACCATCCCCAATGTCCATCGACCATGGCTTGTGTCTATCGGCCATCAGTGGTGGCCGGTCGGCCACACTGATTGTCGGTTAGCTACATTGATGGTCGACGACCATTTTTCTCCTTTTTCAGATATTTATTTGGCAGCTGTGCCAGTTGTTGTCCACTGATGCTCATCTCCATACACGTGTATGGAGGGATGAAGACGAGCCTTTGGCTTGTTTTTCAGTATAAGGGGGGGTCTCTTCGCCATTTTGAGAGGTTAGATAATTTGGAGCAAATTTTTCCATCTCTCTCTAGAATTCTCTCTCTCCCTTCTTGTTTTGTGCTTGAAAGTGAGAATTCTCTACACATTTGCACTAAGACCCTTAACCAAACATCTTCATCTTGGAGTTGAGGTTCTTTGAGGCTTGGTTGGGCCTCTTAAGGCTGGTTTTAGCTCAAAATTGTGACTGATTTTGTGCTGTGCTTCAAGAGGTAAGGGACTTGCCTTGTAAGCTTTGTTTTAGTTGCTTGCTTGGCTATCTTTTTACACTGTTTTGACCTGGTTTTTCAACCATAAAAAACTCTGTTTTTAAGGTTTAAAAATGGTAGTTTAAGTCTTGGTGAGTTAGGGGATTGTCTCCTCTTTTTACTCTTTGGCTTGTGAAGCTTTTTGTGCCATTTCTTACTACCTTTACATCAAACTTTTTGGGCCTTTAAACCACTGAAATTCAAAGTTATTTCAGTGATAAAAAGTATGTTTTGAAGTCCAAAAATGGAGGGGTTAGCCTCCCCTCCTTGTGTCACACTCCCATGCCTAGTTAGCATTACATAGTAGCATGTTTTTGTAGCTTGTGTTAGCTTAGTTCAAGCATGTTTTAGGCTTTGTTTTGGCCTACTTTAACTCTGTTTTGGGTTGGTTGGAGCATTTGTTGCTTGCTTTTTGTACTTGTAGGGCAATTGTGCTTACTAGTCTAGCATGTCTAATGGTTTAGCCTATTATTCTAGCTTGTGTTAGCTTAAGTTTAGCATGTTTTAGCTAGTATTTTGGCCTCCTTTAACTCTATTTTGGGCTGGTTAAGTCTTTCGAGGCTTGTATTGCATGGCTATAGTGTAATGGTCTTCACTAGTTCGTTGTTTTAAGGCTTTAAGCATGAAGTGTTTGAGTTGTTTGCATGTTGTAGCATCATTTTGCACGTAATTCAGTGTATATAGATATGTTACATGCTCATTTATTTCACTCTTTCATTACTTTTGAGAGTTGTGTCTTGAGTCTTGTTTATAAGCTAACATGTGAGCATGCTTTTCTAGCACTTTGTGCCTCAATCTCAGCATGCTTTAGCCACTGTTTTGGCATGTTTTAACTCTGTCCAGAGCTGATTTGGTCGGTTGAGATTTGTATTGCATGCCTATGGTGTTGTGATCTTCACTAGCTTAATGTTTTAGGCTCTTACGCATGTTGTGCACGTGTTGCTTGCATGATTTAGTTTCATTTTGCATGTCATTTCAGCACCGAAATATCTGTCACCTTCCTCATTTCTTCATTTTTCCATTTTCTTTGAGGTTGGTTAGCCTTAAGGTTGTGTTTAAGCTTGAGATTGAGACTTGTGCTTAATGGTTTTAATCCTCTTTTGAGGGTTTCTACTAACCAACGGCATGATCTTTCTCATGTCTTAAATTATCCTTTGGTTGACCCCTCTCTCATTAGAGGACAATCACCTTGGACTTAACCGGTTAAAGAATGATTGGTAATGTAAAATGTGTAAACAAAACATGACAAGTAAAACTTGAGCAAGTTAAGCATGTTGTGTTGCATTGCATGTGTTTGGATCGGACATTAATCCAAACACAAGAAACGTGGGATGTTTCATACTCAAAGTGATGAAACGTGTCACGTTTCTTGGTAACTACCACCCTTGATCATGCATGATAGGGTGGTGGTCCTTAGAGTCTTATTTGTGCATTCATTGACTTTGTACAAGCTTGACTCTTTGGCCATCATGCATTGAAAATGCTTGGTTGATGGCTTGAGAGCCAAGAATTACACTCATTTGAGCTTGAGAAATGATAAGGAGGGTAATAGTACATATATTGTTTGAGAATACACAGTTTTGCCTCTATTTGCTCTCTATTCCAGCAAAAATGAGAATTCTAGGGAAAGGGTGGCCGACAGCCACAAATAGTGGCCGACAGCCACCTATGGTAGTCGGCCGGCCATCAGTGGAAAAGTTGTCCAAAGTGTTCGTGAGTTGGAGCAGAAGCAATCTGAAAGTTAGTACAATGTTCAGAGATCAAAACAAGTGCAAACAGAGGCAATCGATGGCAAGGCGGTGGTATTTTTGGATGAATCCAACCGAGCATGCATGTCTCCCTCGCCATCGAGGCCACTTAATTGCTTTAATTAGTTAGCATAGCTCATTATTCAATGATGTTGTATTTAATTAGTTAGTGTAACTAATTCTTTAGTTTTGGCTTGTAATATTAATTAGCTAGAATGGTTAGTTAATTGTATTGTTGTAATTAATTAGCTAGAATAGTTAATTAATTTCATTTTGTAATAATTAGCTTAGCCTAGTGTAGCTTAGCTTATTCATTCAGACCCTCCTTGGAGAGGGCACAATGTTGTAATAAGTGTGCGTGCTTGTGTGCATGTCTTCTAACCCCACATCTTTCTCCCTTTTATTTATCCGCTTTCGATGGTCAGATTAGGGACACGTTTTGATTAGCATACCTTATGCTTGCATGTTTGCATCATTCATTTGTCTTGCATGTACCGAGGCTCGACGCATCATTCAAACTGTATTGCAATTTCAATACTTATTTGAATACGTGTTTCAAAGCAGGTTATCAAATTGTTGCATTCATATGCCATCTTAGATAGCCAAGCCTATTAAATTGCATATTGCATGTGTTGCATTAGGCATTTTGTATAGTTAGGATCATGCATTCTTTCTAACTTTGTTTTCCTAGCTTGGAGTACTAAGTAACCTTTTACGCTTTAGCATACTTGCATGAGTGTGAGTGTTTGCATGCTTGCCATGAGGCTATGTGCTTATATGACAAACTGCATGAATGCCTGTGGATGAAGGCTTTGTTGCTTGAATTGGAACAATTCAATGAGTGTGAGTTTTAAGCCCACTTTGCGAAGTGGCAAATCATGTTTTATGCCCATCATGTTTGATGGCAAATCCGCATTTTAGCCCACTTGAGGGTGGCAACTTCAAACCATTTTCAAAAACAAACATGAATTGAATTTGTTCCAATTCTTGTGATTTAGTCTATACTTGCTTGTGTGCGTCACATAGTAATGTTAGCTAATAACCGAAATAAGAACACATAAGGTTTATAAAAGAACATATCATGATTAGCAGAGGCTGATCTTTGATCGGGCAAGCGGGGGTGCTCATTTCAGGACCTTCCCCTCTCGTACCCATGTTCCCGAGCCGAGGCAACTTTGGTGATGGCGGACACGTGGCCTTTGGCATGAGTCAAGGTTTCCTAAATCTCCCAAAAACAAAATATTTAGGTGGCGACTCTGTAATCTGGCAAAGCAGTCTAGTTTTGGCATTATTTGATTCAAAATCGATTTTCCAAAATGATTTGCCGGATTGGACTCTTTGGTGTTTATCAGTCTCACATTGCACTTTGTGAGACTAGATTCAAAACCATGACAGGAGTCCAAACTGTAGGACCAATTCGAGCTCTCCGAAAGGGGGCCCAAAGAAAGTCGAGCTACAGTTTCTAGCGACTCCACTGGGGATTTAGAGAACTTGACTCGAACTCATGATAAGTTGTTTTATCTACACTTATGTGTTTCTTTGCATTGCATTTGCATTGGTGCGCCTAAGTCACAGTGTTTGCCATCTGCTATTCCTGAGCGGTTTGCTAGAGGCTTGCTTGAAAAAGCTCGCCAAAAGGCTGACCGGTTGCAGGCTCTGCCACGATAGGAACACAACCCTTGGATCTAGACTACCGCTGTACCGTTTCATCCACCTTTCATTTCTCAGTGTTAGGTACGAGAGGTATATTAGGTAGTCTTGCTGAGGTATCCTTTTTAACCAATCGACCTAGTTACATATCAGAAGCCATAGAGACTGTTCCAAACTAGGACAGGTTGCTCTCCCGAATGTAAGAATGCTTCAAACTGCAAGTTTGCATAGTGAACCCCTTAGCTCCTGACGAAACTAGGACAGGGTAACCCTACCCCATCATAGGGGTGTTTTGGCTCTCAATTAACTGGTATGTGCTTTACAGTGAAATTGTACAGGGATGTGCATATCAGTTGCCAAGTTGGTATCTGTTTTTGGGCAGAATTCAGTAGAGAGCACAGTCATTCAGCTATGCTCATATCCGTTCTAGTAAAATCAGATTGAGATGCTGTCTGTTTTCTCTTTTGCTAGGTAGTCCTGGAACCATAGCTTCAGAAGGCTCCAATATCTCCCGGGTATATTAGACTGGTGTTGATAGACTTTGTCAGGTCGGAGACTTAGTTCAAGGGCAACCAATGTTTCCTTCGCCGGTGGCAGGGTAAAGAAGGGCCAGACAGGGCTCACTGGTTCAACTGATCCGACAGTCACCAGTTACATCACCTTTGTTTAACTCAGCAGACCCGTGATGGCACAGAGTCCGGAAGAAGTTGTGGCCATGATAGCGGCATTAAACTAGGGAATCGCCATGTAGGATGAGACTAATGTTGAAACGCAACGCCCATCTGGGGCATCTACCACCCATCCAGTCTCGGGACCCCAGCCGAACTTTGACCCACTTCCGCTAGCTGAAGATTTGCATGGTCCGGATCCCCGAGAAGGGTTGGCTCAAGCTCGAGTTTTCAGACCTCTGGTACAGCCTAATGAGAGACTTTATCCCCGTGATATTAATGAGCTCGACCCGACCTCATTAAAAATTGCTAACCTTGAGAAGCAATTCAAAAAGGCACAGGGCCTTAACTCCATTCCCGATATTGAGGATGGGTACACCGAGGTTGCCGTAAGGCTCCCAGGTAGATTCAAAATGCCACATATTGACTGTTTCGATGGGTCTGGAGATCCTATGGTACATATCCGGCTTTTCTTGGATGTCCTGAAACCGATGGGTCTGACTATGCCGTAGAAACTCTCTCTGTATGGAAGAACCCTGTCGGGTATAGCAGCCACTTGGTACGCCAAGTTGGAGGATACAGTGAAGGAGCTAGAAAGAGATGGCCGAGGCCTTTGTCGCCCAATATTCTTATAACACTCAAATCGAAGTCACAACTCGTGATCTTGAGGCAACTCGGCAAGAGCCGAAGGAGGGCTTCTCCGACTTCGTCACTCGATGGAGGGCCAAGGCCTCCATGATGACCACAAGGCCAGCTGAGAAGGACCAGATAAGAATGGTCGTTCGTAATCTACAACCGAAGCTGCTGCAGAAAATGATTATTTTACCCCTGCCAACATTTGCTGACCTTCATGAGATATGGGTACAGATAGAGGATGCGATGAAACATGATTTGATTGACCATGAAAAAGTGCAGCCCAAGAAGGCGTTTACACGCAGTTCAAATGCGGCTATGAGTAGTAACGCAGCTGCGAGGACCTCTGATGTTGGTATGGTCACCACCACACCGAAAATAGCCACCCCCTTTACTGACACATCCGGAACAACCTCAAAACCTGCAAAGTACCCACCCCAGGGCCAGAGGGTTTTAACCCCACTCTACATGTCTCTATCTACGGCCTTGAGGGTCCTGATCATAAAGAGGCATCTGAAGCCCCTGGAGCCGCGCCCATTGCCTAATCCCCTCCCTTCTACACATAACCCAGCCAAGTATTGCGCCTTCCACCAGCATCATGGTCATGATACCGACCTATGCTTTAGACTCCGTCATGAGATTCAGGATCTCATTGACAACAAAGTGATAACGCCTCCTGAGAAGCCTAACGTCACTACAAATCCTCTCCCACCATATAACCAACCCCCACCACCTAGGCAAGTAAACCTTATCCAAACAATGGCCGTCTCATACGACCCCAACATATACATCACCCCCTCCCACCTGCCTAAGCTGGCACTGTTCATCCCAGAAAGCACAGACTTGTGCATGATGAGCACGTCCATATCCTAACCCGTACCTGTAGTGGTGGCTGTGGTAGAAGAATGCATGCTTGAGGGCCCTGCGAGCTTAATTGAGGAAGCATACAATCCCTATCGCTACATTATGCCAACAAGCCAGGCCAGGTCAGAGGTGGAGTTGTCGATAGGGATAAAGGTTAATGTAGTATGGGAGGATGGGCCAAGCCAGGGGCTGGATAACTTAGCTAAGCTTGAGAAGGACATCGCTAATCTGTAATTTTTCGACGAGCAGGATCCGAGGGATGTGCGCATCAATTGGTTTGATCTGAATGGATCAACGGATAATGTAGGGTGGCTTAGTGATGAGCCAGATGTTGATGAGGTATCTCAACCAAAGCAGGGACAGTTGGAAATAGGAACTTCTGCAATGGCCAGAATGGTCGACGACAAGAGAGAGTTGCCGGAGAGCACTGGTACTAAGAATTTTGCTCAAAAATTGGGTAGTATTTGTACAGTCGATACAGAACAGGAGGCCACGCTAAAGCAGTTCGAACATGAAAGAATTGAGAATGATCAGAAGGCTAGAAAAGCCAAGGGTCTTGTGGGGACTGATTGTGTCATGAACGCATGAATGATTACAGCGAAATCGGATGTGTGTTTGTCAGTTACCGAAGGACTGTGGTGGGAAGATGAGGATTTGCATCTTGCCCACACGGATGAGGATTTGGGGCAGAATCTGCCAAATGATACATGGTATGCCGAGAAAATTGATCACATGACTCAAAGTGGGTGGTACTTTAAGCCCCCACACCTGGACTAACCAGAAACATCAGGAAACGAAAAGGAAGCAGAGAAACAGAAGGATAAAGCGCTAGAAGAGGAAGCTATACTGAAGCAGCTGAAGAAGATTCAAGCAGATATCTCCATCTGGGGTTTGCTCATGGCTTCACGGGTGCATAGACAAGCCGTCCTATCAGCAATGGATAAGGCTAAGCTCTCTATTGACACAACTCCCAAGCAGTTAGTGGGACTGGTTTTCCCAGGTGGCGCTTCGCCGACTTTGACCTTTACCGATAAGGAATTGCCGCCTGAGGGCTCTGAGCACAAAGAGCCACTATACATCTCTGTGGAATGTAAAGAGAAGTAGATACCAGTTGTCTTAGTTGATACAGGGTCTGCAATTAATGTGTGTCCGTCGCGCACGGCCTATGCTATCGGTTTGAAACCTGCAGACTTCGCACCAACAGCCCAGGTAATTCGGGCTTACGACAATACAAGTCGGGAAGTGATGGGGACAATTCGTGTTAGAACTCAGGTTGGCCTAGCACAACAGGACATTGAATTCCACGTCTTGGATGTTCCAGCCACCTTTAATTTACTCCTTGGACGACTGTGGCTGCACTAAGTGAGAGCTGTCTCTTCCACTCTGCATCAGATGGTGAAGTACCCCCATGGAAAGGGGGTAGCTATTGTTTTTGGGAACTCTTCCATACATCCTCCCCCAGAAGTCACTATACCGGTACTAGAAATTGTACACGGCGAGGAGGATGTCTTTTTGTCTAGGTTCACCTTGGCTGAAGCCCGGGTAGTGCCAGATATTTTGGCTGTTGATGAGGGATTGTATGTCAGTGCGCAATCCGTCTACCTCATAAATAAGCTGTAACATGTACCTAGAATAGGATTAGGAAAGAGTTGCCGGAAGGGCGTCACTGCATTGGCCGAAGTGCCACACAACCCTTATACGTTTGGTCTAGGTTACACGCCTACCAAGGAGGATTGGGTAAGACAGGGAAAGGAAATGGCAGGAAGGGCCAAGGCTAAACAAACTGGGAAGCATTATGAGTTGGTGCATAGACCTATTTAAGGAACCCTAAACGGCCACTTTGTCCGGGAGGGGGAGGATTTCCCATTCTGCGGCTTTTCGGAGCCATGGCTGAATTCTGAAAAGCGGCGTGTGCCCGGCTTCGAGATCTTTTTCGACCTGCAGTTGCCAGGGGATGAAGTTGCAGTAGAGTAGACTGACCTACCAACTGAGGCTGAACAGTGCATAGAGGATGAGTTCGATGGCACAGAACTTGGGAGAGGAGCAGCGCTGGCTTGTCTCCTCTCGGATCCTCAGATCACACCAGAGAACTTGGGGGATGACTTCTCTATTTCTATGATTGGAGATCAAACGGCTATGGGCCCTTCTTCCGGCATTCTGGATGCATCTGTTGCACCCTCCCTCGTTTGGTAGTTTGATGAGGGCTTTTTATCCAGCAGTTCTGAATCGGGTAATGAACCGGAATCTGATTCCACAGAGTTTGTGGAGTCGGAATCAGATTCTAGTTCTTCTGAGTCAGAGTCCGGTATTCCTGGGGTTGATAACAAGGATGCTGTTGTTTTGTCTAGGTCGTCTTTTTCATTTTCTTTTGAGTCGGTTGTAACCGAGAAATTAGACGAACTGGAAGTTGTGAATGAGAATGGTACCACTGCTGTTTCTGAGTACTTTTCTGTGCCACTTGTGTATTGCATTGATCAGGACTTTCAAAACTTTGATAAAAACGACGAGGAAGAAATTCCTCCGGTTTTAAAACATTTGATTGATTGAGAGGAGGAGAGGTTTGTAAAACCCCTGGTTGATGAAATCACTTCAATTAATGTTGGTACTAAGAAGGATTTGCATAAGATCTAGATCAGGTCCATGTTGTCTTCGGAGGAACGTGAGCACTTAGTCGCTTTATTAAAAGATTTCAAAGATGTTTTCGCGTGGTCCTACGAAGACATGCCTGGAATCGATCCTAAAATTGTGCAGCACCTGATTTCTCTTGACCCTAAGGCCCGACCTGTCAAGCAGAAGCTTCAGAGAATTCGCCCGGATTGGGCTTTGAAGATCAAGGAAGAGGTCACCAAGTAGATAGATGCAGAGTTCTTGCTAGTATTTGAGTATCCTACTTGGTTGGCCAACATTGTTCCGGTGCCGAAGAAAGATGGTAGAATTCGGGTGTATGTGGATTTTAGAGATCTGAACAAAGCTAGTCTGAAGGACGACTTTCCTCTACCGCACATCAACGAAATGATGGACTTCACCGCAGGCCATGCGCTACTCTCCTTTATGGATGGGTTTTTCGGGTACAACCAGATCTTGATGGCACCCGAGGATAGGGAGAAGACTGCCTTCACCACGCCGTGGGGAACCTAGTGCTACAGGGTGATGCCGTTCGGTCTAAAAATGCTGGGGCTACTTATCAACAGGCTGCAACTACGATCTTGCACGATGTAATCCACAAAGAGGTTGAGGTGTATGTGGACGACATGATTGTCAAGTCCAAGGAAAGAGAGGGCCACTACACTGCCTTGAAGAAATTTTTCCAACGGATCGGGGAATATCGGTTGCGACTGAATCCTCAGAAATGTACTTTTGGTGTCACAGTAGGGAAAATGTTAGGGTTCTTGATTACAGAAAGGGGCATCGCAGTCGATCCTTCCAAAATCAAGGCCATCTTAAAAATGCCACCACCAAGGACTGAAAAGGAGATGTTCTGGGTAAAGTGCAATTCATAAGACGGTTTATTGCAAAATTAACCTTGACTTGTGAACCACTATTTGGTCTCCTAAAGAAAGGAAAGAAATTTCAATGGGTTGACCGATGCCAAATTGCTTTCGAGCAGATCAAGCAGTATCTACAGAACGCACCCGTGTTGTCACCGCTAGAGCCGGGGAAGCCGTTGATTTTGTATCTGTCAGTAACCGACACGACTATGGGGCTGCATGCTTATACAGGAATCTGAAGATAGAGTGGAGAAGGCCATCTATTACCTGAGCAAGAAGATGCTGGAATATGAGACCGATGCACTCTGTTAGAGAAGGCTTGCTTGGCCTTAGTATGGGCTACTAGGAAGTTGCGGCACTACCTGTTAGCTCACTCCGTAATTCTGGTTTCAAGATTGGATCCCATCAAATATCTCTTCGAGAAACCAGCACTTACAGGTAGGCTAGCTCGTTGGTTGCTTCTTCTCTCCGAATTTGATTTGAAGTATATTACTCGCAAGTTTGTGAAGGGGAGAATGGTAGCGGAGTTCCTAGTCGATCACCCAGTGGAGGGAGATGAAGCAATAGAGTATCTGTTCCCAGATGAGGCCATTCTGCAGGTCGAAGAAGAGATTTGGACTATGTACTTTGACGGAGCGGCTAATCAGTACAGGTATGGGATAGGGGTGTTACTGATAGCGCCCGATAATTCCCACATACCTTTAGCTTTCAAACTCCGGTTTAAAGTATCAAACAACGAAGCAAAATACGAGGCATGTATCGCTGGCTTGGAAGCCGCCCTGGAACTAGGGGCAAAAAGATTGGACGTCATTAGGGACTCGAACTTGGTTGTGTCTCAAGCGAAAGGAGACTGGAAGGTTAAAGAAGAAAGGATGAAAATCTACCACCAAACCCTGGACGTTCTGATTCCCAGGTTTAAGAAACTAACTTTCACGCATCTGTTAAGAGAGAGCAACAGGTTCGCAGACGCTTTATCAACTCTATCTTCCATGATAGACATCCCTCTTAGAGTCCGGATGCGTCCGATTATTATTGAATAAAGGTATGTGCCAGCTTATGAGTTAATCGCTGCAATAGATGAAGTACAAGATCAGAATCCTTGGTATCATGGTATCTGGAACTTCTTGGAGAAGGAGGCTTATCCACCAGGGGCAAATGCCAAAGATAAGAGGGCAATACGGCGAATGGCTGCTCAGTTTATCATCTACGGGGGTAAATTGTACAAAAAGGGCCATCTGGGAATGCATAAACTGTGTGTTGATGAAGAAGAGTCGAAGGGCCTAATGGAGGCCATCCACGGAGGAGAGTGCGGATCACACATGAGTGGGGTAATGCTAACTCAGAAGATTTTCAGACAGGGTTACTATTGGTCAACCATGGAGGAGGATTGTATTGGTTTTGTTCGGCGATGCCACAAATGCCAGATCCATGCAAATCGCATGAATATTCTGCCGTTGAAGCTGTACAACATGACTTCACCATGGCTATTTTCAGTCTGGGGAATTGATGTTATTGGGGCAGTTACTCCGAAGGGGTCAAACGGGCATGAGTATATCATGGTAGCAATAAAGTACTTTACAAAGTGGGTCGAGGCCCAATCCTATACAGTGCTGAAAGCATCGCACGTAGCCAAGTTCATCAGGAATAATATTATCTATCGCCACGGGGTCCCAAATGAGATCATTTCAGACAACGGTTCCCACTTCAAGAAGGAAGTGATCGACTTGTTGGAAAAATACAACGTGGCTTTTCATAAGTCATCCATATATCGGCCGCAAACCAATGGGGCTGTTGAGGGCGCCAACAAGAACATCAAGCATATTCTACAAAAAATGGTGGAAACCTACAGGAACTGGCCAGATAAGTTGTCATTTGCTCTCTGGGGCTACAGAACATCGATTCGCACTTCTACTGAGGCAACTCTGTGTTCTCTGGTTTATGGGATGAAGGCTATTCTGCTAATTGAAGTTGAAGTTCCGTCACTGCGGGTTATGGCTGAGTGCCAAATAGCAGAAGTGGATTGGCAACAGAGCAGGTTCGAAGAACTAATGCTGTTCGACGAGAGAAGGCTGAAAGCACTGTACCACGTCCAAAGTTATCAACGCAGAATTGCCAGGGCTTTCAACAAGAAAGTTAAGTCCTGGAATCTGAAATAAGGGGATTTGGTGCTCAAAGACAATCGAGCTGCCATCCACGACCCTAGGGGCAAGTTCAGACCCAATTGGACTGGTCCTTACATCATCAAGTCTATTTGGTCGGGTGGAGCTGTCATTCTTATGGACTTAGATGGCCTCAAATTCTCCCAGCCAGTCAACATGGACAAGTTGAAGAAATACTACCCTTGAGTGGCTCATAAGGCCGAAAACCCGAAAGGGCAACCTAGGCAAAAGTTAGAGCACGAAAAATTAGAAATAAGAAAAAATGAGCTCGCAAGGTTGAAAACCCAAAAACGGCGGCCTTGGCAAAAGTTAGAGCGCAAAAAGAGAGTGTTAATACACGAGTGAACCCGAACCGAACTACGTAAGGCTTGATTCCCATCTTTGGGATACGTAGGTAACTTCATTCTGAAGTCCAGCCACAAACACTGCCAAATCAACTGTGTCCATGAGATTGTTCTAGTCATCTTTATCTTTTCTGCATCCAAGAGTTCGATTGTGATCTTCACTATGAGAGTTGGTTACAGTACAGTGCAGTGCTATTCAGACAAGGGGCAACTTTCTAGTTATTAGATTCGGGGTTGTACATCTTAAGGATAGATTCCGGGTGTGTCCAGTTGTGATCCATATCAAAATGGTTTTGAAAAGTTTTAATAAAAATTGATTTTGTTCAAATTAATCTTTTTACAACTTAGACCATTTTTGGACCAAACGGAAAATTTTCAGTACCCACAACCTTTCAATTTCATTGATTTCAAATACAGAGTTCTCCAACTCTTGATACAAATTGAAGTTACTTTTTATTACATTCAAAAGGAAAACTTGAAAGTACAGATTAAAGTAATAAACTTGGGGCATAATTGAGTCAGGTGTTCCTGCGCCCCCTCCCAGAGCTTGTGGAAGCTTCAGATGCTAAAGTAGGCCCAATTTGTGCCTCATCTTCAAGCCAAGCTACGCATTCGCCAGAAAGGGCGCAACTGAAATTGGGAGCGGGAGCCAAAAGTTCTCTTGTCCTCCATGTAGTGGGACAGTGAGCTAGCTGTGAGCCTCGGATTGGAAATGAAGCTGGGTATTCTATCCCCTCTTCCGGGCAAGTCTGGTAGTGTCTGAACTGATGCCTGAATCGGAATGGAAAATAGAAGACACAGTGCATCAAACCAATCAGCTGAATACCAGGTTGTCGAGACATGCTATAGCTCATCTTAGGCAGATCAAACCAGGGGTAGCGCCAAGCAACGTCAACAGCAGACCTGTTGCACATCTAGTGGCACCACCACCTCTCGTTCAGGAAATCAACTAGCTGTTAGCAAAAGAAATAGTCATGTGCCGAATATGTAGGACAAGAGTCCACTATTTTCAACCTGTCCATGAGCCATATTTGGGGAAGGATGAAAAATCAGAGAGACTGAAAAATAGAGAGATGTATGTGGAGAGAAAAGTGAGAAAAGGGTTTTAAGAAAAACAGAGCCTGAGGGCCAAATGATGTGAGAAACACATGTGAGATAGGGTGGGAAACAGTACCTGTAAGGGTAGTGGACTTCCTGCAAACTTGGTTGTCTCTCGGTGATGGAAAGCATCCAAGCCCATCAAAGTTTCGGCTAATGTCAAGCCAATGCATCTCTTGCCCTCTTTCAAGCCTTGGGCAACTTCGATCAAGCGAATGCTAGACCCTTTGAAGACAGGGGCAAGAAGAAAATGAGCCAGCATACACAAGCAGAGGGCATGCTGCCGAAAACTTTGCCAAAGACGGTCGCCGCGGTCGCCAGCATGGGAAACCCGATGAATCAAGCTAGGAATCTCCAACTCCCCGTTGTGAACCAGGGATCGGGCATAATGTAAAGTAAGCCCACACATCCTTCCTAGAGCCTGGATGTGGCCAAAATGAGACTGGGGCAAGATCTCCTCATCACGCCGAGATTCCATCAAAATTTGGAATTCTTCAATTGTAGGGCACATCTCTTGTCCCCCAAAGCTAAAAACATGTGTAACTGGATTCCAACATCTAGTCGTGGCATGGAGGAATGAAAATCACAGCGGAGTACGACTTAGCGGGAATAGTGCATTTATCTCGAAACCTCGAAAATTCATCTTTTTCGAGCCATCTAAATTCGCAATCCAATCGGAGAGTTTTTCGGTGAAGAATGGTTCCATTGGAAGCAAAAACAAAGCTGGAATGAAGAAACCACGAAGCTGGGGCTTTTGTAGATGATAAGGTGCTGAGTGGAAACAGGTGGCAGTATTCTGGAGGTTCCCTGCACTAGTGGCTGACCGGCCAGTGTTGGTGGCCGACCGGCCACTTTTGTAGCCAATCGGCTACTACTAATGGCTGATAGTCATTTTTGGTGGCCGGTAGCATCTGTTTATAGTCGGTGGCCTCCTATTTTGCCCTCTGGTCTACCCATGTGTTGAAAGTGCTAAGAACGTGTGCTTTGTTCCACTATCGGTGTATTTTTTCCTTTTCTCTTTATCAATTTTGTCGAATTGCTTATCGAGTTGTTGTACTATTTACCAAGTTGTTGCAATTTGCTTATCGAGTTGTATTTGTTTTGTTTATCGAGTTGTTGTTTTGTTCTTTGAATTGTTTTACTTTGTTTGTTATGCGTTGGTTGGTTCATTACCCAATTAAGCAGTTGCCAATACAATATTCCATTTCTATCAATCCCGTTTTTGTGTAAAATGGTGCAATGCTCAGAATGATCAGAATGCAAAATATAACACCTTTTAATCAAAAGCTGTTTTTCATTCCGATCATGGTTTCTTTTTACAAAAGTGTACAAGTTTTTAAGAAAATAAAACTGCCTAAGGCTATACAATGTGCTAACGCTACTAGCAAAAAGAAAACTAAGCAAAAAAACATCGGAATCAGCGCCAGCTAGCTCAAACTCTGGAGGCCTTCTTCGTCCTCTTCCTCGGCAGGGCGGACTCAGAGCTATCGCCATCAGCGCCATTGTCTAAATCTGAGCCGGAACCTGATCCAAAGCTGTCTCTGCTCCCCTCCTCAGAGCCCTCTTTGGCATTACCACCGCTCTCAGAACCTGAGCCGGTGCCATCGCCTTCACCCTCAGATGACTCTAACCGGAGGCTCGTTGGCTCCTCATCCTCATCTGTCTCATCATCATTCGGGATAGGGTCAGATGGGCCACTCTCGTCATGAGTATGTCTAGCTCTGCCTTGGCTGTGCATCAGAGTCCCTCGTCTCCCTCTCTCTGTTGTCGGGGGAGCCACTAAAGGTCTTGATGCGGCTCCTGCTAGGGCATCCGGTGGGGCTGGCATCTGAAAAGGGATCTAAAAATGATAGTTTGTCAGAATACATTAGTTGTGCAGTATATCAAATGCAGTGTATCAATGCAGTGTTTTGATGCAATGAATCAGATCAGAGTAGTTTGGAGCAGGTTACAGTTAAAATGCTGATGTATCGACAGAGAGTTTGATGGCTAGAAATGAAAGCTGAAGAAACTTACCGAAATCCTGTAAAAACTGAGTAGGTTCATGCTTGTCTGAACTATCCCCACCAGAGAAGCTGCCAGCTCGAGAGCCTGCCTGGTGTACTCTATGGATGCCTGTGAATGTGTCGAGATAATCAGTGGTCTATAAAGCATAATTGAAATGAACTGAATGCGCAAAATGTAAAGTGTAGTACATACAGGGGTCGTGCCTCGAACTCCGGCAAGCTCGTGATCAGCTGGCACATGCTCTATGGGAATCTGGTAAGCCTTCCCTCTAGGTTGCCAGCAAGTCAGTGTAGTAGGCAGCTCTGGCCATCCCGCCCTCTGTCTCTCCCCAGAAGCTCTCCTGCCATGAGTCCTGGTCATTTTGGCCCCTCGGCCTCTCTCTCTCTCGTAGCTGGAGCTCTAGCTCTCTCTCCCCTGCGAGCGCCAGTCAGCGATGGCATGAGGTATGTCTGGATGAAGGCAGTGTAATCGCCCTCAAGTCTGAAGAAGTCGGCATCCCAACCTCTGGTGAAGTCGATCATCTCTTGCATAATATACCTCTCTGTGGTCCTCATATATGTGGGAGGCGGCATCGGAACTACCGGCTCAGGCAAGCTGAGGCTCTAGTGCAGAAATTGCTCCCCTAAGAACCATGTCTAACAGACTGGGCCCTCAAGCAAAATCAAAAATTGGGAAGCCTCCTGAGCGCCGGCAAACTGATCTCTGACCCCGTCAGGCATCACTGTCCACGGCTGCCAGGTGATCTGCAAATAGTGAATATACAGGTTGTTAGCTTCCATTAGAGATGCAATATGAAGTGAAGTTGAAATGACTGCAAGGTTTGAGTTACCTCTGTTGCGGTCACGGTGTTAAAGAATTAACGGAAAAATGAGAATGACTCTCGGGGCCCCGCTGTTATCTCCCGTCGTACCTGTGCGAGTACGGCACCATAGGTGGTATCTTCACCTCTGGCTTTGAGGCAAGCCTCGGAAAATAGGTGTACACCCATAGCTGCAGAAGGCAAAAGGACAACAGTGAGTATATATTAGATGAATACAGAGAATGTAAAGCAGAAAGTAGACAGTGTGTGCAGTATACAGAGAATGTAATGCAGAAAGAAAATTGTGTACAGTGTAGTGTGCAGTGTGTACAGTGTGCAGATAATGTGAAGCAGAAAGCAAATTGTGTAGTACAGTGTGCGACGTATACAGTGTACAGGAAATGCGAAGCAGAAGACATAACGGGAAATGTAAAACAGAAGGGTAGGACATACTTCCCAGGCCCTCCAGTAGCCTCTTAGCAGATGCCCGCTCCGGCGGGAGGTGGAGCTTATATACCCTTATAGTGTGGCCAAGCCTGCACCGCCCCAGTCGTAGATTCGGACGCAGGACAGGTCCACCAAGGCGCTCATGAGGTAAAGCCCGACAGTGTCCGCCCGGTCGGCGAACAAAGTAGTGCCAAACAGAAACATGAGGAAACCCCGGGCGTAGTACTCGGTCTCCTCATGGGTCGTCGGCGTCGTCCTTCAGAAATGATCAGCGAACCATGTATATCGCACTATCCCTGATCGGGAGATGGGTGGGTGAATCCTTAGTAGGTAGATCTGAGCAGCCTCCCACTCGCCCATGTCTGTGTCGTAAGGAATCGGATGACCCCCTACCGTTATGCCGGTAGGCATAGAGAAGTCAAAGGGAGTCATCATCATCTCCCCTCCTGTAGAGAAGTGGAGGGAATCGGTAGAGGGCTAAGGCCTCCACGATGACTAACTGACCGGCTGAAAAGAACCAGATTAAAACAAGGAAGACTATTACAGAAAATGATAGTCTTGCCTTTGTCCACATTTGCTGAATTCCACGAAGTAGGGGTTCAAATCAAGGACGCAATGAAGCAGGGGTTGGTTGACAGTGAGAAGGATCAGCCTAAGAGGGCTTTTACACGCAGTTCCAATGCGACTACTAGCGGTAGTACAGCTGCAAGGCCTTCAAACGTGGATACTGTCACCACCACACCCAAGACCGCCAATCCCTTTGCCGGTACATCCAATCCAACCTCACAAACCTCAAGCCATCAGGCCCGAGGCCAGAGGGTCTTCACCCTACTATACATGTCCTTATCCAAAGCCATGGGCGTGTTGATCAGAAAGGGGCATCTTAAGCCCCTAGAGTCTCGGCCTCTACCTGATCCTCTTCCCTCAAAACACAACCCAGCCAAGTACTGCGCCTTTCACCAACAGCATGGTCATGATACTGACCAATGCTTTAGACTTCATTATGAGATTCAGGATCTTATTGACAATAAAGTGATAGCGCCTCCACAGAAGCCAAATGTCACTACAAATCCCCTCCCACCACATAACCAAGTACCTCCACCCTGGTATGTGAACCTCATACAAACACTGGCCATCCCTTACGACCCCAGTATATACATCACCCTTGCCCACCTACCTAAGTCGGCGTTGTTCATCTCGGAAAACACAGATTTGTGCATTATGATCGCGTCCACATCCCAATCCAAACCTGTGGTGGTGACTGTGGTAGATGAAGGAAGAATAGCCTTGGTGGAGAATAGGAATGTCAGTTCGGTGCCTGAGGACTCCGTGGATTTATCTAAGGAGGAATACAACCCATGCTGTTACATTATGCCGATCAAACAGGCTAAACCACAGGTAAAGTTGCCAACATAAATGGAGGTTAGTGTGGTCTGGGAGGATGGACCAAGCCAGGGATTAGATGACTTAGTATAGACACCCCATTTTTGACCGTCCTTAAGACTTGGACGTCATTATTTGAAAACCCGATGATTGTGCTCGCTCATGTTCGTTTTGAGTTCTTGAAAGTCTCGGCTGAGCACCTTGCCTTGGAGCCTCTAATCTTGTCTGTTTTGTGCTTGGTTGTGGGCCAAGAGCTTGTTGCTTCAAATCTGGAAGAGAGGGTGGCTTGTCGGCCATCCCCAACGTCCATTGGCCATGGCTTGTGCCTGCTGGCCATCAGTGGTGGCCGGTCGGCCACACTGATGGCCGGTCGGCTAGATTGATGGCCAGTCGGCCACTGATGATGGCCGACGGCCATTTTTCTTCTTTTTCAGATATTTATTTGCCAGCTGTGCCAACTGTTGTCCACTGATGCTCATCTCCATACACGTGTATGGAGCGATGCATACAAGCCTTTGGTTTGTTTTTCTATATAAGGGGGGAGTCTCTCCCCTATTTTGAGAGGTTAGACAATTTGGAGCAAATTTCTCCCCCTCTCTCCAGAATTCTCTCTCTCCCTTCTTGTTTTATGCTTGAAAGTGAGAATTCTCTACACATTTGCACTAAGACCCTTAACCAAACATTTTCATCTTAGAGTTGAGGTTCTTTGAGGCTTGGTTGGACCTCTTAAGGCTGGGTTTAGCTCAGAATTGTGACTGATTTTGTGTTGTGCTTCAAGAGGTAAGGGACTTGCCTTGTAAGCTTTGTTTTAGTTGCTTGCTTGGCTATCTTTTTACATTGTTTTGACCTGGTTTTCAACCATAAAAAACTCTGTTTTTAAGGTTTAAAAATGGTAGTTTAAGTCTTGGTGAGTGAGGGGGTTGTCTCCTCTTTTTGCTCTTTGGCTTGTGAAGCCTTTTGTACCATTTCTTACTACCTTTACATCAAAAATTTTGGGCCTTTAAACTACTGAAATTCAGAGTTATTTCAATGGTAAGAAGTATGTTTTGAAGTCCAAAAATGGAGGGGCTAGCCTCCCCTCCTTGTGTCACACTTCCATGCCTAGTTAGCATTACATAGTAGCATGTTTTTGTAGCTTGTGTTAGCTTAGTTCAAGCATGTTTTAGACTTTGTTTTGGCCTACTTTAACTCTATTTTGGGTTGGTTGGAGCATTTGTTGCTTGCTTTTTGTACTTGTAGTGCAATTGTGCTTACTAGTCTAGTATGCCTAATGGTTTAGCCTATTATTCTAGCTTGTGTTAGCTTAAGTTTAGCATGTTTTAGCTAGTATTTTCGCCTACTTTAACTCTATTTTGGGCTGGTTAAGTCCTTCGAGGCTTGTATTGCATGGCTATAGTGTAATGGTCTTCACTAGTTCATTGTTTTAAGACTTTAAGCATGGAGTGTTTGAGTTGTTTGCATGTTGTAGCATCATTTTGCATGTAATTTTAGTGTATATAGGTCTATCACATACTCATTTATTTCACTCTTTCATTGCTTTTGAGAGTTGTGTCTTGAGTCTTGTTTATAAGCTAACATGTGAGCATGCTTTTCTAGCACTTTGTGCCTCAATCTCAGCATGCTTTAGCCACTGTTTTGGCATGTTTTAACTCTGTCCAGAGCTGGTTTGGTCAGTTGAGCTTTGTATTGCATGCCTATGGTGTTGTGATCTTCACTAGCTTAATGTTTTAGGCTCTTACGCATGTTGTGCATGTGTTGCTTGCATGATTTAATTTCATTTTGCATGTCGTTTCAGCACCGAAATATCGGCCACCTCCCTCATTTCTTCACTTTTCCATTTTCTTTGAGGTTGGTTAGCCTTAAGGTTGTATTTAAGCTTGAGATTAAGACTTGTGCTTAATGGTTTTAATCCTCTTTTGAGGGTTTCTACTAACCAACGGCATGATCTCTCTCATGTCTTAAATCATCCTTTGGTTGACCCCTCTCTCATTAGAGGACAATCACCTTGGACTTAACCGGTTAAAGAATGATTGGTAATGTAAAATGTGTAAACAAAACATGACAAGTAAAACTTGAGCAAGTTAAGCATGTTGTGTTGCATTGCATGTGTTTGGATCGGACATTAATCCAAACACAAGAAACGTGGGATGTTTCATACTCAAAGTGATGAAACGTGTCACGTTTCTTGGTAACTACCACCCTTGATCATGCGTGATAGGGTGGTGGTCCTTAGAGTCTTATTTGTGCATTCATTGACTTTGTACAAGCTTGACTCTTTGGCCATCATGCATTGAAAATGCTTGGTTGATGGCTTGAGAGCCAAGAATTACACTCCTTTGAGCTTGAGAAATGATAAGGAGGGTAATAGTACATATATTGTTTGAGAATACACTGCTTTGCCTTTGTTTGCTCTCTATTGTAGCAAAAAGGAGAATTCCAGGGAAAGGGTGGCCGACCGGCTACCAGTGGTGGCTGACAACCACAAATAGTGGCCGACAGCCACCTATGGTAGCCGACCGGCCATCAGTGGAAAAGTTGTCCAAAGTGTTCTTGAGTTGGAGCAGAGGCAATCTGTAAGTTGGTACAATGTTCAGAGATCACAGCAAGTGCAAACAGAGGCAACCGATAGCAAGGCGGTGGTATTTTCGGGTGAAGCCAACCGAGCATGCATGTCTCTCTCACCCTCGAGGCCACTTAATTGCTTTAATTAGTTAGCATAGCTCATTATTCAATGATGTTGTATTTAATTAGTTAGTGTAACTAGTTCTTTAGTTTTGGCTTGTAATATTAATTAGCTAGAATGGTTAGTTAATTGTATTATTGTAATTAATTAGCTAGAATAGTTAATTAGTTTCATTTTGTAATAATTAGCTTAGCTTAGTGTAGCTTAGCTTATTCATTTGGAAACTCCTTGGAGAGGGCACAATGTTGTAATAAGTGTGCGTGCGTGTGTGCATGTCTTCTAACCCCACGTCTTTTTCCCTTTTATTTATCTGCTTTCGATGGTTAGATTAGGGACACGTTTTGATTAGCATACTTTATGCTTGTATGTTTGCATCATTCATTTGTCTTGCATGCACCGAGGCTAGGCGCATCATTCAAACTGTATTGCAAATTCAATACTTATTTGAATACGTGTTTCAAAGCATGTTATCAAATTGTTGCATTCATATGCCATCTTAGATAGCCGAGCCTATTAAATTGCATATTGCATGTGTTGCATTAGGCATTTTGTATAGTTAGGATCATGCATTCTTTCTAACTTTGTTTTCCTAGCTTGGAGTACTAGGTAAGCTTTTACGCTTTAGCATACCTGCATGAGTGTGAGTGTTAGCATGCTTGCCATGAGGCTATGTGCTTATATGATAAACTGCATGAATGCCTGTGGATGAAGACTTTGTTGCTTGAATTGGAACAATTCAACGAGTGTGAGTTTTAAGCCCACTTTGCGAAGTGGCAAATTATGTTTTAAGCCCATCATGTTTGATGGCAAATCCGCATTTTAGCCCACTTGAGGGTGGCAACTTCCAACTATTTTCGAAAACAAACATGAGTTGAATTTGTTCCAATTCTTGTGATTTAGTCTATACTTGCTTGTGTGCGTCACATGATAATGTTAGCTAATAACTGGAATAAGAACACATAAGGTTTATAAAAGAGCATATCATGATTAGTAGAGGCCGATCTTTGATCGGGCGAGCAAGGGTGCTCATTTCAAGACCTTCCCCTCTTGTACCCAAGTTCCCGAGCCGAGACAACTTTGGTGATGACGGACATGTGGCCTTTGGTACGAGTCAGGGTTTCCTAAATTTCCCAAAAACAAAATATTTAGGTGGCCTTTGGACTCCTGTCTAGTTTTGGCATTATTTGATTCAAAATCGATTTTCCAAAATGATTTGCCGGATTGGACTCTTTGGTGTTTATCAGTCTCACATTGCACTTTGTGAGACTAGATTCAGAACCATGACAGGAGTCCAAACTGTAGGACCAATTCGAGCTCTCCGAAAGGGGGGCGCGAAAAAGTCGAGCTACACTTAGCCGACTTGGAGAAAGACATCAACAATCTACAGTTCTTCGATGAGCAAGTTTCGGGGGATGTGCACATTGACTGGTTCGATCTGAACGGGTCAACAGATGACTCTGGGTGGCTTAGTGATGAACCTGATGTAGATGAGGGGCTTCAACCAAAGCTGGAAGAGCAGAAAGCAGGAACTGCGACAAGGGCCAGAACGGCCAAGGACAATGGGAAATTGCCGGAGAGCGCCGGTATTAAGAATTTCGCTCAAGAAATGGGCATCATGAGTACTATGGACACTGAACAAGAAGCCGTACTGAAGCGGTTTGAATAGGAAAGGGATGAGAATAGTCAGAAAGCTGGAAAAGCCAAACACCCTGTGGGGGATGACTGCGATGCAAGAGTGATTACAACGGAACCGGACAATTGCCTGTCAGTTGCCGGAGGAGTATGGTGGGAAGATGATGATCTGCATCTTGCCTACACGAACGAGGATTGGGGCCAAGACTTGCCAGATGACACTTGGTGCTCTGAGGATGTGGTTCATATGACTAGAAGTGGGCGGTATTTCAAGCCCCCCCCACTTAGACCAACCCAAAGCATTTGGAAATGACAAGGAGGCTGAAAAACAGAAGGACAAGCAACTGGAGGAAGAAGCTGTACTGAAGCAGCTAAAGAAGATCCAAGCTGATATATCCATCTGGGGTTTGCTCATGGCTTCGCGAGTACACATGCAAACTGTATTGTTGGCAATGGATAAGGCCAAACTATCTATTGGCACAACTCCGAAGCAACTAGTGGGACTTGTCTTCCAGGGAGATGCTTCGCCTACTTTGACCTTCTCAGATAAGGAATTGCCACCCGAAGGCTCTACGCATAACAAACCGCTATACATCTCAATTGAGTGTAGAGAGAAGTGGGTGCCGGTTGTATTGGTTGACACTGGGTCTGCAATTAATGTTTGTCCGTCTCGCACAGCCTATGCTATTGGCTTGAAGCCAGCAGATTTTGTACCTACGACCCAGGTGATCCGAGCTTACGACAATACAAGTAGAGAAGTGATGGGAACAGTACAAGTCAGAGTACAAGTTGGCCCGGCTCAACAGGATATTGAGTTTCACGTCCTGGATGTTCCAACTACTTTCAACTTGTTGCTTGGGCGTCCCTGGCTGCATCAAGTAAGAGTTGTCTCTTCCACCTTGCACCAAATGCTAAAGTATCCCCATGGGAAAGGGGTGGCCATAGTGTTCGGGAATTCATCTATACATCCCCCGCCAGAGGTTACTACACCCATACTGGAGATTGTACGTGGTGACGAGGATATTTTGCTATATGGATTTACCTTGGTTGAGGCCTGGGTGGTGCAAAATATCTTGGCTGTCGATGAGGGCTTATATGTCAGTGCTTAATCAATGTATCTCATAAACAAGCTACAACATATGATCGGGATGGGATTAGGAAAGAGCGGTTGGAAGGGCATTATTGCACTGGCTGATGTGCCGCATAACCCACATACCTTTGGCCTTGGCTACTTGCCTGCCTACCAAAGATGATTGGGTTCGGAAAAGGAAGGAAATCGCAGGAAGAGCCAAAGCTAAACAAACTAGGAAACGCTATGAGCTTGTGCATAGGCCAATTCAAGGAACTCTGAACGGCTGCTTTGTCCGAAAGGGAGAAGACTTCCCATTTTACGGCTTTCCTAAGCCATGGTTGAACTCGAAGAAGTGGCGTGTTCCCCGGCTTCGAGATTTTCTTCGACTTACAACTGGAAGAGAGTGAAGCCACAGAGGAAAGGGCTCAACCAACCGCTGAGGCTGCAAAGATCATAGAAAGTAAGTCCAACAACGATGAAATTGAAGTGGGGGCAGCACTGGCATGTCTCCTTTCAAATCCTTCGATCAACTTAGAGAGCTTGGGGGATGACCTGACCATTTCCAAGATCGGGGACCAATTGTGTTTGAACCCTTCCAGCGGTATTCTAGATGCATCTGACGCACTATCCCTCGTCTAGCAGTTCAAAGAGGGCTACTTGTCCACCAATTCTAAGTCAGGTAGTGAACCAGAATCTAATTTCACAGAGTCTGTGGAGTTGGAATCAGAGTCTATGGAGTCGGAATCAGATTCTGGTTCGTTAGAGTCTCGGTCCGGTATTCCTGGGGTTGATAACCCGGATGTTGAAGTTTTGTCCAGGTCGTCTTTTTCCTTTTCTTTTGAGTCGGTTGTGACCAAGGAACTGGATCTTTTGAATGAGAATGCTGCAGCAAATTCTGAGTATTTTTCTGTGCCTCTTTTTTATTGCATTAATCATGATTTTCAAAGTTTTGATGAAAACGATGTGGAAGGAATTCCTTTGGTTTTGAAACATTTGATTGATCGAGAGGAGGAGAGGTTTGTAAAACCCCCTGTTGATGAAATTATTGCAATTAATGTGGGTACTGAGAAGGATCCGCGTTTGGTCCAGATCGGGTCCACGTTGTCTTCGGAGGAGCGCGAGCGCCTAGTCGTTTTATTAAAAGATTTCAAAGATATTTTCACGTGGTCCTACATAGACATGCTTAGAATCGATCCTGAGATTGTACAGCATCAGATCCCTCTTGACCCCGAGGCCTGACCCATCAAGAAGAAGCTTTGCAGAATACGCCCAGATTAGGCTTTGAAGATTAAAGAGGAGGTCACCAAGCAGATAGACGCAGGGTTTGTGCTAGTATCTGAGTACCCAACTTAGTTGGCCAACATTGTTCCAGTGCCGAAGAAAGATGGCAAAATTCGGGTGTGTGTGGACTTCAGAGATCTAAACAGAGCTAGTCCGAATGACGACTTTCCTCTATCGCACATTGATGAATTGGTGGACTTCACCATAGGCCATGCACTACTTTCCTTCACGGATGGATTTTTCGTGTATAACCAGCTCTTGATGGCACCCGAGGATAGAGAGAAAACTGTCTTCACCACGCCGTGGGGAACCTACTGCTATAGGGTGATGCCGTTTAGGTTGAAGAATGCTAGGGCTACCTATCAACGGGCAGCAACCACAATTCTACACGACATGATCCATAAAGAGGTTGAGGTGTACGTGGAAGACATGATTGTCAAGTCCAAGGAAAGAGAAGGCAACTACATCGCCTCGAAGAAATTCGTTCAACGGATTAGAGAGTACAGATTGAGGTTGAATTCACAGAAGTGTACCTTCGGGGTAACAGCAGGGAAAATGCTAGGTTTCTTGATCACACAAAGGGGCATCAAGGTTGATCCTTCCAAAATCAAGGCCCTACTAGAAATGCCACCACCAAGGACTTAAAATGAAGTGTGAGGCTTTCTGGGTAAAGTGCAATTCATAAGATGGTTTATTTCCAAATTAAGCTTGACTTGTGAACCACTATTTGGTCTCCTGAAGAAAGGAAAGAAATTCTATTGGGATGACCGACGTCAATTTGCTTTTGAGAAGATCAAGCAGTACCTTCAGAACTCGCCTGTGTTGTCACCGCCAGAGCCGGGGAAGCCGTTGATTCTGTATCTGTCAGTAACAGACACAATGATGTGATGCATGCTTGTGCAGGAATCTAAGGATAAAGTAGAGAAAGCCATTTATTACCTGAGTAAGAAGATGCTGGACTATGAGACCTGTTACATCTCTTTGGAGAAGGCTTGTTTGGCCTTGGTATGGGCTACCAGGAAGTTGAGGCACTACTTGTTAGCTCACTCTGTAATTCTGGTTTCAAGATTAGATCCTATCAAATATCTCTTCGAGAAACAAGCACTTACGGGTAGGCTAGCCCGTTGGTTGCTTCTCCTTTCCAAATTTGATTTAAAGTATATGACTCGCAAGTCTGTCAAGTGGAGAGCAGTAGCAGAGTTCCTGGTAGATCACCTAGTGGAAGGGGATGAAGTAGTAGAATACCTATTCCGAGATGAGGCTGTTCTGCAAGTCGAGGAAGAAACCTGGACAATGTACTTTGACGGAGCATCTAACCAATACGGTTATGGGATAGGGGTGTTGCTGATAGCACTCGACAATTCCCACATACCTTTAGCCTTCAAACTCCGGTTCAAAGTATCCAACAACGAAGCAGAATACGAGGCGTGTATTGGAAGCCGCCCTGGAACTAGGGGCAAAAAGGTTGGATGTCATCGAGGACTCGAACCTGGTTGTGTCTCAAACAAAAGGAGACTGGAAGGTCAAAGAAGAAATGATAAAAATCTATCACCAAACCCTGGATGTTCTGATTCCTAAGTTTGAGAAGTTGACCTTCACGCATCTACTAAGAGAGAACAACAGGTTCGCTGATGCTTTATCAACTCTATCTTCTATGATAGACATCCCTTTCGGAGTCCGGATGCATCTGATCATTATCGAGCAGAGATATGTACCGGCCTACGAGTTTATCGCCGCAATAGATGAAGTACAAGATCAAAACCCCTAATATTATGATATTTGGAACTTCTTGGAAAATGAGGCTTATCCACTAAGGGCAAATGCCAAAGATAAGAGGTCAATGCGGTGAATGGCTGCTCAGTTTATCATCTGTAGAGGTAAATTGTATAAGTGGGGTCATCTAGGAATGCAAAAGTTGTGCGTCGATGCAGAAGAGTTAAAGCGCCTAATGGAGGCCATCCATGGGGGAGAGTGTGGAACACACATGTGCGGAGTAATGCTAGCCTGGAAGATTCTCAGACAGGGCTACTACTGGTCAACCATGGAGGAGGATTTTATCGGTTTTGTTCGGCGATGCCACAAATGCCAAATTTATGCAAATCGCATGAATATCCCGCCGTCGAGGCTGTACAATATGACTTCGCCATGGCATTTTTCAGTCTGGGGAATTGATGTTATTGGGGCAGTTACGCCAAAAGGCTTGAATGGGCATGAGTATATCCTGGTGGCAATAGACTATTTTACAAAGTGGGTCGAAGCCCAATCCTATGCAGTATTGAAAGCAGCGCATGTGGCTAAGTTCATCCGCAACAACATCATTTGCTGTTATGAAGTCCCAAATGAGATCATTTCAGACAATGGCTCCCATTTCAAGAAAGAAGTAATCAACTTGTTGGAAAAATGCAACGTCGCTTTTCATAAGTCATCTATATATCGGTTGTAAACCAATGGAGCTGTTGAGGCTGCCAACAAGAACATCAAGCACATTTTGCAGAAAATGGTTGAGACTTATAGGGACTGGCCAGACAAATTACCATTTGATTTCTGGGGCTGCAGAACTTCGATTCGGACATCTACTGTGGCAACTCCGTACTCTCTTGTTTATGGGATGGAAGCTGTTCTGCCGATTGAAATAGAGGTTCCTTCACTGCGGGTTATGGCTGAGTGCCAGATAGCAGAAGCGGACTGGCAGTAGAGTAGGTTCGAAGAACTAATGTTGTTCAATGAGAGAAGGCTAAAAGCACTGTACCATGTTCAAGGTTATCAACGTAGGATTGCCAGGGCTTTTAACAAGAAATCTAGGAATCTGAAAGAAGGGGATTTGGTGCTCAAAGACAACCGAGCTCCCATCCATGACCCTAGGGGCAAGTTCAGACCCAATTGGACTGGTCCTTACATCATCAAATCAATCTGGTCGGGTGGAGCTGTCATTCTTATGGACCTAGATGGCCTAGAATTCTCCCAACCGATCAACATGAACAAGTTGAAGAAATACTATCCTTGAGTGGCTCGTTAGGCCGAAAACTCGGAAGGGCGACCTAGGCAAAAGTTAGAGCACAAAAAATTTGAAATAAGAGAAACTGAGCTCACAAGGTTGAAAACCCAGAAAGGGCGGCCTTGGTAAAAGTTAGAGCGCAAAAGGAGAGTGTTAATACCCGAGTGAACCCAAACCGAACTACGTAAGGCCTGATTCCCATCTTCGGGATACGTAGGCAACTTCATTCTGAAGTCCGGCCGTAAACACTTCCAAATCAACTGTGTCCATATGTTCGATCAAGGCATCTTTGTCTATTCATTATCTGAAAGTTCGATTATGATCCTTACCTTGAGAGAAGAGCTGACTACAGTGCTATTTAGTCTAGAGGTAATTTTTTTCATTTCTAGATTCGGGGTTGTACATCTTGAGGACAGATTCCATGTGTATCAAGTTGTGATCCTTATCGAAAATGGTTTTGAAAAGTTTTAATAAAAGTTGATTTTGTAGAAATTAATCTTTTTACAACTTAGACCTTTTTGGACCAGAAGGAAAATTTTCAGTGCCTACAACCTCAATTTCATTGATTTCAATACAAAGTTCTCAAACTCTCGATGCAATTCAAAGTTGCTTTTTATTACATTCAAAAGGAAAACTTGAAAGTACAGATTAAAGAAATAAACTTGGGGCATAAATGAATCAAGTGTTCATGTGTCCCCTCCATGAGCTTGTAAAAGCTTCAGATACTAAAGTAGGCCAGGCCTGTGCCTCTTCTTCGAGCCAAGCTATGCATTCGCCAAACAAGGCGCAACTGAAATTGGGAGCAGGAGCCAAAATCTCTCTTGTCCCCCAAGCAGCAAGGTATCTCGCCAATTGAGAGCCTCAAATGAAGAATGAAACCGGGTACTCTACCCTTTTTTCTAGGCAAATTTGGTCGCGTCCAAAGTGATGCTTGAACCAGAATGGGAAGTAGAAGACACAGTGTGTCAAGCCAATCAGCTGAATGCCAGGTTGCCAAGTTATGCTGTAGCTCATCTCGGGCAGATCAAACTAGGGGCAACGCCAAGCAATGTCAACAGCAGACCTGTTGCATATCCAGTGACACCACCATCCTTCATTCAGAAAATCAACTAGCTATTGGCAGAAAAAGTATGCTCGGGCTGAGTATGCGAGGCAAGAGTCCACTACCTTCAACCTGTCCATGAGCCATATCTGGGGAGGAATGAAAGAAAAGAGAGATAAAAGAATAGAGAGATGTGCATTGAGAGGAAAAGTGAGAAAAGGGTTTTAAGAGAAAAACAGAGCCTGAGTGTCGAGAGATGTGAGAAACACATATAAGATAGGGTGGGAAACATTACCTGCAAAAGTAGATGACTTCCCGCGAATTTGGTTGTCTCCCGCCGATGGAAGGCATCCAAGCCCATCAAAGTCTCGGCTAGTGCTAAGCCAATGCAGCTTTGGCCCTCTTTCAAACCTTGGGCTACTTCAATCAGTCGAATGCTAGACCCTCCGAAACCCGGGGCAAGTAGAAAATGAGCCAACATACACAAACAAAGGGCATGCTGCCGAAAACTCTGCCAAAGACGGTCGCCGCAGTCACCAGCGTCAGAAAATCGGTAAATGAGGCTAGGAATATCCAGCTCTCCGTTGTGAACCAAGGATCAAGCCTCATATGAAATGAACCCACACATCCTTCCTAAAACTTGGATGTGACCAAAACGGGACTGGGGCAAGATTTCCTCGTCATGTCGAGATTCCATCAAAACTCAAAATTCTTCAATTGTCGGACATATCTCTTGTCCTCCAAAGTTGAAAACATGTGTAATCGGGTTCCAACACCTAGCTGCGGCATGAAGGAATGGAAAACACAGCGGAGAACGACTTAGCGGGAATAGTGCATTTATCCTAAAACCCCGGAAATTCACTTTTTCCAACCCATCTAAAGTTGCAATCCAATTTGAGAGTTTTTCGGCAAAGAATGGCTCCATTTGTGGCAAAAACAGAGCTGGAATGAAGAAACTACGAAGTCCCAACTTTTATGAAAGATAAGGCAATAAGTGGAAGACAGATGGCAACAATCTAGAGGCCCCACACACTGATGGCCAACCGGCCAGTGGTGATGGCCGACAACCACCTTTTGTAGCTGACCGGCCACCACTGATGGCCGACAACCACCTTTTATGGCCGACAACTTTTGTTCATGGCCAACAGCATTCTTGTTTGTCCTGTGGTCTTCTTGTGTGTTGAGACTGATGAGAATCTGTGTTTTGTTCTGCTCTTTGTGCATTGTGTTGTCTTGTTGAGACGTTTTGTTTCAATTTGTTTATCGAGTTGTATTTATCCCGTTTTTCTTATCGAGTTGTATTTGTCTTGTTTATCGAGTTGTTATATATTGTGTTGTTTATCAAGTTGTGTATTACTTGATTATTTATCGAGTTGTACATTGTTTTTCTTGTTTTGTTGGTAGTCGGTTCATTACCTGATTAAGAAGGTTATGCCAATACAATGTTCAAATTTCCATCAATCAAGTTCAATCTCATTTTTATGCAATACAGTGCTCAGAATGCAAAATACAACACTTTTTCATACGAAAAGACTGGTTTTCATTCTGATCACGGTTACTTTTTACAAAAGGAGTATAAGTTTTTTAAAGGAAATAAAACATGTCGAAAGCTGTACAAAGTACTAAGACTACTAGCAAAAAGAAACTAAGCAAAAATACAGAAAATCAGCACCGGCTATCTCAGTCTCGAGAGGCCCTCTTCGTCCTCTTCCTGGGCAGAGCCTCAGAGCTATCTCCGTCAACGCTGCTGTTTGCACCTCCCTCTGAACCAGAACTAGAATCGTCGCTGCCATCTGCCTCAGAGCCTGACTCAGCATCATCTTCACTAATAGAACCCGAGTCAGTGTCATCCTCTCCGCTCTCGGATGACTCAGTGTGTTAACTCGTTCCCTCCTCGTCCTCGCCGGTCTTAGCCTCGTCATCGATCAAAATGGGCTCAGAAGGGCCACTTTCATCTTGGGTGTCCCTGACTCTACCTCGGCTACGTGTCGAAGCCTATCTTTCTCTCCTCCCTATCGTCGAAAGGGGCACTAATGGTCCTGCTGCGGCTGCCGCTAGTGTTGCCGGTATGGGTGGGACCTGAAAAGGTGGTTGTCATATGTCAGCTACAGTATGCATATCAGATACAAATATGATGTGCAGAATGAGTGTATGCAGGAGTTAGATACGATGTATGAGTACAATGTGGAAGTGCAGTATTTCAGATGTAGTGTATCGGTGCAGTGTGTGGAAGTGTTCAATTAAAATGTCAAATTCGGTGTGTCAACAGAAATTTGATGACTGGAATGTAAAACTGAAGAAAGTACCTAAATATCGTGGAAGCCAAGTAGTGCCTCCCTCCTCAATATCATGCCCTCGAATGAGGCTAATAGCTCTAGCAGATCCTCGGTGCATCCTGGGGGTACCTGCGAATGCATTTGGGAATTATGAATGTCCAGAAAGAATGAATATCTGAGAAAGAATGAAAAAATTATGGTACATACCGGGGGTGAGTCAGGAGCTTTGACATATCTATGCCTCGCTGCAGTAGGCTCAATCTGAATCTGATATGCCTCCCCAGTATATCGCCAATAAGTGAGTGCAGTAGGCAGCTCCGGCCAGTCGGTCCTCTACCTCACCTGAGGAGCCCCTCTGCCATAGGTCCTGGTTACCCTGGTTGTTCTAGGCCCCATCATCGCAACAGGAGCTCTATCTCCCTCGCCCCCGCGTGCACTGGTCAGAGGTGGCATAAGGTATGTCTGAATGAAGACTGCATAATCACCCTCAACTCGAAAGTATTCCGCCTCCAAGCCCACCATGAACTGGATGACTCTTTCAACAGATAGGCTGTTCGCTGATCTCATGGACTCTGGCGGTGCCATTAGTATGAACTGAGCAGGCATACCCAGAGACTGGCGTATGACTCTCTCGCCAAGGTACCGCAGACCGGACCTTCAAGTAGGATGTGAAAACGAGAAATGCCCCAGGTCGCATTATACCGGCCTCCAACTCCTCTCAGTATCGTGGCCCATGGCTGCCATGAGATCTACAAATGGAAGTTGTATAGATTGTCAGTTGCTGTCAGTGGCTATAATGTAAATCAAAATAGTGTGAAAGCAAATCATAACCGTGTTTTAGGTTACCTCGTGAGCAGCTACGGTGTCAAAGTAACGCCTGAAGCAAAAAAAGGGCTCGCTTGTCCTGCGGCGAAGCTGACCATCATATACCCGTGAATAGGGGATCGTCAATGGAACCTCCACCTCTGGCTCTGGGGCAAGAGTCGGGAAGTATGTATACACCCATAGCTGTGGAGAAAGCCCATGGATATATGATCAATACAGTGTATGAACAGATATAGGAAATGCAAAGCATAAAGCATACAGTGTATGAACAAATATAGGAAATGCAAAGCAGAAAGTACATGCGTTGAACAGATGTAAAACAAGAAATGTTGAACAGAAAATGCAAAGTGTAAAGAGGGAACTGAGATGTGTACCTTCCATGCTCGCCAGTAGCCTCCGATCAAGTGTCCAATCCCGCGGGAGGTCGAGCTCATATAGTTGTACAGGGTAGCGAGGTCGGCCCTGCCCCAATCGTAGAAACTCACTCGGGGAAGGACCACCAATGCGCTCAACAAATATAGCCCTATGGTGTTTGCCCTGTTCGCGAACAGGGTGGTACCAAAGAGGAACATCAGAAAACCCCGAGTGTAGTGCTCTATTCCCTTTACTGTCTCTGGCTCGTTCCCCCAGAACCGCTCTTCGAACCAGCTGTATCTGACCTGGGCTGTTCGGAACAAAGGTGGGCGCACCCCCAGAAGCTTAATCCAAGCAGCCTCCCACTCTCCCATATCAGGATCAAGAGGAATCGGATCACCCCCTACGCCTAGGCCTATGATCATGGCGAAGTCGTAAGGGGTCATCGTCATCTCTCCGGTAGTGGAAAGGTGGAGAGATTTGGTGCTGTCCCACCATCTCTTCACTAGTGCTCCAAGAAGTGGACGACTCGTTATGACTCATGACAATCTAGAGCAGAATAGGTCGAAGCCTGCCTCGTCAACAATAGCTCGTACTCTGGCCGGGAGCTCGCCGTACCAATCTCTGGTCGTCGTGGCCCCATAGCCCCTGTATGCATGGGTATCACCCTGTGGCAGAGGACAAGTGAATCAGTATAAATACAGTTCAATGAAAAGGAAGTACAAAACAAATGCAATCGCATTGATGAAAACACAGTCAGATAAAGGGTATTGCAAGAAATGCAAGTAAAGAACATTAGATGTGTAAGTGCATAGAATTCATACCTCAACGGCAACGGCTAAAAGATGGGAATCTGGCTCCCTCAGTAAGAGATCCGCCGGTGCATCAGTGAAATCAGTGAAGTGCCTAACACCTCCAGCAGGCAGAATGTGCGTCTGGGGATGATACCTCGCCACGTCAAAAGGCCTCACTCCCAGTGGTAAGGGCTCCGGCTCTGCATCAGAATCGGACTCTGCCTCAAACTCTGCCTTTGGAGGAGCCCCGTCATGTGGAAAGTCATCTGCCATCTGGAATATAGATGAAGAGTCAATGAAAAGTGAAGAAAATGGGAAAAATAGGTGGAAAATGCCAAAAATCAACTCAAGTCAAACCCTAGGAGAGAGAAAATGAAAGAAAAAGTCAAAGCCCGGGAAAAGGTGCCAAACCCAAGAGAAACTCGAGGGGAACAAGCCTCAAGTGGTGAAAATGAAGAAAAAAAAGCACCGAAATCAATTTTCAATCGATTCAAAACGAAGGAAATCAAGAGGTTTTAGCGGATCAACTTCGCGTGGGGTGTTGGAAAATGCGTATAAAGCTCAGATCTAGAAAAAATGAAGGTCTAGAGTGAGAGAGGGATGGAAGCGGAAGTGAGGAAATGAAGTTTGGGTGTGTATACTTATAGACCTGAGGGTGAAAAGACCAAAAATGGTTGATCTGCCATCGATGGCCTGTCGACCACCACTAGTGGCCGACAGCCACCATTGGTGGCCGACAACCCTTAGGGGCAGCCGACACCCCTCTCTGGTGGCCGTCAAGCTTCCAGTGCTCCTCCTTTGAGTCTTACTGCTATTTTGTGTCCTTAGTTTTCAAGAAGTGCAAGAAAAGTTCACTTTTAAGCTCAAATTGCCTCTGCGGAAGCTCTAAACCGTGTCATCGGTGCATGATGTTTATCACTAATCAACACGAATGAGGTGTATCCTTTTTAACTTGTTGCAACCTTTCCGAAAGGTAAATCGGAAGTTGCTATTCAATCCATTGTTGTATGAAATATGCGTTTCTCCATTTTTGCATAGAATATGCATTTCTCCATTGTTGCATAGAATATGCATTCCTCCATTGTTGCATGAAATATGCATTTCTCCATTGTTGCAGAGAATATGCATTCCTCCATTGTTGCATGAAATATGCATTTCTCCATTGTTGCATAGAATATGCATAGAACATGCACTTCTGCATTTGCATAGAACATGCTTCCAATTATCATGCATAGAACATGTTGTCACTACATTTGCATAGAACATGCTTTGTTTATTGTGCATAGAATATGCACCCTTACTATGCTGTATTTGTTAAGTCTCTTTCTTATGCATGCACGATATTGTACATACGGTTCATTTAGAGGAGTTCCGGGTGAAATCATTGATGTCCTTCGAATAACTCGCTTCAGTTAAAAACATTTGGGTACGCCCGATGTTTACATTACCTTTTTCTCCTCTCGCGTGCGATGCATTAGGACGCCTTCGGTTAGAGACATATGGGTGCGTCCCGGTGTTCTCATTGCCTCTTCTCCTCTCGCGTGCGACGCGTTAGGACGCCTTCGTTTAGAGACATTTGGGTGCGTCCCGGTGTTCTTATTACCTCTTCTCCTCTCGCGTGCGATGCGTTAGGATGCCTTTGATTAGAGACATTTGGGTGCGTCCCAGTGTTCTCTCCTCTCGCGTTAGGATGCCTTCGGTTAGAGACATTTGGGTGCATCCTGGTGTTCTCATTACCTCTTCTCTTCTCGCGTGCGACGCGTTAGGACGCCTTCAGTTAGAGACATTTGGGTGCGTCCCGGTGTTCTCACTACCCCTTTCTCCTCTCGCGTGTGATGTGTTAGGACGCCTTTGGTTAGAGACATTTGGGTGCGTCCAGGTGTTCTCACTCTCCCTTTCTCCTCTTACATGCGACGCGTTAGGACTCTTCAGTTAGAGACATTTTGGTGCGTCCCGGTGTTCTCGATACCCCTTTCTCTTCTCACGTGCGACGCGTTAGGACGTTTCGGTTAGAAACATTCGGGTGCATCTCGGTGTTCATGCCTCTCTTTTCTCCTTTCACGTGCAACGTGTTGGAATCTTGCTTGAGACCTCGGGTGCGCCCGACGGTGGTGTTGCTCTTCATCTTTCCTGCACGTCGCATAGTTAAGCTTGCATAATTTTCTTACATCCTTTCTGCATGAAATGTGGTTTGGCTTGTGATTCCCACGCGTGGCGTGTTTATTTACTTACATCTTTTCGTGTATGAGATTGTTGTATCTTGTTTTTTGTTTGTATGAATGTGGCATTTTCATTGCATAGCAATTACATTTAAATGTTTCATTATAGCCTCATTGCATGATCATAAGTTATGTTTTGCATTGTGCATATCACTTACATCTTGCCCCAGAACTGCGCTAGTTTGATTCCTTGCAAAGGGATGCGTAGGCAGCCTGCGGGCGTAACCGTTCTTTGTCTTGCTTGTTTGTTTGTCCAAGTCTTCGGCCTTGTCAAAAATGGGTCGTCTTTAGGGGGCTTTGACATTCACTCCCGTTATTTAATGGCTTCCGAGTTCTGTCAAAGAGGGGCAACTGTAGACACCCCACTTTTTACCGTCCTCAAGACTTAGATGTCATCGCTTGTGCGCTTGATGATTGTGTTTGTTTGTGTTCGTTTTGAGCGCCCAAAGTCCTCGGCAGAACGCCTTGTCTTTGAGCCTCTAAACCTTATTCTTTTTTTGCCTTGTTTTGGACCAAAACTTGGTATCTGGACCTCTTGGTGACCTGTTAGCCACCACCCAAGGTTGTCGGCAATGGGATGTTCTTGTCAGCCACCAGTGGTGGCCGGTCAGCTATCAGTGGTGGCCAACGGCCACCAATGCCTTTTTCTAGATATTTATTAACAGTTGTGCCAGCTGTTACACACTGAGCTACATCTCCATACATGTGTATGGTGAGATATTTCTAAGCTCAAGGGGCGTTTTTCTATAAATAGAGGGGTTCCTCCCCCATTTTTGAGGGTTAGAAAATTAGAGCAAAAATCTCTCTCTCTCTCTCTCTCTCTCTCTCTCTAGCTTTCTCTCCCTCTCTCTTGATATTTTGTACACATTTGCTCACAAGTCCTTAACTTTTGCATACCAACCCTTAACCAAATACTCTCACCTTTGGGCTAAGATTACTTGGAGTCTTGTTTGAGCTCTAGAAGGTGGTTTGAGCTTGGATTATTGGCTATTTTGTGCTTTGCTTCAAAGGTATAGAACTTACCTTATTTATACTTGTTTTGTATCTTGGTTTTGCCATCTATTTTAACTATTTTTGGGCTGATTTTGAACTGTCAAAAACTCTATTTTTGTGACTTAAAAGTGTTGGTTTGAGGTCTCTTTGAGTTGGGGGGTGGTCCATCCTTCTTGCTCCTTTGTTTGTTAATCTTTTGTACCATTTTTCATCACTTTCAAGCTAACTTTTTTGGGCCTTTTAACCACTGAATTTCAAAGGTTTTTCAGTGGTAAAAACCTTGTTTTGAAGTCTAAAATTGGAGGGGTTAGCCTCCCCTCCTTGTGCCTTATTTGCATGCCTAGTTGGCCTCATGTGTTAGCTTATTGTTTTAGCTTTCTGTGGCATAAGTCTAGCATGTTTTAGACTATAATTACGACTATTTTGCCTCTGTTTTTTGTCATTTGATTCATTTGAGTCTTGTATTGCATAGTTGTAGTGTAGTTTCCTTCACTAACTTGATGTTTTAATGCTTTAATCATCATTGTTTTGAGTTAATAGCATGTTTTAGTATTGTTTTGCACTTCATTTCAACACTATAATCTCTGCAATCTCCCTCAAGTCTTCACTCTTTTGTTTCCTTTGAAAGTGGCTTTAAACCTCTTATTTGCCTAAGTGTGAAATGGAGGTGTTGCACCTAATGGTTTAATCCCTTAGCGGGTTCATTACCAACAGTGTAATGCCTCTTTCATGCCCAAAGTAACTTGTTGTTTGAGTCATCTTTCCATTAGAGGACACTCACTAATGGACTTAATGGATTAAACAATGGTTTTGGTAATTAAAATGAGTAAACAAAATTGGGCAAGTAAAAATGACAAGATAAGCATTATTTGTGTTGCATTGCATGTGTTCAAATCGGACATTAGTTTGAACACAAAGGAAATGAGACATTTCATACTCAAAAGTGATGAAATGTGCCATTTTCCTTGGTCTCCATTGCCCTTGATTATGCATGATAGGGTGATGGTCCTTTGGTCTTATTTTGCATTCATTGAACTTGCACAATTGGTTTCACAAACCATCATGCAATGAAATTGCTAGATTGATGGTTTGTAAACCTAAATTTTGTCCCTCCTTTGATCTCCCCATGAAAATGAGAGGCAAGGTGTGCAAATAATCTGTGAGAATACACTATTTTGCTCTGTCTGCTCTCTGTTGCAGAAAAAAGAGGAGTTCATGTCATCAGTGGCCAACCGGCCACCACTAGCAGCCAACAGGACCCCTGTCGGCCACCAATGAAATTTACACAGTGTGTTCCTGAAGTGGAGCAGAGGTATTGTAATGACCCTGACCTCTGATTAATGTTAATTCGTGATTAATTATGCTTAACAGTAATATAGGGAGGATTTGGGATTTGTCAGCATGTGTTTTGCATTATTTATGTGTTTCTATCTGTTTGCCATAAAATGATCTGTTCATGTCTTTGACTTTAAACTGCGAATTGAAAGCTTTATCGGCGTCCGAATCAGAAATTGACTTGAATTATGTGCTAGTTAGAATTTATAGAATTTTATGGTAGGTTTAATTAAAATTCGGTTCAAAGCGATTAAATTAGATTAAGGCCTCGTTTGGGAACCCTTTCTTTTAGCCAAAAAGTCAAAAAGTTACTAAATTAGCCAAAAAGTCAACAACCCATACCAAAAAGTCAAAGATTCTCTTTTCTCTCTACTTTTTGCACATCTTTTCGTAAAAACCCAAAAAGTCATCCCAAACATACTAGTTTTTTTTAGCTCATATTTTAGCCAAATAGCCAAAAAGTTACTAAATTAGCCTGTTTCCAAACGAGGCCTAAATAACGTTAAATTACATTAGTTGGACTTATCTACCATTATGCCACTTAGTGGCTTGATTTGGAGATCAACCTTATTACACTTTGAAGCATATTTCCTCAGCCATTTCCTTGTTATAACCGACTAGAGAGAGAGGGAGAGGTAGGAGGTTGAGTTCATCTAGAGATTGGGCTTGGAACATAGGAGAATTGAAGAGGCTTGGCAATTTGAGCTCCTAGACTTGGAATTCAAGGTTTAAGGTAGGAGATTTCCCTTTCAATTGTGCATTTAAGTTTAATTCTTGCATGGTTCATGGAAGTTTAGAGTTTAAAGACAAGAATTGGATTAAAGTGTTGAATTGAGTAGAAATTCATACATGCATGTACCTATCTTTGCATTTTGAGGTTGTTCTTCATGAAATTCTTTCATGCATGTGTATAATTTAAATGTAGTCCATGAATTCATCTTGTCCTTGAGCTAAAACTTGCATTTGGTCATGTTTTGTAGCATTAGAGTTCAAGAGAACTCATGCATGTGTGAGTTTTGCATTAATCTTCAAGTTCTTGAGTTTGGTTGGAAATTGTGTTTAATTGACTCACCTTTGGGCCTTGATTTTACAAATTGAGCTTCGAATCACGTTATACTATGAATTGACAAGTGTTTTCTAGAAAATTGGCCTAAAAGGATCGAATTTGATGCATTAAAAGTTGAATTTTGAGCTTGGTGTTCAATCTGGAATTTCCAGATTTTGGACTCACGCTCGAGCGGGGAAAGTGACGCTCGAGCGTGGAATTCGAGTTCCCAGTACTTTGCATTGTGTCACAGTCCGCTCGAGCAGGGGAATGCACGCTCGAGCGGGGGTAGAGCGCCCATCGAGCGTGAATTTCATGCATCCAGTACTTTTGCCATGTTTTATAGTCCGCTCGAGTGGGGAAAGTGACGCTCGAGCGGGGAACCTTTGTCTGCATGTCCGCTCGAGCGTGGCCCCACGCTTGAGCGGGACCCCTGTTTTCAGCAAGTTTTGAAAAATGTTTTCCAAGGCATTTTTACATCCTCTTCCATCATAGGCATTCCTAGGCCATGTTTAAGACTCTATAGTGAGGATTAAAGGGTAGAAACACACTAAGAACCAATGACGTAAGTTTTGTATAATTAGAACGTGTGTTTCAAGGGTGTGTCTGTTATGTGCTTTGTAGGTCACGTGCCGCATCCTGTTTGACCTATCTACTTCGTCTGTTTGATTCAAGATCAACTGTGAGTAATAACTTAGTAATGTTATGTTCAAACTGTATCTACTTTCTGTGTGATTAAACAAGATATGTTTTCTGAAATGATACGTTTTGTACAATGAATGATTGTTCAATTTCTGATATGTATTTCGTGACATCCTTAGCATCATGTGATATCTGTTAGCTGTTACCCGGTATCGGAGGTTCCTTCATGGAACTTATTTCTGTCTGCACTCTGTTACCCGTACCAGAGGCCTTGTCACGAGGGCTCAGCTTCTGTTCTGTTCTGTTACCCGGATTCGGAGGTTCTTTTATGGAACTGGTTATTCGTAACCTCACGCGTATGCGTTCTGTTCTGTTCTGTTCTGTTAATGCTAATGGATGTATCACGTAAATTAATCATGACTTATGATTTCTGTCTGTATATGATCTGGACAAACAAATGAATTTGATACGACTCTGACTTATGATTTCTAAATCTGTACGAACTCATTCATTGAAAACCTTTACTCTGTTATTATTCACTGGGCTTTCGCTCACAGTTTATATTATGTATGTAGGTGAGACGACACCTGACCAGGGCCAGAGTTGACGGCCTTCTATTCTGTTTTGTCAGCCAACTATTGTGCCTCCCAAGGAGGTTCCGTTTGAAGCCTAATGCTACGACTGTTTTTGTATTTCATGCTAGTCTCTGTATATGTTTTGTAAGACAGGTCTTAGGTTGTACATGTTATAAATATTGTGTACCTGGACTGGCATGCTTATACATATATACATATAAGTTTTGAAATATTCCGACCCATGTACGTTATCGCAGCTCATTGGACCTTGTTTATTTTGTACAATTGCTTCCGCAGCCCCTTACTATTTGCTAATCTGTTCAGAGGCCTTTGGTAACCACGGATTACTGGCCGGTTACCGTGCTAAACCCATAGGGGGGGTTTAGGTCGTGACAGGTATTCTGGAAGTTGGCAGAATTTTTGGTGTTCAAATGTGCAAACAGAGGCTCGCAGCAGCAAAACGGTGACTTTTCAGGTGGAGGAATTGAGCATGCATGCATCCCTCGTTTCCCGAGGCCGTTTAGTTAACTTGTCTAGTTAATTAGTTGATTAATTCGTGTTGTAATTAATTAGTTTAGTTGTTTTGTAATTAATTAGTTAAGTACCTAGTTAATTAATTCGGTTTGTATTCAATTAGCTTAGAATAGTTAATTAATTCGAGTTTTGTAATAATTAGTTAACTTAATTAGCGTAGCTAGTTAGTTGGCTTATTTATTCAGACCCTACTTCGCGAGGGCATGATGCTGTAATAAGTGTGCGTGCGTGTGTGTATGTCTTCCAACCCTACGTCTTTCTCCTTTTTACTTAAATGCTTTTGATGGTTAGATTAGGGACATGTTTCAATTAGCATACCTTATGCTTGCATGTTTGCATCCATTCATCTTGTCTTGCATGCACCGAGGCTCGACGCATCATTCAAACGGCATTGTCATTTCAATATCTTATTTGAATACATGTTTAACAGCATGATGTTCAAATCGATTCAGATGCCATATTAGTAGCCAAGCCTATTAATTGCATATTGCATGCATTGCATTAGACACTTAACATAGTTAAGATCATGCATCTTTCTAACTAGTTTTTGTTTTGGCTCGGAGTACTAGGTGAGTTTTTACGCTTTAGCATACTCGCATGAATGTGAATGATGCCATGATTAGCATGCTCACCATGAGGCTATGTGTTTAAATGCTAAACTGCATGAATGCCTGTGGATGAAGTCTTATTGCTTGAATTGGAATGATTCAACTAATGTATGTTTTAAAGCCCACTTTGTTGAGTGGCAAGTCATTTTGTTTTAAGCCCACTATGTTTGGTGGCAAATTCGCAAACTTTAAGCCCACTTGAGGGTGACAACTTCAAATCATTTTCGCAAACAAACATGAGTTGAAATGTTCCAATTCTTGCGGTGTAGTCTATACTTGCTTGTGTGCATCACATAGTAATGTTAGTCTAATAATCAACAAGAGCACATAATGTTTATAAAATATCATATCATGATTAGTAGATGCCGATCTTTGATCGGGCGAGCGGGGGTACTCAATTCATGACCTTCCCCCCCTCATACCCAAGTTCCCGAGCCGAGGCAACTTTGGTGATGCCGGACACGTGGCCTTCAGCACGAGTCAGGGTTTCCTAAATTTCTCAAAAAATAAAATATTTAGGTGGTGACTCTGTATCTGGAAGCAGTCCATTTTTGGCATTATTTGATTTAAAATCGATTTTCCAAAAGGTTTGTCGGATTTGGACTCTTTGGTGATTATCAGTTTCACATTGCACTTGTGAGATTAGATTCAAAACCGCAGGAATCCAAACTGTAAGGCTTTCTTTCAAACCTTTCAAAAGGGGGCGCGAAAAAGCAGAGCTACAATTAGGGTCTTCTTGGCCAACGACTCCAACATCAACAAAAAAATACCAGTTTTTTTTTTTTTTTTTTTTTTTTTTGTGCTAACACATTCCCAAATTTGACAACTTTTCACTTGGAGTTCAACAAGCTTGAGGGTGGGCTACCTGCGAGCTTTTCGTGGTTGCATTATAATACCTTTCCAGGTCCATTACCAGACATTTCAGGTCTTACGAGGTTGCAGAGCTTCACTACAAATAGCAATTACATTACGGGGTCAAGTACCAACATCTTTGATGTATCTTCCATCGCTTGAGATTGTGAATTTGACCAACAATCTTCTACAAGGGCCAACCCCAAAGTTTGTGTTACGCCCCAAAATAAATACACTCAACATATCTCATAGCCAGTAGTATAAGTGAAATGATATACTTTCATTCATCAGAGTTTAATATACATTCACGCGATGATAACAAAAGAAAACTATACTATTAGTCATATGTCTTGGTGGTTTACATCTTTCCAAGTCACTGCTTGGGTACAACAAAAGTGGATTAAGAATTCAATACAAATTTAAGCTAGAGGCTTGTTCAGAATACAACAGAAGCAAAATAAACAAAACGAGCCTTCAGCTCCATGTTCCTCCCAAGTCAAGTCTTTACCGGAGGCATATCACCAACACCTGAAAATGGTTTTCCCATATAAAGTGAGTCAATGCTCAGTAGAAACAATCTAATACAACGTATGAAACTTAACCAAGATATAAGGATAATATGCAATTACAATGCCATTGATAAACCTTTTTTTATAATTCTTTGCAAAACATGCAGCACCAACCGTATTATTTCAATTCATGACAACAGTTCCATTTTCTTCAGACAACCAACCTGAGCATACAACTCAATAGTTCTCTAACCAATATAACTACCACCTAATCACTTCCCGTTGCCATTTTACGGATATTTCGTCCATGGGAATGGACACCCATGTATAACAGTAATTTTCGGGACTTTCACCCTAGACGCTTCGACCAACTTAATTCAATGGAGTACATCTCCTTTCTTCTCCCAAACATGGAGTACATCACTTTTCTCCTCCCAATCATCATACATATACAATGTATTCAAAGGCATAATCATATTCAATGATAACGGGTGAGAATTTAGTTTCAATTCACCTAATCCTCATATAATTTCTACAACAATCAGAGCTATCCTCCACCGATAGCTCAAAACAGATATTTTTAAGCAGATATACAATCTCAAGGCAGATAAATTATCCAAATTCCTATAGGTGAGTGACAATATATATCCTACTCCACCATTTATATAACCAACCATCCAATTTCACATTTCCAATACCAATTCCATTTATTTATACAAAATAAATATTTGAGACATTTTAAGACAAACTACCCATTTTTCCAAAATTCAACCCAAATATCAAAATCAACCGTTTTGTTACCACACAACCTCATAACCACTTTCATAACCATTTTCAATACTCCCATTTGTAAACCCCTCTTTTGAATTTTAAACCAAAACCCTAGGTTTGTTCAAAATCCTCCAAAATCACAATGATGTTTATACAAAACAAATAACTATGTTAAGAGTCATCTATGAGTATAGAAGATCCCTACCTCAAGCTTAAAAGATCAAAGGAAGAAATGGAGAAACTTCATGGATGCTGAAACCAAGCTTTGTTTGGACCAAAATGGAGCTCTAGGTGAGCTCTACCTCTTTCCTAAAGACACTAGGGTAGAGAAACCAACAGATCTAGATGAAAATGTAAAGAGATAGTGAGTTTTAGAGAGAGAAGCTATGGATCTATGATTTTTGGAAAGTTTAGACATATAGAGAGATATGAAAAAGTGACGTAAACAGTCACTTTCATGAACTGATATACGTACAGTCCTCTCGAGTGCAAGAAGTGACGCTCGAGCGTCAAACACAATAAGCTACTCCGCTTGAGCGCAAGAAGTGAAACTCGAGCACTAAGACACAATGAAAAAGACCATCACCGCTCGAGCGCAAGAAGTGACGCTCGAGCTTAGAATACACACTTCCAGTAGTTTTGCAGACAGAAGCCCATCGCTCGAGTGTGTAGCTCGACTTTTTCGCGCCCCCTTTCGAAAGCTCGAAAGACGCCCTACAGTTCGGACTCCCGCGGTTCTGAATCTAATCTGGCAAGTGCAATGTGAAATTGATAAACACCAAAGAGTCCAAATCCGGCAAATCGTTTGGAAAATTGATTTTTGGATCAAAAATGCCAAAAGTGGACTACTTTGCCAGATACAGAGTCGCCACCTAAATATTTTATTTTTGGAGAAATTTAGGAAACCCATGACTCGTGCCAAAGGCCACGTGTCCGTCATCATCAAAGTTGCCTCGGCTCGAGAACTTAGGTACGAGAGGGGAAGGTCATGAATTGAGCACCCCCGCTCTCCTGATCAAGATCGGCCTCTACTAATCATGATATGATTTTTTATCAACATTATATGCTCTTGTTCCAGTTTATTAGGCTAGGATTACTATGTGATGCGCACAAGCAAGTATAGACTAGTTTGCCTGAATTGGAACAACTCAGTTTCATGTTTGATTTGCAAAAAGGGGGTTTGAATTTGCCACTTCAAGTGGGCTTAAAGTTTGCGAATTTGCCATTTAACAAAATGGGCTTAAAACGTACATTTATTGAATCGTTCCAATTCAAACAACAAGCCTTCATCCACAGGCATTCAACCAGTTTAGCAAGTAAGCATTTAGCTTCATGGCAAGCATGCTTGTCATGGCAACATTCACACACATGCAAGTATGCTAAAGCACTTAAAAGTCACCTAGTACTCCAAGCTAAGATAAAACAAAAAAGTTAGAAAAACAAATGCATGATTCCTAACTATACAAGATGTCTAATGCAACACATGCAATATGCAATTAATAGGCTCGGCTACTAATATGGCATGTGATTCAATTAAATAACATGCGGTTAAACACGTATTCAAAGAATATATTGAAATAACAATGCAGTTTAAATAATGCGCCGAGCTTCAGTGCATGCAATACAAGATGAATGGATGCAAGCATAAGGTATGCTATTTGAAACATGTCCCTAATCTAACCATCATAAGCAGATAAATAAAAGGGAGAAAGACGTGGGGTTGGAAGACATACACATTATTACATTACGCTCTCACGAAAGAGAGTTTGAATGAATAAAGCTAGCTAAGTAAGCTAATTAAGCTAAGTAGGCTAAACTACTTAAGCTAATTATTACAAACCAAAATAAATAACTAGCTAAACTAATCAACTAATTATTACAAAAACAAATGAACTAATTAGCTAATTAACTTGTGAGACCATGAAATATCCTCTCACATGGATTGTAGAGATCCAACGAAGAGATGAACTTGGTCCTGGTACACCTGCAAAGATGAGTATGATCGGCGCCACCCAACCGGGGTTGCCGGCCGGAGGCACTCCGATGATGAGGTCAGTCACTTGTTAAGTAGAATGAAAGTCTAGAAAGTGTAGAGTGCTTGGTGTGTAGTGTAGGGAAAAAGAACATACCATTCTTCTGGGATGCCCCCCCTTTATATAGATAGGGGGTGTGATATTTGTTTGGGTTGGACGCATTGTAGACCTTGTTTGGGTTAACCCCAATAAACTAATATATATATTTTTTTGGCTCCCACAATTGCCCTAAAACTTTCATTGTCTGCGGTAGAAGGAATGAGAGTTTTTTCTTGCCAAGTTACGCTGTTCAAATAGCTATTAGGTTTTTTGATAAAGAACACTTTGGATAAATGAATAAAATGTATGAATGAATGCATGCATGTTGCTTGAATATATGCTTGAATGTATGTATAAATGTACGTATGTCTTGAATGTATGTATAAATGTATGTATAAATGTATATAAGTCGATCATAGGATGGGGGGGTGAGCTAAAACCCAGAAAGGAATACAAACAAATCATAACGATAGGTCGCGGTATTCTAACCCCTGGGCATGGGTGTAGGCCGCGGGATTCTAACCCTCGGGCATGGGTGTAGGCCGCGGTATTCTAACCCCCTGGCATGCGTGTAGGCCGCGGTATTCTAACCCTCGGGCATGGGTGGAGGCCCCGGTATTCTAACCCCCGGGCATGGGTGTAGGCCGCAGTATTCTAACCCTTGGGCATGGGTGTAGGCCTTTGCTAACGGCGCTCTGTGCCGAGTGCGAAGATTGCGTTGTACTCGGAGACTTTTGCTGATTTTAAGTGGCAACCAAGTGCCAATATGGCAAGGACTTTGAATAATGCATCCCGTACCAAATAAGGTGGACGTGTTAATCACCAATAATATTGCTCCGCTTGTATGGAATTGCCAAGTAGATATTGGGGCAACTATTTAATTGTCGAGTTGCTCGGTTTGTGTTTAGTCCAAGATAGACTTGCCCCATTGCTTTCGAATGACAGGTGTTAGTCGGAAGGAATGCAGATTCCCATTGCCCTATGTTACAGAGAAGATTCGGCTTTGGTAAAATGACGGCACACAACAATGTGCGAACTGCTGACTGCCAAATGCGAATTGCCGACTGCCAAGTGCTAACGGCCGACTGCCAAGTGTGTAATGTATTGCCCCAAAATTGGTGCTTACTTTGAGCGGTGTGAAAAGGAGCGAGAGTGTGTAACTCAAGTAAATGTCGTTGTAATGTTTGTACCAACTTGGCCAAGTATGCATGCATATCAAAGGTGCCAAGATGATGATCAGCTGATGTGCCCCAATTGGAAAGCGGAAAATTGACTAAGATGTCCCAGTGGGCAATTGTCTTTCCAAATAATGTTGTTAGGCGAATAAAGTTGCCGAATACTGTGGCCAATGTTGCTGCATAGTTTGACAAATAATGTTGTTTAGCCGAATAAAGTTGATGCACGGCCAAATAATGATCATAATGTTGAATTAATAATGGTGCTGAGTAAATTTGATGCACTGCCGAGTAACTAGTGTCAAAACATCGGTGTCTGTTTCATATATAATGTGATTTTGCCGAAAAGTTGGTCAACTACACGGGTCGGTGATTGTGCTGATCTTTTGGTCAGCGATTTTTCTTAGTTTCGCGGTGTGTCGGCGTCCCTTCGGAGTTGGATTTGCTAAGAACTTGGTTGGCAATGGTTGCCAATTTATTGAAGTTAAGTTTCTTGTCCAACGTATATTTGCCCCGTTGCTTTTGAATAAGATTGGTTATTCGGAAGGAATAAAATTGACTTGGGCCAAAATTGTCGAGTAGGCTGAGAACAATTTAAAACGGATTCCGTGCCCCTGTTCGGTGCCGTGGCGAAATCAGAATGAAGCCGAGACAAAGTAGGGTGCTTGGTGATATGCGAAGTGAGCCATTGCGCTCAATTTTTGAATAAAATCTGTAATTTTTTTTTTTGAGCTGAATTTGCAAATTCTGACCGTACGAATGGACCCAAAATGCGTCAAATAGCTAGAAAGGACTAATGGATCGCTGTGATCAGACTTCTGATGGCATAATTATATCCAAAATAAATCTAACGGCGCAAATCAACAGGGTGTAATGCAACCGCAAAGCGTAGGATTATTTCTTGATATCTTGCTGGGTTGTCTACTCCAACGAAAGAATTCATTTTCTGGGCAAACTTCGATTCGCCCGTATGGCTTCGTTTTAGCACCGATTTTGATGCGGTTTGTTGCATTGGATTCGTCTTGATGAGTACTTCACATTGGGGTGATCAAAACTTGATTTCGACAACTTTGAAAATTTTAGTGTTCGGAAAATGTGGTCCGTTACGCAGTTTCCAGCGAACTTTGGTTACTTCTTGGCTGCTCGGGTTGGTGGGTTTGGACTCCTTGATTTGACACAAATCCTCTCGTATATTCAGATGTTGTTTTCGGCAAGCCGAGATGCTAGTTCTATGCCGAGATATTAGTGCCGAGCAAGATTGTGTATACATTCAATATACGATACGTGTGCTATCCGTAATTAGCATTGCCGTTGAGCTTGATGATGACGTTATGGCCACGAAATTTTGGAAAGCAAACTTGTGCGAATTCAATTTGGTAGCCGAATGATTTGCATGTGCTAATAATTTCAAGTGTTGCCGAATAAGAAACATGGCCGAGCTATCTTGCCTAATAATGGTGGGGGATAATGTTGTCGAGTAGGGAATGTTAGCCAAATAAGCCATGAATAATGTTGTAAAGTAGGGAGAGTTAGCCGAATAAGCGATGTTGTCGAATGATGTTGCCGAGTAGGGAGAGCCGAGCAAAAATGGCTGCACTTCTGAATTAAATCATGAGATTGTTACAGAAGAGATAAATGAATTAATAATTGTAAATATACTTGAGTTATTGCTTGGTTATTTTTATTTATTTATTATTATTATTATTTTTTTTTTTTTTTGCCCTAGGTGGTGGTTGATGGCCTAGCTCCAAGAGCTTGCTGGTGAAATTGCATGCCGATCGGATATGATTTGTCCGTTGATTTTGCATTTGTGGGAGCCGAATTTCCTTGGATCAATAGAGACGAATAGACCAATTCGGTCTAGAACATAACCTCTATTCGGCATTGACCCTAGTCAATTGAAGAGCCGAATAAAATAGCCGGCATTCCAACCAGCAGAACAAAGGCCAAGTAGAATTACATGTAAAGGATCAGGGATGGGCCAGGCCCTAAGGCCTAAAGAGAATACTATAAATATAGGATCTTCAGTGTGAGAAAGGTATGTGAGAACCATTACACTTAACTTAAAATACAAGTAATTCAGAGAGTAGAGACTGACTTACCCATTGGAGTGCTAATTCTGGCACCCCCGACTGGAGTGTTTATTCTTTTTCAGGTGACTAACTAAAGATCACGAGCGTCCCCCAGGATCGGAAGAGTATTTCCAAACCACTTCCCCACAATTGGCGCCGTCTGTGGGAATACTCAAATACAACCATGGCGGGCGTAACGGAAGACCCTCCGATAGTCACTGATGAAACCACGCAGAGAGACAACCTCACTCCAACAAACATGCTTGGACCGGAGACTATCTCCGCAAGACGCGCTTTGAACTTCGCCTCACCCTCGACTTTAGAGCATAAGGCAATGCAAGCGATCATGGAACAAGCAAAGAAAAACGAACAGAGATTGGAGAACATGATCACTGAGAACGAACGTCTCCGTTAGGATTTGGCCTTGGAAGTGGCGAAGTCCAAACAAGCTGTACGCCAAGATCCGGAACGACCTCTGAGGGCAGGTGGTCGACGACCTTGAGCCCAACAATAAGACACTGATAGCGACTCCGACTCACTATCCCCGGAGCCCAAGAAGAAGGGACGGCCCGAAACTTCCAATTCCTCTAAAGAGAGTCCACATATAAGGCATAAGTGAAGAAGAAACAGTTCAGATGAAGAAGACCAGCATGATCCCTTTGTGCGACGAATCGCAAGGGCGGTTCTACCCAAAAAGTTCAAAGCTCCGTCGTTCACTCTCTATGATGGAAAATCAGATCCCACCGATCACATCCATCACTACAAGCAAGCCATGACATTGTATGCAGACGACGAGGCTCTTATGTGCAGAATATTTCCGAGCAGTTTAGGACCACTAGCTGTCAGGTGGTATTATAAGCTGGAGCCGACTTCGATCAAAAGCTTCCACCAACTCCAAAAATCCTTCAGGGCAAGATTTATCACTAATGAGGTCCAGCCAAAGCAAGCCGATTCCCTTTGGGCAATGCAGATTCAACCTGGCGAAACCCTTCGTGCATATTCGGCGCGGTATTGGGAGTGTTTTAATCTGGTAGATGACGCTTGCAATGACTCCATGGCCATTACCGCCTTCAAGATGGGCTTACATCCCGACAGTGCCCTCCGCAGCTCTTTGACCAGACGGCCTCCCAAAACGGTCTGGTCGTTGATGAAGAAAGTTGAAGAATACTGCAAAGTGGAAGATGACGCCTTACGGGTTAAAGCCGGAAACATGGCCAACAAGACGGCTCCTTCTAAAATTGCTCAGCCAATAAATTCTGCACCACCTCAGAGCCCTGAACCACAGCATCGGGCCAAACTAGACAAGAGACGGGATTCTCGCCGATCGAGCGACCAATGCTCCAACTGAGCAAATGAACAACTGCAAGTTGACAGCAGGCGCACGAGGCGCGCCGACAAGAAATATACGGAGTTGACAGAGCCGATCAGCGTGGTAATGACCAAAGTCCAACACCTTCCATTCTTCAAATGGCCATCCAAAATGGTGGGACCTCTCGACACGAGAAGACGGGATAGACGGTGTGAGTATCACAAGGACCATGGCCATGATACTGAGAGTTGTTATGCATTGAAGGATCACTTGGAGGAGTTGGTACAAGATGGTCGGCTACAACAGTACGTCTAAAAAGGCAACTCGACCAAAGTGATAGCCTTAAGACAGGATTCCCCTCTACTCGGCGTAATCCACATGATATACAGCCTGCCAATGTCATTCGCAGTGCATACGATTCAATCGAATCCCGACCCTCAAAATCAACTCACCCCGGCTAAACGGCCCCTTGAAGCTGCGAGCATTGCTTTCGATGATTCAGATTTGGCCGGAGTGACACTTCCCCACATCGATCCCTTGGTAATTGAATTACGCGTAAACCGATTCACAATTGAGCTCGTACTTATTGATCCGAGGAGCACATCGGAAGTTATGTACTACAAGCCATTCAACAAACTCAGCTTCTCCGAATCGGATCTCTCTCCGGCCCCTTATCCACTATTCAGCTTCAACGCTAATCCAGAATACCCGTTGGGAAAAATCACACTACCCGTTCGAGCGGGCTCCCGAACAGTGGATATGGAATTCTTGGTCGTCAAGCTGCCATCGCCGTACAATCTCATCATGGGGCGAACTTGGTTGCATACTATGCAGGCCGTACCAAGCACCTATCATTAGCTGCTACGCTTCCTGACAGAACGCGACATTGAGCAAATCCGTGGCTCACAGAAGTCGGCGCAAGCATGCTATCTCCTTGCTGGAAAGACGCCAAAAGAGTTGCAAGTGAATTCCATTGAGGTGCCGGATCGAGAGAGCCTCAACGATGTTGGGCGGCTCCCAAGTGAAAAGGCCACGGAAGGCCAAGATCAAGTTGAAATCGACGGAAGCCCAAACAAGTTCTTCATGGTCGGCGCCTCCCTAAATCAAGCCGACAGACAACAGCTAATTTCTTTCCTGCTCAGCAACCTTGATGTCTTTGCGTAGACTCCATACGAGATGCCGGGTATAGATCCGTCTGTTTCCCAGCACCGTTTGAATGTTGACCCTAAATGCAAGCCGATCATTCAGAAAAGTCGACAGTCAGCCGCAGAGCACACTGCCGCCGTTGTCGAGGAGGTTGACAGGTTGCTTGATGCCGGGGCAATCAAGGAAGTGACCTACCCTACTTGGCTCTCTAATACAATGGTTATGAAGAAGAAAAATGGGACTTGGTGAGTGTGCATTGATTTCACATACCTAAACAAAGCCTGCCCCAAGGATTGTTTTCCCCTACCCAGAATTGACCAACTTGTAGATGCGACGGCACGCCATCAGCGTATGAGCTTCCTCGATGCCTACAGAGGCTACCATCAAATCGCCATGCATCCGGAGGACCAAGAAAAAACTACATTCCTCACGCCAAGAGGAACCTATTACTATAAGGTTATGCCTTTTGGGCTAAAGAATGCAGGGGCAACTTACCAAAGAATAGTCACTGCCATGTTCAAGAAGAAACTCGGCCACACTATGGAAGTGTACATTAAGGATATGGTGGTCAAGTGCAAGGAAGAGCAGAATCATATAGCCAACCTGGAAGAGACATTCGGCATTCTACGTAAATATAGAATGAAGCTGAACACTTCCAAATGTGCGTTTGGGATCGGCTTTGGCAAATTCTTGGGTTACATTGTCAACCACCGAGAAATGGAAGCCAACCCAAGGCAAATCACAGCAATCCTAGAACTCGGCTCCCCTCGATCGGTCAAGGAAGTTCAGAAGTTAATGGGAATGGCCGCCGCACTCAACAGGTTCATCAGTCGTTCCACGAACCGTTGCCAACAGTTCTTTCATACACTACGGCAGGGCAAGGCTTTTGAATGGTCCGCCGAGTGCGAAGCTGCTTTCAACGGCCTCAAGATCTACCTCCGATCAGTTCCACTCTTACAACGCCTTCGGCCGGTGATCCGCTCATTTTGTATCTAGTAGTTTTCGACCGGGCCGTTGCGCCATACTGATAAAGGAAGAATTGGGGGAGCAGCGACTAGTGTATTATGTGAGCAAGGCAATGGTTGACACCGAAACACGCTACCTTCCGTTGGAAAAACTCATTCTGGCCCTTGTCATGGCAGCAAGAAAACTGATGCATTACTTCCAGGGGCATAGCATCGGGGTGCTAACAGATTATCCCCTCCGATCAGTACTACGAAGTGCAGAAGCATCATGATGTGTTTCAAAGTGGGCTCTTGAACTTGGCCAGTACGATATTTGGTTTCTACCTAGAACCTCAATCAAGGAACAGGTGCTTGCCGTCTTTGCTGCCGAATTCACTAGGGGTATTGTCGACTTCAAGTCTGATGAAATTCGACCGAAGCCGAACTGGAGAATTTATGTTGGGGACATTTGGCAATTGTACTGTGATGGATCATCCAATCAGCGGGGCAGTGGAACCGGGGTTGTAATCATGGCTCTCGACGGCGCAATAATTGAGCAGGCTGTCAAGCTCGGCTTCGAAGCATCAAATAACGAAGCCAAATATGAAGCCCTTCTAACCGGTTTGTAGAATGCACATCTTCTGGGTGCTCGGTGTTTGCTTGTATTTTGCGATTCAAAGCTAGTGATCAATCAGCTAAAGGGGGAGTATGCGGAAATGAACGACCGTATAGCGGCTTATATGAAAACGGCCAACTCCTTGCTGGCAAAATTTGACCATCATGAATTGAACCAGATAACACATGATCAGAACACACATGCAGATGCCTTGGCTTGCCTAGCTTCCGCCATTAACTCAGAGATTAAACGGACCATCGAAGTAGGTTTCATCCCGGAGCCGAGCATTGGCCCTTCGAAGGAAGTCCAGATCAATGTCGTAGAATCTGGACCAAGTTGGATGGATCCCATTGCTGCATTCCTGTCTTCCTAACAACTCCCAGAGGACAAGAAAGAAGCGCACAAGCCGCGAAACAAAGCCCTGCGATACTACTTGGATCTGCAAGGAAGGCTTTATAAAAAATCCCTCTCTGGTCCATATTTGGAATGCGTGCATGTGGATAAAGTCGAGGAGCTTCTGACTGAAATATATGAAGGTAGCTGTGGCGCCCATTCTGGCGGGTGCTCCTTGGCTCATCGAGCCGTGACACAAGGGTATTACTGGCCGACAATGAGAGCCGATGCCGAATGTTACGTTAAAAAATGTGAACAGTGCCAGAAGTTCTCTCCTTTGACTCACCTGCCTACTGAAGAGCTAAGCTCCATAACCAGTCCTTGGTCATTCGCCCAATGGGGACTTGACATCGTCGGACCACTTCCTCGTGCCCCGGGTAACAAGCGATTTTTAATTGTCGCGACAGATTATTTTACAAAATGGGTAGAAGCGGAGGCGCTAATGCACATCCGAGATATCAACGTGAAGCGCTTTGTTTGGAGAAATATCATAACACGATTCGGCATTCCAAGAGCACTTATCTCAAACAACGGCACCCAGTTCGACTGTGGCGTCTACCGAGAGTTGTGCAACAAGTATGGTATTCGGCCTTACTTTTCCACGCCGGCTTATCCACAAAGCAATGGTCAGGTTAAAGCCTCTAACAAATCCATCTTGGACGGCATCAAGAAGAGGCTGGAGAAAGCTAAAGGCAAATGGGTCGAAGAATTGCCGAGTGTGTTGTGGGCCCATTGAACTACGCCGAGGTGATCTACTGAGGAAACGTCGTTTGCTCTATGCTTTGGAACCCAGGCAATCATACCCTTGGAGATCGGCCTCCCAACCTTGAAATCGAAAGTTTTTGATATGGGCCAAAACGACATGATGCTAGCCTTGGATTTGATTCTTATTGAAGAACGAAGAGACCATGCCCTTGCATCCATGGTGCGGTATCAACAGCAACTTGCTAAGTTGTATAATCAACGTGTTCAACTGCGCCGCTACACACCAGGAGAGTTGATTCTGAAGAAAGTACTCCCAGCTGCCAGGAAACCGGCTAATGGAAAATTGGGTCCTAACTGGGATGGCCCCTATCAGGTCGATTCGATCGCGGGAGTAGGGGCATATCGGCTCAAAGACATGTATGGAAGGAGTCTGCCACGGCCTTGGATTTCAACACACTTGCGCAAATTCTATCATTAAACCCAACCAGTAGGGAATGATACTAGTTCTTAATGATTCACCATGTACACAGTCCACTTCTGTAATGCAAAGATTCCAGTTTACATACTGCGAAATCTAGCTGAAAAGTGTTCCGAAAAAAGCCTCCGGATTCGGAGCGCCCTGGATATCACGATTGGCCAAATAAAGTCTCCGCATTCGGAGCCCCATCGGCGCATGATGCCTTTGGGCCTAAAAAGCCTCCAGATTCGGAGCGCCCTTCGTGGATATCACGATTGGCCAAATAAAGTCTCCAAATTCGGAGCCCCATCGGCTCATGACGCCTTTGGGCCGAAATAGCCTCCAGATTCGAAGCGCCCTTCGTGGATATCACAATTGGCCAAATAAAGTCTCCGGATTCGGAGCCCCATCGGCGCATGACGCCTTTGTGCCGAACAAGTCTCCGGATTCGGAGCCTCATCGGCGCATGACACCTTTGTGCCGAAAAAGCCTCCGGATTCGGAGTGCCCTTCGTGGATATCACGATTGGCCCAATAAAGCCTCCGGATTCGAAGCCTCATCGGCGCGTGACGCCTTTGGGCTGAAAAAACCTCTGGATTTGGAGCGCCCCTCGTGGATATCATGATTAACCAAATAAAGTCTTCGGATTTGGAGCCCCATCGGCGCATGACGCCTTTGTGCTGAACAAGTCTCCGGATTTGGAGCCTCATCGGCGCATGACGCCTTTAGGCCGAAAAAGCCTCCGGATTCGGAGCGCCCTTCGTGGGTATCACGATTGGCCAAATAAAGTCTCCGGATTCGAAGCCCCACCGGCGCATGATGCCTTTGTGCCGAAAAAGCCTCCGGATTCGGAGCCTCATCGACGCATGACGCCTTTGGGTCGAAAAAGTCGAATAAATATTTAATGTAGAATGCTCTGTTATGTCAAGCCGGCAAAAACCGTTTACACATTAAAGCATCTAAACATTCAAAATGAAACGCTCAGTTAACTCGGGCCGGTCAATGTTTATTCAGTCATTTAAAATACATTTATTCAAACATTTATACAATGAAACACAAAACATACAAACACGTGTGTGCCGAATAAAAATTACAACGAAACATAAAACATTAAAAATAAAACATTTTATTCGATCAGCCAATGATTACATAGTTTTGAACGCAATTTGCGTTTGAGCATTACAATGAGTATTTTTATCTGCCGCCTCCCTCATCCTCACTCTGCTCGACTTCAAAGGCGGAAAAGGGAAAATGATTACGTTGGTATAGTGGCAATGCCGAATCAATGCCCGACGCTCGGAGAGCTTCCGCAGCTTGAAATGCCTTGATCCAATCGTGCTTAAATCCACGATTTTCACATCGGCAAACTTCCTCGGCGAGCTTTTCCCGGGTCTTATCTATCCCTACTTTACGGCCATCATGGAAGCCTTTTTCATAAGCCGTCCCCTTTGCGGACTCTATCACAAACATGCTCGCCGTATCACGATCGGCAAGTGCAGTACTAATAAGCCGCCAGGTCACCCTTTCTTCCACGATTAGGTTAGCCTGTCCGGCTGGTTGTGTCTGAGCGGCCTTGACCTTCCTTAGCTCACGCTCTGTCGCTTCCACGCAAGCTTCCAAGCTTCGAATGCGTTCATCCTTCTTCTCTATTTCTCGTCAGGCAGCACGAAGACGCATGTTGATTTCGTAGGCAGTGTATAGCATTTTCACCGCTCCATGAACTCCTTCTCGAAACACCTCGAAGTCTGGTCGACTAACCATCGACTACTGGACTTCTGGCGGAAAGATCTGTCGTGCAAACTCAACTGCCACATTCGGGTCCCGAATGATGGAATCTGCCTTTGTCATCGGTCTGTTCCCCACGAAAATAGAAAAGCTCAATGGGCGTGGTGGCCCACTGGCCTCACTTCGCAAACAAGGGGAGCTCCCCTGCTGGCGTTTCTCCTTCCTTGGTGACCTACTTCGTCGACGTGGAGAGTGGTGGCTCTCGTGTTCTGCAGATGCCCTACCCCCCGTGTGGAGAGGTTCGCCACTTCGATTCATTGTTGAGTCGAGCTCCGCCAGCGTCCTGCCCTCTCCTTTACTATAAAGAAAAGTCTGGTTGACATTCACGCTTTTCCGACCATGAAGGACAAGCAGAATCGAGTGGCTTTATGAGACTCAGATGGAATTTCTCAACCCCTTTTTAATCACTCAGGAGTGCACCCTACTCCCGAGGTGACATCATCAATGCACGCACTCCAGCAACCACCAATATTCAGCATTATTGATTCATTCCGATCTAGACTTGCTATTTGGCTTTCGGAGTTCATACATTGGCTAGGGCAAGGGCGATTTATTAATCTGATCGGCTAAATACCTAAGCCTAATGCCGATCGATTTTCTATTCGGAGTTCATACATTGGCTGGGGCAAGGGCAGATTTATTAATCTTATCGGCTAAATACCCAAGCCTAATGTCGACCGATTTGTGCCGCAGCCACTCCATGAAATAGTTCTATTCAGCTTTCGGAGTTCATACATTGGCTGGGGCAAGGGCAGATTTATTAATCTGATCGGCTAAATACCTAAGCCTAATGCCGACCGATTTGTGCCGTAACCACTCCATGAACTAGTTCTATTTGGCTTTCGAAGTTCATACATTGGCTAGGGCAAGGGCAGATTTATTAATCTGATCGGCTAAATACCTAAACCTAATGCCGACCGATTTGTTATTCGGCTTTCGGAGTTCATACATTGGCTGGGGCAAGGGCAGATTTATTAATCTGATCGGCCAAATACCTAAGCCCGATGTCGATCGATTCATGCCGCAACCACTCCATGAATGAATAATATTCGGCAAGATCACCTTTATTAATCTGATCACATATTAACCCTTAGATACCTAATCGGCAAGTTTACATAAACGTTTATCTACCGCACAATAAACTGCAGTAGTTTTTACCCAAAATAGATAGAGCAAAATAGTAATCCTCATTGATAACAACAATTAAGTACAAGAAATAATGCAAGGCAAGAGAAATTTTCATTCATAAAGTGATTACAGATAGTCATCATTTTATACATGAAGATTGCCCCAAGTAAATAGATGTTTACTAAGAAAACAAAACATGATTACAAAAAGATACATTGAAAATACCTAACAGAACTAAAGTGATCCCCAAATCAATCCTCGGGATCAGACTCAAGCGGCACAACCTCCACTTGCTCGTATGGAATCGACATGTCCAATGTCACTCCAGCGGCAGTAAGGGCTTTAAGCCAGCCATGTCTGAATCCCCGATTCTCGAATTTGGGGACCTATTCTACATAGTTTTCAAGAGCGGCGCTCTTTCCAACCTTAAATGATACGGAAGCCTCGGAGTTGGCTTTTTCCTTCACCGCCTTCGACTTTGCCAATTCGGCCTCCAGCTTGGCAAACGCCTCGTTGGCTAACTTGAGTGATTCCTCACTCGCGTTTGCCCTCTCCTCGGCTTTCGATCTGAGCTGGTCAGCAGTCCGCGCCCTTTCCTTCTCAGCTTCGGCCCGCGCACTTTCCATTGTGGCTCTCATCGCCTCAAATTCAACCCTGCTCCTCTAACCCTCTACTTCCGACTACAAACGGCTAATCCTTTCAATGGCATCATGCTGGTGGCGGCCTAATTCGACGATCCTTCCAACCGTCTGCAAAACAAGTTGGGATCGTCATATACCAAGAAATACCATTTGCAAACAAAACCAAAACAAGAAGTTTGGATAAAGTCACATACCAGCAAGGCCGACTGGGCAGCTAACGCTATTGCTACCAAATTCGGCTCCGCCCGAAAGGTTGCCTTGTCAGCCGGCAACGAGACCGAGGTAGCCAAGGTTAACACCACAGCGGGATCCTTCAAGGCCGACGCTTCAGAGGAGATCGGCATGTTTTTTTATCTTTGGTTAAACAACGAAAGGAACAACCACATCCGACTCCACTAAGCATGGCCGTTTATCAACAGGGTTCTCCTTAGAGTCGGCCTCGTCCTCGGTGGCACGTTTCTCTCCCCGATCTTTTGAAATCGGCCGTTCTTCTGGATTCGGCCGATCGGCTGCCTTTTCCGTGTCGGCCATGGTAACATGAGCCGTTTCTTCTACAATAATGGGTTTAGAAGATTCAGTCGAGGCAAGTCCAGAACGGGTGGCCTCGACTTTCTGTCGGGGGGCCATGCGTTCGGCATTTCTCTTTCGCGCCATCTGCGTGAGACTTTCCCCAGCCATACCCTCAGAATAAGCGCCGGGAAGGTCTCCCAAATTTGTAAAAATATCTTCGAAGGTGTCCCCTCGGCCTGATGTGGACGGAGGGACAGACGAGTTTAGTCCGGCTTCCTCAAAGGCCGAGTTAATTGCTTCGTCAACCTCTGCTGTCAATTGGTCCGGGTCCTCGGCGATCGGTTCAGGCTCTTGTTCTTCTACGTGTTCAGAATCGGATGTTTCTAAACCAATCTGTCTCAAGTTTTTGAAGCTGGGGAAGATGAGGGCTGTAAGATGGTTGTCGCCTCGCGGGATCGGAATGTTGTCTACCGCCGAGAATGTCATATAAGTCGGCTCGTACCGTAAAAGAATGTGGGCCGCCCTCCCTTGTTTTTGAAGGTTTGGACGGCTGACGAACTGTAGCGCGGTTTTGATTTCTGCAAGCACAACGTCGTCGTCTGAAACTAACACTCTCTTCAAGTCATTGCCTGCATAAACAAAACGATTAGATGTATATAGTGTCGACTACAAATATGGAAATAACATAAACAAAAGTGATCTAATTGGCCACATGGTTCGCCTTTTCGCCTTGGCACAAGGTCTAGGCGATCTTCACCTTCGCCAAATTGCCAATTACCGCAGACAACGACCATCATGTCATCGACGCGCTTGCCAGAGCTGGCAAGCATGGTCTCTAAGTGATGATCAGTATCCTTGGCTCTAAGAAAGTAGCGTCCTAGCCGGCCAGTCGATTTGGCTAGGACATAACAGTGCCAAATGGCAGGTATACCTAAATTAATCCTAAGATACCGACTTAGCTCTACAATTCCCATTATGATACGAAAGAAATTCACGTTGGGCTAGGAAGGGATTAGACCCCAGTATCGAAGAACGACGCTCAAAAATGGGTGAAGGGGAAAGCGGACTCCGCCCTCAATAATTGATAGGAGAGGAAAGACGATTGTACTCTCATCATCTGTCTCCATATCAGTGGTGCTATCTACCAAAAGTGACAGATGGACTTCATCGGGGATGGAAAAATGGCGTCAAAAGCCGGAGATTCGATCCGCTGAAAGGAGCTCCTTCAGATGTTTTGCCATTTTGGCCAGCCCAAGGATTATGGAAAACTAAAAGCAAAGAAGGAAGCGGGATCAAAAATGAAGGAGAACAAAACTTACAGGAGATGGAGGGAAAAACGAGAAACAAGGAGTTGCAGAAGCCGCGAAATGAAGGAGTTACACTAGAAGGCGAGCCAGATATCTTTGAGTATTCAGAACATACATTAGAAGAGACAATTTCAAATCACATTAAATGGAGGCAGTGTACAAAGGGGCGGGAAATCGTTATAATGACCAAAAAACGTGTACGCGTTCTAACACGTATTGGGAAGAGGATTAACCGCCGAACTTTTAACTTCCCAGGCTAGAAGCCAAACACGCCGACTAATTAATGCTAGTGGGGTGTTTGGAGGGCAATTGTGGGAGCCGAATTTCCTTGGATCAATAGAGACGAATGGACCAGTTCGGTCCAGAACATAATCTCTATTCGGTATTGACCCTAGTCAATTGAGGAGCCGAATAAAATAGTCGGCATTCCAACCAGCAGAACAAAGGCCGAGTAAAATTACATGTAAAGGATCAGGGATAGGCCAGGCCCTAAGGCCCAAAGAGAATACTATAAATATAGGATCTTCAATCAGAGAAAGGTATGTGAGAACCATTACACTTAACTTAAAATACAAGTAATTCAGAGAGCAAAGACTGACTTGCCCGTCGGAGTGCTAATTCCGGCACCCCCGACCGGAGTGTTTATTCTTTTTCAAGTGACTAGCTGCAGATCACGAGCGTCCCCCAAGATTGAAAGAGTATTTCCAAACCACTTCCCCACAGCATTTAATGTTCCCGATTGGCCGATGTATTGACCTCAATATGCGGCTTAGAATTTGCAAACTTGGACTCTAAAAATGGATTCTACATGGTAAAAAACTTAAGGGTAGTCGCCCCCGAAGTCACCAGACCACCCGATTAACCCGAACACTTTAAGATGTAACGACGCACCTTGCACCGAGAAGCGCACAATAACTTCTTATGTCATCTTCTCCATGCAACATAACGTGAAAAGCATATATATATATTTTTTTAGCTTCAAACTCCTAACTTTGAGCCTTTGTATCTCCCTTGTTTTAAGTCCGATTTGCCTCATTTTTGCGGTGTTGAATTCAGCTCATAGCCTAGTGTTCATTTCATTAGTCGTACGCCTCATTCTGCCACTGCTCGGATGCCGGCGGACCTCCTAATGTTGACCAATAAGATGGTTTTACTTCTTTTTGTTGTTGTTGTTTTTGTTCAGCTCTTGTCCTCGGCAAAAAATGTAGTCGGTGGAAGAATGTACTCGGAGGGGAAATGTACTCGGCAAAATAGCTTGGTGGTTCACTTTGTTGGCTAAGCACTCAGCGGTGAATAATCGGGGCCGTTTTCGTTGCCAAAGAATGGAGTTCGGCGTCAAAGATCGGCCAAATAACTCTGTAGTTTTGCCGAGAAATTTGTTATAAGTTACGGCACTACCGAAATGCATATGCATGGGCTCCAATGTCGGATACAAATGTAAAGTTGCTGAATCAGCCATGTTGGTTTGCCGTACAACCTTGGTGGATTGTGAAGCAGCATCGGCGTCCATCGTATATATAATGTGACTGCCAAGAAGTTGGTCAGCAATACTTAGGTCTGTGATTGTGCCGATCTTTTGATCGACAATTTTTCTTAGCGTCGCAGTGTGCTGAAACACTTGGTCGGCATCTCTTTGGATTTGGTTTTGCTAAGAACTTTACTGGCAATGGTTGGCAACTCATCTTGGCTCTTTCTTGCTGGAGCATTTGGTTGGCGTGTTCTTGTAGTGTTGTCTTTGCCGAGAGTTTGGGTGGTAATGCTTGTTAACTTTTGGCTTTGCCGAGTGCACTTGTTAGATGAGAGAAATGCTTGAATGCTAAGAGGTATTTTAAATTATACTAAAGTAATAATTGCCCAAGTTCTACGAATAATTTCTGTTGATGTTGCGGAAAACATATTCAATTAATAATTGTGATAAACAAGAAGTTAAAATTAGATAAAACAACGTAACTCTTGAAGTCGTCATTTATTGTGGTGCCAAATAATAATGTTTAATCTAATCAAGATATACCAAGACACAGAAGTGAAGACCCAGCAGGTGATTAATAAAGTTCCGTACGCATGCAAGTATATATATATATGAAGTTGAGAGATAAATAAATAAACAATGACCAGGGGTTGAATTTGGATATCTTCGGTTTTGTCGAGATTTTGGTTGGCATCAACATGACCCATTCATGACAATTAAAGTTGCCTCTGTTTGAATTTATATGCAGATATATATATACATATATATAGCCTGTCGGCTACCACAATTAATTAAATAATAATAACTTTTTTTTATCATAATTCATGGTCCATCCTATGGCAATGTCTCTTGCTGGGAATAATTCTAAAGAGAGAAAACCTAAAGACCCAGACGTGGATTCCATAAAAATTGTTAGTATAGATATACGTATATCTCAAGAATTAATTATAAAATAAACTCCAGTGAGGCAAAAACTAAATAAACAATCTTGGGAGTGGGTTTGGCCGAGCAACCCTTTTAATAATGCCGAAAAGAAGCTCCAGTGAAGATTCAAAAGTAAATCCATGAGCACTGGTTTCATTGTAACACTTTTTATCAAGATTTACCATGAAAAAAGAAAAGAGTTTCTATGGAGTTTGTCAGTACACACAGATATATGTATACAATTCAAGAATCGATTTTACAATAATTTTATAATAAATTTCGTCAGAGAGAAAATTCAAAGCTTAGTTGTGGCTCGTGATAACCATCAAAGTGTTGTTGATGTTGAATGTTTACTTACAGTAACATGTTCGCTGTGTTCTTCGTTGATCTCGTTCAGTCGTTTCCCACAGACGGCGCCAATTGTGAGACCATGAAATATCCTCTCACATGGATTGTAGAGATCCAACGAAGAGATGAACTTGGTCCTGGTATACCTGCAAAGATAAGCATGATCGGCGCCACCCAACCGGGGTTGCCAACTGGAGACACTCCGATGGTGAAGTCAGTCACCTGTTAAGCAGAATGAAAGTCTAGAAAGTGTAGAGTGCTTCGTGTGTAGTGTAGGGAAAAAGAACATTCCATTCTTCTGGGATGCCTCCCTCCCTTTATATAGATTGGGGGGGTGTGATATTTGTTTGGGTTGAACCCATTGTAGGCCTTGTTTGGGTTAACCCCAATAAACTGATATATATATATATATATTTTCTGGCTCCCACATAACTAATTAAATAATTACAAAACAATTGCAACTAATAAGTTAACTAAGTAACTAAACTAAGCTAATTAGTTGTTCTACCTCGAGAAATGAAAAATGTGCATGCGCATGCTCGGTTTCCACCTAAAAAGACCTTCGCTTTGCTCTCAAAAGCCTCTATTTGCATAATTGAACACCTCCTGAACAATTTTGCTGCACCTTACCAATACTCTGCTGAGATTTGCATCGGTGGCCATCGGGCCACTGGTAAAGCTTGCTGGCCACCTGCCGGCCACTGATGCACTGGTTCACCTTGCTGCAACAGAGGACAAACAGAACAAAAAGAGGGTATTCTCATGGATTATTTGCACAACTCACCCCTTATTTTCATGAACAAATCCAAGGAAAGGCAAACTTAAGCCACAAACCACCAACTCAAGCAATTCCATTGCATAATGGCTTGTGATTCAAGATGTGCAAGTACAATAAATGCAAAGTGAGACACAAACCTCCTCCCTTTTATGAAAGATCAAGGGAAGAAGTTGACTTTAGAGACTTGGATCATTTCATACTAGCAAGTATGAAATGGTCTAAGTACCATGTGTTCAATTAACGTCCAATTGAACACACCAAGTTATTATCTTGCTCATTTTTTAATCCCAAATTTTAGTTACTCATTTTAGATTACCAACCATCCTTTAATCAAATTAAGTCCAAAGGGTGAATTAAAGTCCTCTAATGGAAAGACAACTCAAAACACAAGTTGCTTTAGGTATGAAAGAAGTATCATACTATTGGTAATGAACCCCCTAAGGGATTAAACCATTAAGTATGAAACCTCAATTCTACACTTAGGCAAACAAATGACTTGAAACTACTTTCAAAGCAAAATTAAAAGCAAAGAAAGGAAGGAGGTTACAGAGATGATTAGTGCTGAAATTAAGTATGACAAGCACTAAAAACATTGAATCAACTCAAACAAGTGGTGTCTAAAGGCCTAAAACACCAAGCTTATGAGGATTATTACACTACAACTATGCAATATAAGACTCAAATGCAATAACCAACCCAAAACAAAGTTAAAATAGTCCAAAATAGAGCCTAAAGCATGCTAGAATAAAGCTACAACAAGTTAGAAAAATCAGCTAAGGCATGGCACCAACTAGGCTAACAAACAAGACACAAAGAGGGAAGGCTAACCCCTCCAAATTCAAACTTCAAAACATAATTTTCACCACAAAAAAAGCTCTGAAAATTAGTGTTTAAAGGCCCAAAAAAAGATGGTTTGAAAATGGGAAATAAAGGTGAAATGGCCTTAACACCAAGGAATGAAGAGGGATGAACCACTCCCTCACCTTAAATGGCCAAAAACACCAATTTCAGCCCATAAAAATGGAGTTTTTTTACATCTCAAAAATAGCCCAAAATTTTTTTTAAAAAAAAAAAAATAGTAACACAAGTATGTAAAGCAAGCTAAGAAAGCTAGTATTATACCTCTTGAAGAAAAGAATGATTACAAGCAATAATTCCAAGGAAACACACCTTCTAGACGTCAAACCAAGCTTAAGAACACCTCAGCTCAAAGATGAGAGGATTTGGTTAAGGGTGTATAGGCAAGAGTGTAGGAATTGTAGGCAAAAGTGTAGAGAATTTGTAGAGAGAGAGAGAGAGAGAGAGAGAGAGAGAGAGAAAATTTTGAGCCTAAAATTTTCTAACCTCTACACAAGAGAGAGGGGGTCCCTATATATAGAAAATATGAAATCTATACAAGGAGATCCAACCCTCCATGTGTAGACAGATGCAAGCATCTATGCAAACAGCTGGCATAAAAATAATGCAAAAAACACTGGTGGTCGATCGGTCATCAGTGGTGGCCGGCAAGGCATCATTGGTGGCCAGCAAGGCACATCAATGGCCGGCAGACCAAAAATGATGGCCGACAGCCTCTGAGGGTGGCTGGTAGGCCACCAGAGGTTACAAGCTGGAAAGATAAAGGCCTAGTCCAAAAATGAGACAAAAAGGATATATGGTTTGAAAGGCTCAAAGTTGTGGCGTTCCGTTGAGGACTTCAAGCATTTGGTGAGCAAACAGGCTCATCATCGGATGTACCTGCAAGGACATCAAAGTCTTAAAGGGCCGTAAAAAATGGGGGGTCTATAGAGTGCAATAATGACTGCTAGAGCATAGGAAACACCACTTGAGCTCAGAATACACTCTCCTAGTAATTTTGTAGACCTGCAAAAGTACTAAAGATTCACAAAGCTTAAAATTTTGAGCAACAAAAGTTTGAAAACCAAGCAACCAACTTGTTTCAAACGGAATCACTATAACCCAATAGCCAAACTCAATGAGGAAAAAGTGGAAGAAGACCAGAACAATAATACATAATCAAGAAACCCGATTCCATAATACAAAATGGTGTCTAAACCAGAAACACTATAGACCCTTCTGTGGTGGTTGATATAGACAAGTTTGATTAGCCTAACAGTTTTTGCTTACCTTATCCTGAAGTTGAATGTGATCGTCGGCTGAATATGCTACTTTCAATCGTGCAATCAGTTAATTATCCGATAGAGTTCTCGAAGAATTGGAAAGGTAATGATCCTTGCATCCCATGGTTGGGGCTCACTTGTACTAGTGGAGACATTTTTGTTGTCAATTTTCAAAATATGGGTCTTACGGGTACAATTCTCCAAATTCTCATCCATTACTTCGTTGCAGAAACTAATTCTCGCTAATAATAATCTTACTGGTACTATTCCGAATGAGCTTACAACTTTACCTAATCTTAGAGAATTAGATGTCTCTAACAATCAGCTTTATGGAGAAATTCCATTATTTAAGAATAATGTGTTTATAAAAAATGATGACAATCTTCATATTTGGAAGAATAGTGTTGCCCCATCACCAAGGACACCTGAAACAACTCCAAATAATTTTGAAAGCAATGGTAGTAATTATTCGATTGGAGTGATTACGAGCATCATAATTGGTGGTGTTTGTGTAGCTTTGGTAGTTGGAATTGATATATTCTATCTATACAGAGGTAGAATAAAGTATTCTAGTAAACGTCATGTCATTGAAGTTGAAAGCATGGTAATCCCTATTCATGTTTTCAAGAATGCGACCAACAATTTTAGCCAAGAGAATGTATTGGGAAGAGATGGATTTGGAACTGTCTACAAAGGAGAGTTGCATGATTGCACTAAGATTGCAGTTATGAGAATGGAGTCCGGAATAGTGAGTGCAAGTGGCTGGGATCAATTCTAGTCTGAGATTGTTGTTCTTAATGAGATTCAACATGGGCATTTGGTTTCAATTCTAGGATATTGTTTGGATGGAAACGAAAGACTACTTGTTTATGAATACATGCCTTAAGGGACTCTTAGTAGGCATTTGTTTCAATGGAAAGAGGAAGGGTTGAATCCCCTTGAATGGTTGAAAAGGTTGACCATTGCTTTGGATGTGGCCAGAGGAGTTGAGTATCTACATAGTGTAGCCTATCAAAGTTTTATTCATAGGGATATCAAACCATCCAACATTCTTCTGACAGATGATATGCGTGCTAAAGTTGCCGATTTTGGACTTGTTCGCCTAGCTCCAAATGGGAAGTCTTCATTTCTAACTAAACTAGTAGGAACTTTTGGGTATCTCGCACCAAAATATGTTGGTTCTCTTTTATAAACTGAAAATTGTACATATTGAATTTTTATGCAGAAACCCGTCCATAATGATTTGACACTTGTATTTTTAAAATTTTATGCACAATTGATAAATCTTTCCTTTAAAAGTGAGAGAACCACAATGTTGAACGTTATTTATTATAGAAATTTTATATTGAAATTTAGTTTGTATAGTATTATTATCACAACTATTTTTACTTTTTCTCAATAAACTTTTGGAAGCAAAAGGTTTGTTGTTCTTGAAACACCCATTAAAGTGGGGGTTTTGACTTGAGTTGTGAAAAGAGAAAACAACGAAAACAGACATCCAAAAGAATTCATTGAAACATGACAATAATAAGAAAATAATAAATAAATAAATATTAGAGTAATGCAATACAAACAGAAAAACTATACTAATATTTGTACGAAGTCATGTGGCCAAACTAGGAGCCTTTCGCTTGAAAGAAAACAACCATCAAAGTGGTTCTTAATTTAAAATTTTCCATTGACTAATCACTTTAGATAGATTTCATATATATATATATTTACGATAGAATATCTTTTTCAAAAAATGAGCTAGCAAAGTGTGACTCTATAGTCATGCAAATCGATTTGATGCCTTTACTTTTTCATTCTTCAAAACTAATTATCCAAGCAAAAATGCCTTATCAATTTTCAAAATAGTAGGATTGAATTTATATTGTTGTGTATAATTAAATAGTCCTGTATTTGTCTAACTATTACATTTGATGTTAATGTTTGAAAGCAACTTTCCAAATTTGAGATTTAATGACAAAATAGATAATGGGTTAAACTCAAAAAGATGAATTCATGTCACAAAGTTGAGATATAGAAGGATATTCCATCTAATTATATAGTCTTCTATATTTACATGTTATTTATAATTTTTACTTTTGAGAGTATTCATCATCTATTGGGGTGCTCACTATAGAATTTACCTAAAATAAATGCCATTCAATCTACTAATTACTATTATTGTGTGTCTTACATTAACTCTAATGTTGGAATCCTGGATTTTTTTTATATTTTTTTAAAGAAAGTTGAACCATATTTGAAGTTGTTTACAAGTAATTATCAAACCCATGTTCCTTTTTAAAGTCGTATGTTGAAAGTTTGGCTTCAAATTAAAAATTGTGTTTTCAACACAAAACTTCATTAAGTCGTGCATTAAACACACAATTTTTAATTAATTGATGGTTAAGTTTATAAAATTTGTGTTTTCAAAACACAACTTAAAATCTAAAGTCCTGTTTTAACAACACAACTATGGGATTTGGAAAAATATAAGCTCAAAAGTATTTGCATTTGGTAATTTTTTTATACTCAAAAATGTGTTTGATAAATAACTTAAAATCTTGTGTATTGGACAGTGACGAGACAAGTAACAGTTAAAATTGATGTGTTCAACTTCGAAGTGATTCTACTACAACTGATTACTAGAAAGAAAAGCGGTATTTCAACTTGAGCCCCAACACCATGAGTGCATTGATCTTGTCACATGGTTCCGTAGAATACGTATCTACAAAGACTCATTTCAAAAAGCCATTGACCCGACAACTGATCTTGATGAAGAAACACTTGCTAGTATCAACACTGTTGTTGAGTTGGCTACATGGCCCATGTAGTCAATGTAGTTTCATCTCTTGTTGAGCTTTGGAAACCATTAGACCCTCATTATGATGAGGGATTTGGATCCTTTGGAGAGATCAAGCAAATACATCATAGCCACACATTTCAAAATGAGTGGCCTCAATTTTTCAACGACACTAAAAATTCTAGTTGTAATTTCGGGGGATCACCACATGCTCAAGGTCTAAAAGTACCACCATCAGTGACATGGTGATCATGGGCACCAAAATTTTACAAATGAACATATGAAAAGTACCTGACACTTCATTTGTTTCACCGAAAAAAATTTCAACTGAAAACTTTTTTCGAAAAATGTTTCCTCATGAATTTTTTTTTTTCTATGTCTAGTTGAAATCTTGAAACTTATGTGCTAACGATTGTATTATTAGCAGTAGTGGTTGGGTGGTGGCAGCGACGGTGGTGATTATGGTAGTAGAGGTGTAGGTAGGTGGTGGTGGTGAGGTAGCAATGGTCATGGCAATGGTGGTAGTGGAGGGGTGTTGGTGGTGGTTGTTGGGATTTATCGCACATTCCTGAATGCAAATGGAATCACACCACACATACACTGAAGATAAAAATTAGCCACACAAGGATTTACGTGGTTCGGCCTACATTGCCTTCATCCATGTGTAGGCACCCCATTTTAACTGATCCTAAGACTTTAGGTGCTTGCAAACCTCCCGATGATGAAATGGTAAATTACTTCATCTTTAGAATGTTTAAAGGATGTTTGGAGTTGCTGTGTAAACTTGTTTTAGCCAAAAACTAATTTTTTACAAAAATGACCATTTTACCCCTGAACACTTTTTTAGCCGAAAACCAACTTTTTAACCCCAAAAAAGAGAGAAATGCCCGGTTGTGCTTTTATCAATCGTATTTTTCAAAATTAATGGCCGGTTTTATCAAAAACATTTATCAAAATGCAATTCAAACTTACTTGTGCTACAAGCAAGCTAAGTGCATGGGACCCCGCACTTGTGCATATATGCATGACATGTGTACCAAGACAAAGCGTGTGTTCACGTCAGATGTGAGTGTGCACATCATTTTTGTGTACGCACAATCATTCTGCATGCGCACGAAGTTTGTGCATGTGCACATCGTAGTGTCGTAGAGCCAAGTATGGAAACTCAATCTTGGTGCATTTGTAGCAGGAAACAGTGGAGGGGGAAGTGATGAAACCCTAGAAGGGTTCCAAAACCTCCCCCTAGCTCTATAAATGGAGCCTCTCCCCCTCTCTTTAAAGGAGTTAAGAATTCTGAGCCTTTTTGAAAGAAAAACCACCTCTCTCTCTCTCTCTCTCTCTCTCTCTCTCTCTAGCCTTAGCCACAAGATTTCTCACCCCTACAGCAACTAAAAACCTTTGGAAACATTCTAAGGACTTAGTACTTGGACCTAAACTCATAAACCTAAGCTTAAGAAAGGCTTGCAAGTAACGAACTCGAAGCTTTCTTGCATTTTTCTTCACGTGTTCTTCGGTTCTTGCAAACCAAAAGGGAAACTCCTCTTATTCTTTGTATTTCAGTAGTTCCTTGCTTGTTTTCAATAATCAATCCATGCTAAGTTGTTAATCCATCATAGCATCATGTAGCTAGTTCATTTTGTCCACTTTTTCACTTTACCTCGGATGTTTCATCTATTTCATTAGAACATGTTCTTAGGTTTATTTTAATCATATAATCGTCATGCATGGCCTGGTTTAATTCATCATATAGTTTTGCTTTTATTTATTAGATGTATTTGTGTGCATATTCATCATGTAGTAGTCTCACATTGGGCCTAGGACATTCCTGCATGTTTAGTTGCATATTTTAGGTCATATTTATTTTTTGTCTTGCAAGTAAGACATGTAGTGGGCATCCGAGTAAGTCCTTTGTACCTCCATAGCATATGCTTGTGTCTTTGCATTGTCCTTTTCAATAATCCAAGTCTATGTGCTCTTTACATGCAAAATTATTTGTTTTGAATGTTTTGCTAAGTATCATTTATTTTAGATTGGGTTTATGGCCATAGATTGACAAAATCCACTTTTTATTTTAAAAATCAATGCTCTTTTGAAAATATGGCTTTATTCCTTTAATCTAAAATGAATGGTATTCATTTTTCTTCAAATCATATAGTTTCAATTAGTTAAGGACTTTTAGGTCTAAAATGAATTTATGTGAACAATTAACCATTAAAATCATAAAATAAAGAGTGAGTAGAGGGCAATCTTCGGATTGGGAAAAAAGGGGTGCTTCCACACAAATGGCCTTCCCCTTTTGTACCTAAGCTCCCGAACCTAAAATTTTCTTGATTATGACGGACTAGGACTTAATTTAATTTTCTTCTTTAAATGTTTCTAAATTCTCCTTTAAAAATTAAGTGGAGACTCTTTGTTGGTCAAAACAAGTCGGTGTGGGAAGCAATGCCTTAGACTTTAAAAAAGAGCGGCGCCCAAACCATGGAAGAGAGATTTCACTATATAAATAAGATAGGGAATAAATGTGAGATGACCAAAATAATTAGAGCTCTCACACTACTATCTGAACCCCATGCTCAAAGTTAGTTGAGCCCTTACTCACCCCAATACCACATGGTATTTTTTTTCTCTCACCCTTAGATCTCTATTTTTCCTCGTTGTCTCACCAAAACATATATCCCCAATAGCTACTTATAATAGTCTACCCAAAAAGAACCCTAGTTCTCATAAAATTAATTAAGTAACCAAATCTTACATATATTAGGTTTCCTAGCAGATTCTGAACTTTACTATCCTAACTTAAATACATGTATAAACTAACCTAATAACTTTATGAGACCCACATATATCACACGGGCGAGCTAATTTTAAGAATGTTGGTGGTAGTGGTGGTGGGATGGTGGAGGTTGTGGTGGTAGTGGTAGTATTAAGATTTTAGTTTGGAAAATGCATTCCACCTTTCAAAACTAATATATATATATATATTTCTCCCAAATAAACTTGTATTTTTTTGTGACCAAAGGTATTGACCCTTTTTTTTTTAGAAAAATTATTGACAAGTCCATTTCTAGGAAGTAGTATGGCATTAGGTCCAAGAATTGTTTTATATGAGGATAATTTTTTTTCATTTTTACTCACTGTTATTGGACCACTACCAAAAAAGTTGCTAGAAAAATCACTAGAGGTGGTCAGCAGTGACTGATAGTGGTGGTGATATGGATAGATAAGTAGATTATGTGGAGAAATAGGTGATACTATACAGATTGGTAGACATATAGATGACGTGAATAAATAGGTGAAATAGTAAGCAGATAAACATATAGGTATGAGTAATATGATATTTCAAATTATTATTGCCCCCAAAAGATTAGACCTTAAGGCCTTACCCCAAAAGTTTTAAAATTAGATTTACTAGTGAAACCCCGTGCTATACATGGATGTGAAAAAAATTTAAAAATATTTTTATATAAAATACTATAAATAGTTGGATTTTTGTATGTAAATTATGAAAACAAAAAGTATATATATTGAAACCTACAATTTATGTTTCACAATTTTATCACAATTTATGTATCAATTTTTAATTTGTCACAACTTCAATCATGTAACTTTCAACCCTCTTACAAAAGTTGTAAACTTGGGCGAATTCAACCCAAACAACTCGGGTCAAGCCTGGAATTTTTTAAAGATTGAGCAACATAATTTTTTATTTGGTGAGAACCTATGTAAAATTCAGAAATTCTAATAAATTTGAGTAGGTTTGGAAAAAATACCAAATAACCTGAGCAATTGAAACAAAATTATATATATAAATATATAAAAATATTTACTAATTTATTTTTTTAATAATAAATAAGATTAATTAAAAATTTAATATTAATGAACAAAAATGAAACCAATATGCTTAAGTTTTTTCGATAGAATTTTTTTATTATGTTTAAAAAAAACACCTTTTAGAAAGGGATCATCGAATAAATTGATATTAAAAAAAATTATATTTTATAATAGCATAAAATAATTTAAATAGAATTTTTTAGAAATTATTTTTAACTTAAAATTTACAATAATAAATTTAAATATAATAAAATTAAATTTCTTGCAAAATAAAAGTATCTGGATAAAAATAAAAATAAAAAGTAAGAAGAAAATTTAGAATGGTATTCTCATTTGATATGAAAATAATTCTAGATGACCAATAAATTATCTATAACCTCATTTTTTTTTTTAATAAAAAAGATATTTCACGAACCATCATTTGTAATAGAAAAATAACATTTATTTCTATTTGTTCTAGCAAAAGTCACTTAAAACATTTTCATTTTTATTTATATATTTTAGTTTGTTTAATTGACAATTGAGATTAAAAAATAAATAAAAATTAACAGGATTCACCATATTTTGCAAGTGCTAAAGAAATCTAGATAAACAATAAAGAAAATATTTGATACCTTCAAAAATATCCAAAATTGTATAAACAATAATGTGGTATCGTATGTGTCAACTCTTAATTTGTTATATACTCAATGATATATGGCCATATCATTGTGGGTAAAAGTGTGAGTCTGTAGCATTGCTAGAACAATAAATTATCACGTGTAAGTCTCATTTTTTTTTTATATATATTTTTATTATATAAAATAAATAACTTTCACCAACCATCACTTTTAATAGAAAAATAATGTTTATTTCTTTTTTATTTTAGCAAAAGTCTCTTCTTAACTATTTAAGTTAAATATATATATATATATTATTTTAATTTATTTAATTGACAATTGAGATTATAAAAAATTTTAAAAAAAATAGAATCCACCATATTTGGCAAGTTTTAAAAAAGCCATTCATTTTCTTAATATTTTTATCTTTTGTTAAAAAAATTTATTGTTCAAGTCCTTGTAGTTTAGAATGATATAAAAAGAAGAGCAATGATTGAGACTCTCACCCCAACAAGACCCCTCATAAGATCTCCACAAATTTGTATCACTCATAATGTGGACCCCACACATATATGGAGGGCCAAGATCATTTTGGGAGTGTGGGGGTCATCCCCAAAGGGGATCCCAAACATTTTCCTAAAAAGAATTATAAAATTAAAATAAAAAATGACAAAAAATAAAAATATAGCTTTTAATAGTGATTAATAATTAGAACACGTATATTTAATAACATATTAGGTTTAGACAATAATATTATGACACGTTGTTATGACACATGTAAATATTGATGTTATTCTAATCGTAGTAACATAATTTAAAGAATAATTTAAATTTTAAATTTTATTTTATAATTTAATAAAGGATGCATAAATTAAAGAATGAATATTAATCTTATTCTAATTATGGTAACATAATTTAAGGAAGAATCTAATTTTTAAATTTCATTTTAAGAATTCCAAATTAATTTATAGACCAATCATATTATAACACATATTAACAAAAATTAAAAAAATGAGAAAAAAAAATTGTAACTCTCAACCTTAATAAGATGATAACGTTTTATAATTATAATAGTATATAAATGACCCGAATATCCATCGTTAGATTTGTAATAAAAAAAACATTTATCACTTATGTTAATATATTATATATATAGCTGTTAATATTCTTTATATAGATTTTTATTACATCGATTTGTATCTTTTCCTTTCATAGAATCAGGGCCGGCCCTGCCCTAAGGCAGGTAAGGCTTGTGCCTTAGGCCCCATATTTTGGCCCAAAAAAAGGGTCCCTAAATTTAAAAAATTGTTATAGGCCCAACTTTTTTTTTTTTTTTTTTTTTGGATTTTAAGATCAATTTAAAGGGCCCCAAATGTTTTATTGGGCCATGTATAATTTAGTCCATATTTATTTATAAATGTGTTTAGCCCATATTTATTAAAATGAAAATATATAAATAAATAAATAAAAACAATAGGGCCCCCAAATTCGGTAAACCATATAAACATATATAACATAGGGCTCCTAAATTTGGCCCAAAAATAGGGCGCCTAAATTTGGTAAAATATTATAGGCTCAATGTTTTTTTTTTTTTTTTTTTTGGTTTTAGGATCAATTTAAAGGGCCCCAAAATATTTTTTTGGGTCCATGTATGATTTACTCCATATTTATTTATAAGTGTAGTTTGGTCCATATTTTTTTAAAATGAAAATATATATTAAAAAAAAAAGTGTTTAGGCTCAAGAAAAATAATACATACTCATACAATATATGGGCCCTATTTTTTTTATATTTTATTTTTACCTTCTTTATCTATTAGATTTTAGTGGAATAAATAATTTTGCTCAAATTTTTTTACCTAGATCTTTATCAATTTTAATTGAATAATTTTTTCCTAATTTTTTTGTTCTAATTTTGTTTTATTAAATTGTTTTGTTTATAATTTTAATGATTATATGTGTAAGTAAATTTTGTTATAGTTACAAATAAATAAAAACAGTTATAATTTATCATTTTATTCATGAATTTTTTTTTCAATATAAAAGGGCCTCAATTTTCAAAGTTTGTCTTAGCCCCGACGAACTCAGGGCCGGCGCTGCATAGAATATAGGCTCATCCTCTTTAGGTATTGATTGACCTTTCCTCCTTTGGAGGTTCCTTGTACAGTACTCACATCCGTGCTATATATACTCTTGTTCTTTGTATTGGTAAGTCAATATACAATTCTAACTCAGACTCTCTGTCTTTCACTTATTCTGCTTTCGTGGTATTAGAGCCATGTCCATCCGCTACTTAACTTCAATCTATTGGAACAAACACTAGTAGCTTCGTCTTAACACTTGGAGTCCAATGGAGCCGAATCCGGATCATCAGTGGCCCTTTCCTGCCGTGCATTCCTGTAGCCTTTCAAAACGACATCGTTTTGGAGTTTTTTTTTTTTTTTTTTTCTTCTTCTTCTTTTTCTTCTTTCTTATTTTGCTTTCCCCTTCTCATTTTTGAACCCTTGCCTCTGAAACAGAGAGGCAGATCTGGAGAAGGGTTGGTTAATCAACCTGAAGACCTCACTGGGTTGGTTAATCAACTTGGTGACCAAAATCAAACCCAGAAACCAGAGAGGAAGAAGAGAGAGAGGACGGAGGGGGCCCAAAATCAAACCCACCTTCATGAAATCAATCAGCAAAATGCCAAGCTTTAAATCAAACTTCACATTCAACCTCTCTCTCTTTCTCTGCTCCTTTTTTTTTATAGTTATTGTTGATGATGATGATGAAATTATTCTGTACTCTTGGGTTTGATTTTAGTTCGTCTCTCCCTCTCTTTCTCTGCTCTTTTTTTTTTAGTTATTGTTGTTGATGATGATGATGAAATTATTCTGGATTTGATGATGATGATGATGATGATGATGAAATTTGATTTTAGTTCTTGGGTTTGAAATCTTGGGTGGGTAAAATGTTTTGATGATGCTTGATGAAATTTTGGGTGGATACAGAATACACATAAACAACAAAATTTCATTTTGGGTGGATACAAAATACAGAATACAGAATGCTTGATGAAATAAAAATGTTTTGATGCTGCTTGATGAAATTTTGGGTGGATAACTCTCTCTCTCTCTCTCTCTCTCTCTCTCTCTCTCTCTCTCTCTCTCTCTCCTCATTTCAGATTGCAAATTGAATCGGAGAGAGGCATGGAGGAGGAAGAGGAGCAACAATCATCGACCCAAACCACCCCTCTCCTCAGCCTTCCACGGTGGCGCCACCACCTCACCACTCTCCCATGCGCCACCAACCTCCGCCTCAAAACCAGAACTCGGGGGCTCCATCGGCGACCTCACCACTCTCATCTTCACCTCCCTCTACAACATCTCCACTGGCCTCCTCTTCGGCACCCCCATGTCCGTCCAACCCATGAAATCATCGCTGTCATCGCCATCTCCGAATCCCCTCAACTCACTATCTCCCAAATCGCCGCCGCCAGAATCTCCACCGCCTCCGTCCTCCACTGCCTCCGCCTACAAGGAGGAGAGAGAGAGAGAGAGAGCAACATACCAGTGTTGGAAAGAAAGAGAAAGAAAGAGAGGAAAGAAAAAAGAAAAAAAAAAAAAAAACCCTCCAAAACGACGTCGTTTTGGAGGGCGACTGGAATGCGCTGCAGGGGAGTGTGATCGAGGATCCGGATTCAATGGAGCCCACCATGTTCGGAAACCCCTCTCCATGCACTAACACGCACCATCCAAAACTCTGTGCATGTGTCCCTTCGCTTATCCACATGCTGACAAGCATCAAATGCGCGTTTCCCTATTTAGCCCTCACTGACGTGTGTCGTCATTAGCTGCCTCAGCCGTGCCTCAGCGATTTTCGCTGCTCCACATAACTTGTCCTTAGCCGCGTGCTCCACTTTGGCTTCTGCCTCAGCCGTTTCTTTTATTTTATTTATTTATTTTGTTTCTTATTCTGTTTTCTTTTCCTTTCTTTCTCTCTTTGTTTTTTTTTTTTTTTTCTTTTTCTATTTATTTGCAGTTCTTTGTTTTTTTAATATGAAAGAAAAAAAATGAAACATTCTGACTTGGTTCACCCAATCACTATTGTCCTGGATGATTCTAATTATACCATTTGGGCGCAAGCCATGTCCAACCTCATCAAACTTGTCCAAGACACTACTGAATTTGCTGCCAAATATGAGGAACGTCTTGACGATTGGGACAACGAGAATCATCAAATCATCACCTAGTTCTGTAATACCTCTGCTGTCTCCATCAATCTTCAATTTGGCCGTTTTGGCATAGCTAAGGAAATTTGGACTTTCTTAAAAAACTTCTTAATCAATATCAACTTCTTAACCAACTTCATCACATGCACCAAGAGTCAGGCCAGTCTATCAATGCTTTTCTCTCCCAAATGTATGTTGTTTGGGATCAATTGTCCCTTCCACTCCATTATTTTTCACTGATCCTACTGTTCATTTACTTCCTAATGAGTTTGATGCAAGCTCTATCTCTAAGCTCGTTTATACAGTCCATCCTACTAAGTCTGGGTCACCTGATGATGCTACCTCTCCAACTGAAGATCATGCCACTATTCCTGCTCCTCCTAAGCCTCTTGTCTCTCCTGAGCTTCCTGAGTTCATCCCTAAGCCTACTCTGCGTCCTAGCAACGCATCATCTGATGCATGTCTTCAGCATTCTACCTAGGTAAAAGAATCTTATGTTCTTCTTCGTGATTATCATTGTTATTCTGTTATTATTTCTCATCATGAACCTCATTTTTATCATGAGGCCAGCTCTAACCCTCTTTGGTAGCAAGCAATGTTTGAAGAATTGCAAGCCTTGGATCAAACTGGCACATGGGATTTAGTTGATCTTCCTTCTAATAAAACTTTGTTTGGTTATAAGTAGGTTTACAAGATCAAGACTTGTTCTGATGGGTTTATTGAACGATATAAAGCTCACCTAGTTGCCAAGGGCTTTACCAAAGAGTATAGCATTGACTACGAAGAGACCTTTGCTCTAATAACACATCTCACTTCTATCCATAGTTTACTGGTTGTTGCTACAATTCAAAAATGGCAATTATTTCAGATAGATGTCAACAATGCCTTCTTGAATGGTGATCTTCGAGAAGAGGTTTATATGCAACCACTGCTGGTTATGCTCATTCTCCTAATCAAGTTTTTAAACTTCTTCGAGCACTCCATTGCCTCAAACAAGCTCCTCGGGCGTGGTTCTCTAAGCTCAATACTACTATTAGGAAATTTGGTTTCTCCTCCAGCTCTTATGATTCTGCTCTCTTTATTCGTAAATCTCAACATGGTCTTGTTCTCCTTCTTGTTTATGTGGATGACATGATTATCACTGGTGATGATATTTGAAAAATCTAAAATCCCTCCAGATATTGATTAATGATTATGTGTCAATTTAAAACAATGAATATCAATCACAATCAAACAATCAACAATAAATCGACACAATGATTTAACGTGAAAAAAAAAATCACAATTAGAGCACCTCCAATTGTGATAAAAAATCATGGGCCAAAGCCACAAAACAATCCGCTAAGAAAACAAAAAGAATTACACACGAGTACCCTCAATTACCTAGTGAATCCATGCCCTAATTGAACCAACCCCGATGTGCCTCTTCCACCACCGTCTTCACCACAGAATTGTTTTACCCAATATTGAATCCACAACGCTGATGTTGAATCCACAACGATGAGCCACTCCGGAATCCACCAAAGTTTCAGGCTCAAGTTCTCTAAAATTCACCGATGAACACTTCTCTCTTTATGTGAATAACAAATCGAAACTAACCCTTGATATTTGACACTATGTAGTTCGTTGATCTATCGATCACCTTCTATACATCAAGGAAACTCATTTAAAAGCACTCTGTAATATCGAATAATTTTTATTTACTCATCTCTGTGAATCTGGACAGGTTTTTCCCTAAAAATCACAAACAGTGCACTTTATACTAAACAGAGTTGCAAAGGCTGCTTGAGCGTACACTTTATCGCTCGAGTGGTGTGAGCAAAAGACGGTGCAAACATATAGGCCAATTGCTTGAGCACAACTTCTAATGCTCGAGCAGTGAAACATATTTCCCAGAAATGCAGTTTACAAGCAGAGTTACTAGATGATTTACTTCACTACTCAGTGAAGTGGCAAACAAGGAATACTTAAGATACAGAATGTTAGCACAAACTCCTTTACACAGGCACAATTCGGGTTAGATTCGTATCTAAACACTCAGAGCCACACTGCTCTTCTGACTGGCTAGAGTGTGTGAATGAGCCCCAATTTCCACGTTCTTTTGGAATAGACCCAACTGCACCTCCTTTTCCTCATAATCCTAACTGGATTGAAGAATTAAAACTCACCCTCTTCGAAGACTGGCATTTTGCCCCCATACCAAGCCCCAGCTCTGCCCATTACCTACCAACAGTATAAAGCCTAGACTCTGCTTATTGCCTTCTCCTACTTGACCTTCAAAGTGCTTCGAGATGACACTCCTCACAAGAACCTTCTCTATACTTGTGATATAGTCTCTAGAAGCCATATCTTTAATCCAGTGGCTCAGGAAGAACCCCACACCTTCTTGGACCAACTTCATCTCCTGCTTAACTAGCATAAAAATGCCCTGGCAGCCAGCGAATCATTGAAAGAGATCTCTGCCACTCATATTCAAACCTAGTACGAAGCAGAGAATCTCCTTGAAGACTACGAAGACTTCAAGAATAATGACTCAACATATGGAGAAGATGTTGACATAGATGGGATGGATGGGGTGGAGAAAGCACTAAAGTAGACGGAGTTTGAGATAAAGGCCTAACAACTTTTCTACCAAATAAGGGCACACCAGCTAGAACGGCCCTAATTAGATAGGATTGAGGAAAGGTTGGAGAGAGAACATACATTCATTGAATTTTGCTGAAATAAGTTCCATGACCTTGTAACCTTTTCAAATTCTTATTTTTATGAAATTGAGAATGTACTCAAGTAGGTTCTTCAATGTAATTATTTATTTATTTATTTAATAAAATATTGGTTTATTTCTTCCAATTACATGGTTTGTACTTGTTAATATGCATGTTTTTAATCAAACTTGTTAACATACTAGCAAATACTGGTTTCGAAGCAACCCATTCATTTTGAGGCCAAGTTAGGTATTTCGAAGCACACTTTCTCTCTTCTAGAGATAATAAAATGCTTATTCGAAGGAAACTTACTTGGTAGAAAGTCCAAAATGTACTCCCAAGACCCTCGAAATGTTAAATGGATCCTAACTCCATATGGGTCAAATAAAACTCAGATAGCTTGAAACTATTTGACCCATTTGATTAAATGGAAAACTTACACAATAAGGTATAAAGCCCTAATATTCACGCTCTTGCCTACTTACTTACTCATTTCTTACTCTCACTCCTACTCGTACTCACCCCTGCTCTTATGCTAACTCTTGCTCATCCTTGCCTTCACTTCTCACTTCTTTAATCCCTCCTTCAACTCTCATCGATGACAGCTTTTTCCTCTGTAAATTTGCCAGTCGCCGAATGCCTACATCCCTCAGTGGCTTTGAGGAGATGTATAAATGAAGAGATAGCCAAGTACAAAGAACCAGAGGGCCAGAATGTGATGAATGAGAGGTACTTCGTCCCTCGCAGTAGAGAAAAAGGGGAATATGTCCTTGGACCTATTTTTACTGAGGCTCCTATCCCACTTCCTCCCAGGTATCCTCGCTTGGAAGATCACTACCTTCTCTATGAAAGGAAGTTCAACTGGGGAGGTTAGAGGACCTTTCGACCTCATTATTGTTAGACCACATTGAAGACAGAATGAGAGGAATGGTATGATAAGGTTGTTTTCGCTAGAGAACAAGACCTAGAGGACCTCTGCATTCTTGATGCTCTCCGTCTTTCTAGGTTCATAATCCCTAAAGACCCTATTCTTATTCCTGCTGCTCTTTATTTTTGGAACCCAGCTTTCAACTTTTTCCAATTTCAATGTGGTATGATAGCCCCCACCGTTCTACATATGTGTCATCTTCTAGGGCTCTTACCTATTGGTGATCCCCTCAACCCAAATTATCCAGACCTTAAGGTCTCTTACTTTGTTCCTACTTCGAATCCTTCTTATAGTGAATTCATAAGAGCTGAGAATAAGAGAGAAGGTCTTATGACAGACCGAGAATTATTTTCTTTCATTCTTTACTAGCTTTCTCAAAAAATAATGTCCAAATTTGTCCATCTTGCCAAGGCTCTGGCTTCAAAGAAAATGATAGCTTGGGCCCCCTATGTTTTAGATCATGTATATAGGGTTTGTTACCAATTTTGTGTGAGGCCTCTAGAGCTTAATCAAGAAGGCCCTATTTAGGTTCTCCAACTCTGGATTTTTGCTTATTTCACTGATTTTCACTCTCGTTGCTTGAAATTCTTGGTGTAAGAGCCCACCACTTATGGAGAGAAGTATGCCGAAGTTTCCTTAAACCCTTTCAGTTCTACCTACCACTTTTCTTATTTCCACAATCTCCCAACCTCCATTCGCCATTCCTTCTTCTATCCAGTCAATATCAATATGGGGTCAGCATGGTTAAGGGCCTTCTTATCTGACACCACCTGCTCCAGGCCTAATCATAAGGAGATGTGGCCCTCAATTTTAGTTTCGAGGGAGATTTTCATTGGTACCTTAAACTACAGGGCCTACAATTGCATTGTTGAGGCTTACTACCCTGCCCAATTCACAAGGCGATTTAGGCTTACTCAGGGGATCCCAATCCCTCTTTGCAGCCTCTCAAACTCTGAGCTCGACACTAGAAACTTAAAGGTTTCAAGACTCAGGCTAGATGAAACAATAATCAAGGTTTCAAAGGATACCACTAGTTTTGAATTTGTACCTTTCATTGGTCATAGTGGCATTATGAAAAGGTTTCAAGATTGGTGGTTAGCAAACATGGAGGTGTGTCTTACTACTCCCACCTTGGTCTTACTGAAAGAGTTGGATATGCCAGCCCAAGGTAGGAAAGCCAGAACCATAGAGGCTGGCATCACCATTGCTTCCACTCTTACTGTTTTAGCCTCTACACTCAGAATAACTAGGGTTGCCACTAAGAAAGGTACATGCTCTGTCTCTTCTTTTGCTTTCCTTTCCCTCATTTTATACCTTTATCACTCTCAGTATTTCTTTTTATTGGCACTGGGGCTTTGTAGGAGGCCTCACCTCAGCGAGCACAAGCTCTAGTCACATTGAAAGACAAACAGCATGAGTTGAAAAAAAAAGAGGCCCAAATAAAACTTGAGCCAGTGGAAGAGGCACCTGGGGTCCCCTTAGAAGAAGAAAAGTAAGAAGAGTCTCCCTTAAAAAAAAGGAAAATGCCAGCCTCTCCCGCTGCCAAACTTATCATGGACTTTACTCACGAAGCAATTGCCCAAGTAGTAGAGAAGGAACAGACCAAGGAGGTCCTTATGTTCCAAAGGTCAGAGAAGAAGAGGCAACAGAAAGTTTCAAAGGAGGAGGCTGCTACTGCTGAGGCAGCGCAAAAGGAGGCTACAAGTAGAAGTCAAGTTGCAAAACATCATACTCTTCACAGCTCTCTAGTTACCAATATTGCAACTGTTAGTAACTTTCTTTACTCCTTAATGATGTTTCCCCTCATATCCCACACATCAGCATTGTCTTTATACTTCTTTCTTTTGAAATGCATAAACAACTAGCATGTCTCTTACATCTTTAATGTCAGCTTCTTCTTTTCTAGAGGGAATTGAGAGGCCTCACCTGGGCTTCACAAGATTAGAAGCTACAAAAGGAAGAGGAAAAGAAGATACCAGTTCTTCAATGAGTGTAGAGCCTCTACAAACAATGTTTTCAATCCCTGCCTCTACACTCCTTGCATCTCTCTCCTCAATTTCTTCGAGGTGTGATATGTCAATCATTCTCTCCTCCTCATCTCTTATCCATGGCACTGCTAAGTTTCTTAGTTTGCCTGTGGTGACAATTGCCTCACCTCTATGTGCCTCCATATCTTCTAGAGTCCTGGTAACCCCCTTACTTTCTAAGAGTACTTTTGTTGCCACCCCTACTTCGGTGGCAGTTGGTCTTCTAGGCGTGGCACTGGTAGAACACCAATACTTCTTTTATTGCCCAATTCCAGTCCCACTTCCTTCGACTTACTGGTGGCCAGGACTATGGATGCTGCTGAGACGTCTTCCTCTCATTCTCCTACACTAATTCTTCCAACACTTCCTTCCACAAGTGGCCCCTCTGAAATGCCCTTTTCAGAATAGAAGATGGACATTTTCAAAGCATAACTAGTGAGCTTATTGGATACATCTACACCAGCTCTTCCAACTGACAGTGATATTGAGCCACTAGACTTAGTTAACTCTTTACTAGAGATAATAAAAAGCTCTGCTGCTGCTAAGTCCATCTCTCTTCCTTAGGTAAATTTGGGTACTTGCTTGGAGTTGATGAGGACCTTCTCAAGGATTCCATTCGAGGATTTATAGAAACCAACTATCAAGGATGGATTCCTCAAGTGCTGCCAGCTCTTCGAACAATCTTATGTTGCCTTCAAAGGCCATCTAACCCACACAGCAGCAACTATTGACTTTTATGTCAACATCTGCCAAATAGCTAAGGCTGCAGAAAAGAAGCTCTTAAAGGATAAGGAGTTTGTCTCCCACATTCATTTTGAAGTTTCAGTGCTAAAGGGACAACACTCATCTGCCTCACAACTTCAAGCTTAACTTTTACATAGGAAGGCAGAATTAGAGAAGGAGCTAGCAGTAGTTAACCTGGCTTTGGAACAAAACATAGAGAGGCTGCACACTTCACACTAGGGGCTATCAAGCCGCAGGTAGGAGATGAATAATGTCATACAACTGCTCCCAGCACTCCAGAACAGAGAGCTTATTGTACGAGAACAGTTGAAACATTGTAATTTTTTTGGGCCAATTTGTGGCATAATGTACTTAAATTTTTATGAAATGAAACATTATTATTTAACACAAGTGTTTATTGTCTTTACTTAATGTTTCCATATAGTATTTAGACTCATTATGTCTCTCATATGGTTAGGTAATAAGGCTTCAAATATTTGTCATTAATCTTCTTGGGATACACATATCCATTTAAATTTCTCAAATGATAGGCTCCTCCAGGCAAAGACTCTATGGACTTGGTATAGTCCTTCCCAATTAGGTGACTATTTGCCAAACTTTTGGCTTTTGATTCCTATAGGAAGTATTGTTTTCCAAACCAAGTCTCGCTTATCAAAGCTGATGTGCTAAACCCTTTTAGTATAACTTTTGGCTGCCTTTTTGTTTTGTAAAAGGATATTGTTTAATGCCAAAATTCTAGCTTCATCCACACCTTCTAACTCTAGATGCATGCTCTGATGATATTGATCAGCACTTAGATGGTCTTGGCATTTTACCTTCAACGACTTAATATTGATTTCCACAGGAAGTATTACATCATGCCCATATACTAAGGCATAAGGAGTAATTCATGTACTTGATCTTTGGGAGGTTCTATAAGCCCACAAAACATCTAACAACAAATTGTGCCAATCTCTAGAATTATTTTCCACAACTTTCTGTATCCTCATTTTCAAGGATTTGTTAGATAACTTTGCCTGACCATTTGCTTGTGCATAATATGGGGTGGAGTTGACAAGGCTAATTCCATATTCCGTTGCAAAAGCTTTTACTTGCTTTCCATCAAACACAGTTCCATTTTCCATAGTTATGGTCAATGGAATACCAAATCTATAGATTAACTCCTTGATAAAGTCCATCACCTTTGTTTGATCCACAGTCTTATAAGGTTCAGATTCAACCCACTTCGTAAAGTAGTCTATAAATACTAGAATGAAGCAATGTTGCTTCGAAGAAGGTGGTTAAATTTTTCCTATCATGTCCATTGTCCATCCTCTAAATGGCCAAGGTTTCATTACGGGAACATGCCTTATCATGTCATGCCTCTGATATGCTTGGCAACCCTTTGCATACTTTAGGCAAGCCTTAAGGATGGTTGGCCAATAATAAGAATGCCTTCGAATCAACCATCTCATCTTAACACCAGACTGATGAGCTCCACAAATACCTTCATGTACCTCAATCATGGCAGTTAATGCCTCTTTTGGTCCTAGGCATTCCAATAGAAGACCATCTGCTCCTCTTTTATAAAGAGCATTCCCATATACTATGAATTGCATTGACTGCAATTTAAGTATTCTACTTGCCTTCGAAGAAGGGCCAGTTAAATACTGAATGATTGGATATCTCCAATCTTGTTCTTCCAAGTCACTTTGATTAGCCTTTACCAGTATACCTCGTCCTGCTAAAGGTGGTATTAGCTTCTGATATGTTGCTTGACTCATATCTATTTGAGTATTATTCCTTCTTTTGAAGGTCAAAGCCTTCTCAGCCACATCATTGGCCTTGTGATTCATGAATCTTGGGATGTAAGTTACATTTTCCACTTGGAATTGGGAGAGCAAATGTACAGCAACAACATAGTATGGTAATAGGCTTACACTTTGACATTTAAAGACTCCTTTTACTTAATTAATTACCAATTGAGAATCTCCAAATATGTCAACTACATGAGCCTGTAAACCAATAAGTATTTCAAGTCCCATAACCGAAGCTTCGTACTCAGCTTGATTATTGGAACAAGTGGTTTCATCAATTCTGAAACTATGCCTAGTTTCTCTCCCTTGTGGTTATTTGATTACAATACCAATCCCAACTAGACCATTAGCTTTTGACCCATCGAACCACATCTGTTATGGTTCTAAATCAATTGTATCAAGATCCACTATTTCTTGACTTTCTGTTTGACATGGATGATCAGTTAAGAAGTTGACCAACACCTGACCTTTTACTGCTTTTTGGGAGACATATTCTAAATGGAATTTTGACAAAGCTAAAATCTATTGGTCAATTCTTCCTCTTAATATAGGTTTGGATAACATATATTTAACTAAATCTGTGGTTGCAATTACTAAGACAATAGTTGGCAAAAAATAATATCTTAATTTTATTGCTACAAAGTACAAGGCTAAACACAGCTTTTCTACAGTTGAGTATTTACATTCACAAGAGTTTAAAAGCCTGCTAAAGTAATAGACTGATTGCTCCTTACCTTCTTCATTGTCTTGAACCAAGAAAACTCCCAATGATTCTTCAGCTGTAGTAATGTATAACTTCAAGGGTTTGTCCTTCCTTGGTGGCATCAGCACTGGATGTTTGGCTAAATAGGCTTTTATCCCTTCAAAAGAAGTTTGATGCTCTGCTGTCCATGTGAACTCTTCTTCATCTTTTAACTTTAACAAAGAATAAAAAACTTTAGTTTTCCCAGCAGTATTAGAAATAAACCTTCGAAGAAAGTTGATTTGGCTAAGAAATTTTTGCAATTCTTTCTTACTTGCTGGAGGCTTAGCCTCAATGATGGCTTTGGCTTTGTTCTCATCAATCTGTGTTCCCTTCTTGTGTACCACATACCCCAAGAAGTTTCCAGCTAATACACCAAAAGCATACTTGAGTGGATTGAGCTTTAGCTTGAATTTTCTCATTCTTTCAAAGGCTGCTGTTAGATGGACTAAATTCACTTCCATGGACTAAGATTTTACAACCACATCATCAATATAGCATTCCAAATATCCTCCAATCAGATCATAGAAGATAGTGTTCATTGCCTTCTGATATATTGCTCCATCATACTTCAGTCCAAATGGCATCTTAACCTATTTGAAGGTTCCAATGTTTTCATGACACCTGAAAGCTATCTTGTGGACATCCTCCTCAACTATGCATATCTCATTATAGCTAGAATGTCCATCCATCATGGACAAAACTTTATTTCCTACTGAACTGTCCACCAACAGATCAACTATTGGCAAAGGGTACTCATCATTTGGGGATGCCAAATTCAGGTTTCGAAAGTCAATGCATACCCTTAGTTGGCACAATATTAGATTGTCACTCAACATATTTGGCTGTTCTAATAAAACCTGCTTTAAGGAGCCTAGCAATCTCCTTTTTTACCTTCTGAATCACTTCAGGACTCATTCACCTAGGTCTTTGCTTATATGGCTTAAAGTTTGTCTTAACTGGAAGTCTATGCTCTACCAATGACCTATCCAATCCAGGTACATCATTGTATGACCAAGCAAAACAATCCCTATACTATTTTAGGATAGTCAATAACTGGTCCTTAGCAATGGGGTCCAACCAAGCACTTATGTAGGTAGGTTGTTGTATTAAAGCTTCCCCTAGATTAACTTTTTCCAAGGGGTCTTGCATATGAGTACTTACCAATGCTTCTCCTTCAGCTTCATCTAGCTTCGAAACAATCTTTTCCTCTTGATTTACCACAACCCATCCTAGTTTAACATCTTTATTTTCCTCTTCATAGACAAAGTATGTTCATAAAGCTTTTTATTCCTGGATTTCTTGGATTTTAGTCTCAATATCCAATGCATAACACTCATCCAGAGCCAATGACTTGGCTTCTTGTTGCTCATGCCTGAAACCAAGCATCATGGCTTCCCTTTCTTCTTTCTGGACTATTGCATCAATGTCCAATGTAAAGAACTTGACTAAAGCCAATGATTTGACTTATTGATCCTCATGTCTACAACTAGGCATTATTGGTGTCATTGATGATGTACTCATCATCAGCACTTTCTTGAACTAGGTGTTTCAAATGTGCCACTTCCTCAGCAGCTGTTTCTTCGGCTGTTACATCAGGCTTCCTCAACACACTAAGTGGAATCACCCCCTCAATATACAGCTTTTCTTCTGCAAAATCTACACATACAATGAAGGGTTGTGGGTCTGCGTTTATCTCTTCCATCTCTCCATTACTCAGGGCTATCATCACCTTCTGATGCAAAGAGAAAGGCACATATTTGTTGGTGTGGGTCCAATCTCTACCAAGTAAGGCATTGTACTTGGCATTGCTGTCTATTACAAAGAAGATAGTCATGCAATCTTGTGTCCCCATACTCAGGTTAATGGGAATATGCCTTGAGCCATCTGTTTATTCGCAGAAAAACTAGCAATGGTTGTGCTTGTTGAGATTAGCCTGGGGTTACTCTTACCCAACTGCTTCAAGGATGATCGAGGAAGCAAATTCACTACTGCCCCATTATCCACTAGTACCCTGTTCATTTCTATTCCATCGAAATATGCCTTGATATACAAAGGCTTAACATGTTGAATCATAGATACTGTGGGATATTTGAAGGGGTATGATAGGGTAACTATGCTTCTTCTTCATTCTCTTCATCCCTTTCCATGGGTTTGGCCACTTTAAACTCATTCTGGATCATGCTGATCTGTGAGTCTTTACTAGAAACTTCTACAGGATCATTTTCTTGACCCTCCTGATTTCCTTCTTTAGCTTCAAACTCCTGTGGTAGCACATAGACCATGTTGACTGTCATTTGAGGAAATGAGCCAAATTGTACCACATGCTACATTTGTTCCCTTTCTATGTTGGTCTGCATCGATGTTTGAGATGCATCTTCCATGCTGCATTCCGGAACCTCTAAGTTAGCAGTCTCCTTTGTAGCAATCTGTTGTTGGTTTGCCATGAACACAAACTCTGTTTGCTCAGCCATGAAGGCTTCAAACATCTCCTCCTCAGCCAATATCCTCTCCTAGCCAGGTTTAATTTTTTCCTCTATCTTACTCTCATCATCGCATTCCAATAAGGCATTTTTGAGGCCTGCTAAACTTGCTTTTTCCTTGGCTTTTAGTTCAGCATAAACCTCAGCCAATCTTTCTGTACTGGTTTGACTTCTGATGACCTTGGAATTAGGCTTCAAACTTTTCCCTTCTCCCAATTGACCTCCTAGTTGCACCAAAGAGGTGCCCTTTTGTCTTTGCATTTTTGAGCAAGACCTAGTTGTTTAGAGCCACCAATGGAGGTTTGACCATTCTGTCCCTCCCTACAAAGGTTTCTCCCTTAGGTTGGTATCATTTTAGGTTTGCTTTGCATACAAACTAATCTGGTACTCTTGGTACCCATGAATCGACCATTCCAATAGCTGTGCCTGCTGTTCTCATCTTCGAAGGCCAATCATTGGCCTTGGTTTCCTGTCTTAAGCTCAAGTCAAGCTTACTCATAGGCTTGTTAATCAGTTTGTAGTAGTTTAGTGGCCTTGTCTCATACAAGGACTCTTACCCCTTGCATACGATTGGCTTCCAACTGCTGATAGCGCAACCAAAGATGTCGGTTACTTAGGACAATTCAGGTAGACCTTCTTGTAGGTACTGGTTACCCTACACTCCTTCTGCACATCTTTATAGTACTGTTTCCCATCAACTGGAAGCCCTTTCAGCTACTTGTAACTTAGCATGCACCTTGGACACATCCCCTGCATAACTACTGTTTCGAGTGAATCATCATCCAAGGTGTTGGTTTCTTCACTGGAGCCATCTTCCTACCCTATGAAGCTTTTTCCACTCGCTGGTGATTCCTGAGTAGTCTTCCTAAAGGCTGTTTAGCTGGCAACATTCATTTGCACATTGACTTCATTCAGCTCCTTCAAGGAAAGGCTCTTCTCCACATTTTGGGCAAGGAAGTCTGGCACGCCAACATTGGTTGATGCTTTTCTAACCTCAAGAAATGGGCCAGTGTCAATCCCTATTGCCTTTTTTGCTTTGGCTGGAAACTTCAGTCTTCCTTTCCGAATCTATTCTTGAATCCTGTCTCGAAAAGCAATACAACTTTTAGATGCATGAGACCAAGAGTTATGCCATTTATAGTACATTTTGTCTTTTATTTCTTCTGAAGTTGGGATCTTAACTCCTTAGGAAATTTTAGAAACTATGCTGTTAGCAAATGATCAAATATTTCATCTACTTTTGATATATCAAAAGAATATTTCCTATGAAAGTCTTTCTTTTCAAATTGATGATCAATGGTTGTATCCTTTTGAATTGATGCTTCGCAGGTCATAGGCTCATTTCCTATGATTTCCCTGTATCAATTTCAAAATTAAGGTCCTTGTAGTAGGTCCTATAAGATACATTATCACGATCTTGTTCTTCTTCAAGGAGAGTCTCATATCTAGTAACTTTATAAGTTAGTTCTACTAGGTCTCGAAACTCTATAAAATCAAACTTCTTTCGAAGCCTAAACTCTAGCCCATTTTGGGCTAACCTCACAAATTCACCCTACATTTGTTTTATGCTCTCCTAAATCTAGCAATGAATTGAGTAATCTTCTCATCAGGCCTTTGGCTCAACCTTGCCAAGTCTGCCATAGAGACTTCAGGATCTGTTTGAAAAAACTAGGTATGAAAAATCTCTTCCATTTGTTGCCACGTCTAAATAGAACCAGGTGTAAGGTTTGTAAGCCACACAAAGGCTGCCCTAGTTAAGGAGTTTGGAAAGAGTCTCAACTTAATGTAGTCATTGTTGGTAAATTCACCGCATTGCCCGTTAAATCTTGCAATATGCTCAACAGTTAATTGGTTTCCATTCTCATAAAAGAGGGTAAATTTTGGTATCTTATATCCTCTTGGGTATTCATGCAGTCTATCCACCCATTCAAGGTAAAGATTTCTATAAATAAGGGTTTGGACCCCCTGAGCCATAAGTCCACAAATTTCTTTAACAATGTCAGCAATTTGGTCCCTAGGCACAATATTTTTTGCTAGTCAGGCTACTATTAGAGGGGCAAACATAGGGTTTGGAAGAACCCCTTGTGCTTGAAGCCTCTTGGTCCAAGTAAAGGCATATTTGGTACTAGTTGTCCCTGGGGAATGGGTTGTCCCTGTTGTGCTGGTTGATTTTGAGGGCATGGTTGACCTCTTGGGGTAGGCATTTGTCCCACAAAAGGTGTTGCGAAGGGAATCACTGGAGGAGGAATAGATGTTGTTTCTCTTCCAACTGCAGGAATTCCTTCGAACCTCCGAGTGTAAGTTCAAACACAAGATTAGTGAATACACGAGTGCCAGACGTGGGTTCAAACATAGGATTTGAAAACACTCGAATACCATTTCCTTGTGTTGACCCTGGTCTACCAATATGTATGGTTTCGCTGGTAGGTAAAGGTATGCTCTGACTCATTAGTGGTCTAGGAGGAGCTTCGTACCATGCTTGAGGTACATGTGATGGTCTCTCATGATTTTGATTATTAGCTTGACCACTAGTTTGTCCATTACTTTGCATAGTCTATTTATCTCGAGCCAATCTTTACTGAAGTAAGTTTATATTTTCTTTAGTCTATCTAATGACAGGTAGTTGAAAGGTGTTCATTTGATCCAAAAATGATGTTGCCCATCTTTCCATTATATGCATTAATTGTTGTCCCAAAACATCAATCAATCCTCCCCACGGATTCGCTAGTTGGGTAGATGGAATAATTTAAGGTCCAACTTCTTGGCCCTGTCCAACATTTTGGACTTGTGTTTCATATCTTGGCGTAATGGTCTCTTCGACCGATTATGTAGGACCACTTGAAGAAAACACATCCACAAGATGTGACTCAACATTATCCTCAGTGTTATTCAATTCTAGATCTCCTTCTACACCTTTTTCTCGGTGTTCATTTTCTCCTTGTCGTCTACTTTTAGCCATTATAATGGAAGTCCCACTAGGCGTGCCAAAAATATACATTCACTTTTTTAGTTTTCGAAGGTTAAAAATGTAATTTGAGCGTGTCAGCAAGGATTAATAAGTCCTTACAAAAATAATAAATGTCAACCAATTAATTAGACAATTGCTTCGAAATTCTTTTAGCCTCAATGAAGAGAACTTTTACTGGTGGCGTGTTTTTAGGAGAAAATTTAGAAAAACTAATCATAATAGTAAAAGAAAGAGGGAGAGAATAGTGCCAGAAAATAAATTCCATTAAGTAAACAAATGTTTACAATTATACCTTCGCACTTCCACAGCTTCAAAAGGGATTACAGCAATGAACAGACTAACTTAAAACTACTCTTAAGAAACTTAAATGCAATGAGGGAAAGTAAAGGACTGGAAGGTAAAGAACTGGAAAGTAAAGAATTGGAAAAGATGTAAAGTAAAATAGATTGGTTTCTAGATTTGGTTCTAGGTTCATTTACTATCAGCTTTCTTCTATATTTATATGCTCTGGTGATAACCATCGAAGTGGCTAGTAACTGTCGAAGTGGCTAGCAACTGACGAAGTAACCTCCACGAACATCAAACATGGCTTCAAGCAGTTTGCCTCCACTAAGTCACTTCTTGCAGTTGGGCTTCTCTCCTGAATTTGAATTTAAATTTAAACCTCCAAGAGCCGTTTAGCCACGTCACCTTATTCTTTTTTATTGTTCTAGTACTTCGCAAATCCATTGTTATTGATATATCTTGCCACGTGTCCTTTGATGATTGGAAATCCTTACTAATTCTCCAAATTACCCCTGATAGACCACGTATCAAACTGTGACTGGCTAATACAAAATATATGGCCAACACACACACACACACACATATATATATTGAATAATTTGTTAAAGAAAATTTTAATTTCTTAAAATCATAAATAAGCAAAGAGTTATATACATTTATACTTTTGTTTTAGAAAATTTTAATTTCTTAAAATCATAGATAAGCAAAGAGTTATATACATTTATGCTAATGTTTTTACAATATATATATATATGAAAAAAAAAAAATTACATTGCAGTTTTATATTTTGAGATTATTGCATAATCGTCTCATCATCAATGCTATAATGAACATGTGATTTATCTACCTTCTTGGTTGATAGTTTAATATTCATTCAACTGCCTTGAATTTACTCTCAAAGTTAGGTCTCAAAATTAACAAAAATTTTATCAGTAATGCTAGGTGTCATGAAAAAGCTTTCATGAAAATAATCATGAAACTTTGTGACCTTTGGATTACACTTAGAATAAAACACCACACACTAATTAAGGTAATCCAAGAATTACAAATCTTTCATGATCATTTTCATGAAAAAAAATTTATGATACCTAACTTTTCTCAAATTTTATTTCAAGAAAATATATGCATATATATATTCAGTAATTTGTTAGCGGCAAATTGAATTTCTTAAAATCATAAATAAGCAAAGAGTTATATACATTTATTATACTAATGTTTTTTACAATATATATATATGTTTGCGTCGCAGTTTTATATTTTGAAATTATTGCATAAACGTCTCATCATCAATGCTATAAAATACCTAATTTTCAATGTATGTGATTAAAAAATTATTCATTTATTGATCTCTCAATTCGGCAATTGATTTTATGAATTTCATCACATCAAGGTCCCGTTTGTTTTGGGGTGTAATGTATGGGAGGAGATTAGGATAGAGGTGGGGTTATTTAGTGTTGTGTTTGTTTGTAGAGTTGGGGAAGAGATTAGGATGTAGGAGGGGATATAAATGGAGGTTGGAAGGGGGATTGTGATGGAGGTGGTGGAGGTGGTATTAGAAAAATAGAGAGGGAATTAGAATTTTTTTTATTTTTTATATATTGGAATTTTTTTTTAAATATTAATGTTCAATTTTTTATATTTTTTTATTTGTTTTATTATTTTATATAAAAATAATTTAACAATTCCTACACTAACAACTATCATCAAAACAAACACAATTTTACTTAATCCCCTCACTATTAATCTCTTCTATTCTACTTATGAAAATAAACGGGCCCCAAATGTTTTGGGGAAATTTTAGTTGAGTGCAAGTTCTAAAAACTAAATACACTTAAACTCTATAAATATTAATTGCTAAAATTATAAATAAATAAAAAGTTCATGAATTTGTTACAACTTTCTAAAATTATTATTGAATGGTAATTTTTCAAATGTTTTTTTTACTATTGTAGTGCTTATTGGTAAAAGCAATGATATAGACCATCCAACCCAATTAACCCTATTCTCCTCATGTATGGAGAAATAAGGTATGGAAGGGAGCCTATTCTTATCCTAACAGCCTTTCTATTATCAATCTCTCTAACTCAATTGTGTGGTGAGAAAGGATTTTTGAAATACAGAGGACTTATAAATAAAAATTAATTCTACGGACAATTAGATTTAACTTTTTAAAATTTTATTTTGACTATTTACAGTGAAGGTGGATCTAATTTTGTAAAATGATGATATTAGTTTGGCCTAAATATATAAATATATATTTTTCAATGTTTGTTCAAAATCTAATGAGGTCACCGCCACCATACATGTGGTGCTGCCCATACTCTTTCATGTGCGGTAGGAAATCATTTTTTCAACGGTCCTTTTTATATAAAAAAATGTGATCCTATTTTTTAAAATTTGTAGTGCCTTTTTGTTTACTTGCATTTAAAAAGTAAAAAATAATAGAAAAAATTAAAAATTCAATATTGACACAAAAAAAAAAATGTCAAAAAAATAAAATAAATTAAAAGAAGAATTATTTTAAGCAGCGCCAAAAGACCCTCTAATGCTGTGTTTGGTTGGGGGATTTGAGGAGGGATTTGGAAACGGAAATGGAAAAGATAGGTGAAATGTGAATAAAACATACTTATATTTCACTTAGTTTCACACACCTTTTTCCATTTCTCTTTCCATTTTCCTTCCCAAATCTCCCAACCAAACACAGCGTAAAAGCCACTTAGAGAAAATAATAAATCAATTGGGTCCAAACTTTCGAAAAAGCACCTCTCAAAGTGCTTTAAGCCTGTTGCTTGTTACTCGAGCAAAGCTGTACAGAATACATATAAGTTGTTTTCACAAAATAATATGATTGAATTGGAATCATTCATTATTATAAAACAAAACATCTTCAAAATATATTTTAACTCATTAAAATTATCTTAGCAAGAAAATGTCCAATAGTCTAGCAGAAGAAGACAATTTCTCCATTAGTCAAAGCACACACAAACTGACTAACTAGCCAATTAAATAATAATAATAAAAATAAAAATAAAAACATCCCCCTCTTCATATATAATAAACCAAGCTACCCCAAAGGAAGGTTGCTTTAGGGAGAATAAAAATGAGATAGCGTCCAAACACAACTTTAAACTAATATATATGTGCGTACTGAATATCGCACTTGATGATTGTGGATCGGAGTTCCGCACTTGGTTGGACTGTCGGGGAATTGAGGTCCTGCAACAAGGAGTACCGTCAGAGCTGCTCGGCCGGGGTTGGCCGGATAACCCCTTCGGTGTGGGAATGAGTAATCTGGGAAGGAGAAAGATACTCCCTAAGTGTAGAGAGTTCAGTTTTAGTAAGTAGGGTTCGGCTTAGATTAGTTACCTTCAATGTGAAGTTAGTGTGTTTTATATAGAACTCCTTGCTTGTTTCCCAAGATAGTTTCATGGAGCTCTGGTGCTGCCAAGTTGCCTTTTAGCATTGTCCAAGGTGGGGGACCATCTGGTAGTTGTCAAAAGGTGCATATACTCATTGTGGTCATGCTAATAACAAACTACATTCTTTTGATTTAACTGTTTCCGTGATTCTAGGTGTAGGGGACCAGCTGAGGTGGCAACTTGCACATGCATATACTCACAGCTTCCACGTTTCTCTGAGAGGTTCCCTCAGCTCAGTACCATTGTGCCTCAGCTCGGCCCTAACCCAGTATCGCGGCTGGACTGGCCTTTCCATTGCGAGTTGAGCCCAAGTGCTTGATGACTTGGGTGGACTGTTGGTAATGGAGTTGGGCTTAGTTGGGTTACCCGCGTGCTCATCTGACCCATTTGGATTTGGGCTTAGGAGAATGGACCGGCCCAAGGCTTAGATCCGACCCATTTCGTCTTTAGCCCCTTTATTTGCCTCCTAGCTCGCGCTAAGGTTCCCCTTGGGGGGAGCTATTGTTCTGTACTCCAAATGTCGTGTTGCTTCGGATCTGCCCCAGTTCTGCCTTGGTGATGGTTCAATCCTGACACACACACCCTGCATGTGTCCTTTCATGGTGACACGTGGCGGCGTGGGATAAGTACACAGAGATAGTGCGCCGATTCCATACCGATGGTCATGCTTCGTGTACTTTCACGTTGGCTGGTATAATAAATGCTCTGGAGCTATCAATCCAAAACCCTTTATTTGCTTTCGATTCTTTTAGAGAGTGCAAAAAACCCTTTCCGTTCCTCTAAGCTAGTCTCGTTGGTGCTCTGTCTAGACATTCTGCTGCCGCTCTTGTTTCAGCGCCGCCTGCTTGCCGCTACTGCTCTGATCTCTGTAAGTTCTCCTGTGATTCTTCTTTTCCTATCTTTTTCTATTTTGATCGTCTTGTTTGGCCCTTACGCCATTGTCTCCGGTATCTTTGTTATCTGAGTTTTTCCCCCGTCCCATTAGGTTTGTTTAATAGGGAAGTTCCGCTCATTAGTTGATACCCCTGAGGCCATGGCCATGTTTCGCCGAGACTATAATATCCCCGATGATGTGACCCTTTCGCTGGCAAAGGTTGATGCCAAGCTTGTGGGCACTAGGAGTGTTGTCGCCTTCCCAGTTACGTCCATTGTTGAGGGAGGGGTTCGGTTTCCCCTCAACCCTTTGGTGCGCCGATTTTTGCACCAAGTTCAAGCTACCCCTATGCAAGTGTCTGTTAATCTGTTTTGAGTCGTCTACGGTGTGTCCGTTCTTAACAAGCCGTTGGGTTTGAATCTTGACATTTGGGATATTTTGGGTTGTTATACGCTTTCACACAACAAAGATCACAGCACGTACTACCTTTGTGTTTGTTCGGTTGACTGCCATCTTGTGGCTGGTATGCCTGATTCAGACAAACATAATAATGATTTTCTGCAAGTCGATGGTAATTGGGAGTTCCCTGCTGCTGGGACCGAGTTCTAGTCCGAACAGATGCCCTAAAAGGAAGGCTACCCAGGTTCGAGTCTTTCCTTTTAGTGCCTTTTGTATTTCTTGCCTTGTTTGAATGTTGCTCTAATGTTGCCCTTCTTTTTGCAGAAGCTTCTCGTTTTCAGCACAGGCCAAACCGGGAGAACATTGAGGCCATCAAAGCCGTTTTGAGGTATAAAAAGAGGTCCATGCCTGTGACAACCCTCACCTCTGATTAGTGTTAATTCATGATTAAGCATGATAAGTTATTGATTATGATAAAATCCTAAATTGATTGCATGAGTATGTTGTCTTTAATTGCATTTCTATATGTTCACTGTAGAATGATCTGTTCACGTTTTAATTTCGAACTATGAATTGAAAGCCTTATCGACGCCCGATTCAAAATTTGAATAGTGTTATATGCTAATTAGGATTTATATGATTTTATGGTGAGTTTAATCAAAATTAAATTTGGAATGATTAAATTAGAATAAATAATGTTAAATTACATTAGTTTGAGTTACTATAATTGCCATTAGTGGGCATTTTCTAGGCCATTAGTTGATTTCATGCTTGGCATCATTCTTCATCCATCTTCTAGACCAAAAACGTGGGTGAGAGAGTGACTTGAGGGAGATTGAATTCATCTAGAGATTTTACTTGGAAAATTAAAGGAATTGAAAGAGATTTGCAAAATTGAGCTACCACACTTGGAATTCAAGACTTAAGGTAAGAAATTCATCCTCTCAATTATGAATTTAAGTTGTTTCATGCATGATTCATGGAAAATTGGTGATTAAAGTCAAGAATTAGCTCAAAGTGTTGTTTTGAGAGTGAATTCATGCATGCATGTCCATATCATAGAATTTTGAGCTTGTTTTCATGAAATTCTTGTATGCATGTTCATGTTTTGGTTGTACTCTTGAAATTGATAATGTTCTTGAGCTCAATCTTGCATTTGATCATGTTTTGGAGCATTAGAGTTCATGAGAACTCATACATGTCATGTTCTTGCATTATTCTTCAAGTTTCTTTGAAATTGGTGTTCAATTGGCTTACTTTGGGCTTTGATTTTATAAAATGATCTTCAAAAACATGTGATATTATGGGTTTCCAAGTGTTTTCCAGAAAATTGGCCCAAAAGATTGAGTTTTGACATGTTTAATGTAGATTTTGGCTTCCACGCTCGAGCGAAGGATTCCACGCTCGAGCGACCACCTTTGTGTTCTGAGTTTCGCTCAAACGACGAAATGCTAGTTCGAGCGTAAATTTCAAGCTCTCAGGTTTTTGTGGACGCAGACGCACTACGCTCGAGCAAAGAGCTGTGTCCCACGCTCGAGCGAGCATCGAGCAGAGAATTTCAGCAACCAGTACTTTCATGTTTTTGCAGACCGCTCGAGCGAAAGAGTTTACGCTCGAGCGACCCCTCTGTTTTGGTAAGCTCGCTCGAGCGTAGAGAGCCACGCTCGAGCGAGACCCCTGTTTTCAGCAAATTTTGAAAAGTGTTTTAAAATGCATTTTTGCATCCTCATTCCATCATAGGCATTCCTAGGCCATGTTTAAGGCATCTTATTGAGGATATTGATGTAGAACCACACCGAGTCAAGATAGGGGCTAAGGTATTAATCCTGAGTGTGTAACTTAGTGTGTGTTCGTTCTATTACTGTGTAGGGTTGGCACTCGAGGACACTGATTAGCCTGTCTATAGCCCAGTACTCTGTGAATAACAATGTTATAAAAATATGTTCAATTATAATTATTTTCTGAACGAACAACTGTACTGCTTTCTGAAGTAATACTGTTTACTGAATGAATGTTTGTCCTATTTTACGAACTGTACTCGTGGCATCCATAGCAACTTACTGTTACTGTTACTGTTACTGTTACTGTTACTGCTACTGTTACTGTTACTGTTACTGCTACTGTTACAGAGATCTCTGTTAGTTCCAATGTTTGGAACCAATATTGTTTATTGTTTCGATGGCCATCAACTGACTGTTTGGTCTATTAAGACCTACTGTTCACTGTACTGTTCTGCTATGGGATGTACCACATATGACCACTATGGTTTCTAAATGACTGTATGGCATATAATATGAGCCACTGATTAAATAACTAATCTACAGATGCAATTGACTGTTATAATTACTGAAAGGACATCCATTCCTAACCTCTTTACACAGTTGTTATTCACTGGGCTTTAGCTCACTATTTATATTTATATGTAGGCGTCCAGGCACCAGACCGAAGCTAGGAGCATCAAGCTAAGCTTATGTTTTGTCAAGCCAACCTTCGAGGTTCCAAGTCCGTTCAAGCAAAGGCTGTTTTTGGGGTGTTCCTGATTTTCCCTTTTTGTCTCTATTTTGTACTGACTGAATAAGACTTGATTGTACAGTTATGATGAAGGGATTAGGTTCCTAACCTGGATGTTATGTGCATCTATTATGTATATATGTTTTGGTTGTGAATGTGGCTTGTTCATAAAAGTCTTTTTGCATTCAGTTTTCCACAGCTCATTGGACATCTCTTATTTACTGTTTGGCTTCCGCCAGCCCCTTATTCTGTACTATTGTCGTTACTGTCAAGCAGGCCATTGGTAATCATGGATTATTGGCCGATTACGATGCTAAACCCATAGGGGCGGGCTTGGGTCGTGACAGAATGGTATTAGAGCACGAGTTATACCGCACACACGTGTCCAAATGAGCTATAGGATGTCCTAGAAAAGTAATTAGGGCATTGCATGAGCATAAGAAAGTGTGTGTGGCCATGACATGAATGTATGTGCTAATGTGCTAATGTGCTTAAGTAAGCAACTTCCTATGTTTATTATTACCGTATTGCATATAGTGAAATGGAGAATGCAAGAAATGCCGATGAATCTGAATTATCTGAAGCAAGAATGGCAAGACTGGAAAGAATGGTGGAACTCCTTGCTTGTTTCCCAAGATGGTTTCATGGAGCTTTGATGCTGCCAAGTTGCTTTTTAGCATTGCCCAGGGTGGGGGCCATCTGGTAGTTGTCAAAGGGTGCATATACTCATTGTGGTCATGCTGATAACAAACTACATTCTTCTGGTTTAACTGTTTCCGTAATTCTAGGTGTAGGGGACCAACTGAGGTGGCAACTTGCATATGCATATACTCACAGCTTCCACGTTTCTCTGAGAGGTTCCCTCAGCTCGGTACCGTTGTGTCTCAGCGCGGCCCAAAGAATGAGTCCTGCAGCTCGGCCTTAGCCCAGTATCGCGACTAGACTAGCCTTTCCACTGCGAGTTAAGCCCAAGGGCTTGATGACTTGGGTGGACTATTGGTAATGGAGTTGGGCTTAGTTAGGTTGCCTACATGCTCATCTGACCCATTTGGATTTGGGCTTAAGAGAATGGACCAGTCCAAGACTTGGATCCGACCCATTTCGTCTTTATAAATATATATATGTTTAGTAGAACATTATACAATAGAAATGCATTAAAAGTCAATCAAGTACCCATGAAAGTGTTTTAAAAGATCATGTCTGTGGTGTGCCTCTTTGGCGGTGCAATATCAAATTATATTTTGAGTTACTTATGTACTTTTATTAAAATTTCTTTGGTCCTACTTTCAATTGTGTCAATTAATTTTTTTACATTTTTTTACATTTTAATGTCAATTTTCTATCCTTCTACCAACCTCATTAGTAGTAGATGAACTTGATTTCTCTATTTTTAATTTTTGTCAATCTCATCAACATAGTTAAACGAAAGGATAATATTAGAACTTAACTTAAAATACTAAGGATTGATTATCAAAATTGAAAGTAAAAAGACTAAAGTGAGATTTTAATAAAAATATAAACTTTATTATACTTTTAAATAGTAAATGCTAACATGTGCTTTCTATGGAATGTTTTAATGTTAAAAAGTGTGTACAATATATGCTAGATATACTGAAACAAGATTTATGATCGAATCTCACGAAAACTAAATATTTCAAATCTTGGGGTCATTGGAGGTTTACCTGTTCGTTAATTTCAAAGTCTCGCGATTAGTTGAAGTGCGTGTAAACTAACTCATATATTTGGTTATCAAAAAAAAAAAAAAACCCCTACACATTAGTTATTCAAATTATAAGAGAGATTTTACCTTTTATTATTTATTTTTTACTTTTTTAACAATCAGGCAAGGATAAAACAGTGTTTTGGATAAATTACAAATACACTCTCCAAGATTTATTTAAAATTGTCCCATGTAATTTGAAAAATTAAAAATACACTCTGGTCAAAAAAATTTATTTAACAGAATTAATTAAAAAAATTATTAAAAAATTACGTAAATTACTAATTAAAATAAATATCTAATATCATTAAAAAAATTTAATTGAATTAATGATTTATTAATAAAAATGACTATTTATTATGAAATTAGAAATTTCAAAGGGTGATATGTAATTTTCCAAATTACGTAAAACAATTTATATTTTTAAACAAATCTAGTAAATGTAATTATAATTTACTCTTCTTTTTTTTTTTTCTCTTTTTTTAGTAAAACTTAAATCAAAACAAGAAGGGTAATAAAAGTGGTAATAAAACTAACCCATTAGTCTTTGCCAAATTATTCCACCAATTGCGAAATCGTCTTTGAACATGGATGTCAAAGCTGAACTCCAGCTCACTCACAACCTACGAATTTATTGGGTCGTAATTGTCTTGGCTGTCGGAAACGTAATAAATATGAAAAATCAGGGTAAATTTGGAAATTAGTTTACCTTCAAAATACAATTGCGGTAAATTACATTAAGAGTAATTCTACTTATATCATGAAATGTACTCTTTGGTCGCGTTTGTTTGGTAGATTAGGTTAGATGAGATTATTAGTGAGAAAATAATTAGTAAAGAGATTGTTAATGTGGAGATCGTTAGTGAGGGGATTAAGTAAAAATAGATTTATTTTTATTATAATTAGAGAAATGATTAGTGATGAGATTGTTAAATTATTTTTATATAAAATAAAAAAAATATATATATTTCTATGTGGGGGCCGAATATATGGAAAAATCAGAAGGCGCGTACCATTAGAAGACTGATGTTAATCGGCTGTATTCTACGAGGGTGGGAAGCCGAATATGATATATGTGCCGAATAAGTGTAAGTCCTTAGGGCCGAATAAAAGAAAAGACAATGATTAAAAAGTAGGCCCTGGCCCCAAGAACTGGAAGGAACGAGTATAAATACAGGAACAACGGGTATAGAAAGGTATATAAGAATCACTTCACTTAACTTAGTAAAAAAGCTATCCTGAGTGTCTGAACTAACTTGTCCGTCGGAGTGCTAATTCTGGCACCCTCGACCGAAGTGTTTGTATCTTTTCAGGTGACTAGCTGAGGATCACTAGCGTCTCCCAGGATCTAAAGAGTATTTCCAAACCACTTTCCCACAATTGGCGCCGTCTGTGGGAATGCTCAAATACATCTATGGCAGGCGTGACTGAAGATCCTCCGATAGCCATTGACGAGACCGCACAGGGAGATGACCTCACTCCAGCAAATATGCTCGGAAAAGAAACCATCGCTGCAAGATGTGCCTTAAACTTCGATTCACCAACGACTTCAGTGCAAGAGACAATGCAGGCGATCATGGAACAAGCAAAGCAGAACGAAGAAAGGCTGAAGAACATGATCGCTGAAAATGAACGTCTCCGTCAAGATTTGGCCCTCGAAGTCGCAAAATCGAGAGAAGCCATGAGCCAAGATCCCGAACGACCTCCGAGGACCGGTGGACAACGACCTCGAGCCCGACCAAAGGATACCAATAGCGACTCCAACTCATTACCCACGGAGCTCACCAAGAAGGGACGATCCGAAACTTCCAGCTCGTCCGAAAAGAGTCTACATACAAGGAACAAGCGCAGGAGGAGCAGTTCAGACGAAGAAGACCAGCACGATCTTTTTGTCCGACGGATTGCAAGGGCGGCCCTGCCCAAGAAGTTCAAAGCTCCGTCATTCACTCTTTACGATGGAAAATCAGACCCCACTAATCATATCCGTCATTACAAGCAGGCCATGACATTGCATGCAAACAAGGAAGCCCTCATGTGCCGAATATTCTCCAACAGCCTGGGGCCATTAGCTGTTAGGTGGTATTACAAGCTGGAGCCGGCCTCCATCCAAAGCTTCCATCAATTACAAAAATCCTTCAGGGCCCGGTTCATCACCAACGAGGTACAGCCGAAGCAAGCTGACTCTCTCTGGGCTATGCAGATTCAGTCAGGAGAAACGCTTAGAGCGTATTCGGCGCGCTATTGGGAGTGCTTCAACCTCGTCGACGACGCTTGCAACGACTCCATGGCCATCACCGCCTTCAAAATGGGACTACATCCTGATAGTCCTCTTCGCAGTTCCCTGACCAGAAGACCCTCCAAAACAGTTTGGCCGTTGATGAAGAAAGTTGAGGTGTATTGCAAAGTGGAAGATGATGCCTTGAGAATAAAAGCCGGCCAAATGTCCAACAAAACGGCCCCCTCTGAAATTGCTCAACCAATAAGTTCTGTGCCACCTCCTAGCCTAGAGCCTCGGCAACGCGCTAAACAAGACAAAAGGCGAGATACTCGTCGATCAAGCGATCAATGCTCCCACCGGACGAATGAGCAACTGCAAGTCGACAGCAGGCGTTCGAGGCGTGCCGACAAAAAGTACACAGAGTTGTCAGAACCAATCGCTGCAATAATGACCAAAGTCCAACACTTTCCATTCTTCAAATGGCCGTCAAAGATGGTGGGGCCGCCCAACACGCGAAGAAGGGATAGGCGGTGCGAATATCACAAAGATCACGGCCACGAAACAGAGAGTTGCTACGCATTAAAAGATCACCTGGAAGAACTGGTGCAAGACGACCAACTGCAACAGTATGTGAGAAAGGGAAAGCCAACCAAGGCACTAGCCTTGAGGCAGGACTCTCCTCCACTTGGCATGATCCATGTGATCTACAGCCTGCCTGCACCCCCAACCGTGCACATAATTCAATCGCATCCAATCCCCCAGAAGCAACGTATTCCGACTGAATGGCCCAAAGAAGCTCCGACAATTACTTTCAATGATTCTGATCTTAGTGGCACAACAGCTTCCCACATTGATCTGTTGGTCATTAGATTACGCATAAACCGGTTCACCATTGAACGCATTCTCATAGACTTGGGGAGTACTTCAAAGGTTATGTATTACCAAACTTTCATCAAACTCGGCCTCAACGAGTCAAATCTGTCTCCAGCGCCTCACCCATTGTTCGGCTTTAATATGAATCCCGAATACCCGTTAGGGAAGATCATACTACCTGTTCGAGCGGGCTCCAGAACGGTCGCAGTAGAATTCCTGGTCGTAAAGCTCCCTTCGCTGTATAATGTCATCATGGGGCGAACCTGGATACATATTATGAAGGCCGTTCCAAGCACTAATCATCAGCTTGTGCGCTTCCCGACAGCCCATGGCATTGAAGAGATCTATGGCTCCGCCCAATCGGCACAAGCAGAGATTTTATGAAAACCCTATCACTGACCCGACCTGTGGGCTTTGATACTTGTATATATTTCACTTCTGCAATGCAAACCATTTTTCTTTGTCGCTCAATTCATTTCACAAACCCCATTGTAACGCTCATCATAATGACGATTCGGAGCCCCCTTTGGTGCATGACACCTTAGGGCCAATTAAGCCTCCAGATTCAGAGCGCCCTTCGCGGATATCACGATTGGGCACAATAAGTCTCTGGATTCGGAGCCCCTTTTGGTGCATGACACCTTAGGGCCGATTAAGTCTCCAGATTCGGAGCCCCCTTTGGTGCATGACACCTCAGGGCCGATTAAGCCTTCGGATTCGGAGCGCCCTTCGTGGATATCACAATTGGCCACATTAAGTCTCCGGATGCGGAGCCCCCTTTGGTGCATGTCACCTTAGGGCCAATTAAGTCTCCGGATTCAGAGCCCCCTTTGGTGCATGACACCTTAGGGCTGATTAAGCCTCCGGATTCGGAGCGGCCTTCGCGGATATCACGATTGGCCACATTAAGTCTCCGGATTCGGAGCCCCTTTGGTGCATGACACCTTAGGGCCGATTAAGTCTCCGGATTCGGAGCCCCCTTTGGTGCATGTCACCTTAGGGCCGATTAAGTCTCCGGATTCGGAGCCCCCTTTGGTGCATGACACCTTAGGGCCGATTCAACCTCCGGATTCGGAGCGCCCATCGTGGATATCACGATTGGCCACATTAAGTCTCTGGATTCGGAGCCCCCTTTGGTGCATGTCACCTTAGGGCCGATTAAGTCTCCGGATTCGGAGCCCCCTTTGGTGCATAACACCTTAGGGCCGATTAAGCCTCCGAATTCGGAGCGCCCTTCGTAGATATCACGATTGGCCACATTAAGTCTCCGAATTCGGAGCCCCTTTTGGTGCATGACACCTTAGGGCCGATTAAGTCTCCGGATTCGAAGTCCTCTTTGGTGCATGTCACCTTAGGGCCGATTAAGTCTCCGGATTCGGAGCCCCCTTTGGTGCATGACACCTTAGGGCCGATTAAGCCTCCGGATTCGGAGCGCCCTTTGTGGATATCACGATTGGCCACATTAAGTCTCCGGATTCGGAGCCCCCTTTGGTCCATGACACCTTAGGGCCGATTAAGCCTCCGGATTCGGAGCGCCCTTCGTGGATATCACAATTGGCCACATTAAGTCTCCGGATTCGGAGCCCCCTTTGGTGCATGACACCTTAGGGCCGATTAAGTCTCCGGATTCGGAGCCCCCTTTGGTGCATGACACCTTAGGGCTGATTACGCCTCCGGATTCGGAGCCCCCTTTGGTGCATGTCACCTTAAAGCCAATTAAGGCTCTGGATTCGGAGCCCCCTTCGGTGCATGACACCTTAGGGCCGATTACGCCTCTAGATTCGAGCCCCCTTTGGTGCATGTCACCTTAGGGCCGATTAAGACTCCGGATTCGGAGCGCCCTTCGTGAATATCACGATTGGCCATATTAAGTCTCCGGATTCGGAGGCCCCTTTGGTGCATGTCACCTTCGGGCCAATTAAGTCTCTGGATTCGGAGCCCCCTTTGGTGCATGACACCTCAGGGCCGATTAAGCCTCCGGATTCGAAGTACCCTTTGGCACGAAGAAAACAAAACTCGCCAACATCAGAAATAAGGTGCTTGACTGAGCATATAAAAAATTCAGGGCAAGACGCAAATAAGGTCCTTAACTGAGCATATCAAAAATTCAGAATAAGACGCAAATGTTTGAAATAAAGTTTTTTATTCGATCAAACAGTTGTTACATAAACGCAACTTGCATTTGAGCATTACAATTTTTATTTAATCAGGCAGTTGTTACATAAACACAACTTGCATTTGAGCATTACAATACGCATTTCCAATCTCAAAAGCTAAAAAGGGGAGAAGACGCATTGGTAAAGCGGCAACCCCAAATCAACTCTCGTCACCCAGAAGTCCTCCGTGGTTTGCAATGCCTTGAGCCAACTGTGCCCAAGTCCTCCCCTGATACCATTGACAATGTCAAGGCAAAGATCCAGGACAAGGAGGGATAAACCCAACAGTTGTTGCCTTTCCTTTCGGGGTGATCTGCTTCGACGACTTGAAGATTCATGCCAACTTCCGGACGCCCTACTTCCCATACGGATGGATCCTCTGCCATGATCCATGGCAACATGAAGTTCGGCTGAACTCCAGCCTCTAACTAACATCCCCACTTATCCCACCTCATATAAGCGATTGTTTATCTGCACAAAGCGCCCACTCTTTTTATTTTCAATACTGGCAGCGATCTCGAGGCCCCCAATCCCGATGCAATTTCACTAACACTAAACTCCATGAGAAAAACGTTGGTTGACATTCGCCACGGCGTAGTTATCCAAACGACTTTTTGAAGCACGTGCACTGGCCAAAAATCTAGGCCCCGAGCCGAGTTGAATTTGCCAAAGCCACTCTACCCACTGGCTTTCGGCTTCTTCAGGTTACAATAGCCTCGTTTCGGAGTAAACGGCTATCAATTATGGATTGACCCTGCCGGTCAACGCTTATACATTCATTCAAACACAATAAAACGAAACACATACATGCCGAATACGAACTGCAATAAAATATTTGTAACAGAACGTTTTTTATTCAATAAAACAAGCAATAAATTACATAGTTTTGAACGTGATCTGCGTTTCAGCCTTACAATAAATATACTTATACGGCGTCACCCTCATCATCACTCTTCTCGACTTCAAAAGCAGAAAACGGAAAATGTTTACTGTGGTAGAGTGGCGATGTCGAATCAATGCATGCCGCTCGAAGAGCTTCTGCGGCTTGAGATACCTTGATCCAACCGTGCCTAAATCCACGATTCTCACATCGGCAAACTTCTTCGGCAAGTTTTTCCTTGGTCTTCTCGATTCCAACTTTCCGGCCTTCATGGAAACCTTTCTCATAGGCCCTCCCCTTCGCGTTCTCCATTGCGAACATACTCGCCGTCTCACGATCGGCAAGCGCGGAACTGATGAGCCGACTGGTAACCCTCTCTTCCACGATTGGGTTTCCCTGCCTGGCGGGTTGAGCCTAGGCCGCCTTGGTCTTCCTTAACTCGCACTCAGCCGCCTCCGCACGGGCCTCCAAACTTCGAATACGTTCATCCTTCTTCTCTATTTCTCGGCGGGCAGCGCGCAACCGCATGCCGATTTCATAGGCAGTGTACAGCCCCTTCACCGCCTTTGAGAAACACTTTGTAGTCCTGACGACCTACCATCGATTGCTGAACCTCAGGCGGGAAAATTTGTCGAGCAAACTCGACCGCTACATTTGGGTCTCGAACGATCGAGTCCGCCTCTGTCATGGGTCTATTCCCCACAAACACCGCAAAGCTTAATGGGCACGGATTCGAGTCAGATCCCCTCTCGACTCGAGGTTGAGAAAATCTGCCCTGCGACTGCTTGTCTCGCCTGGGCAACCTGCTTCGACGTTGAGGAGACTGACGCCTCTCTCGATCCCTGGAACTCCTACCCCCTGTGCGCAAAGGGTCACCACCTCAATTCATGTCTCCACCCAACTCAGCTAGCGTTCTCACTTCCCCTCTGCTGTTAAAAAAGAGTCTGTCCGACATTCATACGATACCTTCAAAACCTGGAGTCAGTCGTTTACTGTATTCATAAAAGTCGTACCCATAATCATTTATACTTTACAGAGGCAGCACCCTCGAGGCAATCTCATTAATTGTGAAAACCTCAATCGCCCGGCTCCGATTGGCTCGACCTCAAAACTCCTAATTTCGTCTCTTTCGGCGCTCGAATGATCATGCACCGCCTGAGGCAAGGGCAGATTAATCAATCTTTTCGGCTTAAGTGCCCCAGCCGGCCCATGAATCGACTTGAAAATAATCATGCACCGCCTGGGACAAGGGCATGATAGATTTATCAAGATATTCGACTTAAGTGCCCCAGCCGGCTCATGAATCGACTTCAGAATGATCATGCACCGCCTGGGTAAGGGCAGATTAATCAATCTTTTTGGCTTAAGTGCCCCAGCCGGCCCATGAATCGACTTGAAAATAATCATGCACCTCCTGGGGCAAGAGCGTGATAGATTTATCAAGATATTCGGCTTAAGTGCCCCAGCCGGCTCATGAATCGACTTCAGAATGATCATGCACCGCCTGAGGCAAGGGCAGATTAATCAATCTTTTCGGCTTAAGTGCCCCAGCCGGCCCATGAATCGACTTGAAAATAATCATGCACCGCCTGGGGCAAGGGCGTGATAGATTAATCAATCTTTTCGGCTTAAATGCCCCAGCCGGCCCATGAATCGACTTGAAAATAATCATGCACCGCCTGGGGCAAGGGCATGATAGATTTATCAAGATATTCGGCTTAAGTGCCCCAGCCGGGTCATGAATCGACTTCAGAATGATCATGCACCGCCTGGGGTAAGGGCAAAGTAATCATTCTATCTAAGGTAGTGAAAAATACCAACGAACTATTCGGCATATGAATGATAAGTCAATATTGCCAAGATACCCCATCATAGAAAGCTCAACAGAGTAATCATTCTATCTAAGGTAGTGAAAGGCAAAAATTCTTAACCAACATAACATCACAAACTGCGCATAAGTAGTAGTGAAACAACAAGATAATTTTCATTAATAAATTGAGACAACAAGATAATTTTCATTAATAAATTGAGCGCAGACAGTAGCCAATTTATACATGAAAACTACTCGGAACCAACAAAAGTTCTTAAAACAAAAACATACAATTAAAAGGGAAAGCGTTTCATAAAATTCGAATGACTCCCAGATTACTCCTCGGGGTCAGACTCAAGTGGCTCAACGTCTACCTGCTCATAAGGAATTGGCAAGGCCAATGTAACCCCAACAGCATCAAGGGCCTTGAGCCACCCATGTTTGAACCCCCGATTCTCAAACTTAGGGACTTCATCTACGTATTCTTTGAAGGCGGCGCCTTTTCCTGCTTCGAATGCGGCAGAAGCCTCAGATTCTGCCTTTTTCTTGGCCGCCTTCAATTCTGCTAACTCAGTCTCCATCTTCTTAAGTGCCTCATCGGCTAGCCTAAGCGATTCTTTGCTCGCGCTCGCTCTATCTTCGGCATCAGAACGGAGCTGATCGGCAGCTCGAGCCCTTTCCACTTCGGCTTCGGCTCGCGCAGTCTCCATAGTGGCTCTCATCATCTCAAACTCGGCCCTGCTCTTTTGATCGACCACTTCTGACTGCAAACGGTTAACCCTCTCAAGGGCATCGTGTAGGCAGCGGCCCAAGTCGGCGATCCTGCCGACCATCTACAAAACGACTTGGGATCGTTAGATGCCATAGGCAACCAAAATTAAAACAAGTTAAAGTTCACCTACCAAAAGGGCCGACTGCGCAGATAGGGCTATGGCTACCAAATCCGGCACGGCTTGAAAGGATGCCTTATCAGCTGGTAGGGAGACTGACGCCGCCAGGCTCAAGGCTACCGCCGGTTCGATAATGATGGATACGTCAAAAGGAATCGGCGTGTCTCTGATCTTTGGCTGAACAATAAAAGAAATGACCACGTCCGATTCTTCTAAGCGAGGCCTTTTGTCGGCAAGACTATCTTCAGAACCGGCCTCTCCCTCGGCGCTACGTTTCTTGCCCCGCTCTTCCGGAATCAACTGTTCAATGACCGGTTGTTCAACCTCTTTCACCGTTTCGGCCACAACAATCTTAGGCGACTCTTCAATAACGGGTTCGAAAGAGTCAACCAAGGTAGGCCCAGAACGGGCGGCCTCGGCCTTTTTCCGTGCGGCCATACGCTCGGCATTCTTCTTTCGAACCATCTGCGTGAGGCTTTTCCCAGCCATACCTTCAAAAAAATCACCGGGTAGGTCTCCCAATCCTCCAAAGATATCTCCAGAAGAAAACTCCGCCCGGCCCGAAGTGGACGGCGAGGTAGGCTGACTACGTCTGGCTGCTTCAAACGCCGAGTTTAGCTCCTCGTCAACCGCTTCGGCCTCCTCAGCGAACTCTCTGTCTGGTTCAGCGACTACCTCTATCACCGGCTTGACGTCTTGCCTCGAATCAGAAGCCTCGAGACCAACTTGCCTAAGGCTCTTGAAGCTAGGGAAGATAAGAGCCGCAAGCTATTGATCGCCGGATGGAATTGGAATGTTGTCAGCGGCTGAAAAAGTAGTGTAAGTAGGCTCGTACCAAAGAAGTATGTGGGCCGCCCTCCCTTGCTTCTGTACATTTGGACGGCCGAAGTATCCGAGTGCAGTCGCAATCTGCACAAGGACTGCGTCGTCAGTAGAAACCAGAATCCTCTTCAAATTACTGCCTGCAAAGACAAAGGGTTAGACACGAAGGGAAGGCCGAGTGAAAGAAAAGTTCAGTAAACACAAGCGGACACACGACAACTTGGTTCACCCCTCCGTCTGGGAATAGGGTCTAGGCGACCCTCGCATTCGCCGAATTCCCAGTTCCCTCGGATATTGAGCATTACGTCATCCACACGCTTGCCAGAACTGGCGAGCATGGTTACCAAATTATGGTCAGTATCCTTGGCCCTAAGAAAGTACCGCCCAAGCCGACCGGAAGATTTGGCTAAAGCATAGCAATGCCGAATGGCCGGAATCCCAAGATCGATCCTGAGGCACCGGTTCAACTTTACGATCCCCATTACGATTCGAAAAAAGTTCACGTTGGGCTGAGAAGGGATCAGACCCCAATAGCGGAGGACGGCCCTAAGGAATGGATGTAGGGGAAAACGGACCCCGCCCTCTGTAATAGTTAGGAGAGGAAAGACGATTGAATTTTGGTCCTCTCTCTTCATATCCAGAGTGTTGTCCGTCACTAGAGATAGATGAACATCGTCGAGGATGGAAAAGTGTCGCCGGAATCCGAAGACACGACCCTCAAAAAGGAGGTCTTTCAAGTGTTTGGCCATTTTCACGGGAAACAAAGGGTGCACCAAAATGAAAATAATAAACAGAAAGTAGGATTGCAAAGAAAAGAGAAGAAGACTTACGAGGAGCAAGGGAGACGAGGGTAGACGAAGAAGAGTTGCAGAAAATGCGAGTCAGAGAAGGGATATCCGCTGGCGGTCCAAGAGTCTCGACTACTCAACGAACTGTATATTCGAAATGACTGAAATTTCAAATCACAATAAATGCGAGACGCACGATTGAGGCGGGAAAGCGTAATGATGAACGAAAATGCGTGCGCATCCTGACATCTATATTAGGGTACGCGAAGTTGCCTGACCTATTTTAACTCTTCCAATTCAAGACCAAACACGCCGATTAACTACCGTCAAAGGGGAGTTCGGGGGGCAATTGTGGGGGCCGAATATATGGAAAAATCAGAAGGCGCGTACCATTAGAAGACTGATTTTAATCGGCTGTATCCTACGAGAGTGGGAAGCGAAATATGATATATGTGCCGAATAAGTGTAAGTCCTTAGGGCCGAATAAAAGAAAGGACAATGATTAAAAAGTAGGCCCTGGCCCCGAGGACTGGAAGGAACAAGTATAAATACAAGAACAACGGGTATAGAAAGGTATGTAAGAATTACTTCACTTAACTTAGTAAAAAAGCTATCTGAGTGTCTGAACTAACTTGTCCATCGAAGTGCTAATTCCGACACCCCCGACCGGAGTGTTTGTATTTTTTCAGGTGACTAGCTGAGGATCACTAGCGTCTCCCAAGATCTGAAGAGTATTTCCCAACCACTTTCCCACATTCTATATTAAAAAAAATTCTAAAACAAATATATAAAAAATTTACAATTAATAGGCTACACTTGGGTAAAAAAAAATAAACTTATTTTTTCAATTCCCTCACTATTTTTTCAATCTCATCCTTTCCCTGGGAAGCTAAACCCACTATCGTACATCATTGACACTCGCATTGGACTAATAGTCCAGTAGAGTATAACGCTTACCAAACAAGCCCTAGGTGAGGTGGCCTCACTAATAATCGAATCCCCTCAATGAGTCCGCCAAACAAACATACCCTTTACACTCATTTTTTTTTTTATATATACAATTTTTCTATAAATCATTTTTTCTCATTATAATTATCATAATACCAAATCTATCCTTATCTTTCCAAACCCAAACCCTAGCCTCCACCCCCAAGCATTACCTCATCACTGTCGCCGCTCCAACGTCAAACACCAGCAACCACCCTTCTTGTCATTTCTGACCACTACAACCCTCTTCTCTCCCCTTACTTTTTTTCTTCTTCCTCCGACAACTGCAGGCCTTTTCTTCTTCTTTCTCCAATCACCATCATGCAATCCTTTGCTATTGCAGCCACCATTTCTCTGTCGCCAACCACCATTTTCACAGTTCCTCACTGTCACAACCATAGGGTTTTCTCTCTCTCTCTCTCTCTCTCTCTCTCTCTCTCTCTCTCTCTCTCTCTCTTATTTTCGTAACAGTGGAACATGGTGGGTCTGGTTCATGATAAAGTTGAGAAGCTCAACGGAAAAGAAAAGTGCAAAGCATGGTTAGGTTGCGATGGGCTGACAGTTAGAGAGGAAAAAGGAAGAGAGATGACAGGAGGCAACGGTGGAGTTTGATGTCAAAGGTGGCGAAAAAGACAGAGGCATCACCGGCGATAGGAATGGGGTCATTGGCAGTAATGACAATGGTGGTGGCCGGTAGAGATGTTAATGAAAAGTTAGGGGAAAGAATTAGGGTTAGAGTTTGGAAGTGTCTTTTTAGTAATTTTAGACAGGGATAAAAGTGTAATAATTTGCTCTGAAAATATAAGGTGTAATGAATTGTTTTTGTTGCCTAAGTAGAATTTTTCTTACATTCACTTCTCATGATTTTAAAATATATATATATATATATATATGTATGTATATATAATTGGTTCTACACTTTTGAGATAATTACACTAATCTCTTTTGAGATTTTAATTAACATAACAATTAGGCCCATTTTTAATCAATAATTTATTATTCATATGAATAAATAAATTATGCTATCATCTTTTTTCTACAAAAATGTATATTATCTTTATTTATTTTAGTTTCTACCCACTATTCACATTAGTTTCGATGGTTTAGTCTTACTAAAAGAAAGGTTAGTGTAATTATGTAAAAAATATGGAGTAATCTGTGGAGTGAAATGCTTTGGGCGTAACACCTGTCCCACTAAAGAGGCGAATGGCTGAGATCTTCACTTACCAAACTGATGTCATTTTGGTGAGGGAAAACCAAAAAGATAAATAAATAAGTCATTTATTATCGAAATGCAAGAGAGAGACAGAGACAGTGATAGAGAGAGAGAGAGAGAGAGAGACAGAGACAGTGATAGAGAGAGAAGCTCCTCATCGTTGGCATCATTGGGGCATCTCCAGCTAACCTCTTCTTCTCATCCTCCTTCTTTCCGTCGTTTGTCGTCTACCGTCTGCCATCCGCCACTCCATTCTTTCATTCTTCTCATCCTCTTCTTCTTCTTCTTCCTACTCCTCTCCTAAAACCCTTATCGCTAGTGGGCTTTCATCTCCAGCCAACCTCTTCCTCATTTCCTTTTCTTGCCATCCGCGGGCATTCTCTCATATTCATCTTCTTCTTCTTCTTCCTCTTCCTCTTCCTCGTTCTTTTCTTTTTCTTCTCTTGATCACAACCAACCTCACCTAGATTGTGACCCAACGTTGCTACCATTATTGTCACTATCGTTGCCATTACCACTCTAAAAATCATAGATCTAGGGTTCAAGTTTCAGAAGAAGAGGAAAAGAAGAGAACAAGCAGATGGCGAGGGAAAGGCAGAGAAAGGTTTCGAGAGACCCACTACCTACATCGCCACTGCTATCACTGCTCTCTAAAAACCCTAGATCTAGGGTTAGGGTTTTGGGAGAGGAGGAGGAGATAGAAGAAGAAGAAAAAGAAAGATGATGAAAGAAAGAGGTAGTGGACGATAGACGACGGACGGCGGAAAGAAGAAGGATCAGAGGAAGCGGCTGGCCGGAGATGCCCCAGCGGTGCTAGTGAGGATGAGCTTCTCTCTCTCTCTCTCTCTCGCAATTCGATCTGAAATGAAGAAATTTTTTTGAAAAGGGAAGATCTCTGCCATTCGCTCTTTTTGTGGTGACAAGTGCTGTGCCCAAACCAATTCACTCTAGAGGATCCTTGCACATCAAAAACATAAGAGAAGGGCCAATAAGTATGAAAATCAAGGGTAAATTTGGAAAGTAAAATATATATATATGTTTTTTTGTTATATATCACATGTTATTTTTATCTATTTATAGCACCAAAGTACTGAACAAAATATAATTTGGGTAAATTACGCTCACTTCTCATGAGTTTTAATATATATATATACATATAATTAGTTTCACACTTTTGAAATAATTATGCTGACCTTCTTTGAGATTTTAATTAACATAATAATTAGGCTTAATCAATAATTTATTATGCTATCATCTTTTTTGTAATAAAATGTATATTATCTTTATTTATTTTAGTTTCTACCCACTATCTACATTAGATTCGATCATCTTAATTTTACTAAAATAGAGGTCAATGTAATTATGTAAAAAAATGTGAGAGTAACTGTTTTTTTTTTCAAACTTGAGGGGGAAGTGAGAGTAATTTACCCATATAATTTATTTTGAGTAAATTACACTATTACCTTTGAGGTCTGAAAAAAAATATAAAAAATTTCATAATTTTGGTATAATTAGATTGACTTTCCTTATAAGACTAAATGGTCTAAAATTAATGCAAATGATATAAAAATATAAAGACTAATATGGTAAAATATAAATTTCAATGTAAAAGTAACATTATTCTTTCATCAGTATGACTAACGAATTTTTGATTTAAATAAGAATTGTCCTTAATTACTCAGCATAACTATATTGGATTCTCTTAAAATTTTAATTTAAATAACACTTGTCATATTTTCATCAAAAATTGTTGATATTATTAATTAAAAAATATATTATTATACTTTTTATACTGAAATTTATACTCTTACATATTTATACCATCTATATTAATTTTAGGCCAAGTTTGGGAAGACTAAATAAGTGCACTTTTTGATTTTTTATGAAATATGAGTTGGATTTGGGTTGGGTTTGAAGTGATGTGTTAGAGAGGTGATGTGACTTAAATAAGATGATGTGACTTAAATAGGATAGTGACTTTTTGATTTTTTGAATTTTTTTGAGGATGCCAAACTTGGCTTTGTGTCTTGAATTTCACTAAAAGGAAGGTTCGCACAATTAAATATATGCTCTTAATGGAGGATAGCTATAATTTACCTCGGAAAAATGATTTGTGCCCCTAATTCTGCTGCCCCTAATTCTGCTGTCCCTAATACCCAAAACGACGTCGTTTTAGATATTTTTCTTTGTTTTTTTTTTTTTTTTTTTTTTTTTTTTTTTTTCCTTATACCTTTGTTTTTTTTTTAGGGGCATTCGGGGCTCCCTGTTTCGGGGCCCCCAATCACTGCGGTTTACCCAGTTTCAAACTGGCATGTAAATATATGAAATTAGGAAAATGTCTCGTAACTCAAATTTTGTGGCTCAAAAGTGGCTCAAATGGGCAAAACGACGTCGTTTTGGCCATTTGTATGTTGTTCTGTACTGAAAACGACATCGTTTTGACCATTTGAGCCACTTTTGAACCACAAAATTTGAGTTACGTAGTATTGTCGATGAAATTAATATGGACAAATTTGTGAAGGAGGCTCTAATCTTCCCAACTCATTTCCTAAACAAAACCAAGAAAATAAATAATTGCACTAACCAATGCATGGTTGGTAATGCCAGAGTCATCTGACCCTTTACATCTTTTGTTTTTTACTTTTTTGACTGACACACCAGTTTAATCAACTTGTCAGAATCAATCTGACCCATCTTTTGTTTTTTACCGTTTTGACATGTATACCAATCATCATCCTTAAGTTTCGTTTCATATTGATTAATATACCAATCATTATCCTTAAGTTTCGTTTGATATTAATCAATATAATTAAATTTTTTTATATTTAAATTTTTTTAATCTTATTTGGTTTAGATTTTTTTAAATTTTTTTAACTGATAGAAAAAATTTAATAATTATAAATTAGATGTAATATTTTTTCGTATTAACTTATTTAATTTATTTTATAATTTTATATTTTTTTAGCCTCAAAATAATAACCAAAGCAGGGCTGAATTACCGCCCTACTTCACCAAAAAAATCAATAATTTACACATTCTTTTGTTAGAAAAATAATGCTCTTTAGAATATAATTCATCTTGTTAAAATAATTATATAGAGGATTGGAGGAATTGAAATTGGTAATAAAATATTTTGATTGACAAAAAAGAATAAAATTATTCACATCAATTAATATATTAATTAGTATATTAACAGATAATGTAACATAATTTTAGAAACTTTAAATTTTTTTAATTTGTATAATATGTGAGATTCATACTTTTAAAATGATAATATTATAATATATGTTGATATACTAATTGATATATTTAGCACCCTTGGATAAAAATAAATGAAATTGAGAGTACTGTTGTATTGTTAATCTTCTAAATGGCAACCGATGTACTAGAAATACAGATAAAATTTAGAGAATAAGTTGCAAATATAAAATAAAAAATGAGTTCTGTACATGGACTCCATGAATTTATACATTTATAAATATCTAAACTTACTGAAATAGGAAAATTAACTAGGAGAAATTACAAATCAATGTAATTATAAAAAATAATTATAAATTAATGATAAATTTTATCAATCTTAATAATTAAAAATATAAAATTTTCCAAGTATTTATAATTTCTTTTTAAAAAGAAAAAATTGTTAAAAAGTCCAATTTAATGAGGGTATAAGACATTACGTGCGGTGGATATTTTTTTGTTGCTAAAAGGTTCACCCTTTGTGAAATAGTTTGGTGAGTTTTGGAGGACATTTTGTTTTCAATTTTATTTCTTAATTTATCTGTTGACTTTTTTTTATATGTTAACATTCGTTGACTATTTGTTCAAATTTTTTTCCTATCTGTTCAAAATTTTTCTCTATATGTTCAAAAAATTTCCCATCTGTTCAAATTTTTTCCCTCTACCTATTCAAATATCTGTCCAAATTTTATTATCTGTTCAATTTTTTCACTTATTTGTTCAATGTTTTATCTGTTTAAGATTTTTTTTTAATCTATTTAACTTCTTTATCTTCAAATTTTTAACATATTTTATTATCTATTGAAATCTTTCTTCTCTCTTTCATTCTTATCTATTCAACACAAAAATAAAACAAAAACAAAAAATTATCTGTTTGATTTTGATTTTCATAGTCATAATCATCATCATCATCATCATCATAAACACCACCCTTTATCTATTCGAATATGTCTAAATTTTGTTATCTGTCTAATTTTTTTATCTGTATAATTTTTTTTATCTATTTAATTTTTTTTTTTTTTATTGAAACAGACCTAAATAGATCTTATCTTTTATTTTATTTGTTAAAATTCAACTATTCAACAAATCTATTCAATGGATCTATTCAAATTCACTATTTAGAAGAAGAATCAATCATTGTTTATGTTCCACAACCATTTTAGTGCTAAAAGAGATTGTTCCTCGACACTTTGGATTTTTCTTGCCAGCCAAACAAAGGAGACGAGGCAAATCTGTGTGGATCTAGAAGAGAAATATGATTTTGCAAAATGTTTTTGGTGCATTAATTGAAGTTGTTAGGATAGAAACATAGCTATGTTGTTTTTGCATGTAACAAACAAAGTTCTCACACTATTTGGTTGGATATGTAGTAAATTTCCAACCTATCTATACTAATGGAATTCTCAACCTATGTACAAAATGTAGAAAAACACACACATATATAATACAATCATATGTGTATGGATAAATAGCGGAATAAAATTATACTAACCTCCTTCAGCTATTGTTGAATGAATCTTCCAAAAATACACCTACAGCAAGCAAGGGATGTGGAAAATGGAGGTAGAACAAAAACGAAGAGCTAATCCATCAGACTCGTCATCATCAAGTGATACATACATACAAGAAGAAGCTAGATCCAAAAAAAAAAAAAAAGTATCTGTGAGAGAGAGAGAGAAAGAGACAGCTAGATCGGAGAACTTGTCGGGGATGGTGTAGAACTAGCCGGGGGTTAAGGTTCCAGCAGCAAACTTCCAGGCAGCATATTCCATGGTAGCGACAGAAGCGAAAGGGGTTTGCATGGGAGGCAGAGGAGAAATAGAGTAAGAGAGAGTAGAGGGAAGAGAGAGTGAAAGGGGGAGTGTAAATGTTAGGGTAAATGTAAATGGTACCGTGTTTATGATATATATATATATAAAATGATATTTTAATTATTTTGCTTAAGTTTGTCCTTTCCGATAAAGTATTTAAATACCTGATCTTGTAACCAAACAAAATTAAAATTTGAATTTATGAACCGAGCGTGCTTTCAAAAATTACATTGAATTATAATTTTTCTAATTAACAATACCACCCTCTCGTCAAACCTGTCATCCTATCCAATTGCCAGAAGTAATTCTCTCATATATATTGCCATAATCCAACATAGTACAAGACCTCATGCAACTTTTATAATCTCATTTCTTATTCTATGTAATGTTAAATATTGATAAAGATCTTAGTATTATTAATCTTAATTAATGTTAAAAATTATGCATATCAAATATATCTTTAACCAATTATAAAATAGGATTGGGTTTCACTCAAGTTTACATTTGAATTTAAAAGAATTGTTCAAGTTTGTGGGCTCATCATGTGTCCTGTTTTGATAATTTAAGTTGATCATTTTGTAAGATTTTTTATATATATCATTCATAAAAAATATAAAAAAAAATGAAATTGATTCAGTAATCGTAACTTTTTCATTTATTACATTTGTCTACAAAAAAAAATGTGATTTACTTTTAAAAAACATACATTTTTTTTTTCCCTTTCAAAAGCGCACTTGTCTTCAATTTTTTCAAAGACAAACAAGGTAAAAAAAAAATAATAATAAAATAAAAATAAATAAATAAAAAAAAGAAGAAGATACGATTATCAGACTGAATTATATTTTTCCATTGAATGATATACAGAGGGTCATACAAAATAAACGATTCGAATAATTAAAATAGAACTAGTGATAAACCTCTCGAGCTTGAGCAGTTCTCTCAAATTCAAATTTCAAACTTGAGAGAAATTGAACCCTTTAAAATATGGATTAGTCTTCTGTCAAGTATAAGTCTTAACTTGAGAGAACTTGAAGGTCACGGCAGTCATTTCAATAATCTGAACTGTTCATTCGTAGGGTCTTCAATATATATCATCTATGAAACAATCAAATTAATCTGTTAATCGTATCATTTTCATTTTGTTGCGTTTGTCTCCAAAAAAATGGATGACAAGTGTATTTTTAAAAATAGATCATTCAATTTTTTGGAGATAAACACAATAAAATAAAGTGGCTATGATTATTGAATTGACCTAATTTTTTTCATGAATGACATACATAAAGGGCATTAGTGGAGCTGATGCAGCAGTGGAGTTGATGGTTTCTTCCCGGTGGTGGCGGTGGTGCTTCTCGGCCGGAGTGGGCATTGCAGCAGAGGAGGTAAGTAGGGATGGGAGGTGCAGCAGCTTAGAGTGGCTGGGGTGTGGGAGGTGCAGCAGACTTCTCGGGTGTGAGTATGAAGATCCGGCGGGAGATGAGTTGCGGGTGTTGTAGCTAGGGGTGGGAGGTGCAGCAGCTTGCAGTGGAGTTGCAGCTTGCAGCAGGGGCATTGGCAGGTGGGAGGTGCAGCAGCTAGGGGTGGCGTGGGCAGCAGCTTAGAGTGGTTGTAGCAGCAGAGGCGTGCGTGAGGGCTTTGGGAGTTGTAGCTGCAGATGGGTGATGTCTGATCCTGAGGCGTGGGTTGTTGGGTTTAGTTCTTTTAGTTTGATTTGGGTGGTTGGGTGGGTTGTTTATGTGGGGACTCTTGTATTTTAATTTTTTAGTTAAGCTCTTCTTAACTTTGGTTATTCATTTTTTTTTATCTATTTGACTTTTTTGACTATCTTTTCAAATTTATATCTATCAGTTCAAATTTATATCAATTTGTTAAAATTTTTTGTCTATCTATTCAAAAAAATTTTAACTATTGTTGTTGTTGTTTTTTTTTTTTTATCTATTGAATTTTTTTAACCTATGTGTTGTTGTTTTTTTTTTTTTTATCTGTTGATTTTTTAACCTATTTTTTCTATCAATTCAAATACACACCAATTTCAAAAAATTTCTATCTATATGTTCCGATCTTTACTTCTCTTTTCTCTCTCTATTATCTGTTAAAATTTCCCAAACTTTTTGTTTCTTATTTTTAATCTATATGTTGAACAAAAACCCGAAGAAAAAAGAGTATTATCTGTTGAAATCCTAATCCCAAGCAAAACAACAATGACAACAACATTTGAGGAAATGAATACACTAAGCCACTATTTGTTGCAATCATTATCATCAACAACAACAACAACATCTCTCTCTCTCTCTCTATATATATATATATATTTATCTCTATCTGTAGGAATGAAAAAATAAAAGAGACAGAAACCACCAGATTTGCTTTGAACTACCAAAACCAGATTTATGAATATATACGATCAAATCATGAACAATCAAGATCAAATCAAAGGCATCTCTGGAAATGAATCCACTTGAACGAAATGGAGAGTATGAAGGAGAGAGATAGAGGGAGAGAAAGAGAGATAAACAGTCCATTTTTCTCTATAAGGTTCACCTTCTCTCGCTCGCTCACTCTCTCTCTCTCTCTCTCTCTCTCTCTCTCTCTCTCGCAGCTTCTTACACTTCTTCTTCTTCACACCCTACTATTTTTGACATTCCTCAAGCTCAATCCCTCTTCACCAAACAACTTTCTCACTCCCAAAACCATCTCCTCCGATTTGGTCTTTCTACTCGGTATCCCAAACCAAGCCTCTTCAATCAATTCCAACAAGGCCAAAGAGCTTAGGTCCTGGCTTAAATTCCTTATCCATTTCTCTTATATTCCCCGATCGCATCCCCTACTTTGCGAACTGAGTTCTGCTTCTACCAACTCGATCAGTAATCAAAAATGGAATGAACAGAATGAGCATGTTTGATGGCGGCCAGAGTCAGTAATGGAGATCGCTCGCTTTGCCGTGGAATCCAGTGGTGATCTAGATTGTAGGTATCGGAGAATAATGACGGTTTTGGAGTGGAGAAGATGAAGAGAGAGAGAGAGAGAGAGAGAGAGAGAGAGAGAGAGAGAGAGAAAGGAGGCTGAAGAGAAGAAAGAGAATGAGGTGTTGCGACAGTGCTATGAGGTGGTGGAAGAGGGAAAAAGAGAAGGTGCTACGGTGGTGGTTCTCTGGTTATGGCCATTCTTGATTCATTAGAGAGAGAGAGAGAGAGAGAGAGAGAAAAAAAGAGAAAGATTTGAGGAGAGTAAGGAGAAAGAGAGATAATAGTCTAAGATTTGAAGGAAATGCGAGAAATAGTGCGTGAGGGAGGTAGTGCAGATATTTTGGTTATTTTTCATTGAGCTTGACCTATTTGAGTAGCTAGGTTGGGGTGTAAACTTGGTCCGACCCATGTCGGGCCCAGGCCCAAGGGTATTCAAACATTGGGTGGACCGGAGGGCTGGGCCTCGGGCAGGACTGACCAGCTTTTTTATTTTTTTTAAATTTTTCTACCAAAATTTTATTATTTTCCATTAAAAAAGACACTGGTCCTTGGGTTGGGCCTTAAGTGGGCTGATGGGCTGGGCCACGGGCCGAACTGGGCCGGGCCAAGCAAGGCAAGCCGGGCTTCAAAATAGTGGCCCAGTCTTAGGCCTAGGAGCTCGGGCTAGGCTCGGGCCTGAGCCCAAATAGGGCAAGCCCACCCCTAGCCACAGGCCATTTTTACACTCCCATAGCTAGGCTTTTGCTAAGGAAAATTTATAGTGATTTCGGTTTTGAATTGACTCTTATTGCATTCCGGACTCGGGCTTATTATTTCTGAATGTCGTTCATTGTCGTTTTTCCCCTTATTCCTCCTTAAATGTGGTTATTGGATTGTAGTTGTGTGATTGAAACAGGTTGGTTGTTTGATTTTTCAAACCTTTATTGCCCAGATTTTTGGTCCTCCGCTCGAGCGGCCATTCTTGCACTCGAGTGACCATTGCAAACTCTCAGTATTTTTATAGACCTGCAAAATACTGAAGGAGTGTATTCTACGCTCGAGCGACATTTCCTATGCTCGAGCGGGTGGACGCTTGAGTGTCCAATCTTGAGTTGAGCGATGTCTTTCATCTGCAAAACTTCTGAAAGTGTGCATTCTGCGATCGAGCGTCACTTCTTACACTCAAGCGGAACAATGTGTTTGACGCTCGAGCGTCACTTCTTGCACTCGAGCGGACTGCATGTATATCAATCCGTGAAGATGACTTTTTAGTTCACTTTTTCATTCCTTTCTCTCTCTAAAACTTTTCAAAAACCTAGATCTTGAGTTTCTCTCTCTAAAACTCATCATCTCTCTTCTATTTCTCCTAGATCCATTAGGATCTTCACCCTAGTGCCTTTGAGAAAAAGGTAGAGCGCCTCAAAAGCTCCGTTTTGATCCGAGTAGAAGTTGGTTTTGATGTCTTTGAAGTTTCTCCTTTATTGCTTTGGTCTTCTAAGCTTGAGGTAGGGATTTTTCTACACTTTCATATGGTTTTTAACTTAGTTATTGTTTCTTGTGAGACAATAGTGGGATTTGGGAGTATGTTGGACAAACCCAGGGTTTGGGTTAAAAATCAAAAGAGGGGTTTCTATGTGAATATGTTATAATGGATTATGGGGCTTGAAAATAAGTTTGTATTGTGGCAAAATAGTTGACTTTGGCATTTGGGTGATATTTGGGAAAGGGGGAAGTTTGCCGTAAAATGTTACAAATATTTATTTTGTATAAATAAATGGAATTGGTGTTGTAAAAATCAAAATTGGATGAATATTGAAATAAACGGTGGGGTTGAAAATATATATCAACTCACAGCCATGGAAATTTGAATAAATTATCTATCTTGAGATTGAATATCTGTTTAGAAATATCCATATTGGGCTATCGGTAGAGGATAGCTATGATTATTGTAGAAATTGCATAATGATTAGATGAATTGAAACTAATCTCTTGTTAGTTGCCATTGAATATGAGCATGTTTTAAATACATTGTATATGTTTGATTATTTGGGAGGAGAAAATGGATATACTCCATTATTTGGGAGGAGATAGGGGATGAAGTCCATTGAAATTAAGTTGGCTGGAGTGTGCTGAGCTAAAGTCCCGAAACCGCGCGTATACATTGGTGTCGATTCCCGCAGACAAAATTTTCGTAAAATGACTGATTGAAGTGTTTGTGTGGTAATTGTGTTAATTGGAGAACCATTGAATTGTAGTCTTAGTTGGGTTGTTGAAAGATAATGAAATTGACTCATGGATTGAAATGAATTAAAGGACAATGGATTAAGACATGAATTTGGTACTTTATGATTATATAAAATGTGAATGTTTTGTCACAGGCATTGTATACGCACGTTGTACTTATATCTTTGTTAAATCTCATATATTGTGTTAGATTGTTCCTATTAGGCTTTGACTCACCCTATTTAAGGAAAACCATTTTTGGTGTTAATGATATGCCTCTGCTAAGGCAATAGCTTGGAGGGACTTTTGAGAGCAAAAGCTTCTTTCTTTTGTTGTATTTATTTATTTATTTATTTTGTATAGCCAAGGACTTTAATTGTATTGATCTAGGCTCACTTTTGTTGTAACCAAGCAATGACTTGGAAAGATGTAAGACCATAGGGCATATGATTATCTATTTAGTTTTCAGTTCTTTTATCATTACAATACATGCTGTAGATTCAGGATAAATAGTTTGTGAATGTATATCGCATGTGTTATATTTTGTATATGGACTCTGATGAATGAAAGTATATTATTTCCATTATTTTTCCGCTTATGGATTGAATTCATTGTATTATTTTGGGGACGTCACAACTTGGTATCAAAGCGTACTGGGTTAGAATACTTTGAGTACGTGGAAAGTGGTTATTACCACAATGAGTTTGTCTAACTTAGTTGAGATATTAGTATGTATTATATGCTTATTAGATAACATGCTTATATGAGTATATGGGTATGAGATTTAGTTCCTAAGATATTGATTGGGTCTACGGCCTTTTAGAAGTCCTATTAGAAGAGCATTTGATCATTGCTGTTTCTAATTGGAACTTTGGCAATGCCGTAGGACTGTCATTATCTATGAAGAAAATTCGTATGTGTTTACATGACTACGTGCTTATATGGAGTGAATTACTGTTGTCCATCGCATTAGGACGCAAGTGAAATAGCTTTGGCACATTTGTAAATGTGCTAATTCCTTTTGTTACCTTTATTAGGATGTCAGGATGTGGACGTGGTGGTGGTAGGGGTGGTAGGCCTAGAAGGCATGAGATGCCTCTATTGGAAGATATTCTGGCACAGGAGGAAGGGGTTGGTCAGGCCAATGTGGCCGAACCAATTGGCCAATAGGCCATGGGCGCCTTAGCTCGTGAAATGGTTGAAGCATTGCGGGAATCCATGGACATTCTCAGGGTTAAGAATCAAGTCCAGGCCCAAGTAGTTGAGGTAGGGCCGTCTTTCTTAAAGAGAGAGTTTTTCCAGTCAAATCGGAATGAGTTTTGGCGTGATCCTAAGGAGCCACTAAAGGCAGATAAGTGGCTGGAACAAATGGTGAAGACGTTTAAGATGCTCGGCATCGAGGACAGGGGCTTGAGAGTGACCTTGGCGTTCTTCCAGCTAAAGGGTGACGTGGGTCAATGGTAAAAATATGCGTGGGGGCATATTGGAGGAACTTGGAAGGATTTCGTTGATGCCTTCCAGGATAAGTTTTTACCTCCCATAGCTAGGGAGAAGTTGAGAGACCAGTTCTCTAAGTTGGTGCAGTTAAACACACCAATAGGCGCCTTGTAGAGGCGGTGGCCCATCTTGAGACCATCATACAGATGGAGGAGAAGAGAATGAAGGGCTCTAGGAAGAGTCAGGATAATCAAGAGGATAGCAAGAGGCCTGGGTTCTAACCCCCAGGCCTCCCAAGGAGCTCAGTCGAGGTCCACTTTTCCAGTACGGAGTCTGGGTTCTGGGAGAGGTGGTCACGGGGATTTTACTTGTTTCAAGTGTGGTCAGTTGGGCCATTAGTCCCCAGCTTGCCCACAAAGACAAGGAGGGCAACGGTCTGTTTCGCCTTCGGCTCGTTCACAGGGCCAGAGTCAGGGGAGAGGGCAGTTACTCACATATTATCAATGTAGGCAGGCATGGCATTTGAAGAGGTTTTGCCCACAATTGGGTGGCACACCCGTTGCGTCTAGTTCGAGACAGACACAGCCACCAGCTAGCACAGTCAGCTCAATCCTCGAAGGCCAATTAGGGAGCCTCGTCGGCTCAGTCAGTGCATCAGACCTATGCTCAGAGATGTGAGCAAGTAGACCAAAGACCTACAGGGCGCGTGTATGCTGTTATCGCGCCAGATCTTGTACCAGCGCCCTTGGTAGTGAGAGGTACCTTCTTGTTTTGCAATTCAATTGCTAATGAGTTGATTGATACGGATGCATCCCATTCATTTATCTCATCTGCATTTGCATCAATTTTGGGGTTGGAGTTGGCATAGTTAGCATCTCCTATTTGTGTAGAGTCACCTATTGGTGGTGACATAGAGGTTACCGGTCGTCGGTCGCCGGTCGCCGGCTTCCTTTTGCATTTGTATTGCTTGATATGTCTAGTTTTGATGTTATTTTGGATATAGACTGGTTAACGTCATACTGAGCTATTATAGATTGCTACTGTCAGAGGGTTACAGTATGTACCTTGAGCAGTGACTACTTTTATTTCTTGGGGGGACCAGGTGGATAAAGTCTTATCACCAGTGTATGATCCGCGTGAGCAGAGTGAACTTAGTTGCCTTCTTGCTAGCTTCTTGAGTAGTGAGTGTGATGAAGTCTGGGTGGAGTTGCCAAGGATAGTTTGCGAATACCTGGATGTCTTTCCCGAGGATCTTACTAGTTTACCACCCCACCGAGAGATCAAGTTCTCTGTTGATTTAGTGCCTGGCACGACACCGATTTTCATGGCACCATATAGATTTGCACCTGCCGAGTTGAGTGAGTTGAAAATTTAACTCCAGGAATTGTTAGATAAGGATTTCATCTGCCCTAGTACTTCACCTTGGGGAGCACCGGCCCTCTTTGCTAAAAAGAAAGATAAAGCGTTGCAACTTTGTATCGATTATCGGAAATTGAACCAGGTAACTGTCAAGAACAAGTACCCAATGCCTCGTATAGATGATCCATTTGATCAGTTAAAGGGGTCTTGTTGCTTCTCTAAGATAAACTTAAGATCGGGTTATCACCAGTTGAGGGTAAGGGAGGAGGATATCCTGAAGACGACATTCCGTACATGGTATGGCCATTACAAGTTTCTAATGATGCCTTTTGGGCTAACCAATGCTCTAGCTGTGTTTATGGATTTGATGAACCGGATCTTTCATGAATTCCTAGACCGTTTTGTGGTCGTCTTTGTGGACGACATCCTGATTTACTCACCCTCTGAGGAGGAGCATGAGGAACACTTGCGAGTGGTGCTTGAGTTGCTTAGAGCCCATAAACTGTATGCTAAGTTTGGGAAATGTGAGTTCTAGCTGAGGAAAGTTAACTTCTTAGGCCATATGGTATCCAAATAAGGGGTGACTATAGATTTATCCAAGATAGAGGCAGTGCAAGTTTGGGCACAACCTAAAAATGCTTTTGAAATTCGTAGTTTCTTGGGGTTGGCCGGGTATTACCATCAATTTGTAAAGGATTTCTCTTGGCTAGCCTCACCTTTGACTAGGTGGACGAGGAAAGAGATCAAATTTGTGTGGAATGAGACTTGTGAGAAGTCGTTCCAAGAGCTTAAGGTTAGGCTTATCACTGCTCCAGTATTGATTATTCCGGAGAGGGGATTGGGCTATTTGGTGTATTGTGATGCCTCACGGGAAGGTCTGAGTTGTGTTTTGATGTAAGAGGGAAAGCTAGTAGCCTATGGCTCACGGCAGTTGAAGACACATAAGAGAAATTATCCTACCCATGACTTAGAGTTAGCAATGGTGATATTTGCCTTGAAGATTTGGAGGCACTATCTGTATGGTGAGAGATTTGAGGTGTTTTCTAATCACAAGAGTCTGAAATATTTGTTTACATAGAAGGACTTGAATTTGAGACAGAGAAGGTCGATGGAATTCATAGAGGATTATGATTTCGAGTTGCATTATCACCCAGGAAAGGCCAACGTTGTGGCATACGCTTTGAGTAGGAAATCAATTAGTAGTGTAGCTTGTATCGCCATCTGAGAATGGGAGATGTTGGGTACTCTTGGTGAGTTTGACTTGCATCTTGGCGAGTCCATTGAGTCTGTAGTGTTGTTTGTGGTGGTTGCATAACCCACACTTGTGAACCGAGTGATAGAAGCACATAGAGGTGACTTTGAGGTAGAATCCCTCCGAGAGAAGATTTCCAGTGGGAAGGAAGAAAAAGACTTGACTGTGTATCCAGACTAGAGTGTGAGATACCGTGACCGTTTGTTCGTGCTGGAGTCTTGCCAAGAGGAAGTAATCCGAGAGTTTCACCATTCACAACTTGCAGTGCATCTGGGAGGCACAAAGATGTATCACAACTTTAGTCGCCAGTTTTGGTGAAGAGGTATGAAGAAGGATGTAGCCGTGTTTGTGTCGAAGTGCCTTATTTGTCAGCAAGTAAAAGCCGAGCATCAGAGGCCAGTGAGTTTGTTGCAACCCTTGCCTATAGCTAAGTGGAAGTGAGAGCATGTCACGATGGATTTTGTTGTAGGCCTTCCGAGGACTCAACGAGGTAGTGATGCCATTTGGGTAGTAGTTGACCAGTTAACCAAGTCTGTGCACTTTATACCTATGCACGTGGGTGATTCGGTAGATTATCTTGTCGATCTTTGCATTAGGGAGATAGTGAGATTGCACGGGGTCCCTGTGACGATTGTTTCAGATAGAGATCCGTGTTTCACAGCTTAGTTGTGGTAGAGCTTGCAGAGTGCTTTGGGCACTAGACTGACTTTTAGCACAGCGTATCATCCTTAGACTAACGGGCAGTCTGAGCGTACTATTCAGATCCTTTATGATATACTTCGAGGTTATATACTTACTTCAAGGGGTCGTGGGAGTGGCACTTACCCTTAGTGGAGTTTGCCTATGACAATAGCTTCCAATTGAGTATTGGCATGGCACCATTTGAGGCCTTGTATGGTCAACCGTGTAGATTTCCGGTATGTTAGGCCGAGGTGGGTGATGCACCTTTGTTGGGGCCAAAATTGGTTCGGGAAACGACGAAGAATGTGGCACTTATCCGTAAGCGGTTAGTTACAGCTCAGAGTCGCCAAAAAAGTTACACCGACTGTAGGAGGAAACCTTTGTCTTTTGAGTTGGGACATCATGTCTTTCTGAAGATATCACCTAGACGGGGTTTGATGAGATTTGGAAAGAGTGGGAAGTTGTCCCCTCAATTTATTGGGCCTTTTGAGATCCTTGAGTGGATCAAGGAGATAGCTTACCGTTTGGCGTTACCGCTATAACTTTTCGGGGTTCATGATGTGTTCTATATTAGCATGCTTTAGAAGTATAAGTCGGATCCATCACACATGTTGGATTGGACCGACCTAGAGGCAGATGAGGATGCCTTGTATGAGAAGAGACCGGTGAGAGTCTCGGATACCCGGGACCAAGTTTTGCGAAGCAAGACGATTCCCTTGGTTAAGGTATTATGGAAACACCACGGAGTTAAGAAAGCAACTTGAGAGCGCGAATTGGAAGTCCGAGAGAAATATCTGGACTTATTTATTGGTGTTTGCATATATATTGAGATTTTGATTATGTTAATGAAATGTAAAAACATTGTATAGTTTTTAAAATACAAGAACATTGTATATACTATGGGTGTCGTGGAAATATGGATTCAAATAATCATTGTATATGTTTTGAGAATATGGAATATTGCGTGTGTTGTATCACTTTTGGAAGCATTGTAGATGCTTTTTAATTTTTGAAAACTTGGATTTTGATTAAACATTGTAAATGTTTTGGGAAATTGTAAACTATACTTTCAATATTGGAACTTGTGCATTGAGTTGATGAGAATGGATGACTGGAAAGTAGGTCATGGTGTTGAACTTGTTAAATTAACATTGTTGTGGGTGCTTTAAAAATGACTTTGAACTTGATTTATAATTTCGGAGACGAAATTCCCTAAGGGTGGAGATTATATCGATTTCGGTTTTGACCCGACTCTTATTGCATTCCGGACTTGAGCTAATGGTTTCTGAATGTCGTTCATTGTCGTTTTTCCCCTTATTCCTCCTTAAATATGGTTATTGGATTGTAGTTGTGTAATTAGAACAGGTTGGTTGCTTGATTTTCTAAACCTTTGTTGCCTAGATTTTTTCTCCACCGCTCGAGTGGTCATTCTTGCATCCGAGCAGGCATTGCAAACTTTCAGTATTTTTGTAGGCCTGCAAAATACTGGAGGAGTGTATTCTACGCTCAAGCGGCGTTTCCTACGCTCAAGTGGCGTTTCCTACCCTCGAGCAAGTGGACGCTTGAGCATCTAATCTTGAGCTCGAGCGATGTCTTTCATCTGCAAAACTTCTGATAGTGTGCATTCTGCGCTCGAGCATCACTTCTTGCACTCGAGTGGAACAATGTGTTTGACGCTCGAGCGGACTGCGTGTATATCAGTCCGTAAGATCACTTTTTAGTTTACTTTTTCATTCCTCTCTCTCTCTCTCTCTAAAACTTTCCAAAAACCTAGATCTTGAGTTTCTCTCTCTAAAACTCATCTTCTCTCTTCTATTTCTCCTAGATCTATTGGGATCTTCACCCTAGTACCTTTGAGAAAAAAGTAGAGCGCCTCAAGAGCTCCGTTTTGATCCGAGTAGAAGTTGGTTTCAACATCTTTGAAGTTTCTTTTTTATTGCTTTAGTCTTCTAAGCTTGAGGTAGAGATTTCTCTATACTTTCATATGGTTTTTAGCTTAGTTATTGGTTGTTGTGTGACAATAGTGGGATTTGGGAGTATGTTGGACAAACCAAGGGTTTGGGTTAAAAATAAAAAAAGGGGTTTGTATGTGAATATGTTATGAAGGATTATGGAGTTTGAAAATGAATTTGTATTGTGGCAAAATAGTTGACTTTGACATTTGGGTGATATTTGGGAAAGGGGGAAGTTTGCCGTAAAATGTTACAAATATTTATTTTGTATAAATAAATGGAATTGGTGTTATAAAGATGAAATTGGATGAATATTGAAATAAACGGTGGGGTTGGAAATATATATCACCTCACACCCATGGAAATTTGAATAAATTATCTGTCTTGAGATTGAATCTACGTAGAAATATTCGTATTGGGCTATCGGTGGAGGATAGCTATGATTGTTGTAGAAATTACATGAGGATTAGGTGAATTGAAACTAATCTCTTGTTGGTTGTCATTAAATATGAGCATGTTTTAAATACATTGTATATGTTTGATTATTTGGGAGGAAAAAATGGATGTACTCTATTATTTGGAAGGAGATATGGGATGGACTCCATTGAAATTAAGTTGGCTGGAGTGTCCTGAGTGAAAGTCCCAAAACCGCGCGTATACATGGGTGCTGATTCCCTCGAACGAAATTTCCGTAAAATGGCTGATTAAAATGTTTGTGTGGTAATTGTGTTAATTGGAAAACCACTGAGTTGTAGTCTTAATTGGGTTGTTGAAAGATAATGAAATTGGCTCAAGGATTGAAATGAATTGAAGGAAAATGGGTTAAGATATGAATTTGGTACTTTATGATTATATAAAATGTAAATGTTTTGTCACAGGCATTGTATACGCACATTATACTTATATCTTTGTTAAATCTCATACATTGTATTAGATTATTCCTACTGGGTTTTGGCTCACCCTATTTGGGAAAAACCATTTTCAGGTGTTGGTGATTTGCCTCCGCCAAGACAATAACTTGAAGGGACTTTTGGGAGCAAGAGCTTCTTTCTTTTGTTGTATTTATTTATTTATTTTTTATTTTTATTTTTTTTTTGGTATAGCAAAGGGCTTTAATTGTATTGAGCTAAGCTCACTTTTGTTGTAACCAACTAACGACTTGGAAAGATGTAATGTAATTCCCTCAAAATAATACATAAAACCCATTACTTTAGACATGCATTGATATAAGAGGAATCAACAATTTATATTCATCAGAGTGGTTCTTACAACAGTATTACATGTTAACAACAAAAGCAAGCGCCCTACTGGCTTACAGCTTTCCAAGTTAACACTTGGTTACAAAAAGGAGAGTACTAACTCTGTACAAATAAGCCCTTGGCTTGATACACATGTAATACTAACAAAATAATCCAAAAAGAGTCTTCAACTCCCATAACTATCCAAGCTATGTCCTTGGAGGCGGCATACTACCTGTACCTGAAAATGATGTTCCCATATAGGGTGAGCCACGGCCCAGTAGAAATACACTAAACCAACTATGAACAGTGACTAAAAGATTAGCAGTTGTTAGATGGCCAACAATGATACATCCACTTATATCATATTACAATCACATGACATACAAGTACATGGTACTTTTCATTTTCCATTTTCAGTAGTTAAGCATACTAGCTAACTCAATACATCAACAGATAAGCATATTAGCTATATCAACATCTCAACAGATAAGTATAAGAACTATATCATATAATCAAAGATAAGCATATGAGCTATATCTATACTTCTCTTGACAAGCATATGAGCTGTGTCTACACTTCTCAAAGATAAGCATATGAGCTGTATCTACGAAGTTCATCCCCTATCTCCTCCCAACACTATCCGGTTTAGAGGTCCATCTCCCATCTTCCCCTAAACCGCGGAGTACATCCCCCATCTCCTCCTCTATACACAATGCATATAAACACATAGGTTCTATACACAATCAATTAATACATAAAGTTAATGTATTCTATCAACTGTCATGCTCCATGACACATTCTATTGATTAGTTTTCGTTTGCCTAATCCTCATGCATTGTCTACAACAATCAAGACTATCCTCCACCGATAGCCCAAAGCAGTTATTTCTAAATAGAAAGTAAATGCACAAAATGGATAATATATCAACATTTCAATTTGGTGAGCGATAAATAATTCAACTACACCCTTTAATCCCATACATTCTCAATTCCAATATTTCTAATTCAATTCCTCCTTTTCTCAAATTAATTGCACGAATTAATTTATTAAGTCAATTAGGACAAATTCCCTTAACTAACAAAACAACCCAAAGGTTCCATTTTCGTCCACATTTCCAACATTTATCTCATCCTTCCATGCCAAACTTGCATTTAGGTTTATTATAAATAAAACCCCAACGTTTGTAAAAATACACAAAAGGCCCAAACTTTCTCAAAACTACTCAACAATACCCAACATATCAAAATGCTAAAATTTAAAGACAAAATCCATAAAGAGGAGTAGGATATCCCTACCTCAAAGTTTGAGCTCCGACAAAGAAGATGACGAAAACGAAGATGCTCCAAATCTCAAATTTCTCGGATCAAAAGATAGCCCTCGACGATCAACAACTTTTTTGTAAAGGCCAATGGTGAAGAAATCACTCCTACTAGATCAATACCTAGAGAGAAGGTAGAGCTCTAGAGAGACAAGGTCTCAAATGGTGTTTTTGGAAAAGTAAGAGAGAGAAGAGATGCGAAAAAGTGATTTCAAAATGCCCGGCTGTGCACTGGTATACGACATGTCCGCTCGAGCGGAAAACACAACGCTCGAGCGTCAAGAACAAAAATCTGGGTCCGCTCGAGCGCAAGAAGATCCGCTCGAGCTCCAAGACACATGAATAAAGTACACCCGCTCGAGCGCGAAAACTAGTCCGCTCGAGTGCAGATTTCCCCCTCCCAGAACTTACACCAACAATGTACTACCCGCTTGAGCGCCAACAAGCCCGCTCGAGCGCAACTCGCTCGAGCGCAGGAAATCCGCTCGAGCGTAGAAAACACATCTGCAGAAGTTTTGCAGAAAACAAAATACTGTGAGTGCGTAAATCCCGCTCGAGCGCAATAAGGCCCGCTCGAGCGTTCAGTCAAAAACCAAACCCCGCTCGAGCGTAACACCAAAAACCTGGGCAACTAAATTTGAGACTCAGGCTCAACCAACCTGTAACACACCTGCCCAAAACATCCCAAAACTCACACAAATGGAATTAAAGGACGACAACAAGATAGACACAACTTCCAACTCCACGGAACCGAGTCCGGAATACAACTGAACAGTAAAGGGAATACCGGGATCGCTATATGTAAGCTCATAGGACATATGATTATCTGTTTCGTTTTCATTTTTTTTATCATTACAACACATGCTGTAGATTCAAGATAAATAGTTTGTGAATGTATATTGCATGTGTTATATTTTGTATACGGACTTTGATGAATGAAAGTATATTATTTCTATTATTTTTCTGCTTGTATTATTTTGGGGGTAGCACAAAATTTAAATTTAAATTTATTAACTGAGCACCTTTATTAATATTGATAATTTTTTTCACTAATCTATAATTATTTATAAAGAAATATATTGATATGTAATTTTTCTTTTTATTAACAAGTGAATTAACGAAATCCAAGTTAAAATAAAGCTCAAACTTTTACCTTGATCTTCTGCAAGATGATTTATTTATTACCATTTTGTTTTATTCTTGATTTATTTCTGGGTTCTTGGCGACAAGTTATTTGGGTTGGGGATACACTATATAAGTACGCTTTTTATCTTTTTTGGGTCACATCATCTCTTTATTTTTTTGTACATATTTTCATAAAAAGTTAAAAAATACACTTACTTAAATCATCCCAAATAACTCAATGCAAGTGTATATGTTTTAATAACTCAATAATTTATTGCATTAAGACCTTAGACTAATAAATTGTTAATACATAAGTTTTTATAAGCTTCAACGCATTAAGTTCCATCACTTTAAATTAAGGACTGTAGACGTCCCCGAACGTCCTGGGAGGGAAATCCTGTTTTGTTCGATTTTGGGCTCACTACAGTTCAGGACTCAATGTCACGGTCCTGTATCTAATCTCGCAGAGTGCAATGCAAGACCGATGAATCATCAAAGAGTCCAAATCCGGCAAATCGTTTTGGAAACAGATTTTTTGAAAGAAGTGCCAAACATGGACTGCTTTGCCAGATACAGAGTCGCCACCTAAATATTTTATTTTGGGAAATTTAGGAAACCCTGACTCGTTTGCCTAAGGCCACGTGTCCGTCATCACCAAAGTTACCTCGGCTCGGGAACTTGGGTACGATTAGGGAAGGTCACTTCGTGAGCACCCCCGCTCGCCTGATCAAAGATCGGCCTCTACTAACCATGATATCAAGTTTTGAAAACATTGTGTGTTCTTATTCCGGTTATTAGTCTAGATTTACTACGTGATGCGCACAACATACAAGTATAGACTGGGTCGCTTGAATTGGAACAAAACATTTCATGCTTGTTTTTGAAAGATGGTTTGCTACTCGCAAGTAGGCTTAAAATGCAGATTTTGCCACCCTCAGGTGGGCTTAGAAAAGATGGTTTTGCCACTATCTAGTGGGCTTAAAACTCACAGTCGATGATTTGTTCCAATCCAAATATCCCAACCTTCACCCACAAGCACTCAAGCAGTTATATCACATAAGCATATAGCCTCATGGTAAGCATGCTATCATCGCAGTCACTCACACACATGCAAGGATGCTAAAGCATAAAAAACTTACCGAGTACTCCAAGCCAAAACAGAAGCTAATTAGAAATCATGCATGATCCTAACTATACAGAAATGCCTAATGCAACACATTCAAAAATGCAACTATAGCAGGCTCGGCTATTCTAAACATGGCATATGGAATGCTACAACTAACACGTATTCAACTCAGAATTGAAATACAAATGCAGTTAGTATGATGCGCCGAGCCCGGTGCATGCAAGACAGATGAATGAATGCAAACATGCTATCATACTGTATGCTAATTGAAACATGCCCTAATCTAACCATCATAAGCTGGTAAATAAAAGAGAGAAAGACGTGGGGTTGGAAGACATACAGCACACACACGCACACTTATTACAGTTGCGCCCTCGCTCGGAGGGTCCGAAAGAATAATATACAGTCCCAAATAAGTAATACAGAATCCTAATAAATACAAAATCCTAATTAATTAACAAATTAACTAAGGAAAGCGGTAAACTAGCATGCAATCTAGGGACTGCCTCGACTCTACTCCGGGTGATGGATGATGCATGTTCGGGCTGCCTTTGTGCGGAAATCCACTGCGATGCCCCAATTAACCTCTGTTTGCAATTGTTCTTGGAATGAGTGCCAAGCTTCGGAAGGCTGCTGATTCTTGATTTGCTGTAACAGAGAGCAGAAAAGGGGCATGGCAATGTATTTTCTCATATGTATGCTTGACTACTCTTTAGGGAGTGTAGTCCTCGTGCCACCAATCACGCATCTCGATGCATGATGGCCGAAGAGTCGAATTGCACTACTCAATATGAAATGAATGCACGTATAAACACAACAAGACTGAGACTCCATCATGGATAATCCGAAGTGTCGGTGACTGGGAATTGAGACACGTTCCGTCACTCAAAGTACGAAACGTCCCTCGTTTCCCGTGCTCGGGCTAACTCCTACCCCAAACACAATGCAATATGCAGGACATGCATGAATGCAACTAAGATATAACCTAACATGCACAATGCTATGGAATGGCATACACGATGCACGAGGTAACATGGCATACACGATGCGCTAACATATAACCTAGCATACACAATGCTATGAAATGGCATACACAATGCATAATGGACTTACACCAACACGAGTGGACCTCAGCCACACTCACATAAGTGGCCATTAGATGAAAATGAGACACTCGAAATGCGTGCACGCGTGCACGCAAACTGAGGACCGAACCTAAGGCACGAATGCCACTCTACCAAAGCATGGTAAGGCATGGAACATGGGATGCAAACAAGAAAATTTCAGCACTGAAATATGATGCTAAACAGCCCCGAATCATGAAAACATGGCACCCGATGCATGAGGTGAGACCCGAAACTCAAAACTAGGCACATGGAATGACTTACAGCTATACAAAGCATGCATTATTTGAACATGAAGTATGAAGACAGAGTCAAGGCAGTCCCAAAACATGGACTTTTCCAGTTTAAAGCAAGGCCAAAAAGTGCTAGCAAGATGGCTTAAATTAGCATGCAATTTCGACTAGTAAACATGGTTTACATGGCAAGTACATGATGCACATGGAATTTCACCAAACCGTCAAAAATCAGTGAATAAAACATGTGAAAATAGGCTCAAATAACCACTGATATGCAACCATGGTATGCAAAAATGATGAGCTCCTTTAGATGGCCATACAAGGAGTTATTAGGCACATACAAGATAGACAAGTGACATGGCATATACAACTTTGAAAATAAAATATAATAGTCCCAAGACTCAACAAATTGACCCTAGAATGTGACTAGGAAGCATGCAAGATGGGGTCTCTTTGGAAGGCCAAAATGACTACCAAACAAGTCAAGGAGAGAGGGGGTCACCCCCCTTTGATTTGGAAGCTCAAAACAATGGCCAAGCCACTGAAATCCACTGGATTTCAGTGGCTAGAAGGCCAAACAAAGCATGCAACAAGGGCTAGGATATAAGGCTCAAAATGGGAGGCAACCAAGCATACAAGATAGCATATGACCTCAAACAAAAATGGAACTTTAATAAAACATGAATATGATGTCAAAAAAAGCCTTTTTCCAGTTTATAAAAAGTCTCAAAAATGAGTACAAATAGGACTAATCTATCATGCAAAAATGGCCCTAAAAGTGAGAATAGAGACAATGGACAGAAGCTGGCCCCAAATAGTGAAGAGCCCTTCAACAAAGTTTAAGAGGGGCTCAAAATAAGGCACTTCACAGTTTACATCAAGCCACGAAAATAAACACAAGTAAGGTTAAACTAGCATGCAAGAAAAAGGCCTAAAAGGGGGGTAAAGAGACAAGTGATAGATACTGTCCTCAAACAAAGGAGAGTCCTTCAACAAAGTTTAAGAGGGGCTCAAAACAAGACACTTTACAGTTTATGGCCAAATCCAAAACAGCTCACAAATAAGCTTAAAATACTATGCAAAAAAAGGGCCTAAAAGAGAGTTAAAGAGGCAAGTGATAGAAGGAAGCCTCAAACAGAGAAAGACCCTTCAACAAACATGAAAAGGGGCTCAAAATATGATCATTTCTAGTTTGGGTCGGAGCCCAAAAATGCTTGAAAGCAAAGCTTATAAATGAAGCAAGAAAAGACTAGTTTAGGGGAAAAGTGTGCTTACCCTTGAAGAACAATCTTTCCAGCAGCTTTTGGTCCAAAAATCTGAGCTTCCAACCTCTGAGAGACAGCCTCAAGGTGTTTGAATGAGTGATGGAGGTCTTGTGCTATGAGGTATAGTGCAAAAATGCAAAGAAATCCAACTTCCAAGCTCTAACCACAAGCAATATAGAGAGAGAGGAAGCTTTTTGCCCTTCTAAAACCCAAAACCTGGCTAAGGAAGAGGACCCTTCCTTATATAAAACAAAGCAAAGCTTAAGCTTCTTGAACAAGCTTTTCTTGGCTTTGATCCCTCCATACACGTGTATGGAGGGCAGATGTGAGGAATCCAGCTGGTACAAAAGATCTTCCCGGAAACCAGCTGAAATATGGGGGGTGCCGGCCATCAGCAATGGCCGGCAGTGCCACACTGATGGCCGGCAGGTATTCACAAATAGCCGGCATGGGCCAAGCCATGGCCGGCAGTGCATCACAGGGGCCACCCTGAAAGGACCAGGTCAGGGTCCAAAAATGAGACAAAAAGGATACAAGGTTCTGAAAACCCGAACCAGTGACGTTCCGCCGTGGCAGTCGAATTCTGGGCAAGCAATCGAACCAGCCGTTGGGTGTACCTACAAGCACAACTAAGTCTTGAGGACGGTCAAAAATGGGGTGTCTACAGTTGCCCCTCTTTGACAGAACTCAGAAGTCATAACAATGACGAGAGTGATTGTTAAAGTCCAGAGACGACCCATTTTTGACAAGGCCGAAGACTCAGACAATCAATTAGTAAAAGCATGCAGGGATGCGCCCGAAGGCTGGGGCAAAATGCAAATGATATACAAGATGCAAGAGTATGATTAACAATCATGCCACGGATGCTGTAAAGAAGCAAACATGCGACAGTTTTAAGCAGATGAACATGAATCCAACTACACTACAATGCAGAAAGGATGTAAAAGAATTATGCAATTCTTACCCCGTTTCACACGAAGGATACAATATTTGCGCGGCTAGTCTGGCCATGCCAGCTTTAAATGAACCGTACATACAATATCGTGCCTGAAAAAAGAAACCAACTTAACAGGTACAATATCGTTAGGAAGATGCATGACAATGCATTTGAAGAGTGCGTGACAACGCATACAAAGTGAAGATGCATTAACACATGTAAGTAAAGCGTGCGCGACAACGCATGCAATGTGTGAAATAGGAGTTGAATTTGAACACATGTAAGTAAAGCAAGCGGTCACGCCGGCAATGTGTAACGAAAGAAATTGAACGTACACATGTAAGTAAAGCAAGTGGTCAACACGAGCAATGTGTAACGAAAGAAATTGAACGTACACATGTAAGTAAAGCAAGTGGTCAACACAAGCAATGTGTAACGAAACTTGAAAATACACATGTAAGTAAAGCAAGTGGTCAACACGTGCAATGTGTAACGAAAGAAATTGAACGTACACATGTAAGTAAAGCAAGTGGTCAACACGAGCAATGTGTAACCTCCTGTGGGATGCATGACAATGCACGTAGAGATATGCAAAACAACGCGCGTGAATTAGATTGACGTTTGCTGTAGCAAATGAATGCTAATTGATATTTGACAAAGGAGAAAGATGCTTAATAAAGACATCTCCTCCAGTTTACCTCCCGGAGGGTTTGGGCAGCGTCAAAAGGATACACTTCATGCGTATTGATGGTTGTAAGCCGTCGCATATTGAAGGCATGACTCCTGAGCTCCCACGGAAGCGTTTCGAATCAAGTTTTGAGTATTTCCACAGGATTGTTGGGACCCGTGGACAAATACCAAGAGTCAAATATCCAGGAAAGCTGGAAAAGACTTTCTGATCACCAGGGACAACCGCCGGCCACCGCCGGCCATCAGCCTCAGCCGTCGGCCATCGACAGCACACTGCCGGCCATCGATGTGCCAACGCCGGCCATCGGTGGCAGATTAGGGCAAACTTGGCTTGCAAGCCGTGGGTCTTTAAATTGGCTCAAAATTACTCCATTTCCTCACAAATCCTTCCATAGAAATCACTTTTCCTCCTTCCTAGGTGTGCCTTCTCTCTAGATTCGCGCATTCTATGCGTTTCCCAACACCCTATTCAACTTTTCATCGCGAAGGATTCTTAATTTCCTTTGGTTTGAACCGATCAGAAATTGCATCCGAGGCATCTTTCACCATTTTCCGCATTCAAGGATCATTTCCCCCGATCTTCTCTCGAGGTTAGTTCACTTTTTCGGTTTTTCAACTTTTCTTGAATTTTCTCTCTCTTAGGGTTTGAATTTATTCCAAATTGCACCATTTTGCCCATTTTTGCTCATTTTTTGCGTCATTCCTGTGCATTCATCTCAGATGGCTGACGATGTGCCTCATGACGAGGGCTTCCCGGCACTCCCTGCAGTAGAGTTAGCGGCGGAGTTTGCGGTTGAGCCAGAGGTCGAGCCTCAGCCATTACCATTGGACGTACGTCCCTTCGACCCTGTGGTATACCATCCGGAGACTCACATCATTCCGGTGGCGGGAGGCATCCATATTTTTACCGATTTTGACGAGGACGTGCCAGACGACCTCTTATTGAGGGAGCCAATGTCTCACTTGTCGGCCATGGCTGTGGAGGTACCATCTCTGTTTTTCTGTAATATTACTTTCGACCGCCTACATTTCTCGCGCTATTCCGATCTGATTACATCGTATGCTTTGATCTAACTGTATTTCATACTTTGCTGATCTGCACTTGACTGCACCTTACACATTATTACCCTGTATATACTACACATAACCGCATCTCATGTGTCACCGTTCTGAATCTGAATGCATCTTTAACACATCATTGCTCCGGATGCGACTGTATCTTCAATGCACTACCACTCTGAGCTGAATTATATTTTCAACACACTGCTGATCCGATTCAGACTGTGCTGGTTTGGTTTAAAGCTGCATGTTCAATATTCCCCTGATTTGATTTTGAAAGTGCATTTTCAATACACTGTTGATATGATTTGAACTTGTATTTTCAACAGGAGGGATCTCGCTCCTTCCGAGGCTACGGCGCTACGACCGCTCGCGACTAGTACGATGTACTCCCTACGGGGGTCCGCCGGATTATCGACGAGACTGGCTTCGGCATATTTTGTGGCGGGCTGACGCAAGTTACAGCGAGTCGCCCTCTCTTGGGGGCTCTGGTGGAGAGGTGGTGGGACACCACCAATTCCTTCCACTTTTCCATAGCAGGGGAGTTGACCATGACTCCTTTCGATTTTGCTATGATCACCGGTCTGGGAGTGGGAGGTGATCCGATCCCCTTAGATCCCGACATGGGGGAGTGGGTGGCTGCATGGGAGGTATTACTTGGGGCTCGTCCACCCCTTGCGCGAGCGGGCATGGTTAGATACTCTTGGTTCGAGGAGCAGTTCCACGGGGAGGATCCTCAGACTGATGAGGGAGTGGAGCAGTATGCCAGGGGCTTCCTCCTATTCCTTCTTGGTACCACCTTGTTTTCGAACAGGTGGAATACCGTGGGTTTGTACTTCTTGAGCGCCCTGGTAGTGCTTCCGCGGGTCCGCTCCTACAACTGGGGCGCGGCCGGCCTCACTACTATGTATGGGTACATGAGCTCTACTTCTCGGTTGCCTGGGAGATTGATCGGAGGCTATTGGCGAGCTTGGGAGGTACATGACCCGATTCCCCTTTTCATTACTTTGCTTAGCCTTCATACGTTTTGCTTGGTTCAACATTTGTATTCTCTGTACTCGCTGTCATAGCATATGCTTTCTGTTTCGCATTTTCTGTACACCATACATGCTGCACTCTACACACCATACACTGCACACCGCTCATGATACACCACATGCACAGGATGTAATGTCCGCCCGTCTAGGCCTGCATCTGTTGTGTACAATACTGCATTCTGTATTATGTTTTCTGTATTCTTGCTCATGCGCTGTACTGATCACATATGTTCAACAGCTCTGGGTATATGCATACTTCCCGAGGTTAGCTCCAGATCCGGTGGAGGAGACGGTAGTGACGGTCCCATTTTCTGAGGTGTATGACGGTCCGCTCCGTCGTAGGACCCGAGAGAGCTTCATGTTCTTCCGGCAGTATTTTGACACAGTTACGGCGCGTGAGGCAAGTCTGCAATAAGACCATTTCAATTAGCCCAATGCACCTGCCTTAGTTATTTTGACGACTAATCATCTTGTTGGTTCCCTTTCTCAGATTACATGGCGACCATGGGAGGTGATTCCATCAGGACTCCGGGATCAGTATCACACCGCCCAGATTATGTCTCAGTACCGCATCCTCTTCGAGGGGCCGATCTGTCGAGCGTGGTTTCTGAGTGAGCGCTTTGTGCGCCAGACTTTGGGGTTGCCTGTTCCATTTGTACCGATGGCGCCTCCACCATCGATGAGGGAGACACACAGGTTATCTGCCGACCGGGTGATCCAGTTCATGGTAGGGCTAGAGACAGATTACTTCCGTGCCGAGGGCGATTACGCGACTTTCATTCAGACACATTTGATGCCGCCTTTGACTGGTGTCCGAGGAGGAGAGAGAGCGAGGGCTCCAGCTATGAGAGGTAGAGGCGGATCAGCCCGGTCTCGTAGGAGGCGAGGTCCCAAGGAGAGATAGGAGTCTGGATGGCCAGCGTTGCCTGCTACTATGACACTTCGAGGGCGAGCAGGAGAGATTTATCAGGTTCCTTTTGCCTCTCCTCTAGCTGGTCACGAGCTTGTTGGAGGTTATGGCTCGACTCCGGTATTTACTACACTGTCATTCCTTGTACAGTCATTTGATTTCACTTGATATTCTGCAAAGTATTAATGATTTCCAACGTTTTGCAGGCTCCCATTGAGTACACTCGTCAGTCTCTGGCGATGACAGCTTCAGTGATAGGGATGCTGCAGACGAGCATGGACCTACTCAGTATCTATGGCATTCCGGTAAGTTTGCTCAAACTGCACTTCGTGTCATGAAGTTCTTTCTTAACTCACCATTACAGCTTGCACACTACATTAATCTGATACCTTGTTCCCATACACCGTTCACAGTGCATGTTCACTGTAAATCATTCACCATTCATAGTACATCACTCTTCCTGCATCTGATACATTTCAATTACTAATGCATTTTGGTGGATCGTCCTCTTTCAGATTCCTTTCTTGCCGCCAGGCCCATCGGGTGTTCCAGCAGGAGCAGGGACGGGCCCTTCCATACCTCCTCGAGCAGCAGAGGGAGCAGGACGAGGGACTAGTTCACAGGGGCCTGTCTCTGATGATGACGAGTCTGACGAGGAGGCGATGAGTCCACATTCAGAGTCAGAGTCAGATACTGACGGTGGAGCTCCTGGACCTTCGTCCAGGAAGAGGACCAGGACGGATTCCCGCACTTGAGACTACCAGCACTGGTCCAGACATTTTGCTACTTCAGATGATGATCTTCTTTTGTTTTTATTTTCCTTTTTACTAGTAGTTTTGCACATTGCTGGTTTATTTTGGAACCAATTACTTTTGTAAAAGGAAAACTATGACGGAATGAAAACAGCCCTTTTGTTTGAAAAAGTGTTTCATTTGTGCATTCCATGCATCGCATTGTATCGCATCGCATAACTTTCGCTTTACACAACAATGTAAACGAAATCACAGTTTTATTTTGAAAACCAAACGCTCAAATGCACTAATCAGGTAGTGAACCGACTAATAACAAAACAACTCGATAAACAAATTGTAACAACTCGATACATGAAAGGGAGATAATTACAACCTGACATAGAAAAGGAAACTAATACATCTTAAACAAGACACGACAGAGTCCAACAGGACAAAAAACAAGACCTTGAAAGACACAAAGAAAAGGACTCAAGTAAATAACTGGGTCTTCAGTGAGGGAGACAAGGGGCAGGGGGGAAGCACTGCCGGCCACCGTCGGCTATCTCTATCAACCGCCGGCCATCGATAGCACACTGCCGGCCATAGATGTCCCACCGCCGACCATCGATGGCAGACTCTCCGAAATGATGACACGTGTCCTCCACTCACTACCTTATCTTCTATATGAGTTCCAGCTTCGGGATTTTCTTCATTTCAGCTCAAATTTGCACCAAATGGAATCATTCCTTGCTCAAAACCTCACAAATTGGATTGCCAACTTGGATGGCTCGGAAAAGCTGAATTTTCGGGGCTTCGGCTTGAATGCACTATTCACGCTGAGTCGCACTCCGCTGCACTTTCCTTTCCTCCATGCCGCGGCGAGGTTTTGGAACCCGATAACGCACGTCTTTAGCTTCGGCGGACAAGAGGTATGTCCAACTTTCGAAGATTTTCAAGTTTTGATGGAATCTGAACGTTATGAAGAGATCTTGCCTCAGTTTCGCTTTGGCCACGCCCAAGCTTTAGGAGAGATGTGTGGGTTTACCACGCATGACGCTCGGTCTCTGATCTGCAACGGGGAACTAGATATCCTCGGCTTGGTTTATCACTTTTCTGAGGCCGGTAACCGTGGCGACCATCGTTGGCAAGGTTTTCGGCGACACGCCCTTTGCTTGTGCATGCTATCTCACTTCTTGCTTGCCCCGGGCCTTAGCGGATCTAACATTCGTCTGATTGAAGTTGCTCAAGGCTTGAAGGAAGGAAAAAGCTGTATTGCCATGGCACTGGCCGAGACACTAATGGGCTTAGATGCTTTCTACCGTCGGGAGACGACCAGATTCGCAGGGAGTCCACTACTGCTACAGGTAACGTTTCCCACCCAATCTCACATATGTATTGCTCACATCACTCGGCCCTCAGGCTCGGTTTTTCTCACAAAACCCTTTACTTACTTTTCTTTCATCGTACATCTCTCTATTCTTTATTCTCTCATTTTTCATCCCTCCCCAGATATGGTTGATGGATAAGTTGCAGATTGTGGACTCTTGCCCAACGTACTCAGCCCGCGGCTACTTCTTCAGGCAACGCCTAGTCGATGCCCTTGATGAGGGATGGTGGTTCGACTGGATGTGCAATTTGTCCGCAGATCGCATTGCTTGGCGCTGTCCTTGGCTCAATCTTCCGGCAATGAGCTATAGCATGACCCGTCAACCTGGGATTCAATTGATTAGCATGACACACTGTGTCTTCTACTTCCCATTCCGTATTCGGCGCCAGTTCAGCCATGATCAGACTTGCCCGCCAGAGGGGATAGAGTACCCAGTTGCATTCCCGGTTCGAGGCGCACAGCTTGCCCGATATGCCACAGCGTGAAGGACGAGAGAACTCCTGGCCCCCGCTCCCACTTTCAGTTGCACTTTGTCTGATGAGTGCTTGGATTGGCTCAATGAAGAGGCACAGATCGGGCCCAGCTTGGCATCAGAGGCTTCGACCAGCTCTGGGAGGGGGGGCAGGGACACCTGACTTGACTATGCCCCAGATTTATTGCTTTATTAGCACTTTCAAGTTTTCGTTATGAATGTAATAAAAAGCAACTTCGATTGTATGCAAGAGCAGGTGAACTCTGTTTTGAAATCAATGAAATTGAAGGTTATGGTACTGAAAATTTTCCGCTTTGATCCAAAAATGGTCTTAGTTGTAAAAAAGAGATTAATTTGAACAAAGTCAACTTTTATTAAAACTTTTCAAAACTATTTTCGATATGGATCAGAACTGGACACGCCTGAGGTCTGTCACTGAGATGCACAACCCCGGACTCTAGCAACTGGAAAGTTGCCCCAAGTCTGAATAGTACCGCAGCACTACATAGCAACGGAAAGTTGCCCCTAGTCTGCGAAGCACTGCACCGGAGATTACGATGAATGCTGATAGACAAAGATGACTGAGATGATCAAGATGGACAAAGTTGATCGGGGAAAAGTTTATGGCTGAACTTCAGGATGAAGTTGCCTACGTATCCCAAGGATAGGAATCAAGCCTTACGTAGTTCAGGCTTAGGTTCGCTCGGGTATTTTCACTCTCGTTTTGCGCTCTAACTTTTGCCAAGGCCGCCCTTTGCGGGTTTCAGCCTTGCAAGCTCAGTTTTTATAGTTTCAAATTTTTTGTGCTTTGAGTTTTGCCTAGGTCGCCCTTTCGGGTTTTCGGCCTAGCGAGCCTCTCAAGGGTGATATTTCTTCAATTTGTCCATATTGATCGGTTGTGAGAACTCCAAGCCATCTAAATCCATCAGAACCACAGCTCCACCTGACCAGATAGACTTAATCATATAGGGACCAGTCCAATTGGGTCTGAACTTGCCCCTTGGGTCGTGGATGGGAGCTCGGTTGTCCTTGAGCACCAAATCTCCTTCCTTTAGATTCCTGGACTTAACTTTCTTGTTGAAAGCCCAGGCAATTCTGCGCTGATAACCTTGGACATGGTACAGTGCCTTCAGTCTTCTCTCATCAAAGAGCATGAGTTCCTCAAACCTGCTCTGTTGCCAATCTGCTTCAGCTATTTGACACTCAGCCAATACTCGCAATGACGGAACCTCAATCTCGATAGGTAGAACGGCCTCCATCCCATAAACCAATGAATACGGAGTCGCCCCAGTAGAAGTTCTGATTGAAGTCCAGTAGCCCCACAGAGCAAACGCAGCTTATCTGGCCAGTCCCGATAGGTTTCTACCATCTTCTGCAGTATATGTTTGATGTTCTTGTTGGCGGCCTCAACCGCTCCATTGGTTTGCGGCCGATAGGTAGATGACTTATGAAAAGCCACGTTGTATTTCTCCAACAAGTCAATCACTTCATTTTTGAAGTGGGAACCGTTATCTGAAATGACCTCGTTTGGGACCCCGTAGCGACAGATGATGTTGTTTCTGATAAACTTTGCAACATGCGAAGCTTTCAACACCGCATAAGATTGGGCCTCGACCCACTTTGTGAAATAATCTATCGCGACCAGGATGAACTCATGCCCATTCGACCCCTTCGGAATGACAGCCCCGATCACGTCAATTCCCCAAACTGAAAACGGCCATGGCAAAGTCATGTTGTACAGCTTCGACGGCGAGATATTCATGCGATTTGCATGGATCTGACATTTGTGGCATCGCCGAACAAAACTAACACAATCCTCCTCTATGGTGGACCAACAGTAACCTTGTCTGAGGATCTTTCGTGCTAGCATTACTCCGTTCATATGCGCACCGCATTCCCCTCCATGGATGGCTTTCATTAGACGCTTTGATTCTTCAGCATCGACACACAGCTTATGCATTCCCAGGTGACCTCTCTTATACAGCTTACCCCCACAAATGATGAACTGAACAGCCATTCTTCTGATTGCCCTTTTATCCTTGGCATTTACCCCTGGCGGGTATGCTTCCTTCTCCAGGAAATTCCAAATGTCGTAATACCAGGGGTTTTCGTCCTGAACCTCATCTATAGCAGCAATCAACTCGTAGGCTGGCGCAAATTTTTGGTCAATGATGACTGAACGCATCCGGACTCCGAACGGGATGTCTATCATGGAAGATAGAGTTGCCAAAGAATCTGCGAACCTGTTGTTGTCTCGTAGTAGATGAGCAAAGTTTAGCTTCTCAAACCGAGGAATTAGCAAGTCCAAGGTCTAGTGATACATCATCATCTTTTCTTCCTTGACTTTCCAGTCTCCTTTTGCTTGAGACACAACAAGGTTCGAGTCCCCGATGACGTCCAACCGTCTTGCCCCTAGTTCCAGGGCTGCTTCTAGACCGGCGATGCACGCCTCATATTCTGCTTCGTTGTTCGAGACTTTGAACTGGAGTTTGAAGGCTAGAGGGATACGGGAATTGTCGGGTGCTATCAGCAACACTCCTATCCCATATCCGTATTGATTTGACGCTCCGTCAAAATACATCGTCCAAGTCTCATCGTCGATGTGCAAAATGGCCTCATCTGGGAACAAGTACTCGACTGCTTCGCCTCCTTCCACTGGATGGTCGGCTAAGAACTCTGCCACTGCTCTTCCCTTGACTGACTTACGTGTTACGTATTTCAGATCGAATTCGGAGAGCAACAGCAACCAACGAGCTAGCCTACCCGTAAGTGCTGGTTTCTTGAAAAGATATTTGATGGGATCGAGTCGTGAAACCAACATTACGGAGTGAGCTAACAGGTAGTGCCGCAGCTTCCTGGTAGCCCATACCAAAGCTAAGCAAGCCTTCTCCAGCGGTGTATAGTGAGTCTCATACTCTAGCATCTTCTTGTTCAGATAGTAGATGGCCCTCTCCACCTTATCCTCCGATTCTTGCGCGAGCATGCAGCCCATTGTAGTCTCGGTCACTGACAAGTACAATATCAACGGTTTTCCCAGCTCTGGCGGTGACAACACGGGTAGGTTCTGTAAGTATTCCTTGATCTGTTCAAAAGCATCTTGGCATCGGCCGTCCCATTGGAATTTCTTTCCTTTCTTCAGGAGACCAAAAAGTGGTTCACAAGTCAAGGTTAATTTTGAGATAAACCGTCTTATGAATTGCACTTTACCTAGAAAGCTTCGCACCTCCTTTTCAGTCCTTGGTGGGGCATTTCTAAGATGGCCTTGATTTTGGAAGGGTCGACTTCGATACCTCTCTGTGTAATCAGAAACCCTAGCATTTTTCCCGCTGTAACACCGAATGTACATTTTTGAGGATTCAGCCGCAACCGGAATTCTCTGATCCTTTGAAAGAATTTTTGCAAGGTGGTGTAGTGGCCCTCTCTTTCTTTGGACTTGACAATCATGTCGTCCACGTACACCTCAACCTCTTTGTGGATCATGTCGTGCAATATTGTGGTCGCGGCTCGTTGATAAGTAGCTCCAGCATTCTTCAACCCAAACGGCATTACCCTGTAGCAGTATGTCCCCCACGGGGTGGTGAATGCAGTCTTTTCCCAGTCTTCCGGTGCCATTACTATCTGATTGTACCCTGAGAAGCCATCCATGAACGAAAGCAAAGCATGCCCCGCTGTGAAGTCCACTAACTCATCAATATGCGGCAAGGGGAAGTCGTCCTTCGGACTGGCTCTGTTCAAGTCCCTGAAATCCACGCATACCCGGATTTTGCCATCCTTCTTCGGCACTGGAACAATGTTGGCCAACCAAGTCGGGTATTCGGATACCAGCAGGAAGCCTGCGTCGATTTGCTTGGTGACCTCTTCTTTGATCTTGAGAGCCCAGTCCGGGCGGATCCTCCTGAGTTTCTGTTTGACTGGTCGGGCCTCGGGGTCAAGAGGGATCCGGTGCTGTACAATCTCAGGATCGATCCCAGGCATGTCTTCGTAGGACCACGTGAAAACATCTTTGAAATCTTTTAATAAAGCGACTAAGCACTCGCGTTCCTCCGAAGGCAACGTGGACCCGATCTGGACCAGTCGCAGGTCCTCCTCAGTACCAACATTCACGGTAGTGATTTCATCCATTAGGGGTTTAACAAATCTCTCCTGCTCTTGTTCAATTAAGCGTTGCAAAACTGGAGGAATTTCTTCCTCGTCGTTTTCATCAAAGTTTTGAAAGTCTGAATTAATGCAATAAATCAAGGGCACAGAAAAGTACTCAGAAACCACAGCTATTTGATTCTCATTAAGCACATCCAAATCGTCCGATTCATTTACAACAGACTCAAATGAAAAGAAAAAAGACGACCTGGACAAGACTGTGGTATCCGAGTTATCATCCCCAGGATTTCCAGACTCAGACTCAGTCAAGCTGGAACCTGATTCCGACTCACAAGATTCGGTGGAATCAGATTCCGGCTCACTACCTGACCCGGTACTGCTGGACAAAAATCCCTCCTCGTATTGCCAAGTGAGAGAGGGGGCGATAGATGCATCCAAAATAGTTGCTGGTAGGCTCGCAGCCGTTTCATCCCCAATCATGGAAACCGAGAAGTTATCCTCCAAGCACTTATGGTCGATCGGAGGATCTGAGAGTAGACTTGCCAGTGCTACCCCCATTTCAATTTTAGCGCCCTCGGCATCCCCTACTTTACACTGCTCAACCTCAGCTGATGGGTCTGTCTGCTCTTCGGCAACGTCATCCCCGGGTAATTGGAGGTCAAAGAAAATCTCGAAGCCTGGGACGCGCTTTCTCTCCGCGTTCAGCCACGGCTCGGGGAAGCCACAAAACGGAAAGTCCTCCCCCTCCTGGACGAAGCGTCCGTTCAGGGTACCCTGAATGGGCCTGTGCATTAAGTCAAAAGGCTTCCCCACCTTCTTCGCTTTGGCTCTCCCAGCCATTTCCTTCCCCTTTCGCATCCAATCCTCTTTGGTGGGTAGATAACCCAAGCCAAAGGTATGAGGGTTGTGTGGCACTTCGGCCAATGCTGCGACGCCCTTCCGGCCGCTCCTTCCCAATCCCATCCCGGGGATGTGTTGTAGCTTGTTCATGAGGTATACAGATTGAGCACTAACGTACACTCCCTCATTAACGGCTATGATATTCTGTACAACCCGAGCCTCAGCCAGAGTAAACCCTGATAAGAACACATCTTCCGTGCCATGCTCGATTTCTAGGACTGGTGTAGATACCTCCAGAGGTGGATGGATTGATGAATTCCCGAAAACAATGGCTACTCCCTTTCCATAGGGGTATTTCACCATCTGATGTAGAGTGGAAGAGACTGCCCTCACTTGGTGCAACCACGGCCGCCCCAAGAGTAGGTTAAAAGTTGCAGGAACGTCCAAGACATGGAATTCAATGTTGTGTTGTCCTGGACCAACCTGGGTCTGAATTTTGACAGTCCCCATCACCTCCCTGCTGGTGTTATCATAGGCTCTGATCACTTGAGTAGTGGGCACAAAGTCTGCGGGCTTTAACCCGATTGCATATGCCGTCCTCGACGGGCATACATTAATGGCGGATCCCGTGTCAACAAGAACCACTGGCACCCACTTGTCTCTACATTCCATAGAGATGTAGAGGGGTTTGTTATGATTTGCGCCCTCAGGTGGCAATTCTTTGTCTGAAAAGGTTATCGTCGGGGATCCTCCTCCCGGAAAGACCAGTCCAACCAGCTGCTCTGGTGTGGTATCTATAGAGAGTTTAGCCTTGTCCATAGCAGATAGGATGGCCTGCCTGTGCACTCGTGACGCCATAAGCAGTCCCCAGATGGAGATGTCTGCTTGTATCTTCTTTAACTGCTTCAGCACAGCTTCCTCTTCGATCTGCTTCTCCTTCTGTTTCTCAGCTTCTTTATCCTTCCCAGATGCCTCTGGCTGGTCTAGATGCGGGGGTTTGAAGTACCACCCACTTCTTGTCATGTGGTCAACCTCATCGAGGTACCAGGTGTCGTCTGGTTGATTACTTCCCCAGTCCTCGTCTGTGTGGGCAAGACATAAATCATTGTCTTCCCACCACATTCCGTTGGCATTCAAAAGGCACTTGTCTAGCTCGGGCATGTTTGTACTCGCAACACTTTCAGCCTGCATGCTCACAACATCCTCTGTTCTCGTGCCCACAGCACTTTCAATCCCCTCATGGATTTTAGCCTTCCCGGTTCTCTCAGAACCCCGTTGTTCTACCTGCGTCAGCGCAGTTTGTTGTTCAACTTTCCCTGTATTCACAATGCCACTGTTCTAAGTGAAATTCTTCGTACCGGCGCTCTCCGACAATGTACTCTGACTTTCGGCCCTTTCGGCCTCAACTGATACCCTCGCTCCTGCCGGACCCTGTTGGAATTCTTCCACCACATCTGGTTGATCATCCAGCCATCCAATGGCCTCTGCCGATTCCTCATAATCGAACCAGTTGACTGCCGCGCCCCCTGGTTCTTGGTCACTGTAAAACTGGAGATTGGCAAGGTCCTCTTTCACAACCGTTAGATTGTCTGTCCCCTGCTCAAATCTATCTCCCCGGATCATACACAGTTCTGCTCTCTCTGGCAATTCTATACTTGGTTCAGGCTGGCCTGCTGACAGGATGTAATCACTCGGATCGTAGGCTTCCCCAGCAAAATTCCCAGACTGCTCACACCCCGACTCAACGGTTCCATCCTCCTTTGCAAACTCCCCTGTACCCTCTTTAACAGCCACCACCACCGGCTCAGGTTGGGTTGTAGAGATGTCCAGCATGCACAAAAAGTCAGTGCAGTCGGGAAGGAGCACCTCCGGCTTAGGTAGATGGGAATGAGTAATATAGATGCTAGGATCGTAAGACACGACCCCAGTCTGGATACAGTTAATTCTTTTGGGAGGTGGAGCTTGGTTGTGTGTGGGGAGTGGGTTGGTTGTGACGTTAGGTCTTTCTGGTGGCAAAATCACATTTTTGTCAACGAGGTCTTGAATCTTGTGACGCAGTCTGAAACATTGGTCGGTATCATGACCATGCTGCTAGTGATATGCACAATACTTGGCTGGGTTGTGAGTGGGGGGGAGTTTTTCTGGCAATGGCCTCGGCTCCAGGGGCTTTAGATGCCCTTTTCTGATTAAGACCCCTAGAGCCTTGGACACGGGCATGTACAATGGGGTGAAGGTTCTTTGGCCCGGGGTTGGAATCTGGCTGTCTGGGTGTTACTTCCGGATGCGCCGGAGAAGGGTGTGGCTGCCATGGGTCTTGGAAGGGGAGGGGAGATGGTGGTGACCATACTGACTTCCAAAGCCCTTGTATTCGCAGCACTGCTCGTGCCTGCGTTGTTGTTGCGGTTGAAAGTCCTTCGAGGCTGTTCTTTATCCTGGTCAATCAGACCCTGTTTCATTGTATCTTCGATCTGTACCCCCATTTCATGTAGATCTGAAAAAGTGGGGAAGGGGAGTACAATCATTTTTTGCATGAGCTTTGGCTGGAGATTGCGCACAATCATCCTGATTTGATCTTTGTCGGTAGGCCTTAGGGTCATCATCGAAGCCTTTGCCCTCCATCGGGTTACGAATTCAAAGAAGCTCTCTTTAGGCTCCTGCCTTGTTGTCTCGAGATCCCGGGTTGTAATCTCGATTTGGGTGTTGTACGAGTATTGCGCAACAAAGGCCTCGGCCATTTCATCCCAACTTCTTTTGACATCATCCTCCAACTTCGCATACCAGATAGCGGCGACACCCGACAGGGTCCGGCCGAATAGCGAAAGCTTCTGTGGTCTGGTTAGGCCCATTGGCCGCAGTATATCTGAAATTAGCCGGAGGTGGACCATGGGGTCCCCGGATCCATCGAAGCGATCGATCTGCGGCATTTTGAATCTGTCTGGCAATGTCATGGCCACATCGGTATATCCGTCCTCAATATCCGGAATAGCCTTTACCCCCTGGGATTTTTTGAATAGCTTCTCGAGCTTGCTCAATTTCAGTGCCGTGGGGTCTACTTCGAACTCGAAGGGAGAGTCCGGGTGGTTGACGGGTGTATGTGTCTTGGACAGTTGAGGCGGAAGTGGGGGCGGAGCTGGCCCCGTTGGAATGTCTGTGTCCTCCTGGATGTTCTGGACATTTGGCAAGGTGTTTTGGATGTTTGGTAGGGTATTCTAGACAGTTGGTGTTTGCTCGGGTAACGGGACCCCTGGTGGAGGAGGGATTGGGTGTGAGGTTGATGTTCCGGTCTGCTGCTGCAGTCTAGTGATGAGCTCGGCCTGCTGGGCCATGATTGTGGCCTGCTGTTTAGAGAACTCCGCTTGGCGGACAACATCATCCTGCATTTGCTTCATGCTCTCTTGCATCTGTCGCATCATTTCTTCCATTTCAGCTATGCTCTGCTGATCCTGCTGACTGACTGGTAGGTGTATCTCTATAGCAGAAACTGAGACCTCAACCCGACTGTTCACTGTTAGGGTAGACCACTGTTCTGGTAACCTCTGTTCAGACACACTGCGCTTTCTTGGCCTTCTTCTAACAACTGGGGGTAGAGAATGGAACACTGGCTGTCCGTCAACCAGATCCTCAGATCGATTGAGCCGACGACCTCTTGTCCAAAGTGCTTGGGAAATATCTACTGGGTTGGAAGCAATTGTGCTAAAACTGTCCCTAGCAAAAGATAAATAAAGCAATAAGGAAATAAACAACCAGATAAACGAACAGCATAACAGCTTAAAATAAATACACAACACACGGCTGGGCATAACAACACACGGTTTGATAAGCTGAATACACACTGTCCTCAAACACTGATCATTATCCCTGAATCACTGTCCCTGAAAACTTAATTTGATACCCGTAGATAACTGATTCTCAAACACTGACTGATGCCCGCAGGCCTGATGCCCAAACTCATAAACTGATACATGCATTTCCCTGTAGAGACGCACTCTAACAGCACATAACAGATAAGTGAGAGCCAAAACACCCCTATGTTGGGGTAGGGTTTCCCTGTCCTATTTTATCAGGAGCTAGGGTTTCACTATGCACGCAGTGGTTTCAAACAACCTATATCGGTTAAGCAACCTGTCCTAGTTTGGAATGGTCACTATGGATCCGAATATGCACTAGGTCGAATGGTCAAAAAGGGTGCCTCGGTAAAACCGGGGTTTGTGTTCCCATACTGGCAGAGCCCACAACCGGTCAGCCTTATGGTCATGCCTTAACAAGACAAGCCTTCGGCAAACCGTTCAGGAATAGCAGATGGCAAACACGGTGTCCTAGGCGCACCAATGCAAATGCAATGCAATGCAAAGAAACACACGAGTGTAGTCAAAACCAGATATCATGAGTTCGAGTTAAGTTCTCTAAATCCCCAACAGAGTCGCCAGAAGCCGTAGACGTCCCCGAACGTCCCGGGAGGGAAATCCCATTTTGTTCGATTTTGGGCTCACTACAGTTCAGGACTCAATGTCACGGTCCTATATCTAATCTCACAGAGTGCAATGCAAGACCGATGAATCATCAAAGAATCCAAATCCGGCAAATCGTTTTGGAAACAGATTTTTTGAAAGAAGTGCTAAACATGGACTGCTTTGCCAGATACAGAGTCGCCACCTAAATATTTTATTTTGGGAAATTTAGGAAACCCTGACTCGTTTGCCTAAGGCCACGTGTCCGTCATCACCAAAGTTGCCTCGGCTCGGGAACTTGGATACGATTGGGGAAGGTCACTTCGTGAGCACCCCCGCTCGCCCGATCAAAGATCGGCCTCTACTAACCATGATAGCAAGTTTTGAAAATATTGTGTGTTCTTATTTCGGTTATTAGCCTAGATTTACTACATGATGCGCACAGCATACAAGTATAGACTGGGTCGCTTGAATTGGAACAAAACATTTCATGCTTGTTTTTGAAAGATGGTTTGCTACTCGCAAGTAGGCTTAAAATGAAGATTTTGCTACCCTCAGGTGGGCTTAGAAAAGATGGTTTTGCCGCTATCTAGTGGGCTTAAAACTCACAGTCGATGATTTGTTCCAATCCAAATATCCCAACCTTCACCCACAGGCACTCAAGCAGTTATATCACATAAACATATAGCCTCATGGTAAGCATGCTATCATCGCAGTCACTCACACACATGCAAGGATGCTAAAGCATAAAAAACTTACCGAGTACTCCAAGCCAAAACAGAAGCTAATTAGAAATCATGCATGATCCTAACTATACAGAAATGCCTAATGCAACACATGCAAAAATGCAACTATAGCAGGCTTGGCTATTCTAAACATGGAATATGGAATGCTACAACTAACACGTATTCAACTCAGAATTGAAATACAAATGCAGTTAGTATGATGCGCTGAGCCCGGTGCATGCAAGACAGATGAATGAATACAAACATGCTATCATACTGTATGCTAATTGAAACATGCCCTAATCTAACCATCATAAGCTGGTAAATAAAAGGGAGAAAGACGTGGGGTTGGAAGACATACATCACACACACGCACACTTATTACAGTTGCGCCCTCGCTCAGAGGGTCCGAAAGAATAATATACAGTTCCAAATAAGTAATACAGAATCCTAATAAATACAAAATCCTAATTAATTAACAAATTAACTAAGGAAAGCGGTAAACTAGCATGCAAGCTAGGGACTGCCTCGACTCTGCTCCGGGTGATGGATGATGCATGTTCGGGCTGCCTTTGTGCGGAAATCCACTGCGATGCCCCAATTAGCCTCTGTTTGCAATTGTTCTTGGAATGCATGCCAAGCTTCGGAAGGCTGCTGATTCTTGATTTGCTGCAACAGAGAGCAGAAAAGGGGCATGGCAATGTATTTTCTCATATGTATGCTTGACTACTCTTTAGGGAGTGTAGTCCTCGATCTTCGTGCCACCAATCACGCATCTCGTTGCATGATGGCCGAAGAGTCGAATTGCACTACTCAATATAAAATGAATGCATGTATAAACACAACAAGACCGAGACTCCATCATGGATAATCCGGAGTGTCGGTGACTGGGAATTGAGACACGTTCCGTCACTCAAAGTACGAAACGTCCCTCGTTTCCCGTGCTCGGGCTAACTCCTACCCCAAACACAATGCGATATGCAGGACATGCATGAATGCAACTAAGATATAACCTAACATGCACAACGCTACACTACGCCAAAATTGGGCTTTAGCGGCGATTTTTTACCGCCGTTAAAGGCTGTAAAACCGTCGTTAAAACCTTTAATGGCGGTATTAACGGCGGTTTCGTTACCGCCATTTATGCGCATGTCGGAAAAAGTACAACCGTTGTAAAAAGGTAAATTACCGTTGTTAAAAGTCGACCAAAAACGGCGGTTTTTTACCGCCGTAAATAGGTTCAAATTTTTCAAAAAATAATTCTTTCTTCTTGCACTCCCCAAGTTTTGAACCCAAGACCTCTCATCCACCCACACCAACCACTCTGCCATAGTCACTCTTCATGAAATATATTTCCTAAATAAATATTTAAATATTACTTTTACTTTATTGTAGATGGTTTCGCCGGAGCTCGCCGGAGTTTCGCCGGAGCACGCCGGAGCTCCGCCGGCAAAGACCGCCGTCATTAACGGCGGTAATGATTGGGTATTAGCGGCGGTTTTTTACCGCCGTTAAAGACGGGCATTAGCGGCGGTTTTGTTACCGCCGTTAATAGAAGGTTTTATTACCGTCGTTAAAGACATTTTAGTGGCGGTTTTTTTAACGGCGGTAACGAAACCGCCGTTAATGATAAATTAACGGCGGTATTAACGGCGGTTTTCTTTACCGCCATTAATAGTACCTTTAACGGCGGTTTTCGTTACCGCCGTTAATGCCCTGTTTTGGCGTAGTGCTATGGAATGGCATACACGATGCACGAGGTAACATGGCATACACGATGCGCTAACATATAACCTAGCATACACGATGCTATGAAATGGCATACACAATGCATAATGGACTTACACCAACATGAGTGGACCTCAGCCACACTCACATAAGTGGCCATTAGATGAAAATGAGACACTCGAAATGCGTGCACGCGTGCACGCAAACCGAGAACCGAACCTAAGGCACGAATGCCACTCTACCAAAGCATGGTAAGGCATGGAACATGGTATGCAAACAAGCAAATTTCAGCACTAAAATATGATGCTAAACAGCCCCGAATCATGAAAACATGGCACCCGATGCATGAGGTGAGACCCGAAACTCAAAACTAGGCACATGGAATGACTTACAGCTATACCAAGCATGCATTATTTGAACATGAAGTATGAAGACAGAGTCAAGGCAGTCCCAAAACATGGACTTTTCCAGTTTAAAGCAAGGCCAAAAAGTGCTAGCAAGATGGCTTAAATTAGCATGCAATTTCGACTAGTAAACATGGTTTACATGGCAAGTACATGATGCACATGGAATTTCACCAAACCATCAAAAATCATGGAATAAAACATGTGAAAATAGGCCCAAATAACCACTGATATGCAACCATGGTATGCAAAAATGATGAGCTCCTTTAGATGGCCATACGAGTTATTAGGCACATACAAGATAGACAAGTGACATGGCATATACAACTTTGAAAATCAAATATAATAGTCCCAAGACTCAACAAATTGACCCTAGAATGTGACTAGGAAGCATGCAAGATGGGGTCTCTTTGGAAGGCCAAAATGACTACCAAACAAGTCAAGGAGAGAGGGGGTCACCCCCCTTTGATTTGGAAGCTCAAAACAATGGCCAAGCCACTGAAATCCACTGGATTTCAGTGGCTAGAAGGCCAAACAAAGCATGCAACAAGGGCTAGGATATAAGGCTCAAAATGGGAGGCAACCAAGCATACAAGATAGCATATGACCTCAAACAAAAATGGAACCTTAATAAAACATGAATATGATGTCAAAAAAAGCCTTTTTCCAGTTTATAAAAAGTCTCAAAAATGAGTACAAATAGGACTAATCTATCATGCAAAAATGGCCCTAAAAGTGAGAATAGAGACAATGGACAGAAGCTGGCCCCAAATAGTGAAGAGCCCTTCAACAAAGTTTAAGAGGGGCTCAAAATAAGGCACTTCACAGTTTACATCAAGCCACGAAAATAAACACAAGTAAGGTTAAACTAGCATGCAAGAAAAAGGCCTAAAAGGGGGGTAAAGAGACAAGTGATAGATACTGTCCTCAAACAAAGGAGAGCCCTTCAACAAAGTTTAAGAGGGGCTCAAAACAAGACACTTTACAGTTTATGGTCAAATCCAAAACAGCTCACAAATAAGCTTAAAATACTATGGAAAAAAAGGGCCTAAAAGAGAGTTAAAGAGGCAAGTGATAGAAGGAAGCCTCAAACAGAGAAAGACCCTTCAACAAACATGACAAGGGGCTCAAAATATGATCATTTCTAGTTTGGGTTGGAGCCCAAAAATGCTTGAAATCAAAGCTTATAAATGAAGCAAGAAAAGACTAGTTTAGGGGAAAAGTGTGCTTACCCTTGAAGAACAATCTTTCCAGCAGCTTTTGGTCCAAAAATCTGAGCTTCCAACCTCTGAGAGACAACCTCAAGGTGTTTGAATGAGTGATGGAGGTCTTGTACTATGAGGTATAGTGCAAAAATGCAAAGAAATCCAACTTCCAAGCTCTACCACAAGCAATATAGAGAGAGAGGAAGCTTTTTGCCCTTCTAAAACCCAGAACTTGGCTCAGGAAGAGGACCCTTCCTTATATAGAACAAAGCAAAGCTTAAGCTTCTTGAACAAGCTTTTCTTGGCTTTGATCCCTCCATACACGTGTATGAAGGGTAGATGTGAGGAATCCAGCTGGTACAAAAGATCTTCCCGGAAACCAGCTGAAATAGGGGGGGTGCCGGCGATCAGCAATGGCCGGCAGTGCCACACTGATGGCTGGCAGGTATTCACAAATAGCCGGCATGGGCCAAGCCATGGCCGGCAGTGCATCACAGGGGCCACCCTGAAAGGACCAGGTCAGGGTCCAAAAATGAGACAAAAAGGATACAAAGTTCTGAAAACCCGAACCAGTGACGTTCTGCCGCGGCAGTCGAATGCTAGGCAAGCAATCGAACCAGCCGTTGGGTGTACCTACAAGCACAACTAAGTCTTGAGGACGGTCAAAAATGGGGTGTCTACAAGGGCGGACATACGTCTAGTCGGGTCAGGTCGGATCAGATCGGGTCGGATCGGATCGATATCACATAATAGGAGATTTTATGTTTGTCTAAACCCGGTCTGACCCTAATATCAGTTCTCTACATCTGTCCAAGTTTAATCCAAAAGATAATTATAAATTTCAAACACACCCATTGGACTATATGTTAATTTGTTTAAAACATTTCATAATTAAATTCGTTTACAAATTATATTTCTTAAATAAATATATTGACATCATTATAAATTAAAAAATTATGTGTATAAATTGAAGGATTTCTTAAATAAATTCAATCACACAACACCACAAATATGAATTTTAATAAAAATTACAAAAATATATATTTTTTAATATATTATAATTAATTAATTTAATAGCAGATCGGACCGGACTGGGTTGAAAGGATAAATCTCAAGCCCAGCCCATTCATATTTTGGGTTGAAAATTTTAGTCCACTCCACCCTTATGGGTAAAACAATGTTTCCAAGCCCTAAAAAAATAACGCTAGCCGGGGGAGCTGAACAGGTCAACGGGCCAATGCCTACCCTTACTTCAAATCAAAACAAAATTGTTAATAAATCTTATAGTTTTAGAAATATTATTTCCATATTAATTTTGAACAAAGTTTTCATATAACTTTTAAATCAAATAAGCAAATTATCCGAAGTTCTAATTTTTTGAGGTTGGTTGCCAAAAAAAAAAAACACTAATCTAAATTTTATTCTCGATTCAATCTAAAACAATCATATCTTTCCTAACCATATTTAATTTCATCATGTATCACATTAAAAAAAATCTATTTAAATTTGGAAAATCTGCATATAGTAATCAACACCTACTATATTAGAAATTTGAGTAAATTACATTGATTTATTTCTCCTAAGATTTGATAAAAATACTACAAGCTCCACGATTTTGACCTAATTATATTAGGCATCTTAAAATTTTAATTCAATAACATTGAATGTGTTTTATATCAACAATTCAATTTTTATATAGAAATATATATTTTCTTATTTATTTTTATGTCTTCACACTATTTGTATTAGTTTCAGTAATCGTACTAAAAAGAAAATTAGTATAATGATGCTAAAATTGTACAGCTTCCTATATTTTTTCCAAACCTCAGAGAATATTAGCATAATTTACACTAAAATTTTTATTTTTTAAGGACATCTCTAACTTTTAACCAAACTTATATCAAATTTAAATTTAAATAAAAATCTATCAAAAACCTCTCAACTCATTGGTTCAAATTTTTATCAAATTAAATTTTACTATTTTTTTTATAAAAAAAAAAATCCAAATCAACCAAGACTTGAATGTTTTCTCAAAATTATCAAGACTATTTTGTAATTTTAAAATTCACAACTATGTCATTACTAAGATTTTTATTCAAAATTATGCTTAAATATGAATTTATCTACTAATTTTTACTCAATTTGAAATTGAAATTGAATTTGAAAAAAGGCTGACTTAATATTGTATTTAAAATTTGAAGTTGGGAAAAAATGAATGACATATATATATAACTAGCATTCCACCCATGCTATACATGATTTGTGTTTATAATTATTTGTATATATACAAATTGCGATTTTTAAAAAAAAATTTACACAGAAAAAAAGAAACATAACAAATGCAGCATATCTTCAATAAATTATTTTATGTTAGCTTTTATTCAAAATTTAAAAATAATGTATGGACAAAATTTATAACCAAATTAAGAAAAAATTTATTCCTAACGGCATTTTTTTAACTTAAAAAAATAAATCTGAAAAAGGTAGTCAATATAAATATTATACCTTAGGTAAAAAAATGTGGTTAGCAATTATGCTTACATAAATTTACTATAGTTTTTGATAATACAGTCTGTCCTGATGAATGGGCTAGACCGATCCAAGCTCCTCGAACCCACTGGATAACCTGCAAACAAGTTCAATGGGGAACGGGGTAGTCCCCCAGCGAACCCTCCGGCGTGTGAATTAGAAGAGGAGGTAGATAGAAAATGTAGAGAGAGAGAGAGAGAAAAACTTAACCTTCATCTTATCTTCAGACTTTGCTTATATCCCATGGTAATCATTTCGCTGTCTCTGTCATCCTGACCTCCCCACCAAAAGCTTGTGCCGTGGTTCGTCTGGTTCGGGGTGGGAGGGGCGCCATTCCGGCTAAGAGGTGTTCTCGCAATAAGTGCTGTAATGGGCGGCATTAATGGTGATGTGCTATGGCAATAACTCTGCAGATCTTTGTCTGATGACATGACCTGTTCTGCGTCTGCCGTGTGTCCGAATATCATTGGCCTTCCCTGCCCAGTTGGGTTCCAGCTGTGTTGGGTTTCGCTAGCCGGGTTATGCGATGGGGTTCAAATGGTGGGCCTGGGCTTGCTCATGGTGGGCTGTGGTCTTTGTGGGCCTATCCGTGTGGGCCTACCCGTGTCAGTAGTCCCCCATTCCCGAGTGCAGCTTTAGCCCAACGAAGGGAATAACAATATAGAAGATGAATCGGACCGGTAGGGGGAAGCCGACCGTGAGGGTGGCCGAACGAGAAAGGTCACCCGTGAAGGTGTCCGAGCGGGGAGAGGTCGACCGTGAGGGCGACCAAGTGGGTGAGGCCGACCGTGGAGGTGGCCGAGCAGGAGATGCCAACCCTGAGGGTGACCAGGCGGGTGAGGCCGACCGTGGAGGTGGCCGAGCAGGAGATGCCGACCCTGAGGGTGACCAGGCGGGTGAGGCCGACCGTGGAGGTGGCCGAGCAGGTGAGGCCGACCGTGGAGGTGGCCGAGCAGGAGAGGCCGACCCTGAGGGTGACCGAGCGGGTGAGGCCGATCGTGAGACTGAACCTGAGCGGGCAGACCGCGTGGATGGCCGAGTGGAAGGGCGCGGGGCTCGAGAGGCGGCGTGTCACGTGATGATTTGAAGTGGAAAAGACAAGGTAAGGACAGAAGTTAGTGCATCCAGGCCATACATGTGGCGGAAGTTCGAGGGAGGGGAAAGGTCAAGCGTTAGATTATTAGCGAAACGTCAGGGCATTATGATGGGCATTGAAGAGGCAGTTTTGGCGGATGATTTGAAAAGTTTTCAAACTGGCGAAAATTAATTTGGATCCTTGGAATACGGGTAAACCGTGGGCTTTTGGTATCATACGATTCACCTACTTCTTTACAAAAACTCAAAATATTCGAAGTATTAGTTCCTTCGTTTCCGACGATACCCCTTTGCAACATTTCTGCAACTTTCTTGCACCTGCATCAGAAGCAATACGCAGACACGCCATAGACATGGCTCAAGAAGGAGCTGGGGATGTGAAGGTGGATCCTCTTGGAGAGGACGACGCTGTGGAGTTGGCGCAGCAGTACAGGTCAGGTTGGGTGGAGGGACCAGTGGTGCGATCCCACGGTTCCACCGTGATAGCAGCGCCGCAACCAATCAGCTAGGTGGAACCAGATCACTGGCATTCAAGGGCTAACAGGTCCATTATTACAGCGGGGGAATTGGAGGCTATCCGCGAAAGGTACCAGATCCCGGCGGAGGTGGAGTTGGTGCTGCCAACATCAACGGAGAGGCCGTCTGACGTCAGGCCAGGGGAGTTCTTTCTCTACGAGGAGGCGCTGAAGGGTGGGTTGAGATTGCCACTGCCGCGGATCGTGGTGGATGTGCTCAACCACTTGGAGGTAGCACCAGGGCAGCTAATGCCCAATGTGTGGAAGATTTTGCTATCTTGCGCAAGCGCCTGGCCAAAAGCGACTGAAGGGCAGGCTATGACAGTGGATGAGTTCTTTTGCTGCTACAAAGCTTCAGGGCAGCAAGAGACTTGGGTGACCCTGCAGGCCGTGGTGGGGAAGGGTTTGGTGGCTGGGTTACCAACTTCGATCAAAGGTTGGAGGCCCAGGTGGTTCTACGTGTCCAATTCTGGCGGGGCTGGAGTGCGTACGACGTGGAAGGTGCCGACCAAGTTTGTGGAGCCGAAGGTGGGTGCAGCGGTGGCGGAGAGAGTAAAGAAGGTGAAGGAGTGGAGGGAGAGGGAAAAAGTTAAGTGGGACGAGCTTGTTCAGCCGTCCGCACTGTTTCAGGCGGGGTTGGGTCCACAACCGATCGGGGGGGACCTCGACCGATCGGAGTTGGAGGCCAGAAGAAGAGCGCAGGAGGCGGAGGATCAGGCCATTATGGTAAAGGCTCAGAAGTTCAAAGAGGCTCAAGCTGACCGACCGCCGCAACCGCTTGCGAGGGAGAGGATTCGACCTCGTCCCAAGCCCCTGGGAGGGAAGGACCTAAGCACTTTTGAGCCGCGGAAGCTCCCTGCGGATCCTGTGAAGGAGAAGGCCAGGAAGGAGGGGGAGGGTCTGAAGAAGAAGAAGAGGAGAAGTGCCCCAGAGGGGGCTGCAGAGGAGTCTAGGCCGAAAAAGATGAAGGAGACCCCGGTTGCGGAGGAGACTGCAGAAAGGGTGGTCATCCCAGAGGTGGTGGACGTGTCCTCACAAGTTAGAGATGTTGTGCCAGTGAGGGCTGCGATCAGCATAGGGGTGGGGAGCAGGGATCCTGAACAAAGGGTGGAGGAACGACCCCAGGGGGGTCCTGAACAAAGGGTGGAAGAACGACCCCAGGGGGGTCCTGCGCCCCAGGAAGGGGGTGTCAGCCTGGGTGCCACGATTTACCACACGCGGGCTGTGGCTGGGAGGCTGGAGGGAGACGGAGGCCCAGCTAAGGCGGTGGCAGACCGCTTAGTGAAGATGGTGGAGGAGTCGGCTCTGCGCTCGGCCTCTGGATTCAATGAGGCGGACCTGTTCAGGGGGCTATGCTCCGCTCAAATGGAGGTAACTACCCTGGCAGGGGCCCTGCTGAGGAAAACTGCGGCGGCCAAGATCAGAGCTGAAGAGGCCAAGGCAGACCTGACCAAGCTGAAGAAGGAGAGTGCTGCATGGAAGACTGCCCACACCGAGCTGTCATCAGTCAAGTCGGAGTTGGAGGACACACGCCGCAGGGTTGTGTCGCTCGAGTTCCAGTTGACTGGTGAGCAGAAGAAGTTGGAGGAGTCCCAAAAGGCCTGTGCTATCGCGATCGAGCGGCATGAGGAAGCCATGATCAATAACGAAGAGCTCGTCAGGCAAAGAGATGATGCAGATGCTAAGGTTGAAGCTCTGCAGAAGGAGGTGGAGGACGAGCGCGCCAGAGCGGTGGAGCAGGGGGAGAGCCTGTGCAAGGAGTTGGAGGAAGAGTGAAGTAAGGGGACTGTGGAGAGGGAGACTTTGCAGAAGCAATTTGAGGCAGAGAGGGCGAAGTTGATTGCTGAGGGAGAGGCCTGGAGGGGGGAGCTGGAGGCTGAGAGGGTCAGGGCTGCAGCGGAAAAGGAGACCCTTCAAAAGAGCTGAACGAAGAGAAGGCGAAGGCAGCCTCGGAAAGGGCAGCCTACCCCGATCTTTGTGTTGCAGCAGTTGCCCAATTCAAAGGGTCTCCTGAGTTTCAGATGGCGATTGATGCGGCAGTAGCCAGCAGCTTAGCAAGGGAGGAATCTGGGGGGGCTGGCACATCAAGGACGGCTGCTGAAGGGAGGTCTGAGTCTGAAGTGATTGCCAGCTTCCAGCAGTCGGACTATTACAAGCATGAAATGTCAGAGTAGTGGGACAGTGGGTGGAAAATGTTCAAAAGGAGGGCAGAGGAGCTGTTCCCAGAACTTGACTTCAGCGGCGTAACAATTGGAGAAGATGATGTGGCCCAGACCCCTCTGGATGAAGGTGTGGAAGAGGAGGATCTGATCTCCAGTGAAGAGGGAGAGTGAACTGAAGACATGTACTTAAGAATGTTTGTGTGTTTTTTGTATACACATTTTTGTTTTGTTTTGTTGTTTTTTTTTTTTTTTTTTTTTTTGAAGTATTGTAATAAACTGATGTACACATTTTGCGAGTGAATGAAGCTCCACTTATGTCTTGTAATTAACTGTGTTTATTTGTTTGGTGGGTTTGAAATGGAGAAATGCTTGTAATAAAAATGAGTAGTGAACTTATGAAAAATTCAACTTCTTGACAGAGTGAACTTGAGCTAAGTGACCCAAGTGAGTTTAAACTTGTGAGATTGGACTGATAAAAGTGGGCTGATAAATGGAAGAGGATGAACTTGTGAATTTGAATGTGAATTTGAACTTGTTGATTTAAAAATCCCACCACGCAGAGTAAGAGTGAACTGATAAAATTCGTTCATGCAGAGTGAGATTGGACTTGTGTAAAAATTCAATGAATGAGGGCAGGAAAGTAGGTTTTTAAATTAGAACTAAAGGGGGCCAATAGTAAACCTGTAGGGGGGGAATTGGGTAATACCGTTGAAATTTGACTAAGTAGAAATGTTGTAAAAATTTGTGACCTCAGCTTGTGACCAAGTGTTCTTCCAAGGCTACGGGGGTACTTGTTTCGCTGGGTCTTCTGGTGTTCGAAGGTGTTCGGTCGGACTGAGGCTTTTGAGAGTGCTCAGGTCGGACTGAGGCTTTTGAGAGTGCTCAGGTCGGACTGAGGATTTTGAGAGTGCTCAGGTCGGACTGAGGCTTTTGAGAGTGCTCAGGTCGGACTGAGGCTTTTGAGAGTGCTCAGGTCGGACTGAGGCTTTTGAAAGTTTCATGGAAGCGACATTCAGACAGTTAAATTATAGAAGGTTGGAACTCCAGTCGATATTTGTATTGAGTACTGAAAGGAAAATACAACAAGTTTGACAATACAAAAGTAAGAATTCATTGATAGTAACGCTTCAGATGTTCAGCATTCCAGGGATGGGGAAGGTCTCGGCCATCCATGTCTTGAAGTCGGTAAGTGCCTGGCTGTGGGCGGGCCTTCACAACGTAGGGTCCCTCCCACTTGGCTGCTAGTTTGCCCTCGGTCGGATTCTTGGTGGCAAGAGTTGCTTCTCTCAACACTAGGTCTCCCACAGCAAATTCCCTTGGTCGGACCTTGCGGTTGTAATGTGTTCTCATTTTCTGCTGGTACGAGGCCAATCTGACAGCAGCAGTCTCTCTGAGCTCTTCGATGAGGTCCAGGTCCGCCCGACGGAGCTCTTCAGTCAGTGTTGGGTCCGGGTGTAAGACCCTGGGGGTTGGCAGACCGACTTCTACGGGGATAACCTCCTCAGCACCGTATGTTAGGCGAAAAGGGGTTTCCCCGGTAGGAGTCCGAGTGGTAGTCCGGTAGGCCCAGAGCACGTTTGGTAGTTCCTCTACCCAAAGTCCCTTGGCAGCTTCCAACTTAGTTTTGATGATCTTCAGGAGTGAGCGATTGGTGACCTCGACCTGGCCATTGGCTTGCGGATGTCCTGGGGAAGAGAAGCATGGTTGGATCTGAAGGTCTGCGCAGAACTTCCTGTACTTGGCGTTGTCGAATTGCTTCCCGTTGTCAGAGACGATGGCTTGAGGGATGCCGAACCTGCAAACAATGGACTGCCAGATGAATATGGTTGTATTCCGCTCGGTGATGGTGGCCAAGGGCTCTGCTTCTACCCATTTGGTGAAGTAGTCGATGGCGACTATTGCGAACTTGGTCTGGCCTCGGCCAGTGGGAAGGGGTCCGACCAGGTCGATCCCCCATTTGGCGAACGGGTAAGGACTGCAGAGTGTGATCAGCTCAGTAGGAGGAGTATGGGGGATGTTGGCGAAGCGCTGACACTTGTCACATTTGAGCACGAAATCAGCGGCATCCTGGTTGAGAGTCGGCCAGAAGTAGCCGGTGCGGAGTACTTTGTGAGCGAGAGACCTGCCACCCGAGTGATTGCCACAGATCCCTTCGTGGATTTCTTCCATTACATAAGTTGCATGGGCGGGGTTGAGACATCGCAGGTACGGGCGTGAAAAACCGCGCTTGTAAAGGATGCCGTCAACCAGGATGTAGTTAGCCGACTGGACTCGCACTTTGACGGCCTGTTGTTGGTCATCTGGGAGTTCTCCAGTACTCAAGAAGAGAAGGATGTCAGATGCCCAGGGGATGGGCTCCGTCTGGAGAAATTGTACTTCTTGTAGGTCGGGCGAGATGGCCGGGTGGGTTAGGTACTCGAGACGAACTCCATGGCTGAGGTCGGATTGGTCGGCAGAAGCCAGCTGGGCCATCTCATCTACTTTGGAGTTTTCCGCCCGAGGTATGTGTCTGATCTGGAAAGTATTGAAGAGGCGAACGAGGGGGAGTGCCATGTCCCTGTAAGCTCGCATTGTGCCATCCTTGGCATCGAATTCCCCCGTGATCTGGCCGACGATGAGTTGGGAGTCGCTGAACACGCGGATGTGGCTAACACCAATGTCTTTGGCCAGTCGAAGTCCTGCTATCAATGCTTCATATTCGGCCTCATTGTTGCTGGCCGCAAACAAGAGACGGAGGGCACACTTGAAATAACCCCCCTCGGGGGAGGTGAGGATGAGGCCAGCTCCACTTCTTTCCCTACGAGAAGAGCCGTCGACATTGAGTGTCCAAGAATGAGGACCTTCAGGCTCTGGTGGAGTTGGTGTGGGCGGAGGGTTAGTGGTAGGGACTGGGTTGGTGAATTCCAAGATGAAGTCAGCTACGGCTTGCCCCTTGATTGCTGTCCGGGGGCGATAGGAGATGTCAAATTGGCTTAGTTCTACTGACCACTGCATGAGTCTGCCTGAGAGTTCTGGTTGTTGCATGACCTTCTTCAGGGGCTGGTCGGTGAGGACCACTATGGAGTGGGCTTGGAAGTAGGGGCGGAGTCGTCTGGAGGCGGTAACCAAGGCCAAGGACAGCTTTTCTAACAAGGGGTAGTTCTGCTCCGCTCCCCTGAGAGCCCGACTGATGTAGTAGACTGGCCGTTGGACTGAGCCAACTTCCCTGATGAGAGCTGCACTGACCGCGGTGCTTGATACTGCTAAGTAGAGGAAGAGAGGCTCGCCCGTGACTGCCTGTGAGAGAAGGGGAGGATTGGCCATGCACTGTTTTAACTGTTGGAAGGCTTCTTCGGATTCAGGTGTCCATTCAAAAGTCTGCCGAAGAACTTTAAAGAATGGAAGGCACTTATCCGTTGCGCGGGAGATGAACCGGTTGAGGGCTGCTACTCTGCCAGTGAGTCTTTGAACCTCTTTAACGGTTTTGGGGGACTGCATCTCAATCAAGGCCTTGATCTTCTCGGGGTTGGCCTCGATGCCGCGGTGACTGACCATGAAACCCAAGAACTTTCCAGAGCCTATGCCGAAGGCACATTTCTCTGGGTTGAGCTTCATCTGGTATTTGCGAAGGGTGGCAAAAGTTTCTCGTAGGTCGGTGAGATGGTCAGTGGAGAGTTTGCTCTTGACTAGCATGTCGTCCACATACACTTCCATGTTCCGACCGATCTGATGGTGGAAGACTGCATTGACTAGCCGTTGGTAGGTGGCCCCAGCATTTTTTAGTCCGAATGGCATTACACAATAGTGATAAGTACCTCGATCGGTGATGAAGGATGTGTGTTCCCGATCGGATGAGTGCATCATGATTTGGTTATACCCGGAGAAAGCATCCATGAAGTTGAGCATTTGGTGCCCAGCCGTGGCATCGACCAGCAGATCTATGCGGGGGAGTGGGTAACTATCTTTGGGACAAGCTCGGTTCAGGTCAGAGTAATCGACGCAGAGGCACCACTTGCCATTGTTCTTGCGGACTAGAACCACATTGGAGAGCCACTTGGGATAGTCTACGTTTCGGATGAACCGAGCTTCAAGGAGTTTGTCGACTTCTGTGGCTATGAGATTATTGCGCTCTGGGTGGAAGATACGTTGCTTTTGTCGGTAAGGTCGGAAATGAGGTTCGATGCTGAGGCGGTGAGTTATGAAAGAGGGGTCAATGCCTGGCATGTCTGCATGGGTCCAAGCAAAGACGTCTCTGTGCTTGGTCAGGAGGGCGGTGAGGTCGGCCTTTGCTTGGGGAGGTAGTTGACTACCGATTTTGGCTGTTTTGAGTGGGTTGGTGGGGTCGATGTTAACTTCAACGAGTTCCTCCACAGGTTCGCCTCTGATTAACTCGTCCTCATCTCGGGCGTCAAGTCCTTCAATGATCATTGCCTCCTTCAACTTAACTTCTTTGAGGGAGGCCACATAACATTCTCTAGCGACAGTCTGCTCTCACCTGACTGTTCCGACCCCGAGGTCGGTAGGGAACTTGAGGGTAAGGTGGTAGGTGGATGTGATGGCTTGGAAGGCATTGAGGGCGGTACGGCCAATGATGATGTTGTAAGCAGAGGGGCAGTCGACTACAAGGAAGGTGAGCAGCTTCGTGGTCTGCCGTGGGTATTCCCCAATGGTGATGGGGAGATCAATGGAGCCAATAGAAGTCACCCGGTCACTAGTGAAACCGACCAAGGGGGTTTGGAGCGGAGATAGACTTTCCTCTCCAATCTTGAGCTGGCGGAAGCAGCCGAGGAATATGATGTCTGAAGAGCTTCCATTGTCGATGAGGACTCGCCTGACCTTGTAGTTGGAGAGGACGGCAGAGATGACGAGAGGATCATCATGTGGATAGCGGATGCCTGTACAATCGGCGTCTGTGAAGGTAATGGGCTCAGTCCACTGCTTGGGCTGCTTGGGGGGTCGGTCTACCGTGATGACTGCCTTATCCGAGCCCTGTCGTATTTTTCTCAGCTCTGCTCTCTGAGCCGAGCGTGACGGTCCCCCGCAAGCAAGACCGCCCGAGATGACTCTGATTTCACCGACAGGCGGGGGTGGATTACCTTGTGGTAGAGGTTGTTGGGGGGGTCGATCGCGGCCCTGGTCCGGTTGAGCTGGTCGCCGTGGAGGGGAGTGCCTGCGATTGTCCCTGTGGGGCTCGGTTCTTTGCCTCTGCTGAGGGCGGGTGTCTGTGAATCGGCTTAGACGCCCCTGACGAATGAGGGTCTCCACTTGATCCTTGAGGCTGATGCAATCGTCGGTGTTATGGCCATGGTCCTGGTGGAAACGACAATATTTGGACTGGTCTTTACAGTTGGAAGGGTTTCGCGGAGGAAGAGGCCACTTGAGGGGGTAGTCCCGCTGGATCTGATTAAGGACTTGTTCCATGGAAGAATTGAGGGGCGTATACAGCTCGAACCGACCAGGCGGTCTTACTAGTGCTGACCGGTCGGCGTGAGGAGGTCGGTCGGCATAGTGGGATGTTCGGTTATGGTTCCGGGTGTTACTGGGCTCTTGGTCTTTCCTCTTTTCTCTGGGGGTCAGGTATTTAGTTGTTGAGTCCTGCCGAGCGGCCAGTGAGTCCTCGGCGTTCATGTATTTTTGGGCTTTGGAGAGCAAGGTTGCCATGGAGGTCGGAGGGTTCTTAGAGAGGGAGAAGAGGAAATCGGATGACCGCAGACCGGCCATGAAGGCTGTAAGGATGACTTTGTCATCATTTTCGGCCACTTGCAAGGCTTCGGTGTTGAAGCGAGTGACAAAGCTGCGCAGTGATTCCCCCTCGGTCTGACGGATGTTGAGGAGTTGGGTCGCCGGGCGCCGCTGCCGTTGGGCCCCGATGAAGTGGCTCAGGAAGGAGTCACTGAGATGCTGAAATGTGGAGACCGAATCCGGTGGTAACTGGCTGAACCATAACCGAGCCGATCCTTTCAGTGTCACGGGAAAGGCTCGGCACATGATTTCGTCAGGGAAGGCATGGAGGATCATGAGGGTACGGTAGGTCTCCAGGTGGTCGACGGGGTCGGTCGTTCCGTCAAAGGGGTCGATGGTAGGCATTTTGAACTTGGCGGGTAGGGGTTTGTCTCGGATGGAGGCGACAAATGGGGAATTTGCTGTGGTGGAGGGCTTATGTTGGATATTCTGCATAACCCCTTGGAGTTGGAGCTTCATGGCTCGGAGTTCGGCGTCCCAAAGGGGGATGTTGTCACCGCCAGAGGGGGACAGGTGTTGGATGCTGCTGGCCTCTCCCTCGGGAGCTGGAGCGACGACTGATGGACGTGGGGGTGGGGGAGGTGGATGTATATGTGGGTGAGGGGGTTGCAAGCCCCTTGAGTCGGGAGGATTGGGTTGTGGGACAGTATGGCCCGGAACTTGTTCTGGGTGGGGTGGAATATCTGGAGGTGGTGGAGGAATAGGGAGGTTCCGCTGGAGTAGAGCATTGATTAAGGCCTGGTTTTGTTCAGCCATACGGTTGATGCTGTTGGTGAGCTCGATAAAGTACTGTGGCAGGTCGTTTGGATTGGGAGGGTCGGTTTGGTGATTGGTAGTGTTGTGGTGAGAGGCCATGGATCTAGTCGTGACCATATACTTGACGGGTGAGATGAAGGAGTCGATGGAACAGGGTCTCCGGCGGCAATGAACACAACTGGCGCGCGGATCAACCAAGTTCCCACAGACGGCGCCACTGATAATACAGTCCGTCCTGATGAATGGGCTAGACCGATCCAAGCTCCTCGAACCCACTGGATAACCTGCAAACAAGTTCAACGGGGAACGGGGTAGTCCCCCAGCGAACCCTCCGGCATGTGAATTAGAAGAGGAGGTAGATAGAAAATGTAGAGAGAGAGAGAGAAAAAAACTTAACCTTCATCTTATCTTCAGACTTTGCTTATATCCCATGGTAATCATTTCGCTGTCTCTGTCATCCTGACCTCCCCGCCGAAAGCTTGTGCCGTGGTTCGTCTGGTTCAGGGAGGGAGGGACGCCATTCCGGCTGAGAGGTGTTCTCGCAATAAGTGCTGTAATGGGCGGCATTAATAGTGATGTGCTATGGCAATAACTCTGCAGATCTTTGTCTGATGACGTGACCTGTTCTGCGTCTGCCGTGTGTCCGAATATCATTGGCCTTCCCTGCCCAGTTGGGTTCCAGCTATGTTGGGTTTCGCTAGCCGGGTTATGCGATGGGGTTCAAATGGTGGGCCTGGGCTTGCTCATGGTGGGCTGTGGTCTTTGTGGGCCTATCCGTGTGGGCCTACCCGTGTCAGTTTTAATTTTAAATTAAATATATGTATATATATATTATAAAAGTATTTTATTTAGCTAGTATCAAATAGAATTTTCTTAACAAAAAGGAAAGTAATAAAATTTTGTTGCAAATTTTCAAATGTCTATTGTTAAACATTTTATTATGCTTGCTTGTTTATTTACTTGCTAGCTTTTAGAGTTTTGATCTTTGATCTTTGCTCTACATTCATCATATTATTTTATTTATTTTTCTTTTTCTTGCTTAATTTTCACATGATACTTTTTTCATAATGCATCTCCGAGTATATTAGTAAAAACATCATACACTTAAAATGCACAAAATTACAATATATTAAAAAAAAAAAAAAGTAAGTAATTTCCCATAACTAAAACTACTTTAAGAAAAAATAAAAAAATAAAAAAAAAAAAGTGAAATTATTTGAAATAGAAAATGATTTATTTATTTATTAATTAATTTTCAAGAAGATGTACAAAAACTATATATAAAAAATGTACAAAAACTAAACATAAAATATAATACAAAAAATAAATAAATTATAGGATTTTCAAGAAGTGACTCACAAACAAATTTTGTAAAATCTTGTCTATTCACATACATTTTGTGTATGTTTTTATACTTCTAATATTGAGAATGACATTGAAATAGTTTGTACTTTTTGCATTAGGTCTATCTAATAACTTTAGTAAGCACAGATGTAATAAATTTCATAACACAAAACACAAACAATTGTGAGACAATGTATCTAAAATAAACGAAACCAACGTTCAATGATAATGTAGAAGTACACCTGATGTTTTAATTGGAGGTATAATCAGATAAATTGTCATAAAAGAGGAAGACAACCTTTGTATTTCATCACAACAATTACATAACTCAATATATAATTTTAATGTCTCTCACTCTTCTACACGTCCAATTTTCTATCAATATTAGAATGAATGCATGAACTAAAAAAAAGGAACATTTGAGAAGACAAAGAGATGTAGTTGAGATTTTTTAATTGCTGAATTTTATTAATTAATAGTTATTAGGTTTCAATGGTAAGGTTTCTAATATTTGTTAGCCATTAAAACTGAATTTTTTGATTTCATCTATATTCACTTGATAATTTGGGAGTGGACACATGTCAAGCCTTTACACAAATACTTGGCATATTTCTTGAGCATTATTAATGAAATACATTGTGTAATTTTTTTTCTCTCTTTTTTCTTCTTCTTCTTCTTTTTTTTTTTTTTTTGGTTTCTCTCGCAGTTGCAACCTATTATTTTTTAATAAGATTTTATATTTGTTTCAAATATTTATTTAATATACAAATTATTTTTTACAATGTAATTTTTTTTCTTTTTTTTTCTCAATTGCAACCTGTTAATTTTTAATAATAATTTATATTTGTTTTAGATATTTTTTTAATATAGAAATTATTTTTTTTTTTTAGATTTTAATGAAATGAACTGTGTAATTTATTTATTTATTTTTTTTTTACAATTGCAACCTGTTATTTTTTAATAAGAGTTTATATTTGTTTTAAATTTTTTTTAATATACAAATTATTTTTTACAGTGTATTTTTTTCTTTCGCTTTTTTTTTCCACAATTGCAACGTGTTATTTTTTTAATAAGAATTTTTTTTTTTTAGATATTTTTTTAATATACAAATTTTTTTTTAAATTTTTTTTATAAAAATAATTTAACAATTTCGTCGCTAACCATAGTGTATGGGAAAAATTGAAAATGGTGCGGCAGTAAGTATAAGAGAAGTCAAAGAGGCTTATGGGTTGGGAGAAGTCAATAAAAGTTAATTTTTTTTTAAATTTAAAAAATTAAGATTAGGATATTAGAGGTCCCACAAGATTTGTGGGTTAGAAATTCTATTTTCCTTATAATATATAGATAGATATAGATATAGATTTTAATTATTATTATATTTTCAAACCACAAATCCAAAATTCAATTTCCAATGCATGAGAAAATGAATAAATACAAAAAAAAAAAGAAAGAAGAAAAAGAAAATTGAGGTAAAGAAATTGTGGAATATTTTCCCCTTAGAACACTCCTCTTGGAAGGGTTTAGCTTTCCTCCGGTCTGTGATCAGATTAAAGGGTGTTGTTGGAATCGTGAGACTCCATAACGGGTCCCATTTTGATAATTTGAACCGTGCAATGTGTAGAACTCGTTGAGTACTATATACTTATAAAAATTCACGTTGATCGAATATCGACAATTACGTGAACAAATCAATTTTGTATAAAAAAATAAACAGTGAAAAAATAAACGATTGACGAAAATCTGATCCGATAAAATAGCTATCAATGTCCGATCAACGTGATTTTTTATAGCCATATAGTAATTGATGAGTTCTACACGTTGAACATTTCGAATTATTGAAAAGGGACCCGTGGTGGGCCCTCACGGACCCAATAACACCCTCCAATCCGATCATAGACTGAAGGGAAGCCAATTCTCACTTGAAAATAGACCATTTAAGTATTTCCTAACAAAAAAAAAAAGAAAATAAATAAAAATGTCAAAGATTTCAAAAGTTCTACCAAAATTTCTACCAATTTTGATAGAACTTTTGAAATTTCTAATATTACTCAAAAAAAAAAAAAAAAAAAAAGAAAAAAAAACCAAAAAAAAGGTGGGGCTCAATATGCCAGCTATACATACATATATGATATATATATATATATATATCTTTTTATCCCCTCCTCCATAAGAGTATCTCCAACGCAGCCTCCATAACTTCAAATATGAAGGATTTACTCCTCCAACCCATCCTTTAAATTTTATCTCTATTTGAGAGAAGGATGAGTTGATCCTCCATATTTGGAGGGAGGATAAAAAAAATAGAGGACCCCCTCCAAAACACTATTCATTCTATATTTTTTACTATATTACAAATAAATTTTAATATGTAAATTTAATTTTTATAAAATTGTTATCATTAAAAAGTATGAAATCATACCTTTAAAATGAATATAATATTAAATATATTTTACAAAAATTTTAAAATTAAATATTTGTTAATGAACAAAAATTACTTTTTGATGAAAATATTTTCGAGATAAATCTTCAGAAAAGAAAATGATCATTAATGTTTTAAAAAAATGCCCAACAAGTAAAAAAAAAAAAAATGCTATTAACTGGCCGGACTTCTGGCTAGACGTCCGATGACACCCAATCCGGAAGAAAATGAAGGTTTGTGAAGGTTTGTGATTGGAATTTGAATGAATAGTGACATACTCTATATTTACTTTTTAAATAAAAAATTATTTTCATCCTCTTGGTGAGAGGATTGGGTTGGAGATGCTCTAACACAAAACAAAACTCTCCTCTTCACCACAAATGGAAAAATGGAAAAACTTCCAAAACCTTTTCTCTCTCCTCTTTCTCTCATTTTCTTTCTCTATCTCAGTCTTTCTTCTCCCTCTATCTCTGTCGCGTCGTCTGCAATCTTAGACACCACTTTTCACTTTCTCACTCTGACACTATGTTTGGATTAAGTGATTAGGAGAGAAAAGAAAAAAAATGGAGAGATATGTATTTTTCTTACTTGTTTGGATAACTTAAATGGAGAGAAATGGAGAAAAACTCATTTATCTTATAATCCTCATTTTCGATCTCCCCAAAAATAGAGAGATTAAGAGAAAAAAATAAACTATCAGATTCTTATATTTTCATAATATCAATTTTGTCTCTATAAAAATAAAATAAATAAAATGATTAAAAGAAATATAAAAAGGTTATTTTGATAATATAACATAAAATACTTTCTTTCATTTTCTCTTATTAAATCTAACCAAACAAGAAGGAGAGAAATCACAATCATTTTTTTCTTTTATTTCTTACTTATGCAAATAAGAATGAGAGAAATCACAATCATTTCTTTTATTTTATTTCTTACTCATCCAAATAAGAATGAAAGAAATCACAATCATTTCATTTCATTTCTTTTCTTTTCTCTTATAACTTAACTAATCATTTCTTCTTCTTCTTTTTTTTTCTCCCTTAAGTTCTCAAACATAATGTAAAATTCACATTTTGATCCAACAACCCCCCAATTATTTCTTTTCTTTTATTTTTTACTTATCAAAATAAGAAGAAGAGAAATCACAATCATTTTTTTTCTTTTCTTTTCTCTTATAACTTAGCTAATCATTTTTTTCTTTCCCTTAAGTTCTCAAACATAATTGTCTTGTTTGGTAGAGTTATGAAAAAGTGGTTATAGATTACAGCTTAACAAATTATAGCTTATAGCGGTAAACATAAGTTATTAACTTGTTTGGTGCAACTGTGAGATTATGGATTTAAGCAGCAGAGTAGTGTTTGGTTGATAAGCTGTAAAATAACTTTTTGCTGTATAATTGTCCTTTTTGCCCTTATATGATATAAAAATGATTATTTTGTTATTTTTTTCAATTTTAATTTTTAAAAAGTTGTTTCATTAATAAAAGTTAATATAATTAGTATTACAAAAATTATTATTTTCATTAATAGTATCAATTAGTATAAAATTATTTTATTTTTTCATTATAAATTAATTAGTGTCAATTAATGGTTTAATTAGAATCAATAACTTTTTTTTTCTTTTTCTTCATTTTTTTTTTCTCTTCTTTCTTTTTCTTTTTGTTTTTCTTCCCTTCTTTCCTTTTGTTAATTTTTTTTAATTTATTAATTCATTACAATTAATATCAATTAATATCCATGTATTTATATTATTGATATTTTTTTCATTACAATTAATAATATAACAATTGTATTTGTTTTTAATATCCATGTATTATTGTTATTTATAAGCTGTAAATTTGCACAATTCATTTCAATATTAATTGAAATATTTTTTTAATTGTTTTTTTTTCTCTTTTTTTTAAAAAAATTTATTTCAACTTATTTCAATATTATTGTTTTTCAACAATTGTTTAAATTTATTTTAATTTATTTATAACAATTGTTTTTTTTTAAATTGTGTTTTATTTCTTTTTATATTTATTTCAATATTAACATAAACTGTAAATTTATTTCAATATTATTTTTTTTCTCTATTTTTTTGAAATTTATTTCAATTTATTTCAATATTATTGTTTTTTAACAATTATTTAAATTTATTTCAATTTATTTATAACAATTGTTTTTTTTAATTTGTTTTTTTATTTCTTTTTATATTTATTTCAATGTTAACATAAGCGGTAAATTTATTTCAATTGATTGCAATATTTTTTTTCCCTCAATTAATAAATTGTTTTTTTTTCTCTCTCTCTTTTTTTTTTCCCTTTTATTTCATTACAATTTTGCAAAACCCTAGATCTGAATAGCTGGAGCCACCGTCGCAGGTGAAGAAGCCCTCTATCAACTCATCCATCTCCTCTACCACCACCAGAAACCCTCGATCGTCATCATCATCATCATCATCATCATCACCACCATTTTTAGATCGTGAGAGAGAGAGAGAGAGAGAAGCTCAGTAATGGCGACAAAACAGCAATGGATTACTGTGATGCAACGGCGATGGTCCGCAATGGCGGGGTGATGTCTTGAGACGCAACGAGAAGGGGAGAGCAGCGAGAAGGAGAGATCTAGGTCTGCGTTGCATTCTAGAGTTGAAGGAGGCGACAGAGGCACGGAGGCGACAGATGGCGATCTTAGTGCAGGTGAGGTAGAGGAAGGGGCTGCGATTCTGATTGTGAAGAGGGAGAGTGAGGGTTACGGTTTGGTTCTAGAATATATATATATAATCGTGATGTGTCATTGGAAATCGTCCCCCTTCTCTCTCTCTATGTGAAGAAGTGAACAATGTTTGGTTATAGATTTATATATTGGTTTTTTTGGTAATATTTGAAGTATATGAGGGGCATTTAAGTCATTAGGCCCCTCAAAATTCAACTGTTCGTTTAAGCTGTTTTTATAAGCACTCCTCAACCAACTTAGAGATTTAAGCTGAAAATCACTTAAAATAAGTTATAATCCATCTCTGAAAAGTTATACCAAACACTGCAAAATCACTTATTTTAAGCTATAAGTGAATTTAAGCTGAAAATAAATCCGTTTAAGCTGTTTTTATAAGCACTCCTCAACCAACTTAGAGATTTAAGTTGAAAATCACTTAAAATAAGTTATAATTCATTTCTGAAAAGTTATACCAAACACTCCAAAATAACTTATTTTAAGCTATAAGTGAATTTAAGCTGAAAATAAATCCGTTTAAGCTATTTTTATAAGCACTCCTCAACCAACTTAGAGATTTAAGCTAAAAATTCACTTAAAATAAGTTATAATCCATCTATGAAAAGTTATACCAAATATTCCAAAATCACTTATTTTAAGCTATAAGTGAATTTAAGTTGAAAATAAATCCGTTTAAGCTGTTTTTATAAGCACTCCTCAACCAACTTAGAGATTTAAGCTAAAAATCACTTAAAATAAGTTATAATCCATCTCTGAAAAATTATACCAAACACTCAAAAATCACTTATTTTAAGCTATAAGTGAATTTAAGCTGAAAATAAATCCGTTTAAGCTGTTTTTATAAGCACTCCTGAACCAACTTAGAGATTTATGCTGAAAATCACTTAAAATAAGTTATAATCCATCTTTGAAAAGTTATACCAAACACTCCAAAATCACTTATTTTAAGCTATAAGTGAATTTAAGCTGAAAATAAATCCATTTAAGCTGTTTTTATAAGCACTCCTCAACCAACTTAGAGATTTAAGCTGAAAATCACTTAAAATAAGTTATAATCCATCTCTGAAAAGTTATACCAAACACTCTAAAATTACTTATTTTAAGCTGAGAGGGTAATTTATATTAATAAATTGGGCCGAGCTAGGTGTTGGGCCGAGATAAGTCCAATTCGAAAGAGAAGTAGAATCACTCCGGTCCGAAAGAGAAGAAGGATGACTACGGTCCCAGAGGGAAACAGAGTTACTCCGGTCCGAAGTGGGGTAGACCGGTCCTAATAAGATGCCTTGATGTTAGTCCGGTCGTAGCCATGGTGGTTAGTCCAGCCGAAGTAAGATCTGGTTGTTATACTCCGGTTGAGAATGTATTATGGGTAGTTCGGTCGTCATTGGTTACTTCGGTCGGGGCATGTGTAAAACCGAGGTAAACCATGGATCTGAAAGTAGTTCGCCTTAACTCCCTTATGGATAGCTCGGTCTTAGCATGGGAAAGCCGAGGTAAGGGAGAGTATAGTGAGGGCCGAACTAACAGGTACTCCGGTCGTTTGGAGTTCGGCCATAGAAAGGCCATCTCACTTGGTTTAAGCAGTGAGGGGGGTGTTGGAGGATAAGCATTATCTTCCATGGATTTGAATCCTAGGAGGACTCTACATGGAGGAGTTAGAGTCCTACTAGGATTGTGCCACGCGAAACCTATATAAGCTCACCAATATCACCTATGAGGAGGTAATGCAATTTTTGTTCCCTGACTATATTGAGCTTTTGCCTATTTGTCTTGCTTACTGACTTAGGCATCGGAGGGGTTTTCCGGCACACACCCGCCGGCCAGTTCAAGTTTGAGTTTTCAGGTGATAGAACGACGACGTACAGAAGAACACAGGCTTGATCAACAGGATTATACGTGAAGGTGAATCTCTTTCCCGTACAATTGGCGCCCTCTGTGGGAAGAACAGACAAGAACAACCTCTTGATCAAGTGTTTTTCTCTCAAAATTCGATGGCCAACAATGAAGAACTGCCTCAGTCCGCCATTGACGGACAAACCCCAGACGGAGGTGCAAGGCGCGAAGGCCTACCTTTGGTCCCTCCCATGGCGAACCTGGAACCACAAAGGCAAAATTCCAGGAGGGATGCAAGGGGACGAAGGAGGAATAACAGCCCGCATCCCTCTCGTTCGCAAAGCCCAGAAAGACAAAGGCGCAGGGTTGATCCTCAGGCTTTGGAGGATCGCGTCAAAGCGCAAGACGAGCTGATACGGCGGATGGCAGCAGACATGGAAGCTCTCAAACGCCAGGTGAAAGGAAAAGAAGTGGCGACAGGAGAGGGGCGCACGAACAAGACGCCCCCTCGCCACTCAGAAGGTCGTAGTAGGAATTCTACACCCTCCCAGGCAGAAGAGAGAAGCCTCAGGACAGGCGATACGCAATCAAGATCTTCCAGAACTCGTCACTCCAGGTCTGAGAGGGCGAGATCTGAAAGGTCTTACACGGAAGGAAGCACATACTGGCCTTCGCATACGCACCAAACAAGGTCCAGACAAACGGAGTTACCCAGGTCATCCGACCTACGAGCCGTGCTAGAAGAAAAGGCACGACGCAGGGAGGATGCCAGGGCGCGTGATCCACATAGAGTTTCGGCCTTACAGCGGTTGGCTCCTCGGACGCATGGAAGCGTCGAGGTTGGAATGCCACAACCGCGCCCAGCCTACGAACCAACGGACAAAGTATTGGCAAGGCTGCAGACCTCACCGTTCGTCCCAGCAATTGAGAACGCGCCTTTACCATCAGGCTTTCTACAGCCGAAGTTCACTACATACGAAGGGAAGACGGACCCCTACTTGCACTTAAGCCACTTCAGCCAGGTCATGGCTGTATACCGGCGGAACGAGGCCTTAATGTGCATCTTGTTCCCCTCAAGCCTTGGTGACCTTGGCTTGACTTGGTTTGAGAAACTCCCAGAGGGCAGCATAGCCTCCTGGGCGCAATTGGCAGAAGCATTTGTCACAAGATTCAGAACAAACACCAAGACTCCGGTGGAGATCGACCAGCTACTCTCCATCGACATGGGCGAAAAAGAGGCCGTGAGGTCATATAACAGCCGTTATTGGGAGACATTCAACCAGATTGGGGACTGCCCAACCAATCTCGCCATTGCGCAATACAAGAGAGGACTCCCAGTTGGAAACAGACTGAGGGATTCTATAACCATGACGCCACCTCTTACCATGGAAGCCCTGATGGAAAGAGTGCATCAGCACATCAGGGTAGAAGAGGATGGCGCCCGTGCCAAAGCAAAGTCTGGCACGACCGCAGCGCCAGAAAAGAAGGCCTCAGCAAAGGTCAATGCGGTAAATCGGCCGAACAAAAATGGGCGTGGAAGACGCGACAACGAAGAAGACCGAGATGAGAGATGGTTGAGAGTCCGCACTGCCATCACCACGGTCTTCAAGAAGCCGATCTACCGGATACTTAGCGAAATTCGAGACGAACCTTTCGTCAAGTGGCCAGCCAAGCTAGGCGAGGCACAGAAGGACTATGACGACAGATCACGGTGCACCTTCCACAAAGAAAAGGGGCACCGAACTGAAAACTGCACCCCGTTGAGGCAGCATTTGGAGGAGTTGGTGGCGGCAGGCCACTTAGACAAATACATTGAAGGAGGGGCACAGCCAGCCCCCCAGAACCGTAATAACCCCAACGGAATGCCAATCGACGCTCCTCCTCAAGGTATCATCAATGTAATACATGGAGTTTTCGAACCTGAGCGGGTATGTGAGCTCAGAGGTTCGATCAAGAAAGCTGAGCACTTGAGGGAGGTACTAAGTGCCCAACCTGTCGTCAAGAAAGGGAGGACAGAGGCCACAAATGTTATGTCTTTTTCGGATAAAGACTTGGACAGAATATATTGCCCCCACAATGATGCCCTGGTCGTCACTCTCCGAGTCAAGGATTTTGACGTCAAGCGGATTCTGATTGACCAGGGTAGTTCGTGCGAAATCATGTATTATGAGACGTTCAAACAATTGAAGTTGCAAGATAAAGACTTAGCACCTGCAGTGTCACCTTTGATTGGATTTAACTCGATGCCAGAATGGCCAGTTGGCAAGATCATCCTTCCAGTCAAAGCAGGGAGTGTGACGAAGCAAGTAGAGTTCTGGGTGTTAAAGGTCCCATCCACCTATAACATCATCCTGGGCAGAACATGGCTGCACGCCATGCGCTCGGTGGCGTCATCTTACCACCAAGTGATGCGGTTCCCAAATGACACCGGAGTAATAGAGGAAGTTTATGGAGACCAAATTATGTCCAAGCAATGTTTCGTCACAGTGAACGGAAGCCGCGCTGCGAAGGGGTATGTTCATTCGGTGGAAGAACCAGAGAGTAATGAACTATTCGCAGACGTCGGCAAAGCAGCAAGCCAGAAAGCTGTGGAAGACTTGGTGGAAGTCAGAATAGATGAAAAGAACCCGGATAAGTTCTTTCTGCTTGGTTCGTCGTTGTCCGGCGCTGAGAGGTTAGAGGTCTTGGAATTTTTGACCTCTAACATCGAAGTGTTTGCCTGGACTCCATACGACATGCCAGGCATTGATCCCAACTTCATCTGCCACCAACTCAATGTCCACCCATCAGCCAGGCCAATCATTCAGCGCACCCGCAGATCGGCACTCCACCACGCCGAGATAGTGGCGGAAGAAGTGGGAAACTTGTTGGAAGCAGGGGCAATCAGAGAGGTGCACTACCCCAGATGGATCTCCAACACAGTCGTAGTGCCAAAGAAGAACGGCAAGTGGCGCGTCTGCGTCGACTATAAAACTGTCAACAAAGCATGCCCTAAAGATAGCTTTCCTCTACCACGGATTGATCAACTGGTAGACCTGACTGCGGGGCACAACCGACTAAGTTTCTTGGATGCATACAGAGGCTACCACCAGATCGCAATGCATGAACCAGACCAGGAGGTCACATCTTTCACCACACCAAGGGGACTCTACTGCTACAAGGTCATGCCCTTTGGCCTTAAGAATGCAGGGGCGACATTCCAGAGAATGGTTACCAAGATGTTTGAGCCGTTGTTAGGCAAAACAATGGAGGCATACATCGATGATATGGTGGTCAAGAGCAAGGATGAGAATGACCACCTGAAGGACCTAAGTGAGATGTTTGAGATCCTGAACGCCTCAACACGTCGAAGTGTGCTTTCGGGGTAGGATCAGGCAAATTCTTAGGCTTCTTGGTGACCAACCGAGGTATAGAAGCAGACCCATCTCAGATCAAGGCAATACAAGATCTGGAGAGACCGAACTCAGTGAAAGAAGTGCAGCATCTCACCGGAATGGCAGCCGCGCTCAATCGGTTCATTAGCCGATCGTCAGATAGGCTACGACCCTTTTTTCATGCACTCAAGGCCAAGTTTCAGTGGGACGAAGAATGTGACCGAGCTCTGGAAAGCTTGAAGGAATACATGTCTTCTCCACCACTACTTGTAACACCAATTCCTGGAGAAGAACTCTTCTTATATCTGGCAGTGTCGCAGCACGCAGTCAGCGCGGTGTTGGTCCGTGCAGAAGGAGTCCAACATCTGCCCATCTACTATGTTAGCAAGACACTGCTGGGCGCCGAAACAAGGTATTTGCCCCTAGAGAAACTGGCGTTAGCCTTGATGATGGCCTCAAGAAAGTTGTCGCACTACTTTCACGCCCACACTGTAGTTATCCTTACAGCCTTCCCACTAAAGGCTTTGTTTGAAAGGGCGAACTTTTCTGGGCGAATTCTGAAGTGGGCAGTAGAGTTAGGACAATACGACATCAAGTTCCAACCTAGAACTGCAATAAAAGCTCAAGCGTTGGCGGATTTTGTCGCAGAGTTCACTCCTGGGAGTCATCATATCTGCCCAGTCGACCTGACTGACTCAACCGAACTAGGGACAGAAGTTGACGTCGGAATAACGCAACCCCTGGTATTGGTTACTCAACCAAGTCCTAAGGCAGACCGGAGTAATACAAACAAGGAAGAAGTAAACCATGCTACACCAAGTCCAGACTCGCCAACGAAGAAAAACTTGGTGCAACAAGATGACAAGGGGCAGGCAGCAGGCCTGGACTTAGATGGCGAAATTAGCAACATGGAAGATCCGAAGGCATCATCCGATCCCTCCACTTGTTGGAAGTTGTTCGTTGGGGAGATGTGGAAGCTCTTTGTGGATGGAGCATCCAATCGACATGGAGCAGGACTTGGCATAGTCCTCATCTCTCCAGACGGCCTGGTAGTGGAGCAGGCAATCAACCTTGGCTTCCCAGCGTCAAACAATGAAGCGGAGTACGAAGCACTTCTTGCAGGACTCAAGTCAGCAACCTACATGAAGGCCACCGAACTCATGGTCTACAGCGATTCACAGTTGGTGGTAAATCAAATTTCTGGCGATTACGAAGCAAAGGATGACAGAATGGCTAAGTACCAAGAGCTAGTCAGAACCGAGATCAAGAAGTTCGAAGTGGTGAGGATAGAACAGATCGGCAGGGAGGAGAACAGTAGAGCAGACGAACTAGCAGGTTTCGCCTCAATGGCAGATACCTCCATCCCACATCCTCTTTTGATCGACTATCTGCCTAGACCAAGTATTGAAGACCCAGAAGCAGGAGAAGTATACTGCGCCGATCTAGGTCCTTCTTGGATGGATCCTATTATCTTGTTCCTGAAAGACGGCACCTTACCAGAAGACAAGAAGGAAGCCAACAGAATCAGAGCAAAGTCGCAGCGATTTTGGCTCTCTCCATCCTTGGCATTATACAAGAAGTCGTTCACAGGACCTTACTTAAAGTGTGTGCACCCCAGCAAAGTGGAAGCATTCCTGTTCGAAATACATGAGGGTGTATGCGGCAGCCATCAAGGAGGACGATCATTGGCATACCGAGCTATTTCACAAGGATACTGGTGGCCGTACATGCAAGCGGATTCAGAGAAGTACGTCAAAAAATGTGAAAAGTGTCAGAAGTTTGCGCATCAAATACACCAACCTGCCAGAGAACTTCTACCTCTCACTAGTCCATGGCCTTTCGCAATGTGGGGCTTGGACATAGTGGGACCACTCCCAACAGCACCAGGCAACAGGAAGTTCTTTCTAGCGGCAACAGACTACTTCACAAAGTGGGTAGAAGCAGAAGCCTTGGCATCAATCAAGGAAAAAGACGTGAAGAAGTTTTTCTGGCAGAACATCATTACTCGCTTCGGCATACCAAAAGCACTGATCTCAGACAACGGCACGCAGTTCGATGGCAGAATTTTCAGAGGCTTTTGTGAGGAGTACAAGATAGAATTTTACAATTCTACACCGGCGTATCCCCAAGCGAATGGACAAGCAGAAGCTTCAAACAAGGTAGTCTTGGATGGACTGAAGAAAAGACTAGAAAAAGCTAAAGGCAAATGGGCGGAAGAACTCCCTCATGTTTTATGGGCTTACCGCACCACGCCTCGGCGATCGACAGGAGAAACACCATTTTCCTTAGCTTATGGCATGGAAGCAGTCATCCCATTAGAAGTCGGTCTCCCCACAATTCGGAGTGAAAACTTTGATCCAGACTTAAACGCCGAAACAATAGCTTTGGAACTTGATCTTGCGGAAGAAAGAAGAGACAGAGCTCTGGTTCACATCGCCTCCTACCAACAAGAGTTGTCTAGAAAGTATAACAAAACAGTGCATCCCAGACAGTTCAAGATCGGCGATTGGGTACTTCGCAAAGTGATGGGAAACACCCTGATTCCAGGAGATGGCAAGTTGGGACCGAATTGGGAAGGACCTTACAAAGTGGTCGGCTTAGCAGGCAAAGGGGCATACCACTTAGAAGACAAGGACGGCAAAGCAATCCCAAGGCCATGGAACACTGCCAATCTTAAGTTATTTTATTTTTAGTTTTTTCTCTTTCACGAACGTGTAATTTTTTCCTTTCTCAATAAAACAAGTCGATTCTTTCCAGCATGGTTGTTTTTTCTGTAAAAGATAGTTTTGATAAGATAGGAGCAGTGTAAACTATATTCTAAGTTGGCTGGAAAAACCAACTTAGAGGTTGGCTGGATTAAACCAACACTTTATACTCTTCGGCCGAAGTATGGGTATGGCTGAAGAGTGGTTGGCTGGATTAAACCAACACCCTTCCTAAGCCCAGGATAAGGATCCAGGCTGCAGGACGTTTGGCCGGAATAACCAAACACTTTATTCTAAGTTGGCTGGAAAAACCAACTTAGAGGTTGGCTGGATTAAACCAACACTGTGTACTCTTCAGCCGAAGTAAGTTATATCGGCTGAAGAATGGTTGGCTGGATTAAACCAACACTGTGTACTCTTCAGCCGAAGTAAGTTATATCGGCTGAAGAGTGGTTGGCTGGATTAAACCAACACTGTGTACTCTTCAGCCGAAGTAAGTTATATCGGCTGAAGAGTGGTTGGCTGGATTAAACCAACACTGTGTACTCTTCAGCCGAAGTAAGTTATATCGGCTGAAGAGTGGTTGGCTGGATTAAACCAACACTCTGTACTCTTCAGCCGAAGTAAGTTATATCGGCTGAAGACTGGTTGGCTGGATTAAACCAACACTCTGTACTCTTCAGCCGAAGTAAGTTATATCGGCTGAAGAGTGGTTGGCTGGATTAAACCAACACTCTGTACTCTTCAGCCGAAGTATGGGTATGGCTGAAGAGTGGTTGGCTGGATTAAACCAACACTGTATACTCTTCAGCCGAAGTAAGTTATATCGGCTGAAGAGTGGTTGGCTGGATTAAACCAACACTGTATACTCTTCAGCCGAAGTAAGTTATATCGGCTGAAGAGTGGTTGGCTGGATTAAACCAACGCTGTATACTCTTCAGCCGAAGTATGGGTATGGCTGAAGAGTGGTTGGCTGGATTAAACCAACGCTGTATACTCTTCAGCCGAAGTATGGGTATGGCTGAAGAGTGGTTGGCTGGATTAAACCAACGCTGTATACTCTTCAGCCGAAGTAAGTTATATCGGCTGAAGAGTGGTTGGCTGGATTAAACCAACATTCTGTACTCTTCAGCCGAAGTAAGTTATATCGGCTGAAGAGTGGTTGGCTGGATTAAACCAACACTCTGTACTCTTCAGCCGAGGTAATTATATCGGCTGAAGAGTGGTTGGCTAGTAAGGTAAGATAGCCAAAACCGAGATCACAGTTCGGGCAAATTGAAGTTCATGAACAAATTCAATTCAAGTACAGGCAGACATTCAGAACCGAAACAAGAGTTGATAATTTTGGGAGTACAATTGTGGGGCCGTAGCCCGGTTACAAGAGAGTTCAAGACAAAAGAAAAAAAAAAAAAAAAGAGTACAAGTTCAATCAAACAGGTTATCTATCTCGGCATCCAGATCGGCCCCAAGGTCAGCACTTACTCCGGCATTTGCTGTTAGAGTAGTCTCGGTTGGAAGTTCGGGCGCCGCGTTTTCAACAACTGGATCCAACCGAGCTGATTGAGCGCCGGCTTGCTCTTGGATGGCCGGAGTCTCAATTGCTTCTTCTTCATCATCATCTTCCTCATCGGATGAACCAAGAAACCGGTTCTGGATCTCGTCAGCATATTCCTTCAGCGAAGCCGGAATAAAGTACTCGGGAGCATTGTAGACCTCGGTTTCGGGTCCACAACCGAGCTTCTCCACAGCACTTCGCCAGCCACTCTTGAAGAATAAATCCTTCGCAGCTTCGCACTGCAGAGAGTAGCCAGCTTCGGCTTCCTTGAAACCTTCTTTGGAAGCGTTCTCAGCCTTCTGCTTTAGCTCAGTTATTTCGGCGTTCTTCTTGTTTTCAAGCTCCTCTATCTCCCACAAATACTGGTCTTTCACTTCGGTCACGGCGCGCTGTTTGTCATTTTCAGCCGAGGTGACCAGCCCGGTCAGGCGAGCTACCTCGGCCTCCAGTTCGGCCGACCTTTGTTTGGACAATGCCAGCTCGGCCGCCCTGGCTTCGGCGTCCTTTATCGCGCGCCTCGTCGTTTTGCGAAGTTCCATTATTTGCCCATGAGCAATGGTGTTCTTCTGAATGGCCTGTAAAAGAAGAGTTCCTTTGTCAGCCGAGCTAAGAGTTGGGAAAAATCAGGCTGATCAAAGAAAAAACAGTACTGCTTACCAAAATCATGGACTTGGTGGATGACCGGATGGCTTTCAGCTCGGTATTCAGCTGTTTGTTGTGATGCTCCATGTCTTTGGGAAGACAAACACCCCGGGCCAGGTTGAAGGCTAGGAGGTGATCCTTGTCAGCAACAACGGAGTCACTTTCGTCGATATCTCGGTTGTTGAAGACGAAGGGTGGAGCCCATTTGTTGATTGGCGTAGTTCGGTCAGAAGATTCCGGTTGAAGGTTGAGTTCGGGGCTCGGTGGAAGGATGGGATCAACCTCATCAACCAAACGCTGTTCGGTCTCAGCAGTCCGGGCGCGTTTAGCTCGGCGTGAGGAGGATGGTTGTTGTGAGGGAAGAGCTACCACAGCTTCAGTGGTTTGTTGGGTCGGTGGCACTTCGGCACTTGTGGTTGCGGTGAGCATGGCCCTCATCCTGTTCTTCTTCGCCATCTCTTGTTCGGCTGTTAGTGGCACGAGGACAATTTCTGGCAAGGTTGGGTCCGGTTCTGGTGGGTCTTCAAGAAGAAAGTCGGTCACCCTTGCTTTTCGCCGACCGGAGTAACGGTAAGTCGGTTCGAAGTCAAGGAGCTTAGCCCAACTTCTTTCCCGAACTCGTAGTGCGGCGCGTAAAAGACCGAGGTTGGGGTAGTTGTAGTTCGAGAGGAGATGAGCTTTATCTGCAAAAAGGGAACAAGTGTTAGTTCGGTTCAGAGTAGACAGCCGAAGTAAAGAAGAGAAAAAATATGAAATGCAGCCGAAGTATGTATACCGGGCTCCCCGAATTTCCAGTTTATTCTCCGGCCAGGAATCTGGGCTTGAAGATCTTCAAAATTCCCAGAGACCCAGAAGAAGTCGTCATCATTCAAGTCTTTGTCCGGTGTGTGTTTGATTATTTTTTCTCGGCCACGGCGTATTCTCAAGTAATAGCACCAGCCTTCATTCTTGGATCCTAATGAGTATTGGTGGAATATTTCGGCTAAGCCTAGGTTTAGACCGGTTTGACGGTTCAGGGCGTCTATGCCCATTATTATACGGTAAGTGTTGGTGGACAGTTGGGTTGGGCAAAGTCTGGTTTGCCTAAGAAATTCGCAGATTAAGGGCTGGACTGGGAATCGTAGTCCGGTCTCTTTTATTGACTGAATGGTGAAAGGGACAAAACCCTCGTTATTCCATGGGTCTACACCTCGGTCGGCTAGGGTAAGGTGTACATCATCTGGTATATGATGATCCTGGCGGAATTCGGCCAGACCACCTGGGGTTTCTACTAAGAATCTGTACTTCCCCATTTATTGAATAACTTATAAATAATTTATTTCGGTCGAGAGAGAGTGCTCAGTAGCTCGGCTGAGCGCAGTGGAGTGCCTGGCAACCTAAGTCTGCAAAGTGGAGAAAAGAGATGTTAAGCACAGATCTGCGACCGTGCTACAAAAACAAAGCAGGAAAAAGGAGTCTTACTTCGGCTACACAGGGTGCTACGGAATCTATCTCGGTCAAAGCTGGTGCGTGTTATCTCGGTTCGGCTGAGGCGTTTGCTTAGTTCGGTTCTACTAGAGGTTTTGTTACTTCGGTTAAGCGTCAAGAGCAGCTCTCTAAGTTCGGTTTAGAAACTGAGAGAGCTGGATTAGCCCCCAAGGCTTAGCTCGGTCGAAGACCAACCTTTCTAGTTCGGTGCGTTTTTATTTCGGCTAATGTGGTTCTGTTGGTTGTCTATTAAAACTACTGTGAGGCATGTACCAGTTCTAGTTCGGTTTCAGTTTGCCTAGACAGCAGAAACAATATTCTAGTTCGGTTGAAGCATGGATAAAGATCGAAAAGGTGTTCTACAAGCTAAATTAGTATGTTCAAAGTGTTCTTATGAAGATCTTTCCCAGAGAGCAAAAAACAGTGTTTTGCAAAAACACCAAACACGAAGTAGACTGCTATGGATTGAAACGAAAGCAATGACAGAGAAAACAGATTTCTGATGCTTACCTGGTAGAAAGACTGAGGATGGAAATGGAAGCAGGAGCAACACGAACACGAGCTCAAAAGTTGGAAGAAGTTGAAGAGAGCAGAAACACAGAGAGAGAAGAGAGTGAATAGTTGGAGAGTGATTTGAATAGTGAAGAGGTGTTTTGTTTTGATGAAACCGTAAAGGCGGGAACTGTTCAAATTTTTCGGAGTACGAGGGCGGCGCGACAGCTGGGATTGACCAATGAGAGCCTGCCACGTGTCATGGGAAGGACAATCGATTCAGTTTCTGCAAACTGAAGAGACGTTTTGACCGGACCCTCACAGTACGGCTCAAGTTTAGCTCGGCTGGATAAGTTAAATGGTTTTTAGCTCGGCTGGATAACTTAACTGGGTCTTATCTCGGCTGGATAGGCTAATCTATGTTTTTATCTCGGCTGGAGAGGTTAGTCTAGCTCGGCTGGAAGACGAGTAATCCCTATCATGCTGTGCAGATGGAATTAAGGGGCAATTGAGAGGGTAATTTATATTAATAAATTGGGCCGAGCTAGGTGTTGGGCCGAGATAAGTCCAATTCGAAAGAGAAGTAGAATCACTCCGGTCCGAAAGAGAAGAAGGATGACTACGGTCCCAGAGGGAAACAGAGTTACTCCGGTCCGAAGTGGGGTAGACCGGTCCTAATAAGATGCCTTGATGTTAGTCCGGTCGTAGCCATGGTGGTTAGTCCGGCCGAAGTAAGATCTGGTTGTTATACTCCGGTTGAGAATGTATTATGGGTAGTTCGGTCGTCATTGGTTACTTCGGTCGGGGCATGTGTAAAACCGAGGTAAACCATGGATCTGAAAGTAGTTCGCCTTAACTCCCTTATGGATAGCTCGGTCTTAGCATGGGAAAGCCGAGGTAAGGGAGAGTATAGTGAGGGCCGAACTAACAGGTACTCCGGTCGTTTGGAGTTCGGCCATAGAAAGGCCATCTCACTTGGTTTAAGCAGTGAGGGGGGTGTTGGAGGATAAGCATTATCTTCCATGGATTTGAATCCTAGGAGGACTCTACATGGAGAAGTTAGAGTCCTACTAGGATTGTGCCACGCGAAACCTATATAAGCTCACCAATATCACCTATGAGGAGGTAATGCAATTTTTGTTCCCTGACTATATTGAGCTTTTGCCTATTTGTCTTGCTTACTGACTTAGGCATCGGAGGGGTTTTCCGGCACACACCCGCCGGCCAGTTCAAGTTTGAGTTTTCAGGTGATAGAACGACGACGTACAGAAGAACACAGGCTTGATCAACAAGATTATACGTGAAGGTGAATCTCTTTCCCGTACATAAGCTATAAGTAAATTTAAGCTGAAAATAAATCCGTTTAAGCTATTTTTATAAGCACTCCTCAACCAACTTAGAGATTTAAGCTGAAAATCACTTAAAATAAATTATAATTCATCTCTGAAAGGTTATACCAAACACTTCAAAATCACTAATTTTAAGCTATAAGTAAATTTAAGCTGAAAATAAATTCTACCACCCCCAAAACACACGCACACACTTTCAAATCACTACGATCACTTTCTCCTTTTTTTTCTCGAGAAAATGGCAAAACCTCCCAAATCACTACGATCACTTTCTTTCTCCTTCTTTCTCGAGAAAATGGCGCACACACAAATCACTACCATCACTTTCTTTCTCCTTCTTTCACGAGAAAATGGCAAAACCTCATCTGGGTTCCATGCTTTTCTCTGTCTTCTCCCTCCTCTATTTCCTCGTCTCGGTTCAGTCTCTGTCCAGCTCAACCGACGCTTCAGTAATGCAGGACCTGAAAACCAGCCTCAACCCACCGAGTTCACTCGGCTGGACCGACTCAAACCCCTGCAATTGGCAACACGTGGCTTGCTCCAACGACGGCCGAGTCACCCGGATCCAAATCGGGCATCAAAACCTCCAAGGCTCTCTCCCTCCCACAATCAACAATCTCACTTCCTTACTGAGATTCGAGGTCATGTCCAACCAACTCACTGGTTCGGTCCCGAGTTTCGCCGGGTTGAACTCGCTCCAGTACCTCTTGCTCAACAACAACTTCTCTTCCATTCCCTCCGATTTCCTCTACGGCTTAACCTCTCTCCAAGCTGTATTTCTCGATTACAACCCCTTTTCGGCTTGGCAAATTCCGGTTACTTTCCGAGACGCCTCGACTCTCCAAGTCTTCTCGGCCGTTTCCGCTAACATCACCGGAAAAATACCCGAATTTCTCGGCGGCGGCACCTTCTCGAGCCTCACGATTCTTCACTTGTCTTTCAATTACCTCGAGGGTGAGCTTCCGGCGAGCTTTTCGGGTTCTCCGATTCAGTCTCTGTGGCTAAATGCGCAGATGAGTAGTTCTAAGCTCAATGGCTCAATTGCTGTGATTCAGAACATGACTCAATTGACCGAAGTTTGGTTACAATTCAATTCCTTTTCGGGCCCTTTACCGGACCTTTCGGGCCTTACCATGTTGCAGAACTTCAGTGTGAGAGACAGTGCGGTTACGGGTCCGGTACCGGATTCTTTTGTGAATCTTCCGTCGCTTATGGTTGTGAATTTGACCAACAATCAATTGCAAGGTCCAACCCCGAAATTTCCCCCTTCTGTTTGGGTTGATTTGATTCCTGCAACAAATAGCTTCTGCTTATCTGATCCCGGAGTTCCGTGCGATCCCCGAGTGAATACATTGCTTTTGACTGCGCAAGCTGTTGGTTACCCGACTATTTTTGCGACGAATTGGAAAGGTAATGATCCCTGTGCAGCGTGGTTGGGGATCAGTTGTAGTGAAGAAAACATTACTGTTGTTAATTTTCAGAAAATGGGTATTACGGGTACGATTTCTCCGAATTTCTCTTCGATTACTTCGTTGCAGATACTGATTCTTGCTAATAATAATTTGACGGGTACTATCCCGAATGAGCTTACAACTTTGCCTAATCTTAAACAATTAGATGTTTCCAACAATCAGCTTTATGGGAAAATTCCATTGTTTAGGAGTAATGTGCTTGTAAAAACTGATGGCAATCCTGATATTGGGAAGGATAGTGGTGGTCCGACTCCGGGGACACCTGGAACCCAAACACCCCCAGGGAGTACACCTAGTACACCCTCGAATAATGGTACGAAGATTTCGGGAAATAGTGGCAATAAGTCTTCGACTGGTGTGGTTGTTGGTTCGGTGATTGGTGGTGTTTGTGTGGTTTTTGCTTTTGGGGTTGGATTGTTCTGTGTTTACAGGGCAAAACGAAAGCATTCTGGTAGGGTGCAGAGTCCCAATGCCATGGTGGTTAGTCATGGAAGTAGTGGACCTAGTGACATTCACGTTATTGAATCTGGAAGCATGGTGATCTCGATTCAAGTTTTGAAGAGCGTGACTAACAATTTTAGCGAAGAGAATATATTGGGAAGAGGTGGATTCGGAACTGTTTACAAAGGAGAGTTGCACGATGGGACTAAGATTGCGGTTAAGAGGATGGAGTCGGGGGTGGTAACTGAGAAGGGTTTGGATGAGTTCAAGTCTGAGATAGCTGTGCTTACGAAGGTCCGACATCGGCATTTGGTTGATCTTCTTGGATATTGCTTGGATGGAAACGAGAGGCTAATAGTTTATGAGTACATGGCTCAAGGAACTCTTAGTAGGTTCTTGTTTAACTGGAAGGAGGAAGGGTTGAATCCCCTTGAGTGGTCTAAGAGGCTGACCATTGCTCTTGATGTGGCCAGAGGTGTTGAGTACTTGCATGGTTTGGCCCATCAAAGTTTTATTCATAGAGATCTTAAACCATCCAACATTCTTTTAGGAGATGATATGCGTGCTAAAGTAGCGGATTTTGGACTTGTTCATCTTGCACCAGTTGGAAACTCTTCAGGTCTAACTCAATTAGCAGGAACCTTTGGATATTTCGCACCAGAATATGCAGGCACTCTTTTATAATATAGACATTGAATTTTGATACAAAAACTCAATCTGAATAATTTTAATATATTTTTAAAATTCTGAGCCCAAGTAATAGCACCTTCTTTTGAAAATGAGAGAACCACAATATCCAACATTTTTTATTTTTTATTTTTATAGAAATTTTGTATCGAAGTATTGGTTTATCACAACTATTTTCATTTTTTCTCTATAAGCTTTTGAAAGACAAAAAAAAGAAAAAAAAAAAAAAAGGAGTATGTTATGCCTGAAACAAAACAACCATCAAGGTGATTTTTAAATTAAAAAATGACGTTTACAAATAATTATTTGGACAAATTATAAAAATAGACCTTGTATTTTGATTCTTCTGTCATTTTGGTATCTATAATTTCAATTGGCTTGATTTTGATCTTGAATTTATAATTTTGTTTCAATTTAATCTAATTGATTATAACTCTTAGCATTTTTTTTATGAAAAATATATATATAAGTGGTATGTTCCATATTTTTTAAAATAAAATTATAAATTTACTAAATTCAATAAGTTAAATTTAAGTAATTCAGTGATTTTTTTTTTTTTTTTTTCGTTAAAATCACTATGGCATTATCAATTGGACGAAATTGATACAAAATTTAAAATTAAGGGTTAGAATTGAGCCAATTGAAGATAGGGGGACTAAAATAACACAAGAGGTAAAATATAAGAACTACCGATATAATTTGTCTTAATTATTTTTTTATATATTTTGTGTTAGAATTGCATTTTTCAAAAAATTAGCTAACAAGTCATGAGTTTTCACATAGTTGAACTTAAGTAAATGCTTTTACTTTTCCATTCTACAAAAGTAATTATCCAAGAAAATATCCTTGATATGTTTTAGAAATAATAGGATTGGATTTATATTACTGTGTACAAGTGGTCCCTTTTTTTGGTCTAACCACCACATTCAATGTTTACTCCTGAAACCAACTTAAAAAGATTTAGAGACAATTTTAAGGAAAACACTATAGTATGCATTTCTCAAAAATGTGTCCCATATACATTTTATAATTAAAAAATAAAATAACATAATTTCATACTTTTTGAGTTATAACTAAAAATATTTTTTTTATTATAACTAAACACAACATGAGGCACAATTACAAATCTCATGAGTTATAACTAAAATAATTTCATAACTAAAGAATAAAATGACATAACTAGGAGTGCTTATGGTACACCTTACGTTACATAGACTTGGGTGCGGGTATCAGATGCGAGTGCGTATTTAGGAGTCAGACATTTCAAAATTAAAAATTAAAGATACATGGATATGGATCCAAATTTGAATACTGGTACGGGAATACGTTAAATATTTATTTTTAAAATATATTTATTATTTATTGTCTTATGTATTATTTTTATTGATAATATTTTTGATTAATTTATATATATATATATTATTTTTAATTGATATATATATACATATTATAAAAAAAATTATAACAAATAAAGAATAACAAATTATGTTAAAATAAATAAAAAATAAAAAATGGATGATTTGTTTTATAGATTTTATTAGAATTTTTATTATTATATATGATCTCTATTATCAGAATCTTACAATTTGCGATTCGATTCACGATTCAATTCATAATTTTTGCAAAATCGATACAAATTTATGGGTGAATTTATTTTGAAAGAGAATCTCTCGTCAATCGCACGATTTACAATCGATTTACGATTCTATTCACTTTTTACAATTCATGCAATTTTTGAAATTATTGTATCTGACATATTTTCGACTATTTTTTCTCCATATTTTTAGTGAAAATGACATAATACAATTTTTAATAGCATTTAATACCAAAATAACTGACATATACATACATGATTTGCTGTTATTTTAGTGATTATAGAATTTTTAATAGGATTCAATCAAATTCAGTCACACCCAACATATTTCTAACCTTCTTTCTCATTTTTTTCCTTTTAAAAATTCATAATATATTTTCTAAAGATATTTAAGATTAAAGTTACATTGTAAATTATCTATTGCTATTCTATTAAATTAAATATAATTGAATATTATATGTGAGAGGTCAGTTATATCTCTTAAAATATTTTAGGCTTTAAAATAAAAATTCTAAATAATTCTTTCTTATTATTTACAACACGTTAACTTAGAAAAATATGTATACTTATTGTCCAAATATCAATATTATCATTGTTAATTATTGTTACTTTAGAAATTGATAGTTTGTCTATTTGGTTACGGTCTTTATTAATAATAGTTGATAAGAAATATCTATTATAATAATAATAAATAAATAAAAAGTAAGATGGTGATCTTCAATAGAAACCTTTGTTAATTTCTTTTCTACGAAACTACGTGATAATTATTCAAAATAACATTTTTATTGATTGAAGTTTAAATATTTCATATTCATAAGATATATTTAACACTAAGTGTGCAAATATATATTTTTAAGTAATTTAAAAAAAGTAACTGAATCTTTACGATTCATAATTCGATTCGATTCGATTCGCGATCCTTTACAAGGCCATGTCGATTAACGATATGAATCCTGATTTAACAACTATTTATATGATTTTATGGAATTTCTTTACACACACACAGAGAGAGAGAGAGAGAGAGAGAGAGAGAAAAGACGAAGGCGAAGGTGAAGTTGAAGGGCCCTCGAAGTCGAATGGGAAGTCAAAGCCAACGACAAAGGATCGAAAGGGCCATACTTGTCGAAGTAGTCGAACAGAGGATCGAAGCCAGCGACGGGTTCTCTCCTTGCTCTCTCTTTTATTTCTTCTGCATTTAGGGAAAAATAGAGCAGTATCTATTTGTAAAGAGCCATATTCCAATCATATCCCGCACTTATACCCGTGTCATATTGTTTTGACATAGTACCTCCCAAATTTCATAGAGTCTGTGTAACATAGAGTACACCTTTTTTAAGGATGTGCATGTTAGAATTTCCCATGATTTAATGACATTAATAAAATAGATATAAAGCTGAAGTCAAAAAAAGGATTCGTGCCACAAAGTTTAGTTCTAAAATAATGTTTCATCTAATTAAATAGCCTCTTCTATTTTTTTAATTGATATTTAAAATTTTTACTTTTGTGATTACTTTTGTGATTGCATCGTCCATTAAGGTGCGTACTATACAATTTACATTAAATGAGTGCCATGATATTGGCTTTTATGTTATATGAATTTGGGTACGAGTGTTGAGTGTTGAGTTTGAGTGTGTATCTAGAGGTCGGATTCATTAAATCTCAAAGGGTAAATTACACTGACATCCCTTGAAGTTTTTGTTTAATACGGATTCCCCCATCACATTTGAAAAATTACACTTACTCCTCTGTCAGATTAAAATGACATATTTGTTTATTAGCCTTTGTACATGATATCGGTGGGCCCACAAGAGGGTCCGGCCCACGACTCAGGACCCAGCCCACGGACTAGATAATAAAGTCCAGTAATCTTGAAAAATCAATGATGGACTAGGACCAATAGCATTCAAACACTTGTCAAGTAGAGGTCTAGCCACATAAGTAGACAAAGATCCTGCAAAGTTATTGCACTCATATATCTACCATTAATGAGGCTCTCACAACATTAAATACGACAACCCTTTCACGTTGGAATATACAGACTCACCATGAACGACACAAGCTAGAATATAGACTTTCGGCCAATACGGCAGTCTGGAGTGGACAAGGAAATGATGAGCAAAGAATATAAGGAAGCTTTCGAGATGTATTAAAGGTTAAGTTCTTCGTTCCCTTTTTCTCTCTCTACACAATCAATCTATCCTATTCTAACTCGATCGTCGGAGGGTCCGCCGAGGGATTACCTCCCCATTTGGACCTTTTTTGCAGGCACATCCTGTGGGCTTTAAGACTAGCAAAGCCATTAGAAGTGTGGATCAGTCCGACCCATCTTCTGTTGAAATTATCGCATTATCAGTTGGCGCCGTCTGTGGGAATCTCCATTTCGGAAAGACAGTTGTGTTCATTGTCGCTGAAAGGAACCCCGCAATCATCTACCCCCTGCAACAGAGTGGATGGTCACGACTAGATCCATGGCTTCCCAACACAACGCTAGTAACCCCGAAGCTGAGCCCTCCAACCCAAATAACCCGTCTCCATATTTTGCAGAACTCACCAACAGCATCAACTGACTGACCGAGCAAAACCAAGCCCTGATCAATACCTTACTCCAGCGTGACCTGCCTATCCCGCCTCCACCACAGTCAATAGTTCTCCCGCACCCAGAACAAGCCCGCCATCATCATCAATTCCCACCATACGTGTCTCAAGGAACATTTCCACCCTTCGCCTTGCGGCTTCAACTTTCAAATCTTGACGGTTTGCACCCTCCTCTGTCAGGCTCACAGCCTCGTCAAGATATGCCACCACCTTTCCATAACCACCCCTTATCACACCATACAGTCACCCATGAAGGTGAGGCTAGCAGTGTTCAACCCCCGATCCCTGTTTGTGGGGATAATGCTCCCGTCTGGGATGAAGAACTACGGGCTATGAAACTCCAACTATAGGGGGTATTGCAGAATATGTAACACAAGACTTCCTCCACCATCAACTCTCTTTTTACTACTTCCATCAGGGATAAAGCTCTCCCTTCCAAGTTCAAAATGCCATCGATCGACACCTTTGATAGTACCATCGATCCCGTCGACCATGTAAAAGCATATCAAATACTTATGATCTTACATGCCTTTCCAGATTAAAGCATATGTCGTGCCTTCTTTGTCATGTTGAAGGGGTCGGCGTGCCTTTGGTTCAATCTACTCCCCTTAGACTCAGTCACTTCCCAGCTCAGCAAATCCTTCTTAAGCCATTTCATTGGTGCTCAGCGATAACGACATCCAGCCACCTAACTGCTAAACATCGGGCAGACAGAAGGGGAGTCGTTACGTAGTTATGCCACCTGTTTTAGCACCGAAGCCCTACAAGTGGAGGAAAATGATGACAAGGTCATTCTCACAGCCTTCATGGCCGATTTGTGCCTGTTCGATTTCTTCTTCTTCCTCTCCAAAAATCCCCCGACCACTATGGCCTTCCTTCTCGCCAAAGCCCAAAAATATATAAACGTCGAAGACTCTCAGGCAGCTCGCCAAGACTCTACATCCAAAGCCCCCCCTCCAAGGACAAAAGAAAAGAGCCTGAACCTCGACCCCTCACAATATACGCACCAACTTCATTATATCCAGATCGACCTATACGCTCGGACCGACTAGTCGGTTCGAACGGTACACCCCCCTTAATTTATCCATGGAGCAAGTTCTGAATCAAATTCAACGAGACTATAACCTGAAATAGCCTCAACTATCCAGATCTCCTTCCAACCGACATGATCAATCCAAGTACTATCGTTTCCATCAAGACCAAGACCACGACCACAACACTGACGAATGTGTCAACCTCAAAGACTAGGTCGAGGATCTGATCCGCCAAGGACACCTCGGTCGATTCATAGCAGCCCGTCCCCTACAAAGGCCTAGAACTGGCCCCCCAAACCATAATCGCCAGCACACTCCCCCTCGACGACCAACACAACTCGAGCGGAATGATAATCGGCCTCAATACCAACCCCGAACACAAGGCGACCCTCCTCGGTCGGCGAGATCAGAGTCATCGCTGGGGGGCTCGCATGCGGCGGACTATCTCAGTCGGCACAGCGAGCGTAGCTCAGAAAAATCAAATAAGGCTCTGATAATGAAGTAACGACACTGGACCACCCCTACAAACACCCTAAGTAATGGTCTGAACCAATCACCTTTACGGAGACAGACTGCATAGATATTCGCTACCCCCATGACAACCCCCTGGTCATTTCCGCTCTCTTATCAAATTACAAAGTCAGACGAGTACTTGTCAACAAGGGCAGTTCTTCAAACATAATTTTCCTCAACGCTTATCGACAACTTAAGGTCGGAGAAGAAAAGTTGTCGCCTCTCCAAACCCCACTAGTCAGCTTCACCAACGATCAGGTGACCTCTATAGGCTCCATCGATCTCCCCATCACCATCGGAGAATATCCACGACAATCCATGAAACTACTCACTTTCCTCGTCGTCGACTGTTCATCTGTTTACAACATCATACTCAATCGCACAGCTATCAACGCTCTTCAAGTTGTCACCTCCGCCTACCATCTAGCCATGAAATTTTCGACCGATTAGGGGGTCAGCACAGTAAGGGGCAAACAGACGGTGGCCAGAGAGTGCTACGTTGCCTCGCTAAAGGAAGTCAAGATGAAAAAGGCTATGATCATCGAGGGCCTTGACGCTCGAGACGATGAAGAGCTAATTAGGGGCGAACCAGTGGAGAAACGAGTCGAAATACTCATTGATCCCACTGATTCAACAAAAACGGCTAAGATTGGTAGTCAGCTGTCCTCTCAGGCCAAGGCTGACCTCACGGCCCTCTTAGCCGAGCATAAAGACGTCTTTGCTTGGACCCATTCAGATATGCCAGGTATTGACCCTTCTTTTATTATCCATTGCCTCAGCATTGAGCCCCAGTTCCACCCATTTCACCAAAAGTAGAGCATTTTTCATCCAGAACGCAACAACGTCATTGCTACTAAGGTGGACAAGCTGTTAAAGGCCCGGTTCATTAGAAATGTAGACTACCCTAAATGGCTATCCAACGTAGTCTTGGTTCGAAAAAGTAATGGCAAGTAGAGACTCTGCGTTGACTACTCCGACCTCAACCGAGCTTGTCCTAAGGATACCTACCCACTTCCCTGAATTGATTTACTGGTCGACGCAACGGTCGGCCACCAGATGCTCAGCTTCATGGTTTCTCCGGCTACAATCAAATCTTAATGCATGCAACTGACCAGGAACATACCTCCTTCATCACTGACAGATGAACTTATCATTACCGAGTGATGCCATTCGGTCTGAAGAATGCGGGAGCTACTTACCAACGTCTGGTTAATGCCATTTTCAAACATCAGATCGGTTGCAACATGGAGGTCTACGTCGATGACATGCTTGTCAAAAGCAGACTCTCCTCCGATCACCTAACAGACCTGCGAGAGACCTTCCAAGCCCTACGCAAGTACAAGATGAAACTGAACCCCGAGAAGTGCGCATTTGGCATTGGATCTGGTAAGTTTTTGGGGTTCATTGTCAGCTACCGAGGTATCGAGGCCATTCTGAAGAAGATCAAAGCCCTAATTGAAATGCAATCTCCCCGAACGGTAAAGGAGGTCCAACAACTCACTAGTAAAGTCGCCACTCTCAATCGATTCATTTCCCGAGCTACTGACAAATGTCTTCCATTCTTCAAAGTTCTTCGGTAGGCTTTTGAATGGAACACCGAGTCCAAAGAGGCTTTCCAACAACTAAAGCAGTGCATGGATAACCCCCTTCTCATCTCTCAACGATTGCCGAGCGAGACCCTCTCCCTTTACTTAGCCATCTCCAACATCGTGGTTAGTGCTGCCCTCATCAGAAAAGACGACTCCATCTAGTGCCTGGTTTACTACATTAGCCGCGCACTTCAGGGGGCAGAACAAAATTATCCCTTGTTAGAAAAAATGGCCCTCGCTCTAGTCATCGCCTCCAGACGCCTCCGATCTTCTTTCCAAGCCCACTCCATAGTGGTTCTCACTAACCAGCTTTTGAAAATGGTCATGCAATAACTAGAATCATCAGACAGAGTCATGCAATGGTCCGTTGAACTAAGCCAGTATGAAATCTCTTATCAACCTCGAACAACTATCAAAGGCCAGGCTGTCACCGACTTTATCTTGGAGTTCACCAATCCCACTCCGAACGTGCCTCCTCCACCAGCACACATCACTGCTAATACAGAAGACCCCTACTCTTGGACCCTCAGTGTTGATGGTTCATCTCACAAAGAGGGTAGCGGAGCTGCCTTAAACCTCACTACCCCAAAAGGAGAATACTTCAAGTGCGCCCTTCGATTCCTATTTGCGGCAAGTAATAACTAGGCTGAGTATGAAGCCCTTATAGCGGGTCTCCGACTGGCTAGAGACATCGGAGTCGACCATCTCCGAGTGCTTAGTGACTCTTAGTTGGTAGTCGGACAGATAACAGGCGAGTTTGATGCAAAGGAGGAAGCCATGCGCTCATATAGGGACATTACTCTTCCTCTGACCCGCCTCTTTAATAGTTTTCATATCCGATATGTCCCCAGGTCAGAGAACTCCTAAGCAGATGAAATGGTACAATTAGCCTCCGCAGATCAATCAGACCTCTGCCATGGCATCCGAGTTGAATACCTGACCAATCCAGCAATCTCACTAGATCAGCAAGTAATCCATCTACTCTAGAACGAACCTATCCCGTGGGCCCAAGACATTATTACATTCTTAGAACAGGGAATACTACCTGCAGATAGACAGGAGGTCACCAAAGTCAAAACTCGGTCCCTGAATTATGCCCTTGTCAACGGCATCTTGTATAAGAGGGGATTTTCACAACCGTACCTTAGATGCCTCAACAATGATCAAACAACTTATGTAATGAAAGAAATACACAAGAGAGTTTGTGGAAATTACTCTGGAGGACGATCTCTAGCTCATAAAATTCTCTAAACATGTTACTTTTGGCCCACACTTTGTCAGGACACTGCTGATTTTGTGATGAAATGTGACAAATGCCAATGCTTTGCTAACATCCCCCACGCCCCTCTATCAGAGCTGATCATGCTCAGTAGCCCTTGTCCCATCGCTAAATGGGAAATCGATCTCGTGGGCCCTCTGTCGACCGGCAGGGGCCAAGTAAAGTTTGCCGTAGTCGCCATCAATTATTTTACCAAGTGGGTCGAAACGGAACCTCTTGCCAAGATTACTGAGCAGAATACCACTAAGTTCATCTAGCAGTCCATTGTTTGTCGTTTCAGAGTTCCACAAGCCATTGTCTCCAACAACAGCAAATAGTTCAACAACGTCAAATTCAAAGAATTCTGCGTAGAACTCAATATCAAGACCTGTTTTTCCTTCCCAGGCCATCCTCAAGCCAACGGTCAAGTGGAGGTTACCAACTGCTCATTGCTGAAAATCATCAAGACCAAGCTGGAGTCTGCCAAGGGCTTCTGGGCAGAGGAATTGCCAAACGTCCTTTGGGCCTATTGGACGACTGCCTGAACTCCAACTGAGGCGGCCTCGTTTCGCTTAACATACGGCGCCGAAGCAGTCATCCCTATGGAAGTTGGTCTACTGACGCCCAGAGTCATCCACCCTAATCCACACTTGAACGAAGACCTTCGGAGAGCCGACCTAGACCTCATCGACGAACTATAAGAAACGACCGCCGTTTGACTAGCCTCATACCAATAGAAAGTAAGGCAACACTATAATCACAAAGTCCGGCCGAAGGCATTCACAGTGGGAGACCTTGTCTTACAGGAAGCCACTTTTGCCACCAAAGACCCAATCGAGGGCAAGCTAGCAGCTAAGTGGGAAGGCCCTTACATCGTCAAAGTAAGACCCCGCCTAAGCACATACCGTCTCCATGACATGGAAGGCAGAGACCTTCCTCATCCATGGAATGCTGAACACTTGAAACGCTATTTCCAGTAAAGTGACATTTCCTGCTTTTTGTTTGATTCCAATTGTTGTATGTTTCATTTTGCTAATTGGAACACTTGTCTATTTTGGCCCTTACCATGCAAATACACATATTTATGATTGTAGGACTATGACAACAATTCAAAATTCTCATTATCTGTGTTGTGTCTTAATCCAAAATTAAACAAAACCTCAGCTAGACTAAGCCCTCCAAAACCTCAACCAGACTGAGCATGAAGAGCTCAGCCAAACTGAGTTAACCATAGCCTCAGCCAGATTGAGCCCTCCAAAGCCTTAGCCAGACTGAGCTTTCCAAAGCCTCAGCCAGACTGGGTTAAACAAGCCTCAGCTAGACAGAGCCCTCCAAAGCCTCAGGCAGACTGAGCATGAACAGCGTAGCTAGACTAAGTTAACCATAGCCTCAGCCAGACTGAATCCTCCAAAGCCTTAGCCAGACCGAGTATGAAGAGCTCAGCGAGACTGAGTTAACCATAGCCTCAGCCAGACTGAGCCCTCCGAAGCCTCAGCTAGACTGAACAGGAAGAGCTCACCAGACCGAGTTAAACAAGCCTCAGCCAGACTGAGTATGAAAAACTCAACCATAAGTTAAATCGTACAAGGCTTGGTCCTATTCAAGTGTCCATTCAAGTATGCCACTCCAATCGTCAACCTTACACCCAAAACTTGGTAAGTTCAGCCAAAATTACAAACACCTAATTAAATCCAAGTTCATTTCTATCCAAGGCCATTTTTACCCAAGTTAAATTATTTTTCCAGTTCTACCTAATGCCATTTCCTTATTTTCCACCAGTTTAAGGCATTAATCATCCTCACACAACACAAACACAACAACCACAAAAGATATTCCAATTTTTATTTATTAACATCTTGCAAAACTGTACATCTCATTGCAGAAATTACATCTCTACACCCCAAAATAATATATATATATAATAATAATAAACAAGATACAAAACGAACAACACTCAGGCCTAGACTCCCCCTTCCTTGCCTTCGTTGGATACCAAATCTTCTTCTTCGATGCCCTTATCTAGTGGGGTTTGGGCAATGTCCTCATCTTCTGGCCTCACCCTATTGAAATCCGCACTTGGGAAGAGCTCCTCCGCCTCATACTTAAAGCTTGTCCAGCCACTATCCCAATACATGCTCATCTCGTGTTTATAATAATTTGACTGCTGAAACCGTCGAATTATCTCTTCTTTGGTTTCCCTTTCCACTAGTTTCGCAACGGCCATGTTTGATGGTCCAGCCCCACCATCTCCCTCTCTCGCGAAGCTCCTCGCCACCGCTGCGTCCACAGCCATTTGGAACTCTAAGGATAACTTAAACTATTCCACTACCGCCGTACACAGATTTCGATAGGTAGCCTTCTCAAATTCCATCATTCTGGCCAACTCTACTATATTGACCTTCTCTTCTTCCAAGGCTCTCTCCAAATCAGCGATGTGTGCGTCTGCATCCTCTTTATCTTTCACGGCTGAGTTGCGCAGCTCTTCATTGTTCACAAGGGCCTCCTCCAATCTCTCATTGGCAGTAGCACAGGCTTGCTGAGCCTCGTCAGTTCTCTTCTGCTCGCTCGCCAGCTCAAACTCTAGTGATATCACCATATGATGTACCGCTTCCAGCTCAAACTTGGCGACTGACAGCTTGGACGCAACCTCACCCTGGCTCATCCTGGTGTGCTCAGTCAAGTAACTCTGTACCACTGCTAACACCTCCATCTTTTTTTCCCTCTGAGCGTAGGCCAGACTTTTTGCACAGGCACTCTGCGCTGCTTTTCTCTAACAAGCTATCTCCTCTATTAAGTTTTGCACTTGCGCCCGTGCCTCTTCTAGTTGGGTCTTCAACAGCTCCGCTTCCACTTTCGCCCCCACTGCCTTGCCTTGAAGGGCAGCAGCCAGGGTCGCCGTTTCCATCTACGCTGAGCAAAATCCTCTAAGGAGGTTGACCTCTGTAAATCGTGTCACACTCCGCACCGTCGCATCCTCCACAGCCCCCAACAGACGGTCTGCGGCCACCCTCGCTTCGCCCCCATCACCTCCTAGGCAGCCAACCACTGCGCAAACATGGTGCGTGACGGTATTCAATGCGGCGCCCATCTTTGCTCCGACCGATCGCCCTACTTCTACCTCATGCCTTGAGGGCACTTCTTTGTAGGGCACGTCCTTGGGGGGCAGGTCTGTTGCCCGATCGCCCTCTAGCAACCCTTTTTGCTCATCCACTACCTGCTCCTCTCCAACCTTGGTCTCTTCTTCCCTTGCTTTTGGGGGCCTCTCCGCACTCCATCTTTTATCTTCTTCACCACGAGCCGTTCTTTTCTACCCTTTGCGGTCACTCTCCTTCTCTTCTTCTTCAATACCAGCTCCACATCTTTTTCGCTTCTCTCTTTCAGCGGGTCCACTGGTGCTCACAACGGCACGAAATCGGTTAAGTCCTTCTCGCCCAAGGGCTTCGGTCATGGTCGGACCGGCCTCTTCACGACAAACTTAGGCGCTGGGCCTAATTGCTGCTCCTTGTATTTTTCGGCCTTCACGAAAGCACGTTTGTCCTCCGCCTCCTGCGTTTTCCTCCTCATCTCTACCTCTTCTAGAGCAGGGTCTCCTTCGTTTGGCTTAGGCCCCAGGTTCAGGGCAAAGAGGGTCGAAGGTTCGACAAGGTCGTCCTACTTCAGTCCCTCATTTTCCCTCCACTCCGTCACTTGTTTCACCCTACTCTCCGCCACCGCCCCCAACTTCGGCTTCAGTGACTTTGTGGGAACTTTCCAACTCATGCGCACCCTCCTCTTGCCATTCACTGACACGCAAAACCATCTTGGCCTCTAACCCTTCACCGACGAAGGCAACCCCGCTACCAGTCTTCTCCCCACCACCGCCTGCAGCGTCACTAAGGTCTCCTATTACCTTGAGGCTTTGTAGCATGAAAAAAATTCATCCATAGTCATCCCTTCCCCCCCCAGTCACCCATGGCCACGCGATCGCGCATGCGAATATTATCTCCACGCATTCGGCATCAATTATCTTGGGGCTACCTCCAGACAGTTTAGTACGTTCACCACTAACTGCGAGAGGGGCAACCTCAAGCCCCAATGCAACGCCTCTTCGTACAAAGTAAACTCCATCGGCCATGCATCCGATGCCATCTCTTTTGCCTTTGGCACTCTCAACTCCACCTTCTCCGGGATTTGATATCTACTCCGAATCTCCTCCAGATCTTCTGCCGTTAACACGGATTTGTCCGCCTTCGTGTGCCAATGGTTGGGCGCCACTTGGCTAATGGGCTGGACCGCTGCCATCATCGTCGTTGACAAGGATCTCGCCGGTTGCTCCACACCCCTTCCCGCCCTGTACTACTCCGCCAACTCTACTGCATCATCATCTCCTAAAGATTCTAAACCCATAGTTGCTGCTTTGTTTTAGGCTATCTCTGCTACGTTTTTGACTATCGTTTCAGTTGCGGGCAGTAGGAAATCTATGATTTGTAAGAAGGGAGAGTCCACTGCGACGAAGGAACTTAAGTCTGGAATACGATGATTTTTCGTAATTAGGTACGTAAAGCGAATTACTCCAAAGGCCTAGGGTTTGCCTATTTTCCACAGATCACTGTTAAAATTCGCCAGTTTAAAAATTTCACCAAGTTCAAACCCCCGCCTTTCCCACGTTATATATTAACCCTTCGTTTCCTACTAATGCATCACCTCCCCCAGGCCCCGATTACCCCACCTGTACGGCCACGATTCGTCCATCACCCAATCCCTTCTCGTTCCTCTCCCCCATCTATTCCACTTCACATCATCACTTGCTTCATCGCTCCTAGAGCCCCATGCGCCGTTACTGCCTCTTCGGCTCTCCTCATGATCGGTTATCCTGCTCGGCCACCTTCGCGGTTGGCCCTTCTCATGATCGGTCATCTCGTTCGTCCTTCCTTCGTGGTCGGCCCTCCTTACGATCGGTCATCCCGCTCGGCCCCCCTTCGCATTCGGCCCACCTTACGATCGGTCATCCAGCTCGGCCCCCTTCACGGTTGGCTCTCCTCACGATTGGTCATCCCGCTTGGCCCCCCTTCGCGTTCGGTCCACCTTACAATCGGCCATCCCGCTCGGCCCCCCTTTGTGTTCGGCCTACCTTACGATCGGTTATCCCGCTTGGCCCCCTTCATGGTTGGCTCTTCTCACGATCGGTCATCCCGCTCGACCCCCCTTCGCGTTTAGCCGTCCTTACGATCGATCATCCCGCTTGGCCTTCTTCGTAGTTGGCCCTTCTTACAATCGGTCATCCCGCTCGGCCACCTTCACGGTCGGCCCTCCTCACAATCGGCTCCTTACCTATTCCCTTCGTTGGACTAAAGCTGCACTTGGGAATGGAGAACTACTAATATCGGTGGGTCCATAAGAGGGTCTGGCCCACGACTTAGGACCCATCCCACGGACTAGATAATAAAGCCCAGTAATCTTGAAAAATCAATGATGGACCAAGACCAATAGCATTCAAACACTTGTTAAGCAGAGGCCTAGCCACATAAGCAGACAAAGATCCTGCAAAGTTATTACACCCATATATCTGCCATTAATGAGACTCTCACAGCATTAAATACGATAACCCCTTCACGTCAGAATATACATACTCACCATGAACGATGCAAGCTAGAATATAGACTTTCGGCCAACACGACAGTCTGGAGTGGACAAGGAAATGATGAGTAAAGAATATAAGGAAGCTTCCGACACGCATTAAAAGTTAAGTTCTTCGTTCCCTTTTTCCCTTTCTACACAATCAATCTATCCTCTTCTAACTCGATCGTCGGAGGATCCGCTAGGGGGATTACCTCCCCCTTTGAACCTTTTTGCAGACACATCATGTGGGTTTCAAGACGAGCAAAACCATTAGAAGTGTGGATCAGTTTGACCCATCTTTCATTGGAATTACCGCATCATCAATACATATAAAATAATAAAATAATGCAGATATTTTATTCATGTCATTTTAAGGGAAACAACAATTATCTTCTTCTGTTTAACTCACACAAAAATTTGAGTTTTATTTTATTTATTTTATTTTTTACTAAATTTTTTAAATATATTAAGCTATTTTTATTTTTTAGATACACCTAATCTAAATATACTTAAGAAGTATAACATTTTGTATTTTTTTTTAAATTCACCAAATACAAAAAAATACAAAAATACAAAAAAAATCAATATATTTTCTTATTTTGTTGTATTCAATGGATTTTTTTAAAGTTTTTTGTACAAATCTTATACTTATTAAATATATCTATATTAAATTAATCTAATCTAGATATAATGGTGGAAATAAAAATGAAAAATTATATTTATATATAAAAATTTATATAAAAAATATCATAGAAATCTTATGATAGTGATAATGTTGTAAATATAAATCATGCTTATGGGTGTTTTGTTTTAAAGTGAAAGGTTACCATTAAAGTATATCATTGTAGTTGAAAATTCTATATAAAATTTATGTCTGTATATCATCACTCAATAAAAATATGTTTAGGTAGAATTTAATGATGGAAAATTATATAATGTAGTCATAATGATTGAAAGAATAAATGGTAGGAAAAATGACAAGATAGTCATTTAGAAAAAAATTGGATAAATTACATTGACACCTCCTGAGGCTTCTATTTAATACAGATTCCTCCCCTGCGTTTGAAAAATTACATTCTCCTCCATAAGGTTTGTAATCTCATTACAAATTGCCTCCTGGATACCTGATGTCATGTCCTAAATTTTTTTAAATGACCATTTTGCCTTCTTTTTCTACCATTTTTTCTCCCTATCATCATGATTATATTCTACAATTTTTTATCATTAAATTCTACCTGAACATATTCTTGTTGAGTGATGCCATACAAATATAAATTTTTAAATACAATGATATAGCTTAATGGTGACTTTTCACTTTAAAACAAAATGTACCCATAAACATGATTTATATTTATAACATCACTATCAAAATAATTTTATGATATTTTTTAAATAAATTTTTATATATTAATAGAATTTTTCATTTTTATTTCCACCATCTTTTTTCTTTGTCATCTATTCACTCACATTTATTACAATATTATCAAATAGCGCCACTTACATTTATTACAGTATTACTGAGTTTTTATATTTTTATATTTTTCTTGTACGTGGTAATTTTTTTTTTTTTAAAATAAAAAAATATTATACTTCTTAAGTATATCTAGATTAGGTGTATCTAAAAATAAAAAATTGCTTAAAATATAAAAAAATTCAGTAAAAATAAAAATAAAAAAACACGAAAAATAAAGAAATTCACTTTTTTGTGTGAATTAAATCAAAGAAGATGATTGTTATTTTTTTGAAATGACATGAATAAAATATTAGCATTATTTTATTATTTTATATGTAGAAAGGCTAAGGGGTAGATATGACATTTTAATCTGACAATGGTGTAAATGTAATTTTTCAAACGTGAGGAAGGAATCTGTATTAAACAGAAATTTCAAGGGGTGTTAATGTAATTTATCCAAAATTTTAAGGCATAATATCAACAATTCAGGGGGAGCAATTTATAATGAGATTACAAACTTCAGGAAGGGAAATATAATTTTTCAAATGTGAAGGAAAATCTGTATTAAAGAGAAATCTCAAGGGGTGTCAGTGTAGTTTATCCAATCTCAAAATTAAATATATAAAACTCTGCGCGCGCACAAGCACACAAAAAATAAAATAAAATAAAATCATATTTTTATATTTTTATTTGAATATTATGCGTAATGTACGGTAAAAAAATTCTACTTATTGTAATGCATCTATACAACAATTTCACTCATTTTACCAATGTCCAAAGTTGAGTATCCGACACAGGATAATTGATTTAATTTAAATAGCTCGGGTAGTGTATATATATATATATTTGGGGGATCTATATTGGCTCTGAGGTTGAAATCTTGGATTTTTTTATTATTAATTTTTTTTAAACAAAAGTTGAGTCCCTTGAAAGGGCTATTTATTCATAAACCTCTCTTTAGCTCTTTATGTTTCATTTCGTCTAAATTATTTTTTTATGTTTTAATAAGTCTTATGAGTGATATAATTACTAAAATACTCCTAATAATAATATTCACATTAATAGTGTGAATATTCTGTAATGTGAACATTCACACTGTCAATATGAATATTTAAGCTATTAAGGATTTAAAAAATATTTATAAAGGCAAAATTATCTATAAAATACCTTAAATATGAGAATTATGATTTGATAGATCAAATATTTAAATAATAGGATATGTTAAAATGCAAAAAATACATTATGGATTAATTGACGTACAACTATTTGAAGAATGATTTCCTAATAAGGCCTAGTTTGGCATAATACAAAAAAGTCAAAAAGTCACTATCCTATTTAAGTCATATCATCTCATTTCACATCATCTCTCTACCACATCACTTCAAACTCAACTCATATTTCACATTTTTTCGTAAAAAGTCAAAAAATACACTTATTTAAATCATCCTAAACAACTTTTGAATACATATATTACCGAAAGTCTTTGCACATATTTTCAAACCCATGTTCCTTTTGGAAGTTGGGTATTGAAAATATGATTTCAAACCCAGCTTTTCAAACCTGTGTTTTAAATGCATAATTTTAATTAATGAATTTTTTACATTCGTCCATTTGAAACACAATTTTAAATCTGAAGTCGTATTTTGACAACACAGTTTAGGATTTAAAATATATAAGTTCAAAAGTACTTGCATTTGGTAATTTTTTTTTTTTTTTTTTTTTTTTGATAAAAAGCTGCTTTTGATCTTGAAATCTTTTGTATGATTGGACAGCAACGGGACGAGTGACAGTTAAGATTGATGTGTTTAGTTTCGGAGTAATTTTAATGCAATTGATTACTGGAAGAAATGCCGTATTTGAACTTGAGCCCCAGCAGGATGAGTAGTTTGATCTCGTCACATGGTTTCGTAAAATACGTATTTACAAAGGTTCATTCCAAAAAGCTATCGACCCAACAATTGATCTTGATGAAGAAATACTTGTGAGTATCAGCACTGTTGCTGAGTTGGCTGGTCATTGTTGTGCAAAGAACCCCTCACAGAGGCCCAACATGGCCCATGTAGTCAATGGAGAACGGGTCGTTTGTGCCCCTTTTCCTGTAGCACCCCCTGTAGCCCTCAAAACGACGTCGTTTTGGGGGCAGATTTTCAGAAAAAAAAAAAAAAAAAAAAAACGCAGAAGAGGGAGAGGGGAGGAAGGAGAAGGAGAGGGAGAGGGAGAGGGGAGGGAAGGAGGGAGGAGGGAGGGAGGAGGAGGGGCCGGACTGAACTGGAGGGGGCCATAAATATTAGGGGAGGAGGAGGAGGAGGAGGAGGAGGCGGAGAGGTGGAGCTCGCAGCCATGGCTGCCATGGCTGCGACGACGGCTGCGACGGCGGCAGCGATGGCGGCGAGGGACGACGACGCGGCGACGATGGCGAGGGACGACGACGGCGAGCTCGCCCTCCTCCCTCACAGACGACCCGTTCTCCCTCCCTCCTTCCCTCCCCTCTCCTTCTCCTTCCTTCCCCCCTCCCTCTTCTGCGTTTTTTTTTTTTCTGAAAATCCGCCCCCAAAACGACGTCGTTTTGGGGGCTACAGGGTAGTGCTACAGGGTAGCGCTACCGAGGATCCGGATTCGTAGTCAATGTACTTTTATCGCTAGTTGAGCTTTGGAAACCATCGGACGCTCAGGAGCGATTTGAATTCTCTGGAGAGGTCAAGTCGACACATTATAGCCATACATTCCAAAATGAGTGGCCACAATTTTGTCACGACACTGAAAATTCTAATCACAATTTTGGGGAATCATTACAGGCTCATGGTCTTAAAATACCACCATCAAAGACAATTTAAGCGGTGATCATGGGACCAAAAGTTTCCCAAGAAACATATGTGTTGGGTATACCTCCTTATTGGAGTGTGGGACCCAATTGGTTTTGGAAAAAGAGTTTTAATTTGGCTTGGTTTAGTATAATATATTTTTATATATTATATTTGTGGAGGCCCAATCCAATTTGGTAACAATTAGGGTTTGATTAAAAACCCTAGATCCAATATATATTATGTTTTATATTGGAGGCATTGTTCTGGGGAAAACACACAAAAAGTGCGGCTGCCATACTACTATCTTGCCTCGGGAACAGTGCTGATGTGGTGAAGATTAATGTGATTTGTTCATGCTCAGTGGATTGGTTTCGGCTTCTTCGTTTGGGGCATCTTCGGTTGGTGTTTGGTTCGTTATTTTGGGTCTTCTTCAACTTTGGTTCTGAAGATTTTGGTTCATTTATTTGGTGAGGTCTTTCCTCTTGTTTATTTGTGATTATTTGGAATTCACCTAAGGGTGGTTTTGTGAGACCATTAGTGTCTCGTTTGTAATCGTTTGGAACTTATTTGGTTGATAGTGGAATCGGATTTCGATCCCGTGGATGTACCTCACATTGAGGGAACCACGTAAAAATTCTTGTGTTGCCTTTGATTTAATTTTTCCGCATTAGTTTTTATTCCCATTGATTAATTTACTTGTGGGAATCACATTGATTTTCCCTAACAATTGGTATCAGAGCTTACGGTTTATTTGGATTTATTTATTTGTGTAAATCAATGGAGGGGAATGTGGGTCGTATGTCTAGCTTCAATGGAAGCAATTGGGTAACTTGGAAAACTAAAATGGATGACCTATTATTTTGTAAAGACTTGTATGGACCCATTGAGGGTAACAGTGGCAAACCTGCTGATATGAAAGATGATGAGTGGAAGAGGCTTAATCGGAAAGCCGTTGGTGTTATCCGTCAATGGATTGATGATAGCGTGTTTCATCATGTTGCTACTGAAACTTCAGCACATGATTTATGGAAAAAATTAGAGAGTCTTTATGATAGAAAATCAGCCACAAATAAAGCCTTTCTGTTTCGTAAGTTGGTTAATTTAAAATATAAAGAGGGCAGCCCTATTCCGGAACATCTGAATGAAATAAAGAGTATTGTTAACCAACTTGCTTCTATGAAAATTGTTTTTGATGATGAGTTACAGGCTTTGATGCTACTTAGTTCCTTGCCCGAAAGTTGGGAGACTTTGGTTGTGACAGTTAGTAATTCGGCGCCCGATGGAGTTGTCACAATGGGCCAAGTCACTAGTAGCTTATTGAATGAAGAAACTAGAAGAAAATCAGCCGGTTCCTCTCATTCGGAAGCATTTGTTGTGAGAGGTCGAAGCAAAACAAGGGGGAGGAGTAAGACTCCTCATGGTCGTGATCAAAGCCATGACAAGTCAAGAGATGGTTCTTTTTCAAAGAAAGACGTTGAGTGTTATTATTGCCATGAGAAAGGGCACATGAAGCGGGAATGCCGAAAGCTCAAGAACAAGGAGAAAAGGCGTGACAAAAGTGTGGATAAGAAGCAAGAAGACACAACAGCAGTTACTACCGATAATCTCATGGTCGTTTGTGAAGATGATTGTATCAATTTTGTGGGCCAAGAGAGCAATTGGGTGATTGATTCCGGTGCTTCCTTTCATGTGACTTCTCGAGTTGATTTCTTCACTACCTACACTGCAGGAGATTATGGTTCTGTTCGAATGGGTAATGAAGGTTTGTCCAAGATTATCGGCATGGGTGATGTTTGCTTGGAAACAAATTTGGGCTGCAAATTGTTGCTTAAAGATGTAAGGCATGTTCCCGACATTCGCCTCAATTTGATCTCTACTGGGAAGCTAGATGATGAAGGCTTCAACAACAAATTTGGTGATGGAATATGGAAGCTCACAAAAGGTTCTTTGGTGGTGGCTAAGTGCAAGAAGACTCATACACTTTATTCGATGCAAGGAAAAATTTGTAAAAGTGTTGTCAATGCACTTGAAGATGATACTTCTACTGACTTGTGGCACAAGCGGCTTGGCCATATGAGTGAAAAGGGGCTACAAGTTTTGTTCAAGAAAGTGCTTCTACCCGGTTTGAAAGGTACACATCTTAAAACTTGTGTTCATTGTTTGGCGGGTAAACAGCATAGAGTTTCTTTTCATAAAAATGTTGCTTCTAGAAAAGAAAAAGTTTTGGAGTTGATTCATTCGGATGTTTGCGGTCCTTTAAAAGTTAGAACACATAGTGGTGCACTTTATTTTGTTACTTTCATTGATGATTATTCAAGGAAAGTTTGGGCTTATCTACTAAAAACTAAAGATCAAGTTCTAGAAGTATTTAAGCATTTTCAGGCCATGGTTGAAAGAGAAACAGGGCAGAAATTGAAGTGCATCCGATCAGATAATGGTGGTGAATACATTGGGCCATTTGATGAGTATTGTTGCAGCCAAGGTATTCGGCATCAAAAGACAGTTAAGAAGACTCCTCAACAAAATGGCGTTGCCGAGAGGATGAACCGCACCATTGTAGAAAGAACAAGGTGTTTGCTTTCACAAGCTAAATTGCCAAGATCCTTTTGGGGTGAGGCAATGAGTACAGCGATTGACGTGATCAATTTGTCTCCTTGCTATCCTTTAAATGGTGATGTTCCTGAAAGAGTTTGGACTGGCAAAGATGTGTCTTATGAGCACTTGAGAGTGTTTGGTTGCCGAGCTTTTGTTCACATTCCAAAAGATGAGAGGTCCAAACTTGATAGTAAGTCAAGACAATGTATTTTTCTTGGCTATCGGCGTGATGAGTTCGGGTATAGATTGTGGGATCCGGTCGACAAGAAAATCATTCGAAGCCGTGATGTTGTGTTTCTTGAAGACCAAACAATTGAAGACTTTGGCAAAGGTGATCAACCGGAGCCAAAAACTAGTGATCTCATTGACATGGATCCATCTCCTTCATCTTCAGTTGATGATGAAAATGGGGGAGATATGCAGCCACCTATTGAAGATGTAGAAGATGATGCTAATCCTAATGAAGTTGAGCCAGAAATTGAGGAAGAGCATCCAACTCAAGAACCACCACCACAACTTGAGTTGAGGAAATCTACAAGGGACCGACAACCTTCAAGAAAGTATCCTCCCAATGAATTTGTGTTGATTTCTGATCAAGGGGAGCCGGAGAGCTACCAAGAAGCAATTGAGCATGCAAAGAAAGGTGATTGGAAAAAGGCCATGGAAGAGGAGATGAATTCCTTACTTGAAAATCACACTTATGATTTAGTGAAGTTGCCTAAAGGGAGGAAAATTCTGAAAAATAAGTGGGTTTTCAAATTGAAGAATGATAGCAAGAATTTGAGGTACAAGGCACGTCTTGTAGTGAAAGGCTTTGGGCAAAAGAAAGGTATTGACTTTGATGAGATTTTCTCGCCGGTTGTAAAGATGTCTTCTATTCGGGTTGTACTTGGCATGGCTGCAAGTATGAACCTTGAAGTTGAACAACTTGATGTGAAGACCGCATTTCTTCACGGTGATCTTGAAGAAGAAATTTACATGGAGTAACCAGAAGGTTTTGTGGAGAAAGGGAAAGAGAAATTTGTTTGCAAATTGAAGAAAAGTTTGTATGGTCTCAAGCAAGCTCCGCGGCAATGGTACAAAAAATTTGACTCTTTCATGATGAATAATGGTTTTTCTAAAACCACTTTGGATCATTGTGTGTTTGTGAAAAATTTCCCGAATGATAAATTTATTATTCTGTTGCTTTATGTTGATGACATGTTAATTGTGGGTCAAGATTCTACCATGATTAACAAGTTGAAGGTAGAATTGAGTAAATCTTTTGCTATGAAAGATTTAGGACCGGCAAAGCAAATACTTGGTATGAAAATTGTTCGTGATCGCAAAGAGGGGCTGATTTGGTTGTCTCAAGAAAGCTACATTGAGAAAGTTCTTGAGAGGTTCAACATGGATAAAGCAAAGCCGGTTGGTTGTCCACTTGCGGGTCACTTCAAGCTTAGTTCGAATCAATGTCCTACAAGTAAGAAAGACAAAGAAGAGATGTTGAAAGTTCCTTATGCTTCAGTAGTTGGTTCTTTGATGTACGCCATGGTTTGTACAAGGCCGGATATTGCTCACGCCGTTGGTGTGGTGAGTCGGTTTCTCTCTAATCCGGGTAAAGAACATTGGGCAGCGGTAAAATGGATTCTAAGGTATCTTCGAGGGACTTCGAAGGTGTGTTTGTGTTTTGGGGATGGTAAGCCGATACTTGATGGATTCACAGATTCTGACATGACTGGTGATGTTGATTCTAGAAAATCTACTTCGGGGTATTTGATGACTTTTGCAGGGGGAGCTGTGGCATGTCAATCTAAATTACAAAAATGTGTTGCTCTCTCAACTACCGAAGCTGAATTTATTGCTATTACAGAAGCTTGCAAAGAAGAGTTATGGTTGAAGAAATTTTTGCAAGAGTTGAGTTTGAAGCAAGAAAAGTATGTGCTTTATTGTGATAGTCAAAGTGCTATTCACTTGAGTAAAAATTCTACCTTTCATTCGAGATCGAAACACATTGATGTGAGATACCATTGGATTCGTGATGTGTTAGATTCGAAATTGTTGCAACTCGAAAAGGTTCACACAGATGATAATATTTCGGATATGTTGACAAAGACTTTGTCGAGGGACAAACATTTAAAGTGTCGAATTTTGGCGGGTATGGTTGATGTCTCCACCTAAGTCGGTAGGGGGAGAATTGTTGGGTATACCTCCTTATTGGAGTGTGGGACCCAATTGGTTTTGGAAAAAGAGTTTTAATTTGGCTTGGTTTAGTATAATATATTTTTATATATTATATTTGTGGAGGCCCAATCCAATTTGGTAACAATTAGGGTTTGATTAAAAACCCTAGATCCAATATATATTATGTTTTATATTGGAGGCATTGTTCTGGGGAAAACACACAAAAAGTGCGGCTGCCATACTACTATCTTGCCTCGGGAACAGTGCTGATGTGGTGAAGATTAATGTGATTTGTTCATGCTCAGTGGATTGGTTTCGGCTTCTTCGTTTGGGGCATCTTCGGTTGGTGTTTGGTTCGTTATTTTGGGTCTTCTTCAACTTTGGTTCTGAAGATTTTGGTTCATTTATTTGGTGAGGTCTTTCCTCTTGTTTATTTGTGATTATTTGGAATTCACCTAAGGGTGGTTTTGTGAGACCATTAGTGTCTCGTTTGTAATCGTTTGGAACTTATTTGGTTGATAGTGGAATCGGATTTCGATCCCGTGGATGTACCTCACATTGAGGGAACCACGTAAAAATTCTTGTGTTGCCTTTGATTTAATTTTTCCGCATTAGTTTTTATTCCCATTGATTGATTTACTTGTGGGAATCACATCGATTTTCCCTAACAATATGTAGAGTGTCTTATGCTTTGTTTTGACCAAAAAAAAAGCTCACGAAAAATATTTTTCTATACTTAGTTACAATCTTGAAACTTACATGTTAGCAATTGTATTAATAGTTCGAGTGGTGGGATAATGGTAGTGGTGGTAGCGATAGTGATATATTGGAGGAGGTTGTAGTGGAGCGGTAGTAGTAGTGGTAGCGATAATAATATAGTGGTATTGGTAAGATTGTAGTTGGAAAAATATTTTTTCTTGTTTTTCATCCAAATAAGTTTGCTTTTTTGTTGGCTACGAAAAACATTTATCATTGGTTTTTATTTTTTATCCATTACACATAAGAATAAAAACAAGAGTCCAAAGTATACGAAGTGTTAAAAATCTCAAAACATACTTGAAAATAAGTAAAATGTATTTAAGAATGTTTGAAAATAAGCTCTCCCAATTTTAACATCAACGAGTGTACAATGGAAGAGAGTGTATAATATGTAAAATACAAAAAATTAATTATGATGTTTGGGTAAATATATGTATTTTCTTAACTTGATTTCTATTGATAAAAACAGTAGGTCCTAATTTTTTGTGTTGGTTTAGAAGAAACAACATGATAGATATTAAGAGTGTTTAAATTATCAAGTGAATCGAAGAATCAAATCAAATCGATCTCTTTGGGTTGGATTGATTTGGTTTTTTAAGTGCATTGGCTTAGTTCTGGGATTTCAAATCGTTCAACCGATACGATTGGGTTGGCATTTGGTAAGTATGTGCAAAATACTTCCCAATCAGTATCGATTTGCCCACTAACCATGGGTTAGTTTGATGTTCGATTTGAAATTTATAATTTGCCTCTGAAACCATTTTGCTTTGCTATAGTTGATAAATATTTTCTTTATTATCTATAATGATGTAGCATCTCAGGTCATAAACCCGACTTGAACCTACATATATAGATGCCCCGATACACTTTCGGACCCTTGACTTGAAATACAATACATCAAACCTCACCTGGTGCGGTCGCACTTGCAAAGAGGGTGTCCCGCACAAGCGGATTGGTACAGGAAGTGTGAAATTTGCTGAGCAGAACCCCACACGTGTGGTGGCTCTTTCTTCATGTACGACTACCAGCTCTGCACATGTGGCAAGGGTTGGCAGGGCTAGACTTGGACTGCGTGAAACTACAGGTGCAGCCAATGAGCATGTCACGTGTGGCAAGGAGGCTCCGCACATGCGGCAATCAGCTTTGCACGTGCAGCCAAGGTTGAGAAGCTGCACATGGTAGCCTCTCAGGCAAGTGTTTTACGACCCCCTTTTCCATTTCAGCGCATTTCTCCCTTTTTCCTCATTCACTCTCTTCACTCTCTCTCTCTCTCTCTCTCTCTCTCTATATATATATATATATCTTCTCTCTACATTCTCTCTTTCCACTATAACTCTCAACTTCAATCTTCCATTTGGAGCCTTAGAGTTGGAACCAATCTTCAACCCTAGTATTAACATTGTAGAGCTCAATAAGGGTTATGTTTTCATCCAAACTAAAATTTGATTTAGGCAATTTCAAAATTGTCTTTCTCCCCTTCTGTAGGGTTTTCCTTTCATTTGTTTAGTATGGGTTTATGGATGTATATGTGGTATTTTGATACACAAATGTTGAGTTATTGATAGAGGTTTGAGAAATTACATGATAGAGGATTATGGTTTGAGAATAATTAAGTATTTCTCTATAATTTTCTTAGTAAACCTATTTTTATTGTATAAAAGTGCACGAGGATGCTTAAAATTGATAAAGCCCTAATTTTGTGAAAAGTCATAATTTGTGAAATTGTGCAAAATGAGAATTTGGTAGTGTTATGTTGAAATTGGAGATGAATTTGTATAATTTATGAAATTATATCATTGTTAGAGAGTGTTGTTGGCTATTAGTGGGGAATGACATTATTTTAGAGATAGATACATTAAGATGACAAAAACTTATTTTTATACATTATGAATTGTTGAATTCATGAGATGAAAACTTATTATTGAGCGGAAGTGCGTTGATTACCTTTTATCGAAATTGATTAATGGCATGAGTTGCATTATATCATTTAAATGTTATGGTTAAAATTGAATGGAAATGGTGTATTCGGATCATGTATGGATGGGATTGAAAATGAGATAATTTGGCTCAATAGTCCACAGTGAAATATCAGAAACCCGCGCGGTGTAGGTCCCAAGTTCATTCTAGTTAGAAACCAATAAATTTGGTAGTGTTTAGATGACGCTTAACAATGACCACTGATAAAGTGTTGCTTCTGATAGAGCACTAGTTTAGGTACTACTTAGCAATGACAACTCACATATATATGTCCTTGAGAGGTTTCATCGAGTTAATTATAAATGTGAGAAAAAGTTATCTTAATGAAAAATGTTTGGATTTAGTCATTGAAACAGATGAAAACCTTTTACGAAATGCGAAACTATTTTGGACATATTGCATATGCAGCATCATGATCATATGCATGTATAGATACATAACACATGATCATGATGCTGTATTAAATAATGTTTTACTCTTTGTTTGTGTTATGTTTAAATGTTAAAGACTTATTTATTTTAATTATTTATTGTTGATTGAATCACTTATTTTTACTATAGTGGAATAGTGGCTCCAACACAAACTAACTCGAGCTACATTGGGTTGAGTTGGGGTTGATTTTATTGCATGATTATTGATATGGGTGTAACTTGGGCAGGCTCAACCCAAGCCCAATCTAAAATTTTTTAGGACTTGGGCAAAATATTTAAAAATTCAGAATGAGTTTGGGTAAAAATTCAAAAGCTCGAATTAAATTTGAGTGGCCTTGAGTAAAGATATCAAACAACTCGAGCAACTCAAAATCCGAATTTTATATATATATATAAATTATTGGGGGAATTACTTACCAGTTAGACGGACAAAAAAAAAAACCCAAACATGGAGGGTGCTAGTGAGACTTGCACCCCTACAATTTTTTTTATTTGCACCCTATTACAAAATCACTTGCACTACTTGTTTTTGTAAATTTTTTTTTTCTGTCTCACTACTAAGTAATTCTCCCAAAATTATTAGCTATTAGATGATATTAGAGTAATTTAGATCGCTAGATTCACAATACAAAATTTTGCTTATTTATTTTTTCTCACTTATAAATTGTAAAGATCATCATAACGGCATCTCTATTACATTATATAATTTTTTTTTATATTATTAATGATTTTATAAATAAAAAAATTGTAAATAGTCTAATTTTAACACATTAATTAACTTAGCTGCACTAAAAAAAGGAAGAAAAAAAAAAAAAACTAAAATTTATGTGCTATTTGGGTAATTCAGATTTAACTTGGGTCGGGCTTAGGTAAGCAACCTCGGGTTCGGGCTTGGGTGGGCTTGGACAACTCTTAACACAACTTAGGTTGAGCTTGAACAACCTCTTAACCCACCCGAGTTGCACTCCTAATTATTGGTTTAGTTCTGATTCAACCCACTTAGAAGAAATTGTGTTTGGGTTGATTCTAAATTTACCAAGCCAAATCAAACTGACCCATGAACACCCTTAATACATGTTAGGTGATGAATAATATAAAATATTGCTCCAAAACTACGAAATAATCTCTCCTAAAAACAACTACAGAAGCCTAGTTAAATGAACATTTTGGTTAAAATAACCAAGTCCAATATGATGAGGTTGGTTCTACGGGAGCTACTCTCACACAATCAGAATGCCTTTGTGATGGGTTGCCTCATTTATGATAATGTTATATTGGCTCGTGAGGTTATAGAATACATTTGTAAACACAAGAGGGACAAGCAATCGTTTTTTAGATTTAAACTTGACATGAAAAGGGCCTATAATTGGATCAACTGGTCTTTCTTGGTTAAGATTTTACGCTTGGTTGGTTTTAGTGAGAAGTGTATTCAACTAGTCAGTCAATGATTTTCCACTGTAACCTTTTCTGTGTTGGTCAATGGGCAGCCATCTAAATTTTTCTCGCTCGATTTTGGTCTTTGTTAAGATGACTGATGGGAAGCGGGTGGGGTGTGTTCCCAATTGTGTTGGTACACAGAGTGAGGAATGGAATGAATAAACAAACTTTTATTCAATCACACATATAAATTATACAAACAGAGCAAACTCTTTGTATCTCTCACAACTCTCTCAGATATCTCCTGTACTGGAGCTTTGTTTCTCCAACTCTATCTAAAACAATTTATCAACACATTTATTTATAAGGTTTTTGCTTAGGTATAAACATGAGCTGGACACATCTAATTCTCCACGTTTTTCTTCTTTGCTTCATTGCTAAGCTTTGACCATGACAACCTCCATGCAGGGCCGGTCTTGAGATTTGTGGGGCCTAAGGCGAACTATGAAAATGGAGCCCCTTTAATATGTTTTTTTTAATAAAAAAATTATGCATAAAATGATAGGTATCCACAAATTTTTTTATTTAAGTATACTTGAACATATAATCATTAAAATTATAAACTAAAATTTACTTTCATATATTAAGATAGGAAAAAATCAGTACAATGACTCAAAAATATTAAAAATCACGAACACTTCAATCCACAGATCACAAACATTGCAAATCAATCCACAAATCACAATCCACTGATCTGATAGCAAATAAATTATAAAAAAATAATTTAATGAAACAAAATTAGGGCAAAAAATTTATTCAATTAAAATTGATAAATACCTAGGTAAAAAATTAGGGCTAAATTATTTATTCCACTAAAATCTAATGGATAAAGAAGGTAAAAAAAAAAATTAGGGCAAATTTATTATTCCACTAACTGATAGAGAAAGAATGTAGAAAAAAAATTAGGGCAACTTTATTTAATAAAATCTGATAGTGAGAGAGGATTTACCATGAGAGAGAGTGTGCGTGAGAGAAAGTGAGTCGCTGGACCGGAGGAGTGTGTGAAAGAGAGAGAGTGAGTCGCTCACACAATGCTGTGCTTTGCGTCTGCCTTGACTTGAACTTGGTACATATTGCCGTCTTCATTTCATTAATTCGTTAAAAAGAGAGAGATTGAAAGCAAAACCGTGCACTGAAGTGAAAGTAATGTTGTATATAGTGTATGTATGGTTTGGGTTGGGCCCAAACACTTCTTCTGGTTTTTTTTTTTTTTTATATGTTTTCATTTTAATATATATTGGCCAAACACATTTATAAATAAATATGGGCTAAATTTTACATGGCCCAATAAAACATTTTGGGGGCCTTTAAATTGATCTTAAAACAAAAAGAACCAAAAAAAAAAAAAAAAGTTGGGCCAATAACAATTTATTAAATTTGGGGGCCCTTTTTTTGGGCCAAAATTTGGGGCCTAAGGCACAAGCCTTACCTGCCTTAGGTCAGGGCTGGCCCTCCCTCCATGAAGCTTCTTCTCATATAATTCAACTTGGTCTTCAATTTTTTTAATTTTCTAGCACCTTCATCAGTCTTCTTTAATCTTCAATACCAAATTGAGTTTGGATTTCGAATACCTTTATCACTATGTCTATTCATATTAGTAATGCAAATTCTTTCAAAAGGTTTTGATCATCTGAGCTCTCAGAGCATTTGCAAAGGCATTTCTTTGAGTTATACTTCCCCACCAATTTCGCATCTACTTTTTGTGGATGATTGCTTCATTTTCATGAAGTTTAATAGAGAGGAGGCATGGTTCTTGCTTTGGTTTCTTAATGCTTTTTATGAGTATTCTGGCCTTAAAATTAATCACAAGAAATCTAAGTTGTTTTTAAGTCCCAGTACATTGTCCGAGCATAGAGTTTTTGAAGGTATGAGAGATGATCACATCATAATTTGTTGGACTCTCTCCCACCTAATTAAACCTTGCTTTGGTTGGAGAACCTTCCCGTACAAGATGAAGCTGTTAGAATTGATTCAAATTCAAATCCTAAAAAACACAACTCTGTGAATGAAGGCACCTGTTCGACTGGTTTTAACCTTTAGGAATAGATGCATTCAACATCTATAAATAGATGATGTTATCAATTTTTATTTATTTATTTATTATTTATTATTTTTTACTTCCAACTATTTCATCCTCTTGCTTCCACTGTAGTCTGAATCGTGTACGTGATAAATACCTTCACGGGAACTTCGATCAATTTACCATTGTAATGTTTATCTTTCAGTGGTACCAATGCCTTGTTTGCACATAATTGCAGATGTCGAACTACAATCCGAAAGAACAAAAATATACGTAAATCTTTTTACCGAAAATTCAGAAAGTAATTGATCGACAAGCTCTAGCATTGGTTAATTTCGTTTGTCTACTCAATCATCACCAACGCGTTGTATTCCTAAAGAAATATCCAAAGAAAGTAACAGTTGGTGGTGATATTGTACTGAACCTTGCCGAAAGTATAGTCGAATTATATCGGTGGAAGAAATTTTACGAAATAATTTTCGGTTCCATTAACATCTCCACATTAGTATCATTTTGTTCTTCTCAGAATTTTGATCACAACGGTGAAATTTGTTGTAAAAAAGGGCAAAGGATTGACCCAAAAGATTTGAATTTCAAAATTTGGTCTTCGACACTTATCACCGGAGAAGACAACCGGAGTAACATTGCTGCATCTGTTTTGAAAAATCAAGGAAGTAGGCCAGATCCAAGACCAAGTAAGATTAGGCAGCAAGAAAATTTGTTACATTGGGCTTAATTATTAAAAAGAATTAGATTGGGCTAATCCAGCAGGAGGCCTAACCCAGTACAGAGGCGCAACCCAGTAAGGCGCAACCCAAAAGCCCAGAGCAGCAGCCCATGCAATGCTCAAAGCAGCGCGTTGACCTGAGTGTAGGCCCTGACTCGTGCCCCGTCTGCTTCACGCCTTGACCCGCGCGTTAACCCGCATGTCAAGCCGACCCATTTCCAGCCGATTTAAGCTAGTCCATCCCAACCCTTGAACCGGCAGAACCCTTTTCCAAGGGGTTTTTTCGGCTCGTTCTCATTCATTTCAAAGCCGTTTGCAGTCATTCAAAAGCCTAAATCTCCAGAATTCTTTTAAGATTTTTTTTGTGGATTGTTGTACTGAATTTCCCAAAGATATAATCAGACAAGGAGGCTATCCAAATACCTAAGAAAACATTGGAAAAGGAAATATTTAATGAGTGCTATTGTGTTCCTTGGGCTCGTATCTAGTTTTATAATATGCATAAGAAGAGAATTGGGTTTAATTGGCCATTGGGTTTTCATCATTCTTCTTACCCAAGGCAAGGAGACTGCGTTGCTCTGCCAAATTGATATTTTGCTTATCACAGGGGCCGACTCAACAACTACAAGGCTCAATCTTATTAAAAATTGTTGTTATGTTTATTTTTATTTTAGTTTAGTTTATTTTTGTGTATCCATATTTGTTCCTCTTATTGTAACACATTTGTAGAATGGCTATTAAAAGTGTTATTGATGCTTCAAGAATTGAGATACTTAATGAAAATAATTTTCAAGCATGGAAACGCCACATTTCTTATCTTCTTACACAAGAGAAAACTTTGTATACATTATCCACTTATAAACTAGATAATGATTCTAATTGGTTTCAAAACAAGTGAATAGGGGATGATGCAATGGCAAAGGAAACTTGTTACATAATATGAAAGACAACATTATTATACTATTTGAAGAACATGAAATTGCAAAACAATTGATGGAATCACTAGAAAGTAAGTATGAAGTTCAATCAGACACTCAAATACAATAACACTCGTATGAGTGATAATGACAATGTTGATGATCATGTTAATCAAACAGAACTAATTGCCAATGCTAATTACCCTCTGTCAGACAAGATGCAAGTCACTACCATGCTTAATAGTTTTCCATTGTCTTGGGATCATGTTGCCACATCTCTAACTCATAACAGACAAGAGATTTCAATGGCACAAATTAGAAGGATTGTCTTCTAATTTGTTAATGGCACAATCTTCGGCACAACCACAGAATAATTTCCACACGCCATTTAATAAGAGGAAGGTTGCTCATTTCAAGAAAAGATGAAGAAGGGGTTCCAGAAATGGTGGTAAAAACAACAGAACAACAAGAACTAGTTGGCCCATGCTATACTTGTGGTGACAAAGGTCACATTAAAGCCACTTGCCCTAAGAACAAGCAGAAAAAGGATCGTAACCCCATTGCCATGAAGGTTTCTAAAGTAATGGTAATTGAACATTTATCAAATTCATGGTGGATTAATTCTGCTGCAACTAGACATATAGTGCAAAGCAAAGAAATGTTTGTGGATTTTACTAAAAAGAATATTGGTGAACACAAAGTCTGTATGGGCAACAACTCTTACAATGATGTTTTCGGCATCAACAACTGTCAATTCTCTATTAATGGATCTTCCATCGTACTTCATGATGTGCATTATGTAACCAGCATCCGACAAAATTTAATTTCAGTTCTAGTGTTAACCCAAAAGGGTTTTGAGATTACTTTTGGGCTTGACACAGTGTTGATCAAGAAAGGAAATGTATTAGTGAAAGGTGTAAGAGTGAAAGACATGTATTCTCTTCCTATTGATAATAATAAAGTAAGTATTTTTTATTATTTGCATGTTTCTACTAGTAATAGTTCTTATTTATGGCATTTAAGATTAGGCCACATTAATAAAAATAAAATGTCTAGAATGTTTAAAGTGGCTTATTGCCTAAAGTATGTTCTGATGATTTTGATACATGTAAACCATGCATCAAAGGAAAAATGACTAGCAAGCCATTTTCAAAATATTGGAAATCATCGGAATTACTTGAAGTAATTCATTCTGACATTTGTGGCCCTTTACGAACTAAGATTCATTGAGACATGAAATACTTTATTACTTTTACTGATGATTATTAAAGATATGGATACATCTACCTTCTTAAACACAAATCAAAGGCAATTAAAAAATTTTAAGAATATAAATTAGAGGTAGAAAAGTAACTTGGTCGGTCTATTAAAAGCTTGAATATTGATAGAAGTGGCGAATATGAAGCTATGGATTCTTTCTGCAAGAAGAATGGCATCAAATATTTGTTTATAATGCCTTACACTCCACAACAAAATGAGATTGTAGAAAGACAACACTGTACTCTAATGGAAATGACAAGGTCTATAATGGCTCATGCTGACCTTACTATCCATTTTTGGGGAGAAGCTTTGTCCACCGTTGCGTATATATTAAATAGAGTTGAAACAAAAGCCAAATCTCTCACTCCTTATGAACACTGGAATGGTACTAAACCTAATGTTCTAAATCTAAAAGTTTGGGGATGCAAAACACATGTACTTATTCCCAAACCTTTAAGGGATAAATTAGGAAGTAAAACTTGGGAATGCAAGTTTATTGGTTATGTCGAAAATGGAAGTAGTTATCGTTTTTACTATCCCGAACGTGGATTAATAGAAAGTAGAGATGATATTTTTTTTGAATCCACTGATCTTGTTACTCCAATTGAGCAAATTGAATTGCTCTCTGTGGTATCTCCGGATTCTTCTCTCCCCTATTTGTCACAAGACCCACTAGTTCTAGCCAATCAACCTCATAGTTGGAGGAAAAGAAAACAAAGTGACGTTTTACCTGATTCGAATCTTGAGATAAGTGGGAGTAATACGTTTTTGAAAGACCATTATGTTTTTCAACGTCCATCTACGTTTTTGAAAGACTATTATGTTTTTCAAGTTGAAGAACTCAATAATTTGGTAGATGATTCTACTAGTTATAATGAAGCAATGAGTAGCAGTGACACTACACAATGGCTTGAGGCTATGAATGAAAAACTTGATTCGATCAAGAAAAATGATGTTTAGGAATTAACTAAACTCCCAAATGAAAGAAAAGCCATTGGTTGTAGATGGGTTCTCAGAAAGAAATTCAAAGTAGATGGGAGTTTAGAGAAATACAAGGCAATGCTAGTAGCCAAGGGATTCACTCAACAACTTGGAGTAGATACATATTCTCCTGTGCAAAATTTGCCTCAATAAGGATTCTAATGGTAGTCGCAGCTAGGATGGATCTAAAATTGCATCAGTTAGATGTTAAAATAGTTTTTCTCAATGGAGAATTAAAAAAAGGAAATTTATATGATACAACCTGATGGTTTCCAAATCCAAGGCAATGAGGATAAAGTCTACAAGTTGAAAAGATCCTTGTATGGACTCGAACAATCTTCAAGACATTGATACTTGAAATTCCACCAAGCCATTTTAGAAACGGGCTATGTTATGAGTCCACTAGATCATTGTATTTATATTTGGAAAAATGATGACAAGTTAGCAATATTGTCTTTATATGTGGATGACATATTGTTAGCAGGAAATTGTCCAGATATGATTATAAAAACTAAAACTTTCTTAGCATCCAGATTTGAAATTAAAGACATGGGTCCTGCAACCTATGTTCCAGGAATTAGAATTTCAAGAGATAGAAATTCAAAGTTATTATATCTAGACCAAAAAAAATATCTGGAAAAGGTGCTCAAAAGATTTAATATGGATAATTGTAATTCTTTAAGCACATCTGTTTGCAAGGGACAGAGTCTTAGTAAAATTATGAATCCCAAAAATAAGTCTGAAATTGAGGAAATGAGAGATGTCCCATATGCTTAGGTGGTAGGCAACCTAATGTATGCTATGACAAGCATAAGGTCTAATATCTGTCATGCAGTAGGATTGGTAAGTCGATTTCAATCCAATCTAGGTAAGGAATATTGACAAGCAGTTAAAAGAATATTTAGATATTTAAAAGGTACTATAGACACCCCATTTTTGACCGACCTTAAGACTCAGATGTCACCGGTTGAGCGCTCGGTGGTGTTACATATTGTGCTCGTTCAGAAGTCTCAGAGTCACGGCCGTGAGCCCTGCCTCCGGACTTCCGAACCCTCTTTTGTACCTTGTCTCGGTTTGCGAACCAGACTCGGTTTTCTCTGTTTCTTTTCCTGAAGGGAGGGAGAGGTCCTGTAGACCATCTCTCAGTGGCCGTGGGCTACATTTCATGGCCGTAGGCCATTTTGCCCATTTCGGAGCCCGGTTCCCGGTTTTCGGAGCCGTCAGGCCGTGTGCCTCGGTTCGGGACCGCCTAACCATCTCCGATTCCTCCGGTTTTTGGCATACATCTCATTTACTCCCTTTCGAGGGACACTGGGGCCTGAGAGACCCACTTCGTGGTCGAATGCCACTTTCGGTGCTTAACGGCCTATTTTCGGGACCCTGAACTGCGTGTTTTGGCCCCCGAGCTTTCGTTTTGCATCGGTTTTCGTTCATTTTTGACAGGTACCTCTGTTTTATCACCAGGAAGGTCACTGAAGGGTGGGAGGCCAGCAATTGTCTCAGCAACCAGTTATATTCCCCCGGCGCCCTCCGACGCCCGTTTTTCTCACTTCCGAGCCAATGTTGACCACCCTAGGAGCATTTTCTTCAAGCCCAAACCACATATTTGTGTTGTACACACATGGGAGGATCCTAAAAGTCTATGGCCGGCCAGTAATTCAGATCGAACCTTTTGAACCCCTCCTAAAAGTGGCTTGTTGTCTCTCCTGTTTTACAGTTGCCAGTTTCCAACCACAGGGCCTTGTTGAGGAGACCTGGGAGGACACCAATATCTGGTGGCCGGCCAGAAAATCCACTTTCCATTTTTGCCCTTGGCCGGCCGGCCATAGGTGGTGGCCGGCCGGCCACCTACAGCCAAAATGCCAGGCCGGCCTGCTTCTTCAGGTTGAGTACATTCCAGCTGTGCTTTGGTTTTCCCCCAAAAATATCTCTATCCGGGGGACCCTTTTGGAGGGAAATAAGGGCTCATTTCCCTCCACTTTTGCCTTGATTCTCCTCTCCCTCTCTTGTCTATATAGAGGGCCTCCCAACTCTAGAGAAAGGGTTACAAGAATTGGTTTGAGCATATACATACATATCATTCCATTTCCTTCAAGTTTAGGCTCCATTTCTTCATCATCTTCAAGCTCTACCATCACCACTCCATTCCAGCAGCAAAGGGAGGAATTCCAGCAGCTTAGAGTCATCAAAGTTGGTCCAAGAAGTAGTCAAAGTATTGGTCTTCAAGGGTAAGTAGACTTTCCCCCTTTTGTAGCCCATTTTTGCACCAATTTCTTAGCCTATTTGCTTATTATTTTGGGCTCCAACCCTAACTAAAACTAGGCCTTTTTTGAGCCATTCTTCATGTTTGTTTAAGGGCTCAACCCTGTTTGAGCCCCCTATTTGGTACTTGCTTCAATACCTCTTTGTATGCCATTATTTTGCATGGTATTTCTAGCCTATGTGTGATCTGTTTTCGAGCATAATGTAAGCTGTAAGTGGGCCTATTTTGAGCCCCTCTTAAACATTGAAGAAGGGCTCAATCCTTTTTTGGCCCCCTATCTTGCACTTACTTCATAATCCCTCCTATTTACCGTAAATTTGCATGATTTGTTTGGCCTATATGTAAATTGTTTTGGAGTATGTCATTAATAGTGAATAGGCTTATTTTAAGTCTCTCTACAACATTGTAGAAGGGATCACCACTGTTGGGGTCCTCCATGTTGTACTTACCCTTATACCCCTCTTTGGCCCCCATTTTTGCATGCTTTTTTAGGCTTATCTAGCTTCTGTTTTCGGCCATGATCAGAACTAAAAATGGCCATATTTTGACCTTCTTGGCATGTTTCATTTAGGGTCTTTGGCTGTTTGGTGAATGCTTTGTATACCTCATGTTATAGCCTCTTGTTGGCCATTATCTTGCATGGCATTTTTAGCATGTTTGTATACTGATTTTGGGGCTGTCATAAACTGTAAATGTTCATCTTTTTGGTCTCTCTTCAGTGTTGTAGAAGGGTATTTTGTTGTTTGGGCTTTGCATTTACCATCTACTTCAATACCCCTCTCTTGGCCCCTATTTTTGCATGCCATTGTTGCCCTATCTATGCTTGCTGTTTGGCCATGTTTTAGACTGGAAAATGCTTGTTTTGGGGCTGCCTTGCTACTGTATTTTCATTCCATGTCCATATTGTGCATGCATTGCATAGCTATAGGCCATTTCGGGTGTCTAAATTCGCATTTCGGGACCATTCCTTGCATTTGGTGTCATTTCGCCATCTTTCGGGACTGTTTTCCCCCATATTTCAGTGCTGAAATTCCATTGGCATGTTTGCATGTCATTTTCCATGTCATTTCATGCCTTAATGCCATTGCCTCGGTTTGCGTGCCCGTGTGCACGCATTTCGAGGCAACTCATTTTTCATCCATCGGCCTCTTATGTGAGTATGGCTGAGGTCCACTCATGTTAGTGTAAGTCCATTTTACATTTTGTATGCCATTTTAGTCTCATTGCATCGTGTATGCCATTGCCTCGGTTTGCGTGCCCGTATGCACGCATTTCGAGGCATCTCATTTTTCATCTGATGGCCTCCTATGTGAGTGTGGCTGAGGTCCACTCATGTTAGTGTAAGCCCATTATTGCATTGCGTATGCCATTTCATCCGTAGCATTGTGTATGCCCGGTTGTGTATTACCTCGTATAGCGTGTATGCCATTCCATGACATTGTGTATGTTAGGATCGCATATTAGTTGCATTTCACACATGTCATGCATATCACATCGTGTTCGGGATAGGAGTTAGCCCGGGCACGGGAAACGAGACACGTTTCGTACCCCGAGTAACCGAATGTGTCTCAATTCCCAAGTCACCGACACTCCGGATTATCCGTGATGGAGTTAGGTTTTGTTGTAGCATTCATATGCATTCATCCTATATTGAGTTGTGCAATTCGGCTCCTCGGCCATCATGCATCGAAATGCGTGATTGATGGCACGAGGATCGAGACATGCATATATTTGTGAAATACATTGCTATGCCCCTTTCTTGCTCTCTGTTGCAGCAAAATCAAGAATCAGCGGTCTTCCGAAGCTTGGCGCGCTTTTCGAGAAACATCGCGAAACAGAGGCTAATTGGGGCATTCCAGTGGATTTCCGCGCAAGGCAGCCCAAACATACATCGTTCATCCGAAGCAAGGCAGTCCCTGGCTTGCACGCCAGTTTACAGTTTTTCTTAGTTAATTTGTAAATTAATTAGGAATTTGTATTATTCGGACTGTAATATTTGGACTGTATTTATTCTTTTATTCGGGAATGTATATTTACTTGGACCCTCTGCGCGAGGGCATAATTGTAATAAGTGTGGGTGAGTGTGATGTATGTCTTCCAACCCCACGTCTTTCTTCCCTTTTATTTACCAGCTTATGATGGTTAGATATAGGGCATATTTCAATTAGCATACAGTATGACAGCATGTTTGCATCATTCATCTGTTTTGCATGCACCGGGCTCGGCGCATCATACTAACTGCATTTGTATTTGTATTTCAATTCCAAGTTGAATACATGATAGCTGTAGCATTCCATATGCCATGTTTAGGATAGCCGAGCCTGCTATAGTTTGCATTCTGCATGTGTTGCATTAGGCATTCCTGTATATTTAGGATCATGCATGATTTCTAATGAGCTTCTGTTTTGGCTTGGAGTACTCGGTGAGTTTTTATGCTTTAGCATCCTTGCATGCGTGTGAGTGTTGCCATGATAGCATGCTTACCATGAGGCTATTTGCTTATGTGATATAACTGCCTGAATGCCTGTGGGTGAAGGTTGGGTTATTTGGATTGGGACAATTCATCAAATGTTTGTTTTAAGCCCACTAGATAGTGGCAAAACCCTATTTTCCAAGCCCACCTGAGGGTGGCAAAATCTGCATTTTTAAGCCTACCGGCGGGTAGCAAACCATCTTTCAAAAAACAAACATGAAATGTTTTGTTCCAATTCAGGCGATTCAGTCTATACTTGTATGCTGTGCGCATCACATAGTAACCTAAGCTAATAACCGGAATAAGAACACACAATGTTTTCAAAACCTGATATCATGGTTAGTAGAGGCCGGTCTTTGACCGGGCGAGCGGGGGTGCTCACGAAGTGACCTTCCCCAATCGTACCTAAGTTCCCGAGCCGAGGCAATTTTGGTGATGACAGACACGTGGCCTTTGGCACCAAGTCAGGGTTTCCTAAATTTCCCATTATAAAATATTTAGGTGGCGACTCTGTATCTAGCAAAGCAGTCCATGTTTGGCACTTCTTTCAAAAAAATCTGTTTTCAAAACGATTTCCCAGATTTGGACTCTTTGGTTCAAGATTAAGAACCGTGACATTTTGAGTCCTTCGAACTGTAGTGGCCCAATATCGAACCAGAACGGGGGGGATTCGCACTCCTTCCCCGGGACGCGTTCGGGGACGTCTACAGGTACCAAGGGTTTAAAATTATGTTTTGGTTTGTATGATCTAGAAATAAAAGGATACATTGACGCGAATTTTGCAGGAGATACAGATGATATAAAATCTACTAGTGATCATGTGTTCCTATTTGGTGGAACAACATTTTCTTGGTTAAGTAAGAAATATAGTTATGTTGCAAAGTATACTATGGAAACTGAGTACATAGCTTGTAGCACAGCGGTTAGTAATGCTGTCTGGATAAAACGATTTGTTGACAGTTTACAACTAGGTATACTTGCCAGACCGGTCAATGGGTTCTGTGACAATCAGTCTGCCATCTCATTAATAAAAAATAGAGCGAATAGCTCTAAGGGAAAACATATTGATGTAAATTATCACTTTATTCAAGATATAGTACAGAGACGAGAAATAAAAGTCGACTATATACCCTCAGAAGAGATGGTGGCTAACTTTATGACTAAAGGGTTGTCTTTAGAAAAATTTAGAGAACATGCAACTAATATGAGATTGAAAAATGCCTAGCTAGATGGTTTAGCTACTTATATAAGAGCATAGTCGGATGACTCTGGGGACACCTAGATAACCGATGTTATGCAACTCTATCTTGCATGGAAACATGTGTTTGGTCAGGTAATAAGGTAGAGGAACTGACAAGGTACGGACATCATAGTTAGTATGAGATGTAAAATCCATGATATGCAACATGCTGACTAGGTGATGTTGTCTGCTTGATCAGCAAAAAGTTACTAATGAGGTGTGTTAAGGAAAACCTTCAGCAATAGGCCTTAGAGAAAATGCTTAACAATAATTTCAACACAGGTCGACACATGAGGAATGTGTATGCCTGAAATCGTCAATGGTGATTGGGTATGGACTATGAACCCAGCACTGAAAATTAATGCCGTTCACTTGAAATATAGTGAATTGAAGTCATCTGGAGTGTATTGTTAGTGGGAGAACACATTCGTATGGATACGGTCAGTTTGGTGGCAAAAACGTGCACATGTATGGACAGGTCAAATTGGACGTCGATCTATGAGGTAAATTCATGAATAAAAGTTGGCATGAGGAAACATTCTGGTACCAAGGTAAACATGTCCAACTTAGGTTCTATCACATTGTTATAGTGTGATCAAGTGGGAGATGACAGTATGGGAGATGATCACACCATAATTCGGTGGACTCTCTCATACCTAATCAAACCTTGCTTTGGTTGGAGAACCTTCATGCACAAGACGAAGCTGTTAGAATTAATTCAAATTCAAATCCTAAAGGACACAACTGTATGAATGAAGGCACTTGTTCGAATGGTCTTAACCTTTAGGAATAGATGTATTCAACTTCTACAAATAGGTGATGTTATCAGAGTTTTTTTTTTTTTACTTCCAACTCTTTCATTCTCTTGCTTCCATTGTAGTCCAAATCTTGTAAGTGATAAATACCCTCATGGGAACTCTGATCAATTTATCATTGCAAAGTTTATCTTTTAGTTTTGTTGGCTTGAATTTTTCAAATTAGGAGAGTTCTTCATCAGGGGATTTATTTAGGGGCCAACCTAAACTTTGTGTAGCAGTAAGTCGGAGCTTTTTCATGATTTGATAGACCGCTTTCACCGAAAACTGATGGAAATGCAAATGCCTTAGTTTTGTAGGCAAATGTACCTTGGTCAAACATGTTCTCCAATTTATTCTTATTTATACTGTCTTTCTTTAAATTGTCGGGCTTTTTTCTTAAACAACTTACAACTATTACTTGTAAATTCCTTTGGCAAGCGAATCGAGAGAAGGGTATTAATTGGCGTAAATGGATTAATGTGTGTTTTCCTAAGCGTTGGGGGGTTTTGTATTTCAGGAATTTAGGATGCATTAATCAGGCCTGGCTTGCCAAATAAGCCTGGCATATAATCAATAATTTGGACTTTCTTTTCTCCAAAGTTTTGACAAGCAAGTGCTGCCATTCCAATTCTTTTCTCTCAGCTAAGGCAGGTTGTAATGCATCTTGGGGTTGAAAAGTATTCTATGTGGTAGAGATCTTTTGAAATTTGGATTAAAATGGGTGGTAGGAAATGGAAAATCAATCAATCTCAACGAGACTAGTGGATCCCATCAATTCATAGCCCTTTACAAGAGAGAGATTTCTCTAGTTATTGTTCATGACTTTCGCTATCACACTTCATTGATGAAGAAAGTTGTTCTTGGCGATTAGATCTTCTTCAAGTTTCCAAAAACATGCATTTCTCATATATTGGGGATTCATATCCCCACTCTTACACTTGGTTTGGATTGAGAGATGAGAAAAGAAAATAAATAATTGTAATTTCTTACCTTCTTGTTTGGATGGACTATGATTAAAAGAGTAATTTTGATTTCCCACCAAATCTCACCACTTTTGGTGAGAAACAAAACTCAAGTTTAGTGTGATTTGGTTTTTTCACAATTTCTCTTCATTTCTCACCATTACTCACCTCATTAACCATCCAAACAACTAATGAGAAATCACATTCTCTCCATTTCTTTTATTTTGGTAACTAATGAGAAATCTCATTCTCTCCATTTCTTTTATTTTCTCACTAAATCCCTCAATCGAAACAAGGTGTTACTGAGGAGGACAAATTAATTCGGAGTCCAAATAATAATGGAGTATAATCGGTTAAAACGGGGTATATGACGACGGTAGTATGGAACATTCAGTTCTCTTCTTCAGCCACTGATTTGCAATCTCTTTGGAATAAAATCTAGAAGCTACAAGTTCCACCCAAACGGTCTCTTTTAATCTGGAAATGTTTGCATAACATCTTGGTAATGAAATAGGTTCTTCTGCATCTGGAAATCGAGGTTGATCTGAAGTGCTCAAGATGTCATGGCAATATAGAAACACTTGAACATACTTTTTTTGAATGTCAAACATCGCAACAGATTTGGCGTGGTTCCTCTCTTGACTTGGATTTCATTTGTGGAGAGCCAACTACTTTCTTTCATTGGTGGTAGAATTGGTTGTTTTGTATGAAAAATGTTGGTATCATCATACCAACAATTTAAATTCTGTGGGCAATCTAAAACAGAGAAATAGCTCTGAGTGTGGGCCCTTTTAACCATCCCACAGTCACTTACCCAAGCAGAGGAGGTGCAGTGTCAGATGGCTTCACGATATCGTCTTAGTCTGCTAAATAGTGTTAGAGATCACCCCATGTGATCATAGGGTGGCAGCCACATGGGAATGGTGGCACCAATTCACTGGCTATCCACATGGTGGGACAGCATCCAACTCACTAAAGGTGTGGAGAAAGAGCTGGCCATTTGTTAGCCAAGCCCTCCAGCTTACTCCATCTTCAGTGTATAATGGAGAGGCTGAGAGGAGAGTTAAGAGAGAGAGTGAGAGTGAGAGTGAGCAAACCAAAAAGAGTGAGATATGTGAGGCAGAGAGACCGTCTCTCTTGGTGTGAGCGAGGGAGACGGGTGAGTAGGTGAGTGAGGAGAGTGTGAGCTCCTCCTCTGTTGTAATCTTTCCGTAATCTCTCCATTGTTATAGTGATAACCGGCTACTCTCCTGTGGACGTAGGCATTGAGGCCGGACCACGTTAAATATGGTGTCTTCTTGAGTATGGGTGTGTTTTTCTACTTGGTATAATTTCTAGAAGGTCTTGGGCGGGATCCCCGATCCCCAACAAGTGGTATCAAAGCCTCGTCAGTTGTTTTCAGAACAAAAACAGTGTGTTGTTCAAAACTGCCCAGAAATCAAGTTGCTCGAAATCAAGTTTTGAGCATACCAGGAGCAAGGTCTCGACAAGAGAAGTCTAAAAATGCAAAGTAGAACCTCATAGGAGCCCACACGCACCTTCACGCGCCTCCTGAATAAGTCGCGTAAGACTCACGCGTAGCCACGCGACCCACGCGCTGTCGAAGGAAGAAGACGAGTGGGAAGGCGCGTGGTTCTGACGTCAGCGTGACGTCATGCGCCACTGACCAGCCATTGACTGAGCCGAGCCACCGTTGACTGGAGCGGTTGACCGAGCCGAGTCAAGCCGCTGACCGAGCCGATGACGTCAGCACATAGAGGAGTGATCCAGTGATGCGCGCCTAAGGTGCAGCCGCAGGAGAAAGGATCCAGTGCTACGTGGCTAAGGGGTAGCCGCGGATTTGAGGCATCCAAACTGTTTTAGCTTGATCGGAGCCATTTGGAGTCCGTTTTTGACAATCCAATAGTGCTTTCCAACTATTTGGAGTATTTCAGACACATCCATACAGTCAGATTTTTGAATCGAAGTTTTCTGTAAAAAGAGGATCAAAGTGGCAGACAGCGTCAGGTGTAGTGGATGAAATATTTTGTTAGAACTCAGAATATTCCCTGAACTTTTGAAAATTGCAATTTGGCTTAGAATTTTTAGAAAATTGTGGTGTGGCCCAACTTTCGGGGATGTTTTTCAGTGAGGTCCCCGGAAGTGCAGCGAAGGTTGGTCCTAGCTAAACGGACCGTTCCGGACACAACCGCGAGGTCAGAATAGTGAAATTTTGAATGGTCTTTTAAAGATTGTCAAAACATGGGAGTTTGTCATCTTCAATAGTCGAAAGAAGGTTGTCGGATATTGTGGAACGCTGCGGATTCACTGAAGAGGTTAGAATGGGTAGATTCTAACCAGATTGGACAACCAGATATAGATCGAGATAGAACATTAAAGACCAAAGAAGATCAGGCTTGATCAAATGGCAAATTGAGGGAGATCAAGATTGGTCAAGGGGTGATCAGAGGATTGCAGAGATGATTATCTCTGGAGTTGATCAGAAGATCTTGTTCAATCAAAAGTCCATTCATCGATGGACAGATGATTTGGCAACAAGTACAGGCTCAAGGAAATGCTGTGGCTGTTGGAGTTACTGTATACGAGTATGTACTGGCGGTATGTAGACGTGTAGAACAATAGTTGCAGAGGAGCATACTAAGCGCAGAAGCACAAATGCAGACATGTAGCAATGCAAGGGTATGCTAGAGTGTCATACAGAGGAGCAAGAAGAGTGTGTAGCAATGGGTTGTTAAAAGTTCACAGGAACTTCCAGATAGAGAAATTAAGACGAATAAAATATAAGAATGCGTACCAAGGAATGGCAAGTCTCTTTTCTTTATGGTGGTTTCTTGAGTTCCATGGCAGCGAAGGATAGAGTTGATGCGGATCTCTCAGGCGAGCTCGACGTAGGGAGACCAGAAGCCATGGGTGCGAGCACTATGCAAGAAATTGCATAGCTGACGATGCTTTGACAGATAGAGCTACTATTAACCATCAATCTACTGGACAGCAAATCAAGGATTGCAAAAGCACAAATAACAAGCGTATATGGAAACGCTTGGAGGTTGTTTAGAAGTGTAGAGGGCAAAGACTGATAGTTCAAAAGGAAGAGCTCTGAGCAAAGAAAACCGAGGACGTTGATGGGATAAACAACGAGTTTTCTGTTACTCCAATGACTGGTCGTGCGAGGTGATGCATGTCAGTCAAGGGTATCCTTGGCAGGGGGTGCAGGACATCCAATCAGGGGGTGTCGGATATCTTGGTTACGCAAGTTCAAGCATAGCATGTGAAGACATCCGAGACAGAAAGCGTGAAAGAGATTTGTGAGAGATAAGAGCAGATGCTCTCTCCAAATCAGAGAGTGGTGTTAGTTGAGTTAAGGATGTAGGATTCCCTCATTCTCTTGTATCTCTGGTGTGTTATCTCTAGCTTCAAGGAGTGCAAGCATCTCAGTGAGAAGATGCAGACTATGTTGGATTTTTTTTAGTGTGAGAAGATTAGTAACAGTATGTGCAGTGGATCACCTCACATGGGTTGAAGGGGTGATTTGTTAGAGATCACCCCATGTGATCATAGGGTGGCAGCCACATGGGAAGGGTGACACCAACTCACTGGCTATCCACATAGTGGGGCAGCATCTAACTCACTAAAGGTGTGGAGAAGAAGCTGGCCATGTGTTAACCAAGCCCTCCAGCTTACTCCATCTTCAGTGTATAAATGGAAAGGCGGAATGGAGAGTTAAGAGAGAGAGTGAGAGAGAGCAAACCAAAGAGAGTGAGAGATGTGAGGCGAAGAGACCGTCTCTCTCGGTGTGAGCGAAGGAGACGGGTGAGTGGGTGAGTGAGGAGAGTATGAGTGCCTCCTCTATTGTAATCTTTCTATAATCTCTCCATTGTTATAGTGATAACCGGCTACTCTCCCGTGGACGTAGGCATTGAGGCCGAACCACGTTAAATATGGTGTCTCCTTGAGTGTGGGTGTGTTTTTCTGCTTGGTATAATTTCTGGAAGATCTTGGGCGGGATCCCCGATCCCCAACAAATAGTGTATCTGTTGGTAAAAATGATGTTGATTCCAATAAAACTAGTTGCATACTTGTGAATTCTCTTCAATGAAGCACGGGTGCGGGTACGAGTACAGGTACTGGTATGATACGGGTACATCGATACGGTAAAATTTAAAAAATGTGAGATATGGATACGGCTTGGTACGCTTGCAAAAAAAATATTTATTTTTAATTTATAGTAATGCAAAAATTAATTAAATGGTTTAATTTATTAAGATTCAACCTATAATTAACATTTAATGCCAAAAGTAAATGTATAAATTAAATTAAATGTCAATATATTTTACAAACCATAGTTTAATTTTAAAAACATGCTAAGTATAAAACTAAAAATAAAAAAGAAGTCTAGTTAAAGGAATTTTATCTCTATAGTAAAAGAAAATATTATTTCAATTAAGGTACGGTATGGCTTGGGTATATAGTAGGTATGTCTGGGTACGCCAAAAATTAAGAAAAAAAAATTTTGGTACGTGTTTCGTATACCCGGTACATATGCAGAAGTACCATACGAGGTACCATACGCGGGTAAGTACTCAATACGGGTATGTCGTGTTTTTCGAAGTACCCATGCTTCATAGATTCTCTTTGTACTGATTTAGATTATCAGGTTTGGACTTTCATAATAGATGAATCTTGGAAGGCAACACATTGCTACGCTGGAAAAGCATGGGTCAGTTACAAATTTGATCAAAAGTCGCATCGACTTCACTTGCCAGCACAAGTATGTTTGACTCTATGGAGCTTTGCTCTAGCTTTAAATGGGACTCTTGCTAGTGGACGGTGGGATTGGTCCCACAAAGATTAGTCGAGGTGCATACAATTTGGGCCGGACACCCTGAGTTATGAAAATTTTAAAAAAAAAATGTTTGAGTGCAATTAGATGGGCAGTGGACAATAGGATCTCATGCATCTCTATTTTCACCAACGCTCCGTTTGTTCTGGCTGAAAATATTTTTTATATTTTTTGGTTTTTGGTATTTGATACAATGAAAAATGAAAGTCAATAGAAAATATTTTTTATGATCAATAGAAAATAAGTTTATTCATGTTGGAAATGTTTTTCACTTTTAGAAGGGAAAAAACATTTTCCGAACTAAAATTTTATCAATGTCATCACTCTCACCTCCACCACCACACTACCATCACCACGACCACAGCCACCGCCGCTATCACCACTGCAGTCGCCCCGCTACCATGCCACCACCTCCATCTCCCCCTTCATTCCACCACCACTATATACATAAATGTTGTATGAATTTTATGTATGCATATCATTACTTACTTTTTGGGCTAATTACACTTTTACCTCTATAGTTTAACCCAAATTTCACTTAGTCCTTTTATTTTAATTTGAATAATTTAATTCTTACATTTTAAGTCCAATTTTTTAAATTTTCAAACCAAACAAAGTGATTAAATTAGCAAACCTAAAATTTATAAAACAAATTAACAAACTCAACCGTACTTATAAATGCTTACTTTTAAAATTTAGTCATAAAAGCAATAGGCAAATAAATAAACTAAAATAAAAGTAACGTTCTCTAGATTAAAATTTGAGTTATATATGTTAAGAATATTAAATGGTTTATCAAAATTTTAACCAAATTTCTTAAACTGGTGTGAAATTCACACATACAAATTTGTATGAATCTTATACTCATGTATAAAGTTTGATAAATAATTTGATAAATTATTTAGAATGTGTAACATTTTCTTTAAAATTTATTAGTCATCCAGAATGAAGGAAGCTAATTGAAACGATTGGCTTCGTAATAAAATTTGGTGGTTTGGTAGGTTCAAGAATGAAACCACCGAAAGCAAAATCTCTAAAGAATTGTGGCAGATTTTTGTCATTTGTAAGAAAGATATTGTTTAGGTATAACATGATTTTTTTATTTATTATGAAAATATGTATAAAAAAAATTAATAAAATAATGTGGTTTAAATAAATAAATAAATAAATTAATAAATAATTTATTTATGAAATTGGTGTTGCCAAAAGGGTCATCATGGGGTGATTTAAAAAATTGGTTAAAAGTTAATTTTTTTAACTTTTTAAAATCTTTTTTTATCATTTTTTGTGTAAAGATATAAGAGATAATATGATTCAAAATGAATTAAAAATTAAAAACTACCTTTTTACTAAATTTTTAAATTACCCCTATATGTGATTCCGACTTTGTATAGATGCATTAATGGTATAGCAATCATTTTGGTTGGAACCATCGTACATTTTGAATATAGAATTTACATATTTCAATCAGTAGTATTTTTTTGGGATATTTATCAATAAATCTTATCTCATAATCAGTTTTACCGATTGGTCTTAAGGTTATTTCTATTGTTCTGATTAGCGCTATTAGTGGAGAAATATTTTACCAGTTGATCCTATTTCCTTTGTTTAGTAACATTGAGTGGTCAATTATACACTTCCATGTGTGTGTCACGTGACATATATCATTACAAGACAAAAAGCATAACAAGTCTTAGTGTACTTTGTTGATGTGTGACACCCATTGTGTGTCTCACGTGACATACATCATTCCAAGACAAAAAGCATAACAAGCCTTAGTGTACTTTGTTGATATGTGGCACCCATTGTGTGTATCACGTGACATATATCATTCCAAGGCAAAAAGCATAAAGAGCCTTAGTGTACTTTGTTAATGTATGACACCCATTGTGTGTGTCACGTGACACTCCAAGGCAAAAAGCATAAAGAGCCTTAGTGTACTTTGTTGATATGTGACACCCATTGTGCGTGTCACGTGACATATTGTGTGTTACGTGACACACCCTCATAAAGAGCCTTGGTGTACTTTGTTGATGTGTGACATTCATTGTGTGTGTCACGTGACACACCCTCATAAAGAGCATGCATCTAATAACATCTAAATGAAGGTATTAAGGTCTCTCAAAATATCCAAGAATTAAACGATTTATTAAAAAAAAATTAGGACCAATTGATTCATAAGTTTAACATTTAGAATTTATTGGTAAACCTCCCTATTTTTTTTTTGGTAGTGTTCACATACTAAACAAAAATATATGAACAAATTTATTTATTATATATATATATGTACTGCATTCCTACTCTATTTTACCGTTTTATAAGAATGCCTAGGAGAAAGGGCAAAAGACCATATCAATTTCATATTAATCTTCTTCTCTCTCCTTATTTTTCAGTTAATGAATTTCATATGTTTTGTAATGACTATTTATTAATAATTTTATTATTTCATAATTAGGTCTCGTTTGGCAATATCACTTGTTACTCTAAAAGTTAAAAAGTTATTAAAATAATCAAAAAGTCAACAACCTATACGAAAAAGTCAAAATTTTCTTTTTTTTTTCTTTCTTCTGTCTAAACATTATTTCGTAAAAAAATTAAAAAGTCATTCCAAATCTACTATTTTTTTTTACATTATATTTTAGCTAAAAAATTAAAAAATTATTAAAAAAACTTATTCTCAAGCGAGACCTTAATGTTGATGATATTTTTTATTATAGTCATATTTAGATTTTGCTAAATATAGTCAATTCTTATTTGCTCCAAATTTAACGGAATGATCAAATTATGAAAATCATGAGAGTCGGCCTTGAGATTTTGGAGACTCAAAGCGTACCTCCTAGATGAGGCCTTCTGTCCATTTTTACAATTATATATTTGCTCACTGCTCAATATTGAAAAATAAAAATTATAAATAATAAATTCTAAATTCACATTGCTTGGTTTTCAATTTTCAAAAGTAGTTTTTTAGTTTTTATTTTTTTTATTTTTTATTTACATGTTGTATTGTTTTTAGTGGATTTTTTCATATTTCAATTAATTTTCAATTTTTAGATACACATTCTTTTAATGTATATGTAGTTAAAATGTAAAACATTTTGTTTCTTTCTAATTTAGAAGAAAAAAAAAAAAATGAGTGCTTAGACCAAAAGTCTAAAATTGAATTTTTTCTATCCAAAAGTCCAGGTGTTTATTTTAGGAATGACAACGAGCCGGGACGGGACGGAGTCGGGATTACACTCTCCGTTCCAAATCCCCAAAGGTATAAAATTCTCCGTCCCCGCCCCTGATCCTCGGTAGAGAACCCATCACCCCCGGCCCTCATCCCCTAACAGGGACCGGGTCTCCCCGATCTTGAAAAATCCCCAACATTTTTTTTTTGAATTTTGAATTTTACATATCCCTTTTTTTTTTTTGAGGCAAATAAAATAATATATATAAAAGCATAATTCAGCAATGTCTAAATATAAACATCCAAACAACAACAACATGACAAACAAGATACAAAACAATACTCACACCACAATAAATAAATAAATAAATTATAAAAAAAAAAAAAACCAACCAACACTTGTTTTTTGCTTAAAAAATTAAAAAAACAACACCCACAAGGGACCGAGGATAGGGACGGGCCGGGGCGGGGGAACCTATCACCGTTCTCGGTCCGAAAATTATTGGAGAATAGACTTAGGCAAAATGACCAAAATAAATATATCCTTTTATATATCATATACACGGTCTAAACCTAACATGACTTACATTTCGGTGTGTTTTAGAAAGATGGTTAAAAGTTAATTTTTTTTTTTTTTTTAAACTTTTTTGGGAGAGAGGGAAGTAAGTTAAAAGTTGGGAAGTAGTTTTTGACCCACTTCCCAAAATAGCCCTTCCTCCCCCTCTCTCTCTCTCTCTCTCTCTCTCTCTCTCTCTCTCTCTCTCTCTTATCCCTCTGCCTCACATGGCGATTTCGATTCCTCCACCAGACCTCACTGTCAGTCAAGGAGTCTTAACTGGTTCTCTAGATCATAGATCCAAACCCTTCTCTCTCTCTTTAACACGACGACGATGATCTCCACTGTTGGTCGACGGTAGCTCACTACCGAACTCACAATATTGAGTTCTTTTATGCCATTTCATCGCCGAACTCTCTCAATTTCATCAATCTCTCTCCAATCCCCAATACTACCAGCGTGAAGTATCAAAACTGCAACATTCCAGATTTTTAATTATTCTGTAGAATTTATACTAATATTATTTAATCTCAGTTAAGAAAATATATAATTTATTATATATTATTATGCGTAATTTTGTAAAATAATATAATTATTAAAAGTTTAGGGGTCAAAATATAAATAATAATAATAATAATATAGATAATATAAATAATAATAATAATGGGTGTGGTATTAAAATAAATAATTAATTTTTTATTAGTATATGATAAAGTGTAATTTAATTAAGAATTAATTAATTTATATAATTATATTAAAATATTTGGTCAAAAGGTAATTATCTTAAATACCTAAGGATAAGAATGAATCTACGTAATTATTATTGAATCTGTGGAATGATGGGCTCGGCCACGTGTTGGTGAGAGAGTGGGTTATCCTCTCTATTTAAGGGAGACGTTTCCTGGGCCAAAGAGGAAGAAAAAGAAAGAGGAAAAAAAAGGAAAGAAAAGAAAGAAGAAAGAAGGAAAGATAGTGGAAGTTGAAAGCGTCTTTGATAGTGGAAAGGAAGAGTAAGGTATTAAAGTTAAGGTGAGTTATATTATACATTGAGTTACCAAAATGGATTTTATGTATGTTTTGACTTACCAAAATCTATTTTCTACAAGTTATGTTTTATTAATATATTAATAAAAGTTATGTTTTATAAAGGTTTCAGTTACGTGGTTTTATTTCTGAACCCTATTTGTTTAAAAGGAAACCCATGGATATGTTTTTAAAGAATATTTGACTATGACCTTATATATAATTATGTTTTGTAAGTACCACCACGGGAGTCCTACGCCTTGGGGGACTTAAATAACCTTTGGCCTCTGTTTGGTTACTTTGTGGCCCTCTGATCCATTGATCTCTGTTCTGTGCGGAACAAAGTGCTGTGCGGAGCTAAGTGCTACACTATTGTGGAAGCCACCTCTAGAATCCGTACGAACCACCTCTTGAATCCGTACCTCTGTTATATGCGGACCAAAGTTGTAATAACCCTCATCGCTAATTACCGTTAAACTGAACTGATTATGACGGATAATTGAGCTGGATAAAATACTGAATTGACTGACTGAAAGCTGGAACTAAATTGATTGAATATATATATACATATATGTTAATTTGCATTTTATCTGTTTGATTGTTTAAATATCTGTCCATGGTTTAATGTTTAATTTGCAAATTGAAGGCCTTATCGGCGGCCGAATCCAAAATTAATTGATGTTCCATGATCAGTAGAATTTATGTGATTTTATAATATATTTAATTAAAATGTGATTTGGTATGCTTAAATTGGATCAAATATTGATGAATTGCATAAGTTGGACCTAATTACCACATTGCCATCTAGTGGGCCTTTGTTTAATGATTTGTGGAGCCTCATTGCACTTGAAACAAAACCATTTTCCTCAGCCTTATTTCCTAGCACCAACAAATTTAGAGAGAGAGAGACTAGGCGAGTTGTTTTCATCCCAATTTTGCTTGTGAATTGCTTGAAGACTTGGTGATCCTAGAGGATAATTGTAAATTGAGCTCCTACACCACTAATTCAAGACCTAGGTATGAATTTCAACCACCCATTGTTGTATTTAAGGTTAATTCTTGCAAGGTTCATGCCAAATTAGAGGGCTAAGTCATGTCTTAGTCTTAGCATGTTAGATTGAAGCTCACTCCATGCATGCATGTTTGAATTGTCAAGTTTTGAGGTTGTAATTCACCATTCCTCACATGCATGTGCATAATGTTGTTGTAATTCATGTTGTCATCATGTGTTTGAAAGATTTGAGCTCATTTGAACTAGCATTGAAGCTTGAAAATTGTTTAAAGTTCATGCATGTCATGGTTGTAGCATGTTCATGAAATTTGGTTTGAAATTAGGTTTGGATTAAACACCCTTGGGCTTTGATTTCTTAAATTGAGCTCTGAATCATGTTATTCTATGTGTTTACAAGTGTTTTTCCAGAAATTAGCCCAAGAGGATCGAAAATTATGCTTTTAAACTTGATTTTGAGTTTGGGACTCAAATCTGGAATTTCCAGATTTTGAGCCTACGCTCGAGCGAGGCATTCTACGCTCGAGCGTACACTCTGTGATCGTGCCTTCCGCTCGAGCGAGGAAAGTTACGCTCGAGCGTGAAATGCGCGCATCCAGTACTTTGCATGAGTTCACAGTCCGCTCGAGCGAGGAAACCTATGCTCGAGCGAGGACCTGTGTCTTACGCTCGAGCGAGGATCGAGCGTCCATCGGGCGTAAAATCTGAGCATCCAGCATTTTTACTGTAGCACACAGTCCGCTCGAGCGACGAAGTTCATGCTCGAGCGGAGCCCCGTTGTCTGCATGTCCGCTCGAGCGTAGAAAGCCACGCTCGAGCGAGACCCCTGTTTTCTGAAAATTTTGTTAAGTGTCCAAAAGTGCATCTTTGCATCCTCTTTCTATCCTAGGCATTTCTAGGGCATATTTAAGGCATCTTAAAGATGATATAGATGTAGAACACACCAAGGCAAATTTAGGGGTTAAGTATTATCTTTCCCAACTATGAAACTTAGTGTGTGTTCAATCTGTTAACTGTATAGGGTTGGCATTCCAAGAGGACGCTCTAGCCTACAGTAGCCCAGAACTCTGTGAGTAACAATTGTGTAAAGATATGTTCAAAATGATTATCTTCTGAACTGTACTGTTTTCTGAACTGTTTACTATTTACTGAATGAATGTATGTCCTATATTCCGAACTGTACTGTGGCATCCTTAGCAACTACTGTTTACTATTACTACTACCGTTTGAGAAATCTCTGCCATCGACGGTCTGTGAACGGATGGCTCCACCGACGGTCTATGAACGGGTGGGTTTGTCTAATCGATTCGGTTCCCATGTTGGAACCACTACTGTTTACTGATTGATGGCCATCATTACTGTTCGGTCTTTAAGACCTACTGTTTACTGCACTGTCATGCTAATGGATGTACTACATACGACCGTTTACTGTACTGAGCGACTAATATACTGATTGAAATGAACTGTTTTCATACTGTAAGGACATTCATTCTAAACCTTTTTACGCATCATGTTATTCACTGGGCTTTAGCTCACCACTCATATATATATATGTAGGTGTACAGGCATCAGACCGCAGCTAGGAGCGTCGGGGTAAACTCCAGTTTTGTCAAGCCAACCATCGTGCCTCACCGTGAGGTTCCGAGCCTGCCAAGCTATGGCTTAGGGGTGTTTTTATTTCCCCTGTCTGTCTCTGTGTCTGTTTTGTATAACTGTATAGACTGATAGCACTGTACTGTACTGTACTGGTTAATAGGGATTTGGTCCCTGTTCTGTCAAGATTGTAAATATTGTGCATACTGTTTTGTTACCGACTGTACAGGTGAATGAAAAGTCTTTTTGCATACAGACTGTCACAGCTCATTGGACATTGTTTATTTACTGTATTGGCTTCCGCCAGGCCCTATACTCTGTCTTACTGTATTACTGTTAAGCAGGCCTTCGGTAATCTCGGATTACTGGCCGGTTACGGTACTAAACCCATAGGGCCGGGTTTGGGTCGTGACAAAAGTGCTGTGCGGAACTAAGTGCTACACTATCATGGGAGCCACCTCTAGAATCCGTACGAGCCACCTCTTGAATCCGTACCTCTGTTCTGACTGTCACTTCTGTGACCTCTGTTCTGTTCTGTACCGTGGTTATGGTTATATATTTATATAATTTCTGTATTTCAGTTTCTGCTACTTAAATGATTTCTGCTACTCAAATGATTTGTTTATGTAAATGTTTTGGCCTAACTAACGATCCATAGTTATTTCGTGTCTCTTATACTCTTGGTATAATATTTCTCACTCTGCCATGTGTTTATAGTTTTTTACCAATTTTCAGGAAACATGCAATTCAGAAATAGCTTTTGGAATGTCTTAGATGCGGGGCTGCGGAATAGACACACACACAGTATTTTTATGATATTTCTCTATGTAAATATCGGATTTTTTGGTCAATATATTTTGTAATAAAAATAGAAGCTCCGATGATTATTTTGGTACCCTTATTTAAATATTACTTCCGCTCGCGTTTATTGATTTGTTTAAGAATTGGCCGTAGGTAACTTCAGTTACTGGCCATCACGATGCTTAACCCTTGGGTACGGGGAGCGGGTCGTGACAAGTGGTATCAGAGCAATGGTTTAAAAAAAAAAATCATCATTGGAGCATAGGACACATGCACATTTAAGAAGTGGGATAGCGGGTAATTAGTACCTAAATATTATATTTTATTAGTCGATTTAATTATATTATAATTTTATATGATTATATATATAATAAATTTTTTTTAGTGTGCCTAATTTGTAAAGGATATTAGATATAATTTATATTTGTCATAGCGAAAGAAGGAAAGGAAATAACAGATATCGGGCTCAAGCACCTACTAAAATTATAATATAATTAAATGCATATAATTTTCAGTTCAGTATTCAAAAAAAAAATTTATTTTGATGTTTTTAAAAGTGGGTTCTAATTATAAAGATAGTAATTTTGAGACTATTTCCCATCAATGAAAAATTCTTCTCAAATTTTTCAATTCTTGCATATAATTCTGTTATTGTGTTCTCATTTTTATCTATTTTTATCGTAAACAAAACGAGTGAAGAGTTTTTAAAGTCACCAATTATTTCTCATTTTAGCCTAAACTAATTTTTGACAACTAGACGGTGAGTTATTTTTGGTAAAGTTTTTTTTTTAGATCCTATTTTCTATCAGATTAATCATCTAATGTATGTTTATCAGAGTGCGCAGCGGATAGCTACACCCATGACAAATTTCGAGGACGAAATTTTAAAAGGAGGGAAGATTGTAACATCCCAGATTTTTAATTATTCTGTAAAATTTATACTAATATTATTTAATCTCAGTTAAGAAAATATATAATTTATTATATATTATTATGCGTAATTTTGTAAAATAATATAATTATTAAAAGTTTAGGGGTCAAAATATAAATAATAATAATATAGAAAATATAAATAATAATAATATAGATAATATAAATAATAATAATAACGGGTGTGGTATTAAAATAAATAATTAATTTTTTTATTAATATATGATAAAGTGTAATTTAATTAAGAATTAATTAATTTATATAATTATATTAAAATATTGGGTCAAAAAGTAATTATTTTAAATATCTAAGGATAAGAATGAATCTACGTAATTATTATTGAATCTGTGGAATGATGGGCTCGGCCACGTGTTGGTGAGAGAGTGGGTTATCCTCTCTATTTAAGGGAGACGTTTCGCCTGGGCCAACGAGGAAGGAAAAGAAAGAGGAAAAGAAAAGAAAAGAAAAAAGAAAGAAGAAAGAAGGAAAAGAAAGAAGAAGGAAAGATAGTGGAAGTTGAAAGGGTCTTTGATAGTGGAAAGGAAGAGTAAGGTATTAAAGTTAAGGTGAGTTATATTATACCTTGAATTACCAAAATGTATTTTATGTATGTTTTGAGTTACCAAAATCTATTTTCTATAAGTTATGTTTTATTAATATATTAATAAAAGTTATGTTTTATAAAGGTTTCAGTTACGTGGTTTTATTTCTGAACCCTATTTGCTTAAAAGGAAATCCATGGATATGTTTTTAAAGAATATTTGACTATGACCTTATAAATAATTATGTTTTGTAAGTACCACCACGTGAGTCCCACGCCTTGGGGGACTTAAATAACCTTTGGCCTCTGTTTGGTTACTTTGTGGCCCTCTAATTTATTGACCTCTGTTCTGTGCGGAACAAAATGCTGTGCGGAGCTAAGTGCTACACTATTGTGGGAGCCACCTCTAGAATCCGTACGAGCCACCTCTTGAATCCGTACCTCTGTTATGTGCGGACCAAAGTGCTGTGCGGAACTAAGTGCTACACTATTGTGGGAGCCACCTCTAGAATCCGTACGAGCCACCTCTTGAATCTGTACCTCTGTTCTGACTGTCACTTCTATGACCTCTGTTCTGTTCTGTTCTGTTCTGTACCGTGGTTATGGTTATATATTTATATAATTTCTGTATTTCAATTTCTGCTATTTAAATGATTTCTGCTACTCAAATGATTTGTTTATGTAAATGTTTGGGCCTAACTAACGATCCATGGTTATTTCGTGTCCCTTATACTCTTGGTATAATATTTCTTACTCTGCCATGTGTTTATAGTTTTTTACCAATTTTCAGGAAACATGCAATTCAGAAATAACTTTTGGAATGTCTTAGATGCGGGGCTGCGGAATAGACACACACACAGTATTTTTATGATATTTCTCTATGTAAATATCTACTTTTTTGGTCAATATATTTTGTAATAAAAATAGAAGCTCCGATGATTATTTTGGTACCCTTATTTAAATATTACTTCCGCTCGCGTTTATTGATTTGTTTAAGAATTGGCCGTAGGTAATTTCAGTTACTGGCCATCACGATGCTTAACCCTTGGGTACGAGGAGCGAGTCGTGACAAAAACCCTAGCCGTTGATGACGCACATGGCAACAATGCTTCTAGGCTCACATTCTGGGTTTCTCTGCCAAGCTTTTCTAGATGTGTCATCATCTCCACCTTAAAGGCTCGTCTGATCTATCACCTTCTTCAGATCTGTCGCTACCTTGCCTGCTTCGCCATTCGATGAAGGGATTGAAGGTTGAGATTTGAACAGAGATGGCACCGGAACTGGCTAGAGATGATGCCTCTCTCACTCTTTTTTTTTTTTTTTTTTTCTAGATCTCTTTTATTATTATTATTATTACTATTATTATTATTGTTGTTGTTGTTGTTGTTTTCGTTGTTGGGGTAGATATGGTGAACAGATACATTTTTTTTTAGGGAGATTTGGCCATAAGTCCCTCAGACCTTTTACTTTTTGTCAAACGGACAAAAAAAATTCAATACTTACAAAACTCCCTCATAGCTCCCATTTTTTTGTTAAAAGGACAAAATTTTACTCTGAATTAGAGTAAAATTTGCAATTTCGCCTGTGAATGAATAAAAAAGGGAAACGAACAAAAAATAAGGATTTATAGAAGAATGAGTGAACTAGAGAGAGAGAAATAAAGAGAAAGGGATCGATAGAGAGAGAAACAAAGTTACACACACACACACACACACATAGAGAGAGAGAGAGAGAGAGAGAGAGAGAGTACGAATTATCGATTTTCAAATATGAGGTGATAAATCTCAGATTTGAGGTTATTAATCTCATATGAGATAGTGAAGACAAACAGTGACTATGAGAGTGATAAGAAGGATGTTTTAAAATATTAGTGACTTTTGAAAGTACTCATATAATTCTTGTTCTTTTGACAAGATAAGTGCCTCTTGAGGGATTTATGGATAAATTTCCTTTTTTTTTCTTTTTTTTTTTTTTTTAACTTGTTTATTATTATCATTATTGTTGTTGTTGTTGTTGATGATGATGATGAACCAAATTACAATAGATAGGGGATTCCTACAATTAGATTTGAACAAATAAGGCACCTTCTGTGAATTTGATCTGCTCAAAATGGCTTTGATATTTCAACAGATAGTTTTTAACAGATATGTTGAAATAAAAAAAAAAATTGAATAGATTAGAATTTCAACACATAAAAATTTCAACACATAAAAATAATTTGAACAGATAAGGGGAAAAAATTGAACAGATAGTTAAAAAATTAAACAGATTAAAAAGTTTTTGAATAGATAGTTAAAAAATTTGAATAGATAGAAACAATTTGAACATATAGATATAAATTTGAACACATAGTCAACAAAAATTCAAACAGATAAAAAAAAGGTGAAGGTGTAAAATTGAAAATAAAAACTCTTTTAGGATTTCTTACCAAACTATTTTACAAAAAGTAGACGTCTTATTAACAAAAAAATATTCATTGGACCTCTTAGACAATTGCTAAAGTGGATTTCTCACCAATTTTTTCTAAAAAAATTTGTACTTTGTAAGTATATTAAGCATATCTAAAAAATAAAAATAAAAATATTAAATTATTAAAAAAATTCACTAAAAATTTAAAAATACGTATTGAAAATTATTTTTAAAAACTCCAAAATCAAATAGAGTGACCACAAACATCATAACAATCACAAATTTTTATATCTATACTATTATATATGTAAGTACTGGATTTGGTGTCGAAATGTTTGGTGGGTTCTCCTTTTATCACGTGGGAAATTTTTATATCTTAAAATAAGAACTATTATATAGGTGAGCATTGGATTTAGTGTGGCTTATCGTTTTTGACGAGTGACAAATTTTTATATCTTACAATAAAAAATTATTATTCTAAATAAGATTTGAATCTAAAATCTTAAGTTTCATTAGAAACATTCTTACTATTTAAACAATCTACATATTATAATATTAATTTCTTTATTATTTATTTTTATTCTTACTTACCTGAATTGATCAGCCGCTAGTATATATATACATGAAAAGACCTTTATATATATATATATATATGTATAAACTTAAAAATTCTTCACATCACAACAACCACAAAGCCAAATAAAAATAAGTTATGTATCTATTTTTTTTATTTATTTTATAATTATATATATATACGTATGAGAGCCTAGCCGAGCTTTGCTGAGTTCGAGCTCGGCTCGTTTACTTATTGATAGGGCTGCAAATGAACAGAGCCGTTCATGAACAAGCTCGAGCTCGGCTCGGTAAGAGCTCGTTCGAACTCGGTTCGTTAATTTTTTTTGTCGTTCGAGCTCGAGCTCGAGCTCGTTAAATTTTTAATAAACAAGCCCAAACACTCTAAAGCTCGGCTCGTAAGTTCGGCTCGTTAGCTGGCTCGTTCAATATTTATTATTTATATATTAAATAATATAAATTATGTATAAAAAATAAGAGAAATATGCTATTTATATATTTAAAAAATATAAATGTAAATAATACTTAACTATAGATAGTATATTTATATAATAGTGGTAGTAGATATTATTATTTTAATAAAATATGGACTTTTTTTTAGTATGTTTATATATATTGTATATATAATTGTATAATCAAAGTTTTAATTGTAACTTTAGTCTCACATGCAAGTATGAATTTATAAATTTTTTGGCTCGTTAAGGTTCGTGAACAGGCTCGAGCTCGAGTCGAGCCTAAGCCAACTCGGCTCGAGCTCGGTTCGTTAAATTTTTATTCAGCTCGAGCTCGTTAAAATCTTAATAAACAAGCCCAAACACACTAAAGCTCGGCTCGTTTGCAGCCCTACTTATTGAGCTCGAACTCGGCTCGATAAGAAACTGAGCTCGAGCTTGGCTTGGCTCGTTAACATTAATGAAACTCGAGTTCGGCTCGGCTCAGTTCGATAATTTTTTTTAATATTATTTATATTATTTAAATAAAAATATTTAAGTAGAAAATATTATTTATATTATTTAATATATAAATAATGTATTTATATCATTATTTATATATATTTATATATATTTATATATTATTTAATATATAAATAATATATTTATTAAATAATTTAAATAAAGGTAAACGAGCCGAACTTATGCGAGCTCGAGCTTGGCTCGTTTACTAAACGAGCCTAATAGTCGAGCTCGAGCTCGGCTCGTTTACCAAACGAACCGAGCCTAACCAAGCCTTTAATGAGCCGAGTCGAACTTGTTCATGAACAGTTGAGCTCATTTGCAGCTGTAACTACCTCTAAAAAGAATCCATTTTATATTTTTTATTTTCTGTTCTGTTTGCTTTCCGTAGAAACCCAAATCTACACTTGTTTCACGCCTATTTCATTTTTTTAAATGATGAATACATGTTTTAATTTTAAGTGATAAAAAAAATTAAGTTGATTGGCCTCTGGAAATAGATTATTTTAGTAACTTTAATTTTTTTAGCTAAAATATGAGTTAAAAACAATTAGTATATTTGGAATAAATTTTTAATTTTTTACGAAAAGATGTGCAAAAAGTAGAAAGAAAATATAATCTTTGACTTTTTTGTATAAGTTGTTGATTTTTTAATTTTTTTAGTGACTTTTTGACTTTTAAACTAAAATATTGAGTTCACAAATGAGACCTCGTGATTTATAATTTGAATTAATTTTTAGTACGATATGAAATTATGAATACATGTAATGAGATTTTTATGAATAAACTCTACGGGTCCATATCTATAAAATAAATAAATAAAACTATAAGGGTAAAATTGAAAAAAAAAAAAAAAATTTTCTAACGGAATACATTAAATGTTGTTTATTTTAATTTGAAAAAAATAATTATCCCTAATTTACACCATATTAAATACAAAAATATTATATTAATCTCTACTATCAAACTTATTTCATCCTTTTAGGACAAAACATAAATGCTTAAGTACACATTTATTATTTTTACACTGTGCAAGTAAGATTATCGCAATTCCATCATCTAACATTAGGGATGCAAACAAGTTGAGTTTTGTAAGGCTTGAACTTGGCTCGTTTGTTTATTGAACTCGAAAATATAGCTCGAGGGCATGAAACTATATTCTATTATTATAAACAACATATTTATTCTATTATTTCAATAAATAATAAATGTGGCTCAACTTCATTTTATTTTGTAAAAATCAACTATCATTAATTACAACCAAACCAATTCAAATATCATTAAATACAAAAATATTACATTAATCTTTGCTACCAAACTTATTTCATCCTCTTATAACAAAACATAAAAAAATGGAAATAAACAAACAAACAAACAAACAAAGACAAGAGAAATAAATATTTTTTTCAATCGAACTACGTGCACAGAAAATTCCTAACATAGAATGCAAATATGTGCAACATTTGTGCATTTGTAATTGTAAATATATGTATTACATTTGTGCATTTTGTATTTGAAGTTTTATGTGTACTTAGACTTTTTCTATTTTTTTTCATTGAACATAATTAATTACAAGTAGTGTTTTTTGCACAAAAATTCTTGCTTTCCTACACTAATACAGTACAGTGTAGATAATGTGAAGTCATGTGTAGCTGGATTATCATCTTTTGAGTGCTAATTTATTTGTTTCTTTATTTTTTGTTTTTTTTTTGGTTTTGGTTTTTCCTTGTTAATGTTTACTTTGGTAATAAACAAAACAAAAAGAACTGAAACTCAAGTGAACTAGTCCATGTATTCTACAGTCATAATTTAGCTGGATTATTAAGTGTTGCAAAGCTGGTTTGTTTGTTTGTTTGGTTTTTACCCTTCGGTCATGTTTGTTTAGGCGGACTGGATTAGGTTAGATTAGCATTCTCATGACTAATAGTCCTCGGACTACGAATCTTTTGGATTATGTATTCTATCTTATGTTTGGATTGAGTTAGGATTATAAGGAGGACTACTAGTCCAGACTTTGGCTTAGTCCTCTAATTTATATCTCACCTCCCTCTGTGAGATTGAATAGTCCATTATATGTGAGATATCATATCCAGATGGATCGTTAGTACATACTTCAACTGTTTAATCAAATATCAAATTAATAATTTTATTGAATTATTAGTCCAATCCTAAACTTATGTCCACCCAAATAAATATGATCTTCATTTCGTCTCTCTGGCTGATTTAATTTTTAACCAACCATTTACAAATTAAGTTCAAGTTTGTTTTACCCATTACCAACAAGCACACAAAGACTAATAAAACCACAAAGTCACAAAACAACAAAAACGAAAATGAAAAGACATAAATAAAATCCTAGCAGAGATTCTTCTTCACCGATACTTCAAACCACACCGTCAACATCATTAGGGACGGACTCAGAATTCTGACATACAGTGGCAACATATTACTAACAAAATAAAAATATAAACTACAACATTAATTTTTATTAGGGTACTGTTATGGTGTGTAAGTTACGTCTTTCTGTATTTAATCTTACTTTTTGTTTTCATCTTCTACTTACATTTTTTGTGTAAGTGGCACATGGTGTGCAACCTTGAGGGTTGCACACTTAAGAAAAGTCTTTCTATTAATATAAAATATGAAAAATATCATCAAAATATATATATCAATAAAATATTTTTCTTATATTCATGTTGGGTTATAAATAATTGAAACTGTAAGACAATCATAAACCTTAGTTATGAGAGATTTTTTTTGGTTGGGGGGGGGGGGGGGGGGTGGGGTCATATTTTGTCCAAATTGTTATATTTTATAGTTCAAATACCATGTTTTTATGGATATAGATGTTTGGACCGTATAACCACTTAATTCATTTTACAACTTAGAGGGGTGAATATGTATAATTTAAAAATAATCAACTGGTAATAGGATGAGCAGCGGATATTTTGATCTGTCTAAATCGATCGAACCGAACTGATCCTTCATATTTTGGATGAATGCGTGATGACGAGTGGACGGTTGCGGATTGATTTTTTTTCAATCTACCTAGTTTTGGACGGATGGCGGATTTAAGGTTCCTTTGGCCGCAGTCGAACCGCCAAACCACAAGCATCCTTAGTAATTTGTAAGACTTTGTGTTTTCAATTTATTTAGATATTCTGTTTGTATTTTCAATTAAAAAGAATTTAGATATTTTGTTGTGTTTTCAATTTGTTTTCAATTTAGAAATCCTTTTATCAAATGGCAAGGGTTGATATTTGGTATTTTTTTGTGTGAAAATATAAAATTTAATTTTGTCATTTTTTTTAGAAAAAAAAAATCAAATTAAATAATTGTTGAATAAAAAAAAAAAAGTAATGGAATAGTTTTGATAATGCATGGTTTTCTTATATGTATTTATTATTGGTATTTGACAATTTACTTGATAATCTTTTAGTTATGTTGAGTTGGATTGTTATCCAAAAAGAAATATTAACAAATTATTGTATTATGTTCAAAATTTGTAAATTTTAAACCGCTAAACCGATTCTCATCTATCTGTCAATTTGCCAATCGGCTCAATCCGCATTCATCAATCTGGTGAACGGATGCAGATTGATTTTTTCTAATCAGCCCATCTAATGGACGGATGACAGATTAAAAATTTTCTGACTGCAACCGAACCGTGAACGCCCCTAATTGGTAATAATATTATACAAAGTGTGGGGATATATTTTCTGAGTACCAACACGTGTCAAGGTGACGCCGACATGTCAGCCGAGGTGACGCGTGTCGTGGTAGTTACGCCGAGGTAATCTCAGAGTTGCCGAGGTTATCTCCGAAGATATTGGAATCCGAGATAAACGGATAAGGGACAAGAGTCCTAGATTGAGGGAAGACTTCAGTTTGGGTAAAGATAAAACTCTTAGAGGGTTTTCTCCTAATTCCACTGGGAGTTCTAGATTAGCAGTAATCCTGAATCCATTGGAGTTAGGCTCCTATTGGGATTAGGATTGTATTGGCTATAAAAGAGAGGCACCCCCATGGGTCTAAGGTATGTTTTTGATACACTCAAGCTTGTGAGTTGAATACTTGATTATCTTTGAGAAATATACTGACTTGATCGTCGGAGTATCCCCGAGTGGAAGAACCACCGCCGGAGCCTTCTCTTTCTGTGCAGGACAGCAGAGTGCCATCTATTTTGCCTGTGTTTTACAGCTGATTTACTAAGAAGGGCAGTGTAATCGAAAAAGCACTCACACAATTTGGCGCCATCTGTGGGAACGAAAGACGAATAGATGGCCAGCAACACACAGAAAGAAAAGGTTGGGGACGACGCTCTCGCTGGGAGTGGCAGGCCTATCGACCTTGACATTAAAGGAGACAACCACAACAAAGAAGCCCGCGACCAGGGGCTCGGAGGAAAAAGCGTCGGCCAGGAGGGCGACACTTCAAAGAAGCCAGACCAGGACAGATACTACAACGAAGATAACCTCCAGGTATGGAGGGATAGGTGCCTACGGAGGGATGAAGAAGTGAAAGAACTGGCGGACAAGTTGACAGACCTACAGTCGGTCGTCAACTTCATGATGCAAAACAATGTCATGCAGCCACCCTTCCCACTGCATGACACACCAGTCCCAGCCGCCAACACCCAGAAGGGGGGACAGATCCCTTTAGCACCTCGGCACACCAGGAGTGGAAGACACTCCCACCAGACCTCCAGGGAGGTTGGATGGGAAGAGCCGAGAAAAGAGAAGTCCCAAAGGACATATCACACGAAGGACCCACAGCCCATAGAACATCGGCATGTCCAAGGACAGGCACTCTGCTTTGACACAACCCATGGAGAAAGATCAAAACGGGCCCACCACGAGGCCGAAAGTAGTGCGCCGAAAAGACTGAAGTCAAAAGATAGCCGAGCTCCGGGGAGGAGTAAAGAAGACTTGAGAAACTACCTCAAGAGGAAGGAACAGAATGCGGAAGCCGAGGTTACCTCGCCCGCCAAGCCGAGAACACCGTTCTCGATAGAACTGGACAAATTTGAGGCACCAAAGAGATTCAGTATGCCGAGGTTTCAAATCTACGATGGTAAGTCAGACCCTAACTTCCACGTTGGATTATTCTTGAACTGAATGGCATTATACAGTGGAAACGAGCCGTTGGTCTGCAAAGTGTTCCCCTCGTCCTTTGGGGAGATTGCATCAGATTGGTTCCACAAACTGCCAAAGGGAAGTGTGAAGACTTGGGAAGGCCTGGCCGAGATGTTTGTGGCCAGGTTCGTGACAAACAAGCTGCAGCCATTAAGGGTGGACGCATTAATGGCTCTAAAGATCAGCAAGGATGAAGGCCTTAGGGCCTATGCAAAAAGATACTATGAGGTGTTCAATCGAATACCCGAATGCAATCAGGAAGTAGCGGTCGTATCTTTCAAGAACGGCCTCAAAGATGATTGTCCACTACGGAAATCTTTGGCAAAAACATTACCAAAGAGCATGGAGGAGCTCGTGGCGAGAATCGAGAAGTATGCCAGAGCCGAGGAGGATACATCGGGGAATAAGGAGGTAAAACAGGAAAAAGGGAACGGCTCGCCGAAGCGAGGCCAAAGCAACAACGGATTTAGCAAAGCTGAGACAGAATTGAGGGGCAAACAGGCAGTGACGACGGTGTTCCAAATCCCGGTCCACAAAGTCTTGGATCAAATCCGAAATCAACCCTATTTCAGAGCACCAGCAAAGGCCCCAGGGGAATACATGGGCAGGAATGTTGGTAGGCGTTGTGCTTACCACAATGAAGAAGGGCACCCAACTCAGGGCTGCAGAGCCCTAAAAGCATACTTGGAGGACTTAGTAAGACAAGGCCATCTGAGGGATCTTGTCGACGAAGCCAGGACCAGAGAAGAGCAAGCAAAGTTACCTCAAGCACCAGCAGCCCCGCCACCCCCAGCTCAGCAACCACAGGGAGGGGGACCTAGGGTGGTTAACGTAATTCACTCCAAGGTGAACGAAAATGACATACGGGGGGAAACCCAAAGAGTAAAACACCTGCAGCACGTGAACTAGGTCGGACAGAAACGACCTCGGCCTGAAGAGCACCCAGGCCAAATAATATCCTTCACTGAAGCCGACCTAGGGATGGTCCAGCACCTGCATAATGATGCCTTGGTAGTATCCCTCCAGGTTGGGGAGTGCCAAGTGAAACGCATCCTGATAGATCAAGGCAGCTCTTGTGACATCATGTATGTTAGATGTTACAAGGAGCTGGGCCTTCACCCAGACGACATGGAGCAATCGAATGGCCCGATGGTCGGCTTCAACGGAACGCCGACATGGCCACTGGGAGCTACAATCTTGGAAGTACAAGTCGGCACTAAGAAGATCAGGACAGAGTTCATCGTGATTGACACACCTTCACCGTACAACATCATCTTGGGAAGGCCATGGTTGCATGCAATGGGGGCAGTTCCCTCAACGTTGCATTAACTATTACGGTTCCCAACAGAACATGAAATCGAAGAAGTCAGAGGAGACCAGCTGTAGGCAAAAAATTGCTCCATGGCAGCAATGAAAACAACCTGTAACATACAAGAACCAGGCAAGGCAGAGATTGAAGATGAGGACATGGAGGTCCTAGATGATGTCGGCAAGGAGCCGACCGAAAAAAGTGAAGAAACACTAAAGAAAATCCTCGTCCAGGAGGGCGATGAAGAGCGCTTCTTTCTTCTCGGCTCAGCCTTAGCCGAAGAAGAAGAAAAGGAACTGGAAGCCTTTTTGAGAACAAACATAGAGGTGTTCGCCTGGACACCTTATGAAATGCCTGGCATTGACCCCAAGGTCACATGTCACAGACTGAACGTTGACAGGTCGGCCAAGCCTGTAATACAGCGAGCCAGAAGACCGACGTTGATGCACGTCGAAGCAGTAGAGGAGGAAGTAAACAGACTTCTAGAGGCCAGGGCCATCAGAGAAGTCAATTATCTGACATGGCTATCAAACACTGTGGTAGTAAAGAAGAAAAACGGTAAATGGAGGGTATGCGTAGATTTTACAAGCCTGAACAAAGCCTGTCCTAAAGACAGCTTCCCTCTGCCCAAAATTGACCAGTTGGTGGACGCCACATCTGGACATGGAAGGATGAGCTTCGTAGATGCTTATAGGGGGTACCACCAGATAGCCATGTACCCCCCAGACGAAGAGAAGACAGCGTTCATCACCCCAAAAGGCCTGTACTGTTACAGGGTGATGCCTTTTGGGCTGAAAAACGCAGGAGCAACCTACCAAAGGCTGGTAACCAAAATGTTCAAGCACTTGATCGGCCAAACAGTAGAAGTCTACATCGATGATATGGTCGTGAAGACCAAGGATCCTAAGGGCCATCTTGCCGACCTAAAAAAGGTATTTGAGATACTCAAAACATATCGGCTCCGACTCAACGCATCAAAGTGCGCGTTTGGAGTTGGATCTGGTAAATTCTTGGGGTACCTGGTGACAAGAAGGGGCATTGAGGCCAGCCCAGATCAGATCAAGGCCATCCTAGATTTACAGAGCCCGACATCGACAAAACAGGTACAGAAACTTGCCGGAAGGGCCGCAGCCCTAAATAGATTCATAAGCCGAAGTTTAGACAAATGTAAACCTTTCTTCAACCTAGTGAAGAAAGCCACGGATTTCCTTTGGACAGAGGAATGTGAGGCTGCGTTGGCCGACCTCAAAAAGTATCTGACTACAGCTTCAGTCTTGTCAACACCTGAACCTGGGGAAAAGCTGTTCTTGTACTTAGCTGTTTCAGAACACGCAGTAAGTGCGGTGTTAATTCGAGAAGAAAAATGGGAGCAAAAGGCTGTTTACTATGTAAGTAAAACCTTGGCCGACGCAGAAACAAGGTATCTACCACTCGAGAAATTAATGCTAGCCTTGGTGATGGCCTCAAAAAAGTTGAACCATTACTTTCAGGCACACAAGATTGTGGTACTAACAGAACACCCACTGAAGTCCCTATTACAACAAGGAGACTTAACAGGAAGAATTGCAAGATGGGCGGTGGCCCTGGGCCAGTATGACCTAGAGTTCAGGCCGAGAACAGCAATTAAGGGCCAAGTTTTGGCCGACTTCGTCGCCGAGTTCACGCCAGAATCAATCGAACATCGGGCTCCGTTGAGCCATGATGAACGATTTCCAGGCAAGCAAGGAAAAACCCATCCAAAGACGAAAGAACAAAGGGAGGAAGAGCCCAGACCCTGTAGCATTTACATCGGAGACTCCTTCAGATTGTTTGTCGATGGAAGTTCAAACCGGCAAGGGGTGGGGGCAAGAGTACTGCTCATATCTCCAGACGGAGAAATAATAGAACAGTCCATCCGTTTGGGGTTCAAGGCCTCAAACAATGAAGCAGAATATGAGGCATTAATCGCAGGACTAAAGCTGGCAGCAGCAGTAGAAGCAGATGAGGTAATAGTTTTTTGTGACTCACAATTAATTGTTAATCAGTCAACAGGAGAATTTGCAGCCAGAGACGAGAGGATGTCGGCATACGCAAAAGAGGTCATCAGATTGGCAGCCTTATTTCAGAACTGCCGACTTCTCCAAGTAAGCCGAGATGATAACAGTCACGCCGACGCGTTGGCTAACCTGGCAAGTTCAATGCAAACTGGAAAGACAAGAACTATTATGATCGAATATATGTCGGGCCCAAGTGTAGACGTCCCCGAACGCATCCCGGGGAGGGTGCGACTCCCCCCCCGTTCTGGTTCGATATTGGGTCACTACAGTTCGAAGGACTCAAATGTCACGGTTCTAAATCTTGAACCGAAGAGTCCAAATCTGGCAAATCGTTTTGAGAAAAACAGATTTTTTGAAAAGAAGTGCCAAACATGGACTGCTTTGCCAGATACAGAGTCGCCACCTAAATGTTTTTTTATGGGAAATTTAGGAAACCTTGACTCGGTGCCAAAGGCCACGTGTTCGTCATCACCAAAGTTGCCTCGGCTCGGGAACTTGGGTATGATTGGGGAAGGTCACTTCGTGAGCACCCCCGCTCGCCCGGTCAAAGACCGGCCTCTACTAACCATGATATCTGTTTTTGAAAACATTGTGTGTTCTTATTCCGGTTATTAGCCTAGGTTACTATGTAATGCGCACAACATACAAGTATAGACTGAGTCGCCTGAATTGGAACAAAACATTTCATGTTTGTTTTTGAAAGATGGTTTGCTACCCGCAGGTAGGCTTAAAATGCAGATTTTGCCACCCTCAGGTGGGCTTGGAAAACAATGATTTTGCCACTATCTAGTGGGGTTAAAACAAACATTTGATGAACTGTCCCAATCCAAATAACCCAACCTTCACCCACAGGCATCCAAGCAGGTATATCACATAAGCAGTTAGCCTCATGGTAAGTATGCTATTCATGGCAACACTCACACGCATGCAAGGATGCTAAAGCATAAAACTCACCGAGTACTCCAAGCCAAAACAAAAGCTCATTAGAAATCCATGCATGATCCTAGATACACAGAATTGCCTAATGCAACACATGCAAAAATGCAAACTATAGCAGGCTCGGCTATTCTAAATATGGCATATGGAATGCTACAACTAACACGTATTCAATTTGGAATTGAAATACAAATGCAGTTTGTATGATGCGCCGAGCCCGGTGCGTGCAAAACAGATGAATGATGCAAACATGCTGTCATACTGTATGCTAATTGAAATATGCCCTATATCTAACCATCATAAGCTGGTAAATAAAAGGGAGAAAGACGTGGGGTTGGAAGACATACATCACACTCACGCACACTTATTACAATATTGCCCTCGCACAGAGGGTCCAAAAGAATATACAATCCCAAATGAAAGAATAATACAGTCCAAATAATATACAAATTCCTAATTAATTAACAAATTAACTAAGAAAAATAAAACTGGCATGCAAGCCAGGGACTGCCTTGCTTCTGATGAACGATGTATGTTTGGGCTGCTTTGCGCGGAAATCCACTGGGATGCCCCAATTAACCTCTGTTTGCGATGTTCCTCGAAAAGCGCGCCAAGCCTCGGAAGATCGTTGATTCTTGATTTTGCTGCAACAGAGAGCAGGAAAGGGGCATAGCAATGTATTTCACAAATATATGCATGCCTCGATCCTCGTGCCACCAATCACGCATATCGATGCATGATGGCCGAGGAGCCGAATTGCACAACTCAATATAGGATGAATGCATATGAATGCTACAACAAAACCTAAGTCCATCACGGATAATCCGGAGTGTCGGTGACTTGGGAATTGAGACACGTTCCGTCACTCGGAGTGCGAAACGCGCCTCGTTTCCCGTGCCCGGGCTAACTCCTATCCTGAACACGATGCAATATGCATGATATGCATGAAATGTAGCTAATATGCAATCCTAACATACACAATGTCATGGAATGGCATACACGCTATACGAGGTAATACACACCCGGGCATACACAATGCTATGAATGAAATGGCATACGCAATGCAATAATGGGCTTACACCAACATGAGAGAGCCTCAGCCACACTCACATAGGAAGCCATCAGATGAAAACAAGACACCTCGAAGTACGTGCCCGCGGGCACGCAAACCGAGAACGGACCCTCAGGCACCGAAATGCCACTCTAATGAGACATGGCAAAGACACAGAATATGACATGCAAACATGCTAAAATCAGTAGCAAAATGAGGGGGAAAACAGCCCCGAAATGAGGCGAAATGAGACCCGATGCAAGGGATCTCTCCCGAAATGCAAAACTAGGCATGCGGAATGGCCTACAGCTATACTAAACATGCATAATTTGAACATGACATGAAAAAGAAGAAGCAAGGAAGCCCAAAAACTCACATTTTTACAGTACAAAACATGGCCAAACATCAATCACAAGTAGGGCTAAAATGGCATACAAAAATGGCTCCGCAAGGGAAGCAATGAAGTAAGTGGTACATGCAATGCCCAAATAGAAAAATACCCTTCTACAACACTGAAGAGGAACCAAAAATATGAATATTTCCAGTAGATGACATGCCTCAAATCAGTATGCAAACATGCTAAAATGCCATGCAAGAAATAGGCCAACAAGAGGCTATAACATGAGGTATACAAAGAAATCACCAAACAGCCAAAGACCCTTAATAAGATATTCCAAGAAGGTCAAAATATGGCCATTTTCAGTTCTGATCATGGCCTAAAAACAGAAGCAAAATAGGCTAACAAAGCATGCAAAAATGGGGGCCAAAGAGGGGTATAATGGTAAGTACAACATGGAGGCCCCCAACAGTGTTGAGACCTTCTAAAATGTTGTAGAGGGGCTCAAAATAAGCTCACTCACAGTTTAAATCATGCTAAAAAACAGATCACAAATATGCTAAAAATACCATGCAAAATAATGGCATACAAGAGGGTATTGAAGCAAGTATCAAATGGGGGGCTCAAATAGGGTTGAGCCCTTAAACAAACATGTAGAATAGCTCAAAATAGTACCCATTTCAGTTAGGGTCGGATCCCAAAACAGTAAGCAAATAGGCTAGAAGAATGGTGCAAGAAAGTGCTACAAAAGAGGGCAAGATGACTTACCCTTGGAGACCAATGCTTAGCTTCCTTTTGGCTTGAGAAATGTTGCTTCCTAGCTGCTGGAAATCCTCTCAAGGTGCTGGAAGTGGAGTGGTGGTGGTGGTGCTTGGTAGTGATGAAGAAATGGTACCAAAACTTGAGGAAATTAGAGAGATGGAGTATATATGAGCTCCAAACAATTTTCCAACCCTTTTCCTTGAGTTGGGAGGCCAGCTATATAGACAAGAAAGGGGGAGAAAAGTGGAGGGAAAAAGTGGAGGCTTTGGGATTAAGTTCCCTTCTCTACAAAAAGTCCCCCGAAATCAGATCTTTTGGGGGAAAAAGCTATACAACTGTAAAGTACCAGGACCAAAGAACAAGGCCGGCCAGTTTTCAGATTTGTAGGTGGCCGGCCGGCCACCCACTATGGCTGGTCGGCCAAGGGTTAAAATGGGCCAATTGAATTAGTGGCCGGCCATATGAGATTAGTGTCCTCCCATGTGTGCTGAACACAACCCTATGGTTCAAAATTGGAAACTGTAAAACAGGAGAGAGAACAAGCCATTTTTATGAGGGGTTCAAAAGGTTCAACAACAATTAGTGGCCGGCCATAGCATATTTGTGTCCTCCCAGGTGTCTACAACACAAATATGTGGTTTGGGGTTGAAGAAAATGGCCCTAGGGTGGTCAACATTGGCTCGGAAGTGAGAAAAACGGGCGTCGGAGGGCGCCGGAGGAATATAACTGGTTGCTGAGACAATTGCTAGCCTCCCACCCTTCAGTGACCTTCCTGGTGATAAAACAGAGGTACCTGCCAAAAATGAACGAAAACCGATGCAAAACGAATGTTCGGGGGCCAAAACACGCAGTTCGGGGTCTCGAAAACAGGCTGTTAAGCACCGAAAGTGGCATTTGGCCGCGAAGTGGGTCTCTCAGACCTCAGTGTCCCTCAAAAGGGAGTAAATAAGATGCATGCCAAAAACCGGGGCAATCGGAGATGGTTAGGCGGTCCCGAACCGAGGCACACGGCCTGACGGCTCCGAAAACCGGGAACCGGGCTCCGAAATGGGCAAAATGGCCTACAGCCACGAAATGTAGCCCACGGCCACTGAGAGATGGTCTACGGGACCTCTCCCTCCCTTCAGGAAAAGAAACAGAGAAAACCGAGTCTGGTTCGCAAACCGAGGCAAGGCACAAAAAAAAGGGTTCGGAAGTCCGGAGGCAGGGCTCACGGCTGAGACTCTGAGATTTCTGAACGAGCACGATATGCAACATCACCGAGCGCTCAATCGGTGACGTCTGAGTCTTAAGGTCGGTAAAAAATGGGGTGTCTACACCAAGCATAGAACCACATAACGCAAAGCAGGAAGCAATGTGTGTGGACATGGGGCCAAGCTGGATGGATGCAATTGTTGCATTCCTGAAAGAAGGAAAACTGCCAGAAAACCGCAAGGAGGCACACAAAGTCAGATTGAAGTCAGCAAGATTCATTTTAACAGCAAACGGACATCTCTACAGAAGGTCCTTCACTGGACCCCTTTTAAGGTGCGTACATCCTTTGCAGGTTGAGGATTTCTTGTATGAAATTCATGAAGGAATTTGCGGAAGCCATGCTGGGGGCAGATCATTAGCTCATAGGGCCATTACCCAGGGGTATTGGTGGCCTTACATGCAAAAAGATGCAGAAGCATACGTGAAGAAGTGCGAACAATGCCAATGGTTTGCACCTTTGATTCATCAGCCAACTGCCGACCTGAACCCAGTATCCAGCCCCTGGCCGTTTGCCCAGTGGGGCATGGATCTTATTGGGCAACTTCCCCAGGCAACTGGGCAGAGAAAGTACTTGCTAGTAGCAACAGACTATTTCACAAAGTGGATAGAGGCAGAACCTCTTGCCAAAATCCGAGATGTTGATGTCAAGAATTTTATTTGGAAAAACATTATCACCAGATTTGGGATTCCAAGAGCAATCATTGCCGATAACGGAACGCAGTTCGACAGCAAACTCATCAAGAACTTCTGTGCAAAATTCAAGATCAAGAATTATTTTTCAACACCAAGCTTTCCCCAAAGCAATGGGCAAGCAGAAGCATCCAACAAAGTAATTTTGGATGGAATAAAGAAGAGGCTACAGGCAGCAAAAGGAAAGTGGGTAGACGAATTGCCCAACGTGCTTTGGGCATATCGGACTACACCGAGAAGATCAACAGGGGAATCCCCCTTTGCCATGGCTTATGGCATAGAAGCAGTAATTCCACTGGAAGTCGATATCCTAGGGATCTGAACCCAGGGAGTTGAGAATGGGATTAATGACATACTCTTAGCCCGAGATCTGGATCTTTTGGAAGAACGAAGAGAAAAGGCTGCAATCCAGCTTGCAGTATACCAGCAACAGCTTGCCAGAGCTTATAACAAGAAGGTCAATCCAAGAGATTTTCAAGTCGGTGACTTAGTCTTGAGAAAAGTCGTCGGCAACAAGAAGGATCCTAGAGAAGGCAAGTTTGGCCCAAACTGGAAAGGACCCTACAGAATTACTGCGGTATTAGGCAATGGGGCATACCGTCTGGAAGATAGTGAGGGCAAAGTATTGCCAAGACCTTGGAACACTTGTAATTTGAAATTTTTCTATCATTAGATGTGCATTATTTTTGGCCAATGTCATCAATAAAATCTTTTTTGGAATTCTTCACACACGTATGATTGTTAAAGACATATAATGTTGTTTCTGAGAGACATGAATAATGAGAACCCAAGTGGAACTCAGGTTCACATTGGGGGCAGAGAAGAGACAAAGACGCTTAACACTTGTTAAAATTTGTAGCAATTTACAAGTTGAAGTTAAGCTGAGTTGGTTCCTTACCTTCACTTGTTGAAATTTGTAGCAATTTACAAGTTGAAGATAAGTCGAGATGGTTCCTTAGCTTCACTTGTTGAAATTTGTAGCAATTTACAAGTTGAAGTTAAGCTGAGATGGTTCCTTATCTCTACTTGTTGAAATTTGTAGCAATTTACAAGTTGAAGATAAGCCGAGATGGTTCCTTAGCTTCACTTGTTGAAATTTGTAGCAATTTACAAGTTGAAGTTAAGCTGAGATGGTTCCTTATCTCTACTTGTTGAAATTTGTAGCAATTTACAAGTTGAAGATAAGCCGAGATGGTTCCTTAGCTTCACTTGTTGAAATTTGTAGCAATTTACAAGTTGAAGTTAAGCTGAGATGGTTCCTTGGCTCCACTTGTTGAAATTTGTAGCAATTTACAAGTTGAAGTTAAGCTGAGATGGTTCCTTATCTTCACTTGTTGAAATTTGTAGCAATTTACAAGTCGAAGGGAAGCCAAGGTTATTGCTTAACACTTGTTGAAATTTGTAGCAATTTACAAGATGACGTTAAGCCGACATATGATCATCTGTTGAAATTTGCAGCAATTTACAGGTTGAAGTAAAGCTAAGTATACTGTTTTAATACATGTTGAAATTTGTAGCAATTTACAAGTAGATTATTAATTAGCACTTGTTATAACTTGAGAAAAGTTTATAGTATATGTTAACACCTGTTGAAATTTGCAGCAATTTGCAAATAGATTAAGACCGAGATCACTGTTTAAACATTTGTTGAGAACTTGAAAAAAAAGTTTGCAGAGTTAACATTGAATAAGTATACATGTTACACTTGTTGAAATTTATAGTTTACAGGTCAATACCTTACCGAAGTAAAGTTTCTAGTTATTATACCCGAGGTACATAACCCCGAGAAGATTGCACAAAAGAAAAAAAAAAAAAAAATGAAATGAAGGGCATGCAAAATATTCTAAATCATGCAGAGGCAATCAAGAGAAGTTAAAGATTAAAGCATTCAGAGGAAAACAGTTGCAGTTGTATATAAAGAAGGCACTACGGCCTACCAGAAGTACATTGTTCAGAAGAAACAAAGAATGTCACATCGGCCATAAGAGGAAGCTTACATTGTCCAGAAAACCAAAACGGTACAAAAAAGAAGAAAAGAGGGAACATCAAAGTTATGATTCTTCAGTTTCAGGTGCAATCTGGGTCTGGACATTAGCCGATTCTTGGAGAACTACCTCGGCAGATTCTTGCGAAACCACCTCGGCAGCCTTCTCTGCCGCAACCTCGGCATCGATCTCCGCAAGTGTTTTATCAAGACTTTTTTCAGCTAAAAGAAGGTCAGATGATAACTGCCCTGGATCAGCTCCCTTGGGCACCTCCTCAATCTCCTCATCTTGGGTTAAGTCCAGGACTTGATCACCCTGAGGGGGAGACTTGGTCTCATTGGCATCTTTGGGCTTCCTTACTAGAGCATCATCGTCATCCTTGTCCACATCCTCGGCTTCGGACTCAGATTCATCTTCATCTGCAGGTTGACTTGGAGAAGGAGGAGGAGGGAATGGCAGAGGAATAGCATCAGCCTTGCGCAATGGCGAGTCATCTGGGATGTTAAGCTTCTTGGCAAGGGACATCCAACCAAGGGAGAAGCCCCTGTTGCATGCCTGCCTAACCTGTAGTTTGTATTCCTCAGTGACGTCGGCCATACCCTGGGCATATCCCTTTTCATCAGCCTACTTGATCTCAGCATCCTTGGTGGCCAACGCCTCCTGGAGCTCCTTTTTGGCCTGGATCTTTTTCTTCTCGGCTTCCCTCTTTTCAGCCTCAGCAACCTTCCTTATAGCTTCAGCAGACTCAGCCTTTTCCTCAGCTATCTGTTGGGCCTTAGTAGCAGCCTCAGCTTGATCTTCTAGCTTCTTCATTTTTTGTTGAAGACTTTTGTTGGCCTTCTGAAGGGAAGTAAACTCCCTCTTCATCTCGGCCAACTTTTCTCGATTTTTGAATGACTGCATTGAAAAGGAATGGGTGTGCTGGATGGCCTGAAAGAAAACAGAAGTGTTAGAAAATATTCTAAGTATGAAATAGAGAGAAAGAACAAACACCAAACTGGAAACACTTACTTGAACTTAGTGTTGGAGCATTAAAGCGTAGTTCTCATATTCACTGTATCCAGCATTTCGTTCTAAATCACCAGGAAGAAGCAGTGCAGTGCTGAGAGCCACGCCGACATTTATATCGTCGGCACTCTCACTAGTCATTATCGGCCTGTCTTCCAAAGTAATTTGGGGGGCCCAGGGAACATCTGGTTTGTTGGATTCTGATGTGGTTGCTGAAGACGACCTCGGCTTCTTCGATTTTGTAGACTTAGAAGGTTGGGCCTCAGCAGACCTTTTGGCAGGGCCAGAAGCAGTTTTCTTACTCTCAGCCAACTTGGAGATGGGCAGGGCATCCTCAGCCTCAGCCTCAACCTCAGTAGCTTTGGCCTTAGGCTGGGCCTTCTAGGTTCTTTTTGGCTTTGGTGGGGGCATAGATTGGGTCGGAACAGCATCGACGTTGGTTGGGAGGTCGGCTAGGAGATCTTGGGAGACGGGCTTTGGGCGAACCATTTCGGCAGTTTTGACGAGTCGTCGCCGACGTTTTCGTTCGGGTATTGGTATCAAATATGGGGCCGAAGTTGATGGCAAATCCGCTGGGTCAGATGTAGATCCTTGGTCAGTTCGTGATGTGGATACAGTTTGAGTTGTGGCAGTAGGTAGAGAGAGGCTCTTTTTCTTCCTCCTTGGGACGTCGGATAGAGTGGATTTGTATGTCGGGATAAAATTCAGCACCAATGGAGCCTTGCGCTTTTGGATTGGAAGATCTAGGAGCTTCTTTAAATCTTTGCCTGGAAAATAGGACTGGCGAAAGTCCTTTGGTGGCTTACGAACATCTGCAAAAAGAGCAAGACATTAGAAACAAGCAACGTCTTGAGGACTTAAAAAGAGACAACTGAGTGATTAATACTGGGCTCTTACCCTTGCCCTCTTTTACTGTTCGGGGAAGAGGGTAAAGATGAACATCTTCGTCTGGACCGAACTCCCAATTTCCAGAAGCAATAACGTAGTCATCTCCAGGCCCCTTGTTGGAGTCTGGGAGGTCGGCTACGATTTTGAATTCAGTAGACCTCGGCTTGAGGTAATAGACGTAGCCTTTTTCCTTGAGGTTAAGGGCACACATGGTGTAACAGTATTGTATGTTGGCAAGAGTAATTCTGACGTTCTCCTGCCTAGCTAAGGCTATGATATCATTAATCACTCGATAGGAGTTGATGGTAAGTTGCATAGGGTTCAACGTGTAGTAGTGGAGAACTTCACGGAAAATGGGATCAAGTGGAAGCCGGAGTCCACATTCAACAAAAGCTACAATAGGGAAAGGCATCGTATTGTCTGTAGGCATGATGGAATCATCATCCCCAGCTAGCCTAAGGTGAACATCATCAGGAATAGAGAACTCTTGCCTAAAAAATTCAAGTTTTGTTGGGCTGTTTACCCTATGTCTCCACATACCCATGATTCTGGTGTAAATGTGCTTGACTACAGAAAGAAGGTGCTCTTAAAGGGTTACTGGGACCTCGGCTTAAACCTAGGTATATATTGGTAAGGATTGTTTCAGTTCTTTCCTAAAGAATTGGTAGGTTCTATATGCAAATCCCAAACGTAAATCTATAAAAGCAAAGATTGGAGGCTCGAATCTGGGAAAAACATAGAAAAACAAGACACAAGACGAAGTTTCAGAATCAAGAACAGAGGTGGGGCTCTCAAAGCATAAAGAAAACAAGAAATAGATGCTCAAGAACAGGGGCAGAATGGTGAAAAAGTGCAAATGTTCAAGACATGGGCAAGGACAGAATCATGAGTAAAATGTATTTAAATGAATGATTCATAGGTTGGAAGTTTCAACAAAGTAGTAAAGGCAGCAAGTAATAAAGGGTAAACAACAGAGTTGAAAACACAAAGAAAAGTGGCTTACCAGAAAAATTGAAGCCGGAATGAGTGTCGCCGACAAGACAGAAACTCAAAAGCTTTCACTGGAGTGGGAGGAAGAGAACAGTTGCAGAGCCTGGAGCTTGAACAATGGCGGATTCAAAGGAACGAGTTTAGAGAGAGAGAAAGCAAGAGAAAATTGATATACAAAAGTGAAGAAAAAAAAGAAAGATAGAAAAGTTTTGTCAAAAACTTGAAATGGCGGCAAACAGAAGCATTTATTGCGCCTGGAGTAACGCAGACGTCAGACGGCGCAGACAGAGGAGAGACGGCTTACAGGCGCGTCATAGACACGAGCCAATGAAAACGAAACGCGTAAGTGAAACAGTTGAGAAGTGATGCATGACAGCTCATGCGCGTGGGATACTTCATCTGAGTTCTTGTTCTTGACAGAAGACATGTCGGCCTGAGATGAACGACCTCGGCTGAAGAGTTCTTGTGCCGAAGTACTGGAAAGAGGAACAATATAGGTTCCATTACCTCAGAATGCCGAGGTAATAGAACCTAGGGGGCAGTTGTGGGGATATATTTTCTGAGTACTAACACGTGTCAAGGTGACGCCGACGTGTCAGCCGAGGTGACGCGTGTCGTGGTAGTTACGCCGAGGTAATCTCAGAGTTGCCGAGGTTATCTCCGAAGATATTGGAATCCGAGATAAGCGGATAAGGGACAAGAGTCCTAGATTGAGGGAAGACTTCAGTTTGGGTAAAGATAAAACTCTTAGAGGGTTTTCTCCTAATTCCACTGGGAGTTCTAGATTAGCAGTAATCCTGAGTCCATTGGAGTTAGGCTCCTATTGGGACTAGGATTGTATTGGCTATAAAAGAGAGGCACCCCCATGGGTCTAAGGTATGTTTTTGATACACTCAAGCTTGTGAGTTGAATACTTGATTATCTTTGAGAAATATACTGACTTGATCGTCGGAGTATCCCCGGGTAGAAGAACCACCGCCGTAGCCTTCTCTTTCTGTGCAGGACAGCAGGGTGCCATCTATTCTGCCTGTGTTCTACAGCTGATTTACTAAGAAGGGCAGTGTGATCGAAAAAGCACTCACACACAAAGGTAATTTTTGGAATTGTAGAGTGGTGATTGCCCCTCTTGTTCCCCTCTAGTCCGTCTTTAACCACTGTGAATCCATTTTGGGAGCAAATCAGATCGCATCAGCTGATGATGCTTCACCAGCATCCATTGACCTGCAGCGGTTGTTCCTCAAACTTGAAGACTTGAACAGAATTGAACAAGCTCCTTTTCATTGTGTCCCTAGATGCTCCATCCTAATGTCTCCACTGCATACGCTCTCATCACCGCTTTCTGTTCTGCTATGAGCCTAGCTAGCCCTTGCGTTCCTTCTCCTCATCGGTTTACTCTCCTCTTTCGCTACTCCATCGCCCAGATATTCATCCTCATTAGGGTCTTCAGCACCGTTAGCTGCTAGAACAGCCGATGTGGGGTGAGGCAGAGCGATGATGGGTAGTTAGGGAAGAGGAGTGGTGGTTGCCATCTTGGGGGTGATGCAGATTGGCACCTCCTCTCTCTTGTGGAAGTTCTAGTGTTAACGTCATCGCCTGGTTTCTGTCATTGTTCTCCTTGACGATATTCATGAACTCAAGGCCCTCGTTAAAGAGACGGTGACGGCTGCCTCCTGGTTGTGTGATGGCGTGGTTTTTGTGGCATTCACGGTAGCCCAATGACCCAGATTGCCATTGTTGTTTTCCATGAGTGACAGAGAAGAAAAAGACAATGAGACTGTGAAAGAGAGGAGTTTTGTAAATCGCTGACTGTGAATTTGGTGTGCTAATGGCGTGCATTTATAGTGAAAAAAAGAGAGATGGGATTGAAGAGAGAGAGAGAGAGAGAGAGAGAGAGAGGCATTTTTTGGCATGACCTTCTGGTGCCAATGAAGCGAAAGAAGAAAACGAGGCTATAAAAGAGAGGAGTTTTGTAATTGCTTACTGTGACATTGGGTGTGTTAATGGTGTGCAGTTATAGGCCTTGTTTGAGAAGTTAGTTATTTTAGTATGTTATTTTAGTTTTTGACTATTTTAGTAGGTTAAAATTTTTATATTTGGAAAAATTGGTAGATTTTTTTTTGTAATTGGATGTGATATTTTTGAGAGAAAAAGTGAAATGATTATAGGTTTAATGTAATATTTTATCTTATTAATTATTTTAATCTATTTTATCTTCTTTTTGTAAATTTTAGTATAAACCCACCAATTGTAGCATTTGCCAAACAAGTTCATAGTGGAAAAATAGATGGGATTGGAGAGAGAGAGAGAGAGAGAAATAGATGGGATTGGAGAGAGAGAGAGAGAGAGAGAGAGGGAGAGAGAGAGAGGTGCTTTTTGGCATGCTAGCGGAGCTAAAGAAGGGCACGGGATCACGTTCCCTTCTTAGTTTTGATTTTATTTTATTTTATTTTTTCATATACAAAATGTATCTTTTTTTGGCTAGTTTTTATTTTATTTTATTTATTTATTTTTGCATTGTTCACAATATGTAGGTTATTTGATATTCTTGGAGAGTTATGTGATGTTATTTTTGTGGTGGCCTAAATCAATAATATAGTGTGAAATTTTATGAATGGAACATAATAACTCATTATTATTAGGTAATTAAAAGATTATAGATGAATCACTCAGTTTGAGTTGCAATTCCTTATATCGAAAGCACCACGTTATCAACACTATATAATATTATGAGATTATCTAATAATTTCTATTGAAAACACATTTTTATAATCAGTACTATCTCTCTAATATTTTCCTATCAAATAAAAATTATAGAAATTTTATAATAATTTGTGCTATAAATGATTTGCTTCTATTTTCTAAAATTAAGAATTTTAATTTGTAATTTGTTGTTCTAAAATGACATACTTACAATACTATTGCGTTCGAGTAATTCCACATTATTATAGAATTTTGATTAATTGCTATTAATAATGAATAATTAAATTTTTACACTTAAATTTAACTCATAAAATTATTATTATTTTATTATTGATCAGTAAAAAATATTAAAATTATAAAATGCCTCCCCTACTTTAATTTCTTGACACTGCCGCTAGGCATGCGCATCAAGTGCCAATGAAGCGAAACCACTCCAATTATCAAATGGAACGGCCATTAGAGAAGGGTCAGTAGAAGATTACTCTCTAACCAAAACCAAAACGTATAAATTTGAAACTGGGATTGTTTTGTTTTGGTCAAGCTGAAAATTGAGATAAGAAGAATTTGCAACCCAGGCAGTAGTCGATTGTAAAATAATTCAAATTATTCAAATTCAATTGGTGTTTGGTTTGTTAAAAAATTATTTTAAATTGACGTGTTATGTAAATACGTCAATATATTTTAAAACTCGTTAAATTGTGATGTCAAGTTTAAATAATTCAGTACTCAACTTTTGATTGATTTAATTAAGGCCTCGTTTAGGAACAAATTTTTTTAATAACTTTTTGGTTTTTTGCTTAAAATATTATGTAAAAAAAAATTATTATGTTTGGGATGACTTTTTTATTTTTTACGAATAGATGTGCAGAAAGTAGAAAGAAAATGAAATCTTTGACTTTTTAGTATAGGTTGTTGGTTTTTTGATTTTTTTGATAACTTTTTGATTTTTAAGTTAAAAAGTGATGTTGCCAAATGAGACATAAATCTTGTTTAAAATCGACTTAAAATATAAGGCAAATATAAATACAATTTAAAATTAAGTTTTAACAATTTATTTTTGGTCTTGTGTTGGCTCATTTACTACCTTACACAATAGTAAAAGACTCAAATCGAGGGGAGCCTCTATTTGCACACCACCAAAACTCCCATCCCATACCATTACTTAGTTCACACCACACACAAATTTTTTTTAAAATATTTTTCTCTATATTCACACCACCAAATTCCTAAATACCCTCATCTACCCTAACCCCAAATCATTGTCACTGCCGCCACTTCCATCATCGGCTCCGACATCGAAGTCCTAACCCTAACCCTAACCAGCGTCGATTACCCCTTTCTCCTGCCGCCACCCTCTCCCCAATCACTCTCTTGCCGCAGCCTCCTTTCCCTTACATCGCAGCCCCTTCGTCATCGACTCATCCTTTTGCCGCCGCCCCACCCATTCAGTCATAGAACGTTCCCCATCTCCCCTCCTCTCATCTCAAAACCCTGACATCTATTGCTACCACCACCACCTCTCAACCGCGATCTCTCTCTCTCTCTCTCTCGCGATTTGTCTTTTTCTTTCTCTACGGTGGATGAAGGCTTGAGATGGAGGTAGAAATGGATTGCGATGATGGATCTGGGCGATGGGGTTGACTGCGACGGCAAGAGTGGGGGCGAGGCTGTTAGTAGTGGCGAAGGGAGAGTAGGGTTGTTTGAAGTCACCGGTAGCTAGAGAAGGGGGTTGTAGTGGTGGTTGGAGGTTGGCGGTGGTAAGGGATAAGGGCTACATTGGGGAGGTGTTGCGAGGGTTGGAGATGGCATAGTTAGCGTCGGCACCAACTAGGGTTTGAATGGATGAATATTTGTCCTCCTTGGTAATTTTCTTGAGTGGCAAATTCGTAATTAAAAAAAAAATTGAAAATTGGTGTGGGATGAGAGTTTTTGTGGTGTGCAAATAGAGGCTCCCCAAGTCGAGACATAAATATTCCCCTTAAAGGAGCATCTGATTTAGTATATTAACCCTTTATCTCTTGAAACTGGGCTTATGCTGTCTAGAAAAAATAATAATAAGAAAAAGAAAAAAAAACTAGTGGGGGCCATATGAATGGACACAACAAATGTACTAGTTTACTACAATATAAAATAATAATAATAATAATAATAATAATAATAATAATAATAAATCAAAACTGTATAAATATTGCCCTAAATATTGTGTTAGCCATTAAATGTTTTTTGTTTTTTTTTTTTTGATCGGCAAAGAAAACTTTATTGATGAAGCACATACAGAGTACATTGAAATACATCAATAAAGAGGAGCTTGGAGCTAAAGCAACCTCCAACCTCCTAGTTGGTAAGGAACCAACAAACAGAGCAAAAGTAAGAGAAGACAAGAAACCAACAAATAGAGAAGCAAAGCTTCACTGCATAGCCCCAAAAACCAAAACTAAACAAGATCATAACACTAATAACTAAGACTAAATAGCCCCAAAAGCTTCACTGCACAGCAACACCCAACAACACCTCTGATTAAACACCAGTATATAGACAACAAAAACTAAAATTAGCAAACAACAATAGATGGAAAATTCAGACAACAACATAGCAGTAGCAATCACAGATCAAAACACATATAACCAAGACTAGACAACCCCAAGGACTTCATTGCACAGGGACCATAATACACCCAACAACACCTCTAATCTTATACCAGTATGTAGGCAGCAGAGTATCAAGCACAACCCCTGATATGTCTCCATTTGAAGACAAGATCATCAATTGTGTAGAGGAAATTCTTAATGGAAGCTTTGAGCTAGAGGGCAGATCTGAATTTGATGAGTTCAAGTAGACCAAAGGAGTTGGGATGTGCATTAGAAAACACACATTCATTTATGTGCTTCCAAAGAGACCAAAGAACAATTAAGGGGATGGCTCTCCAAATTGACCTTTCAAGCTTTTGAAATTTACCACACATCCACCAAGTAAGCAGACCATCAATTGATTTAGGAATGCACCAATAAAATCCCCATTCTTCAATTATTGTAGACCAAATTGACCAATAAAAGGGACAATAGAGCAAAACATGAGAAGCAGATTCCAACTCAGCACTGCAGAAATGATAGAGGGTCGAGGCATTGCTATCAAGACAGCCAATCTTGAGCAAATAATCAGAGCATTTAATCCTATTTTTCCAAGCCAGCCAGCAGAAAAATGAAACTCTAGGGTGCAATATAGAACTCCAAACATATTTACAGATTCTTAGATGAGGGCCTAGAAGAGAAGAACTATGAGAATAAAGAGCAAAGACAAAGAATTGGCCCGCAGCAAAGCAATAGACCAGACCTAACAATCTTCAAAATCCAAGCATAGAGGAGGAACTGAGGATAAAATAACAATCAGTCTCTCTTCTTCAGCCAGTTCCCATGAATACAGCTCTCTTCTATGTGGGAGGTTCCAAACACTTGGGCTTGATTTTCTAGCAAAGTATTGATGGAGATAGCCTTCTTGATCAGAAGAAAGATTAAAGAGAAGAGGAAAAATAGATTTCAGACAAAGGGCACTGCACCATCTATCAAACCAAAATCTGATTTTGTTACCATTCCCCACTTTGATTACACAAAAAGAAGTTGAAAATAGGCCTATTAAGAGCCCCAATGGATAAGATGTCACTCCACATTCTAGAATGCTTGTAAGAAGGTCTCATTAGAGGATGCCAATAAGTTTCCTTGATTTTATATTTGCTATAAGCAATTCTCCTCTAGAGTGCATTGATTTGGTTTCCAAATTTCCACCACCATTGGAGAAGTAAACAATCATTGACATCCCTGACCTTTCTGATGCCTAAGCCTCCTTGGTCAATACTCTTTGTAACCTCCTCCCATTTCACTAGATGAACTTTCCTTTTAAGATCACTACCACCCCATAAGAATGCAGCCTCAATCCTTTCTATTTCTCGAGCCACTTCTTCAGGCATTTTAAATAAAGAAAGAAAGTAAACAGGAAAGCCGGAGAGGGTGGACTTGATCAAAGTTAACTTACCAGCAAAGGACAACAATTTTCTCTTCCATCCTAACAATCTAGATTTGATTTTGTCAATAACAAGCTTCCAAGTAGATTTTCTGCCAGGATTTGCACCTAAATGCAGCCCCAAAATTTTTAGTGTGAGGCCCTGTACCTTACAATTGAGAAAAGTGGCAAAAGAAGTTATAAAATCATCAGCTACATCAACACCACACACAACACTCTTGTGTGGTTAATTTTGAGACCAGATAGTACTTGAGCATCGACAAATTGCAAATGTGAGATAAGAACATTATTAGTCCCAACTACCACACCATTAAGAATACCAAGGTTAAGTGCTTTGACCAGAAGAATGTTAAGACCTTCAACCACTATGTTGAAAAGGAAAGGGGAGAGCGGAGCACCCTGCCTAAGACCTCTTTGGGTTAAAAATTCTTTAGTAGGTGATCCATTCACTAGAATGGAGATTCTTGTTATAGACACACAAGCTTTCATCTAAGAGATCCATTTATCCCCAAAGCCAAAACTGGTCATCAAAGAAAATAAGAACTCTAAATTGACAGAATCAAAAGCTTTCTCAAAGTCCAATTTAAGAATCAACCCTTTCTTTTTGGTCTTCTTCCAACCGTCCACCACTTCATTGGCAATAAACACCCCATCAAGAATGTTTCTCCCTTCTATCAATGCTGTCTAAGTTTCACCAATGATTGAGGGAAGCACTGATTTCAATCTATGTGATAGAACTTTGGCCAAGATTTTGTAAATAGATCCCACAAGACTGATAAGTCTATAGTCAGATAGATCAATTGGATGCCATAAGTGAGCCTGCTGTTGGAGTGGAACTCTTTGAAAAATTGCATTATGTCCAGCTTCATAACCTTCCAGAATTTCTGAAGCACAATAGGTTGAACCCATTAGGGCCTGGGGCTTTGTTGTTATTACAATCTTTAATTGTTGTTAGGACCTCAACTGCATTGAACTTAGCTATCAGATGTTGAGAAACATAATTTGACTCAATAGTGTTGAACATCCCTGCCAAAATAGGTCTTTTAACCCATGTTTCAGTGAACTGAGCCTTGAAGTGGTGTAAAACTTGATGCCTAACCCTATTAGGTTCCTCGAAAGACACACCATTAACTGAAATAGAGTTAATCAGATTTCTACTCTGCTTAGAACTTGCAACAACATGGAAGAATCTAGTGTTTTTTATCCCCATTAAGAGTCCAATTCAATCTGGATTTTTGGTGCCATATCCACTCTACCATTCTGTACAGTTTCTACATCTCACCCCTAACCATCCTTCTTCTTGCCTTTTCTGAAGCAACCAGTGCCCTTTCCTCTGCAATGATATCTAGTGCATGTAACTCTTCCTCCAAAGACTTGATTTTGGAAGCAATATTACCAAACTCCCCAATGTTCCAAGATTTTAAGATCAACTTAAGATGCTTTAGCTTTTGAAAGAGTATATAACCAGACCAACCAGCAAAGGTAGTGTTTGACCAAAAAGAAATAAAAAGCTGAGAAAAATTGGGATGAAAAGTCCAAGCATTTAGGAACCTGAAAGGTTTTGGACTCCAATCTCTGACATCCTCCATCATCAGTAAAGGGCAGTGGTCTGAAATTATCCTAGGTAATCCCTAGAGTTTCATTGTGAAATTAATCAGCCACTCAGGACTGAGCAAGATTCTATTAATTTTACTCCATTTATCTGATTCCTGGGCATTATACCAAATGTATTTTCTTCCATGAAGAGGTAAATCATGAAGCTCACTATTGCCAATGAACTAATTTAGGTGTTTCATTCCCCTATCCCTCTTGGAGCATCCTACTCTTTCACTGATGTGCCTAATTTCATTGAAGTCTCCACCCATGCACCAAGGATTAGGAAAAGAGGTTTTAAGCTTTAATCGATTATCCCAGAAAGTGGATCTGGTGCTGACATCATTAGGTGCTTAAATGTTGGGCAGTACACAATCAAAAGAATTGTATAAAGAACCAGAGAGTAAGATATACCTCCTATTGCAGCAGTAGCCAGAAAGTGAGAAGACAGCAGGGTCTCAGATACATAATAGCCCTCCAACTGTTCCTTCAGGATCAACAGACATAAACTCCATGTTTCTACTACCCCATAACCTTTGAACATCAATATCAGATAGCACTGCCTTTTTTGTCTCTTGAAAAAAAACAATATCTATATTTCTATCCTTTAGGAGCTTTTCAATTCTGCCTTGCTTTTCTGCCTTACCCATGCCTCTGATATTCCAAGATAATAATTTCATAAGAAACCAATTGATATACTGAAATCGCTCATCTAAAGCCATTTACTGCTGGGCCTTTCCCTCATTGTCAGTTCTCTCCTTGTCCTTTAGCTCTAAGTCAATAATTTTGCTGAGAACTACATCTTCTTTCCCATTATAATTGATACCAAGAGTTTTCCCAAATTGTATAGCGGCTGCAGCTTCTGTGAGTAAATGATTCCTCAAAGAATAGTCTCCTTCAGATAAATTTGCATGAGCTAAAACAGTTGCTACAGGTCTAAAAATAACAGATTTGGTGGAGTGTTTCTTGGCTGCATTAGTTGTGTATGCATGGATTCTAGCAAAGCTAGTGAACCCCTCAATCTGAGTCTTCACTTTTCCTTTTTTTCCTCTCATTTTGCAGATGATCTGGGATGGAGACAAATATTGAATCTTGACCAGATTGAGGATGAGACAAAATACTCTTTCTATTAGGGCCATTGTTGGATAAAGGCCCAGAATAATGCGTCTTAGTATGAGATAAGGCTGCAATACCTTTGCTTCCTGGGCTGATAACATCAGGCTCACTGGGCCTGAATGGATGGCCATTAATAAAATGCTAATTTGGAAACTAGGCCATGTCCACTTCCAAGTTGATACTAGGTCCACCTCTAACACTAGATTCATTGAGGCTTCGGATGAATCCAAGTGTAAAAACTTGTTAAGCACACTTTTGTCTATAATCATTACTTTTTGAGCAGTGCACTGACTTGTCCATCAAAGGCTCCTCTATACAGGCTCCTTCTCTGCTAGAGCCTCCATTGCAAGGTGTCTCCTCAACCACTATGTCCACTTCCGCCCCTGAATGACATCCTATAGGCTCTTTTCTCTGAGTTTCCTCATTTGTACAAGCAATCCTAGCACCAAACATGGCACTAGCCTCTGCCACCTCATCATCTTCTCCCTTTTCCCTTCCGTCGACCACTAGAATGTTTTTTTCCTCTGCACTGCAACAGGTTTCAAGGAGGCTATACTCATTCATGCCTTTGTGCTTAGGAATGGCAACGGGGCGGGGCAGGGCGGGGCCGGGTATCGCACTCCCCGTCCCCGATCCCCGAAGCTATAAAACTCCTCGTCCCCGTCCCCGATCCCCGACGGGGAACCCATCAGCCCCCCTACACCCGCCCCCAACGGGGATCGGGTTTCCTCGACCCCAGAAAATCCCCATAGCTCCCTCTCTCTCTGTTTAGCTCTTTCTCAATAATAAATCATCAAGATGATTTTCATCAACAACATTATCAACGGCAACATCATCAACCACAAAAAAAAAAAAATAATAATAATAATAATATGAAGTCAGACAGATTACACACACAGTGACAAACACACATACATGTATATACATAAATGGTGGTGTGGAGGAGATGGGATCTACTCAGATCTGCCCAGATCTGTCGTGGTGGGAACCGAAGCCGGAGTAGGAGATGACGCCAGGTGTGCGTACTGCCGCGAAGGAGATCGCACTCGCTGTCGCCACTGGGGAGAGGAGATTGCGCCGTCGCCACGGGAGAGATGAGTCGCACTCGCCATCGCCACTGGAGAGAAGAGAGAGTGAGAGAAGAGGAGAGTGAGAGAGTGTGTAAAAGAGTTAGACCATCCTACATAAGTGCAATATATATATATAATATAAATCGAGGCTACATAAGAGAGAGAGTGTAATATTATATATATATGTAATATAATATATAAAGAGAGTAGAGTTGCTGTCTTCAACCAAACCAAACCCCAAACATATATATATATATAAAATATAAATCAGGGCTAACTGGGGCGGGGGGCGGGGGCGGGGCCGGGGTCGGGGATGAAATATATATCACCGTCCCCAGCCTGAATGTTACTGGGGATTTATTTTTGAATACCATCCCCGGCCCGTCGGGAGTATTTTTCGGGGAAAAACCATTCTTATCGGGGACGGGGAGTCGGGTCCCCGTCGGGCCGGTTTCAAATTGCCATCCCTATTTGTGCTTCAAGCTACTAAAATCTGGTAAATGATCTTCACACACAAGAATAGAATGAGCTTTACCCTTACATTCCAAGATTAATGTTTTATGAATGTACTCCATAGTTGAAGTGGCTACTCTGATTCTGGCATGAGAGAAAAATTTTGGTTGATAGATATCGCCCTCTAGATTGAGAACAGAGCCCCATAAGCTACCAATACTGTTGAGGGTGTTTCTATTCCAAACATGCAGTGGTATGCCAAAACATTTCAACCACACACATCTTTCTTGATCCAAATGAAACCTTGACTGCCATTCTACCACAAATTGACTCCAATCCTTGAACCAATCTTTGAGATTGCCAATGTTTGATTTCAGCTCCTTTTGAGAATTGAAAGTTATGATTACCCCATTTTTCTGACCATAATGTGTTCCAATCCTTTCTCCTTTAGGGCTTTAATAATACTGAGAATGGTATATTCAGCATTAAGACGGATTATGGCACTTCCAAAGAGCCAGCCATCTTCCAAAGAGCCAGCCATTGCCCTCTTTAGTAACTTTTATGGTGGTACTTGCTTTCCCAACTTCCATGGAGGTTACCCCTTGCAATACATCAGCAAAGGATCTGTGGTCACCAGATAAAACATGGCCTCTGAATCTGCTTGCTTTAAAGGATCTTCTGATGGACTGAGGTTTCCTGATGAACTGAGGCTTTTGCCTGTTCTGCTCCTCTCTGTTTCATTTATCAAAAGTTACAGATTTGACTTCTAGAACCTTGTCATCCACCAGAAGGCCATTAGCTTTTTGAATGGCTACATCTACTACTATATGACAGTCGAATCTCACAAACTCGAATCTAGAGTTTGTCACTATCCTTCTTTTGAAAGGGATGAAGACGTCCTTTACTATACCAAACTTTGTGAATAACTTGAACAGTGTTTTAGCATCCATTCTTGACGGTAAATTATCCACGAAGACAGTGAAAAGTCCATTTATTGCTTCCTTGCCTTCCCCTCTACCACCTTTCCACTGACTTACTACCGGAATCCATCCTCTATTTCTTTCATGCTCCATCAATTTGCCATTAAAATTTTAATATTTAAAAATGTCATAATTCAACAAGTCAATTTATTTAAGCTCCCCAACGAGCTTACCATATTAATATAGCACACCAATAATTAAACACATTAACACATACATATGCTAAAAGTGTAGTTAAAAACCATTTTTGTGCAAAAGCAACTTTAAGAGTAATGGTAAATTTGACATAATTGTTATTAAGAATAGAATAATGTTATATGTACTAATTAATATACTAATTAGTATACTAACAGATGGTGTAGTATAATTGTAGAGGTTTTAAAATTTGTAATTTATATAATAGGTGGGGTCAATAATAATGACATAATACTAATTAGTACACTAATATATACATTAATTAGTGCATATAGTATCACGGTTAAAAATATGATCAAACATAATCATTTGAAGGGATGTGTTATCGCTCTATGACAATATAGAGGATTGGTTTGGCATCCTTCAAAAAAGTTAAAAAGTCAAAAAGGTACTAAAAAAATTAAAAAGTTATCACTATTCACAAAAAAAATAAAAAATAAAATTAATTTTATACAAAAAAAAGTACAACTCACTTGTCACGTGAGTTGTACTTTAGCTGACTTTGGTTGGACAAAGGAAACAGACAGATGCACAAACAAGACGGTGTTTTTCAGCCTATGGGGGCCCATTACGGATCCCATTTTGATAATCTGAACCGTTCAATGTGTAGAACTCGTCGAGTATTATCTGCTTGTAAAAAATCACGTTGATCGGATATCGGTAACTACATGATCAAATCAGTTTTGTATAAAAAAAAAGATGGTGTTATAGTTAACGGTTGACAAAAAACTAACCGATTAGATAGCTATCGATATCCGATCAATGTAATTTTTTACAAGCTTATAGTACTCCACAAGTTCTACACATTGAACGGTTTTGATTAGCAAAATGGGACCCATGGTGGGCTCCCATGGGCCGAACAACACCGTCCAATTCAATGCCCGAAAAGGGGACAAGGATCTCTTATACACTACTCTCTACAATGTTGCTACTGTACTGCCTACTCGCCAAAAAACTTCTCTTATATACTAATTTATACAATTTTTTAATACACATTTTTTTTTATAAAAAGTCAAAAAATTATCTCAAACAACCATATTTTTTTTCTCAACTTTTTAGTCTAAAAAATCAAAAAGTACATTTATTTAGGACATCTCAAACAACCCCAGAGTACGGTTAGAACCATTCCGTACCAAAATATACTACAAATGTCACTAATTAAATAAGTTACTTTTTGTAATTATGATTTTGCTAGTTCATTAATTATGTTATCTTCCTGCCGGTTCGTTAATTCGGTTATCCTTTCACTATTAATTGAACCACAAAGCAATTATTATCATCCTTCCAGACAATAAATCTTTAATTTGTCTTTATCGACAAAATAAATATTGCTTCGAGACTGTTAATTTGTTGTTGTTGTTGTTGATTTGGAGTATTAAGAAACTGTAGTCATCAGTTATGTTGTTTGAACTTGTAATAATATTTAGTACTCTTTCGGTATCAAAAAAAGCTCTAAGGCCCTGTTTATTTGGGATTATAGGGAGGAGATTGAGATTGGTAGTGAGGTGAAATCCATTATAAAGGGTGTTTGTTTTGAGAGATGAGGAGGGGACTCATAATCCCTTGGTATTAGCATAGGACTTGGAAGAGGGATTGGGATGGAGGATGTGGAGATGATATTAGAAAAATAGTTCCAAGGACTAGATTTTTATTTTTTATTTTTTAATTTTTTCCATGTTGGACATTTTTTTTGAACATTAATGTTTAATTTTTTGTATTTTTTGTTAAGTAAAAATCATTGTTTTATTTGTTTTATTTTTTTTTGGAAATTTTTTATTTTTTATTTTTTAGATGTTGGGCATTTTTTTTTGAACATTAATGTTTAATATTTTGGTATTTTTTTATTTGTTTTATTATTTTATATAAAAATATTTAACAATCCCTAGGCCTTGTTTGGGAACATGCTTTTTTAGTAATTTTTGACTTTTTGAGTAAAATATGATGTAAAAAAAACTAGTATGTTTGGAATAACTTTTTAATTTTTTACGAAAAGATGTGCAAAAAGTAGAGAGAAAAATGAATCTTTAACTTTTTGGCATAAGTTGTTGACTTTTTTGTTTTTTTAGTAACTTTTTGACTTTTTGACTAAAATCATCATTTGGCAAACGAGGCCTAACAACTATCATCAAAACAAACGCAATTTTACTTAATCCACTCACTATCAATCCCCTCTATTCTATCCCTGAAAACAAACAGGGTCTAATTTGTCATCATTGTAACGACAAATTTTTATTCCTTTAAGAATATCTGTTAATTTGTTTGTTTGTTTGTTTGTTTTTTTTTCCATTACTGTTTGGACCGTTAAGAAATATAATCATCATCCTTCAATTAATTTGTCTTTGTCTTGATAAACAATTAGTTAAATTTCATTTCATATATTTTTATGCTTAATTGTGATAAGAAGCTTTCTACCATAATTAAATGGATTATTTATCAACAAATCCTATCTTAGAATCTGTTGCACCAATCAATCCCCACTTTATTTTGTTGTTCCGTTTAGTCCTGTTGGTGGGGAAAATTATTCCTTTCTAGTCCCATTTTCCTTGTTTGGAGTTGTTGAGTGGACGATTGTACCCTTTTTGTGTTTATTGGGAACGTGAGTTGCGGGATTATTTCCCTGTTTCGATACGTTGTAGATTAATTGTGGGAAATTTGAATGATTCATTGTTCTCTTTACGTTTAGGGTTTTTTGTTCTGTGGTTGGGTTTTTGTGCGACGACTGTTTGACGATTTCACGGAGATAGCATTTTGTCAGTGGCGGATTGTTGTTGGTATGTTCATTCCCAAATTTTGTTTGCTGCATTTACTCTCGATTTGTATTCGGGTTGGCTGACATTGTTTTTTGTTTGTCATTTATATGTGTGACATAGTTGTGCATTTGTGTGTATTAGTGCCATTTGGTTATGTGCAGTGTGTGAGGGGGGGTGAATGTCGCATTACTGCGTTTGTGTTTGTTGGCCATTGGCGTATGTTTGCCAGTGGCATGTGTGTTTACTCTCTATTTGTATTTAGTTTGTCTCACATTGTTTTCTGTTTGTGTTTTATATACATTTTTGTGTCTTGTTGCCATTTTTGTCGTGTGCGGTGTGTATGGGGGAAGGGGGTGAATGTCGTGTGTTGTTGTGTTTCTGTTTGTTGTCCATTGTCATACGTTTGTGTAGACGTCACCGAACGTCCCGGGAGGGAATCCCGTTTCGTTCATTTGGGCTCACTACAGTTCAGGACTCAATGTCACGGTCCTGTATCTAATCTCGCAGAGTGCAATGAAAGTCCGATGAATCATCAAAGAGTCCAAATCCGGCAAATCGTTTTTGAAAACAGATTTTTTTGAAAGAAGTGCCAAACATGGACTGCTTTGCCAGATACAGAGTCGCCACCTAAATATTTTATTTTGGGGGAATTTAGGAAACCCTGACTCATTTGCCTAAGGCCACGTGTCGGTCATCACCAAAGTTGCCTCGGCTCGGGAACTTGGGTACGATTGGGGAAGGTCACTTCGTGAGCACCCCCGCTCGCCCGATCAAAGATTGGCCTCTACTAACCATGATATCTAATTTTGAAAACATTATGCGTTCTTATTCCGGTTATTAGCCTAGATTTACTACGTGATGCGCGCAGCATACAAGTATAGACTGGGTCGCCTGAACTAGAATAAAACACCTCATGTTTGTTTTGAAAAACGGTTTGCTACTCGCAAGTAGGCTAAAATACAGATTTTGCCACCCTCGGGTGGGCTTAGAAAACATGATGATTTGCCACTATCAAGTGGGCTTAAAACTCGCAGTCGATGAATTGTTCCAATCCAAAAAACCCAACCTTCACCCACAGGCATTCAGGTAGTTATATCATATAAGCACATAGCCTCATGGTAAGCATGCTATCATGGCAGTCACTCACACACATGCAAGGATGCTAAAGCATAAACACTTACCGAGTACTCCAAGCTAAAACAGAAGCTATGTTCGAAATCCGTGCATGATCCCAACTATGTTGAAATGCCTAATGCAACACATGTAGGAATGCAACTATAATAGGCTCGGATATCCTAAAGATGGCATGTGAAATGCTACAACTAACAAGTATTCAACTCGGAATTGAAATACAATGCAGTTAGTATGATGCACCGAGCCCGATGCCTGCAAGACAGATGAATGGATGCAAACATGCGAGCATAAGTATGCTAATTGAAACGTGCCCTAAAACTAACCATCATAAGCTGGTAAATAAAAGGGAGAAAGACGTGGGGTTGGAAGACATACATCAGACACACGTACACATATTACAATTGTGCCCTCGCTCGGAGAGTTCGAATAAATAATACAGTCCGAAATAAATAACAGCTACAGCTAATTATTACACAATATTAACTAATTGATAAACTAGCTAAGTAAGCATGTAAACTGAATGGATGTGACTGCCTCGGCTCTGTTTTGGATGACAATGGATGCATGCATGCTTGACGCGCTTTGCCGGTAAACTCCAACGCGATGTCTCGCCTCGCCTTTGTTTGCAACTGATTTTAGAAACTTGCACAAAGCTCCAGAAGGCTGAAACTCCACCTTGGGAAGGCTGCCGACCAGGTATTGGCTTGGGAAACACCTGCCGACCACCCTTTGTGGTGGAAACCAAAAAAAGGTGGTCGGCCTGCCGAAAAACCTGGTCGGCTGAGCACTTTCTGCCCCTGGATTCTAGTTTTTCTGCAACAAAGGCAAGAAGGAGAGAAAGCAAGGTGTTTTCAACATGTGTGTGCGCGACCACTCCCCCCCGTCCTTGCACAAGCTCTAGGGAGTGTGGTCCTCGGTCCTCGGACCATCAATCACGCATCTCAATGCGTAATGGCCGAGGAGCCGGATTGCACGTTTCAATATGACATGAATGCAAGTATAAACATATGAAGCCAACAATTCTATCATGGATAATCAAGAATGTCGGGGACCGGGAATCGAGGCACGTTTCGTCACTTGGAGTACGAAACGTCCCTCGTTTCTCGTGTTTGGACTAAACCCTACTCCAAACACAATGCAATATGCATGGCATGCATGAATGCAACTCTAACATGCAACCTAGATGCAATGCCACTGAATGACGCAAACATGCAAGGGATGAAAATGGAAACATGCACTTGGCATATATAATGCTAACACTATGTGGCATGCACAATGCTCACGAACTATGGCATACTCAATGCGACTAACGACCTAGCATACGCAATGCGAGGAATGACATGGCATACACAATGCACGTGACATAACATGGCATGCACAATGCACCTAACAACCTAGCATACGCAATGCAAAGACTAAACGTGTAACAAGATGAACTAAATGGCATGCTCAATGCAATATGGACTTACACCAATATGAGTGGACCTCAGCCACACTCACATCAGTGGCCATTAGATGAAAATGAGACAACCGAAATGCGTGCACACATGCACGAATACCGAGGACCGAACCTAAGGCATCAAATGCCACTCTACCAAAGCATGGCAAGGGATGAAAGATGGCATACAAACATGCAATTTCCAGCACTGAAATGTGATGTGCAATGGTCCCGAATCATGGAAATATGGCACCCAATGCATGAAATAGGCCCCGAAACTTAAAACTAGGCAAATGCATTGAACCACAAGTACGCAAAGCAAGCATTATTTGATCATGAGGCATGAAAACAAAGCCAAGGCAGTCCAAAATAAGCACAATATCAGTTCCAAGCATGGCCCAAAAGTGCTCACATGAAGGGCTAAAACAACATGCAACTTAGGCTAGTAAGCATGGTTTACACGGCATGTATATGAAGCACAAGAGAGGTCACCAAACCAGCCCAAAACAGTAACATGGCATGTCAAATAAACCCCAAATAACCACTGAAGTGCATCTAATGCATGCAAAAATGATGAGCTCCTTTGGAGGGCCATGCAAGGGGTTACTCAACACATATAACAAGAACACTCAACATGGCAAAACCAACTCTGGAAATCAATTATGACAGCCCTAAAACTCACCGAAAAGGCCCTGAAATGGGTCAAGGAAGCACGTCATGAAAGGTCCTCTTGAAAGGCCTTGAGGAGGATTGTTCCACACATGCATGAGGGACACAAAATATGGTCAAAGAGGCTCCAGACAGAGCTAAGGAAGACCTTGAAACTCACCAAATTGGGCCTAAAAAGTGACTTCACAACATGCAAGTAAGGGGCCCTTTGGAAGGCCAAAAGGGCCAACAAACAAGACAAGGAGAGAGGGGGTCACCCCCCTTTGATTTTAGCTCTCAAAAGACATCTAAGCCACTGAAAATCCATTGGATTTCAGTGGCTAAGAGGCCAAACCAAGGCCAATGCGAATGCTCTAATGCATAGCCCTAATCATGAGGAAATGAAGCATGCCAAGAGGAAGATGACCCTAAATAGAAAAATACCCTTAATCAAACTTCAAGAGGGGCTCAAAAATAAGACTTTTTTTAGTTCATGGAAAATCTCGAAAATGCTTGCAAGTAAGGCTAAGATATCATGCAAAATAAGCCCTAAAAGAGAGATGAAGCATACAAGGATGTAGGAGACCTCAAACAGAAAAGTATCCTTAATCAAACTTCAAGAGGAGCTCAAAATAAGACACTTTATATTTTATAACAAAACCCAGAAATGCTTGCAAATAGGGCTAAGCTATGGAGCAAAATAATGCAAGAAATGGGGAAATGGAGACTTACCTTTGTAGCACAGCAATGTAGCAACTTCTGGACCAAGTTGGTGAACCTTCAACCCCTGCAAATCAGTCCCAAAGTGCTAGAACAGATGGTGGAGGTGGTAGGCTATGAGGTGTAGTGTAAATGACCAAGAACAAGGATGTTTTGAGCTTGGATGAGAGAGATATGGAGAGTTGTATGTATATGCCTCAGCTGGTTTTTTCTAACCTTGGCAAATGAAGATCAGCCTCTCCTTTATAGAGGAGAGGCTCTAAAGCTTCTCTAAGAAGCCTCAAATATCCTCCATACACGTGTATGGAGGATGCACCAAATGCCCCCCAGCTGGCACAGCTGTAATGCATTTAGGAAGAGCAAAAAACAGAAGGCTGGCCGACTAGTTCATGTGGTCGGCCGGCCACTCCCCCTGGTCGGCCGGCCAGGGGTCAAAAGGTTCAATGAGAAATACTGGTCGACCATACCAGAAATGTGGCATCCCAGATGAGTGCAACACAGCTGTATGGTGGGAAACCAGAAAATGTGACCTAGGAGAGAGAAAAACCAGCCTTTTAGCAAGGTTCAAAAGGGTCAAGAAGAAATACTAGCCGGCCTACCCATATTGGTGGCCTCCCAGATGAGTACAACACAATGGTGGTATGAAAAACCAGAAATTGTGGCTCAAAAGTGAGAAAAACCAGCTTTCTGTCAGAAAAATCGGCTGGAGGAGAGAGAAAATGGTTTTTGAAAGAATTCCTGGTCTCCCACCATCCTAACACCTTCCTAGCAATGAAAATAGGGTCCATACCAAAAATGAACCCTGACCGATGCAAAACGAGGGTTCGGGGGCCAAAACGCGCATTCCGGGGCCCCAAAAACAGGCTGTTAGGCACCGGAGGTGGCGTATGACCACGAAGGTAGTTTCCCGGGCCACAGTGTCCCTCTAAGGAGAGGAAATAAGGTGTGTGCCAAAAACCGGAGCAAACGGAGGTAGTTAAGCCGTCCCGAACCGAGGCACACGGCCGACGGCTCCGAAAACCGGAAATCGGTCTCCAAATAGGAAAAGTGGTCTACGACCACGAAACGTAGCCTACGGCCACTGAGAGATGGTCTACGAGACCTCTCCCTCTCTTCAGGAAGAGAAAACAGAGAAAACAGGACCCGGTTCGCAAACCAAGGCAAAGCATGAAAGAGCCCCGAAGTCCGGAGGCAAGACTTGTAGCCGAGACTCTGAAACCTCAGAACGAGCACAATATGCGTCATCACCAAGAGCTCAAACGGTGATGTCTGAGTCTTAAGGTCGGCCAAAAATGGGGTGTCTACAGTTGCCCCTCTTTGACAGAACTCGAAAGTCATAAGTAACGGGAGTGAATGTCAAAGCCCAGAGACGACCCATTTTTGACAAGGCCGAAGACTTAGACAAACAGACAAGATAAACAAAGAGGTGTGCCCCGCAGGTGCGCCCGCAGGCAGGGGGCAAAATGCAAAACGATATGCACAAAGCCGAATGTAATTCATGGCCATGCAAGGCAGCAAGCTGTAATGAAGCAAATATTCACAATAGATGCAACAGTTCTAAGCGAGAATGCAAGGCGAAACTACATTTCATGCAGTAAGGATCATGTAAATAAAGCTGTAACGAAGCAAATATTCACAATAAATGCGACAGTTTTAAGCAAGAAGGCAAATCAATCTACATTTCATGCAGTTATAATGTAAGAAGATTATGCAATCTTAACGAGCATGTGCGATAGATACACAAAAGTGAAGAGAGTGTGATGGATACACTAAGCAAATACGTGATAGATACACTAAGCGAACGTGTGTGATGGATACACAAAGTGAATGCGTGATAGATACACAAAGTGGGCATAGTGTGATAGATAAACTAAGTGAGCAGAGTGTGATAAATACACAAAGCGAAGCGAGTGTGATAGATACACTATATGAATAAAGTGTGATTGATACTAAAAACGAACACAAAGTGTGATAGATGCACTAAGTGAACAGAGTGTGATTGATACACTAAAAGCGAACACAAAGTGTGATAGATGCACTATGTGAACAAAGTGTGATTGATACACTAAAAGCGAACACAAAGTGTGATAGATGCACTAAGTGAACAGAGTATGATAGATATACTGAAGGTGGACACAAAGTGTGATAGATGCACTGAGTGAACAAGTGTGATGGATACACAAAAGGTGAACACAAAGTGTGATAGATGCACAAAGTGAACAAGTGTGATGGATACATAAAAGGTGAACACAAAGTGTGATAGATGCACTGAGTGAACAAGTGTGATGGATACACAAAAGGTGAACACAAAGTGTGATAGATGCACTATGTGAACAGAGTATGATAGATATACTGAAGGTGGACACAAAGTGTGATAGATGCACTGAGTGAACAAGTGTGATGGATACACAAAAAGCGAACACAAAGTGTGATAGATGCACTAAGTGAACAGAGTGTGATTGATACACTAAAAGCGAACACAAAGTGTGATAGATGCACTAAGTGAACAGAGTGTGGTAGATACACTGAAGGCGAACACAAAGTGTGATAGATGCACTAAATGAACAGAGTGTGATTGATACACAAAAAAATGAACACGGAGTGTGATAGATGCACTAAGTGAACAAGTGTGATGGATACACAATAGGTGATGAAGTGTGATGGATACACTAAAGTAAATGAAGTGAATATGTGCATGATAGATACACAAAATGAGAATGTGTGTGATAGATACAGAAAATGAGAATGTGTGTGATAGATACAGAAAATGAAAGAAGTGTGATTGATACACTAAGTGAAGAGAGTGTGATTGATACACTAAATAAATGAAGTGTGATTGATACACTAAGTGAATGAAGTGTGATTGATACACTAAATAAATGAAGTGTGATTGATACACTAAGCGAATGAAGTGTGATTGATACACTAAATAAATGATCTCAAACGGAACTTCTTTGAATGAACCGTACATACAATATCGTGCCTGAATGAGAAAGAAACTTGATGGGTACAATGCAATACAATGCATGATGTTTAAGGAACGCAATAAACAAGCATAGCGGCGCTTTAGAAAGCACCTCATGGGGTGAGTGGCGATGAACCGCTCTACTCTGAAAGGGATCTCCCCTCTTGCTCTTCGAACACTTACCTTCAACTGACAGTACAAAGGCTCTGGAATACTGATAGGGGTTCTTCACATAGAACACTTTGGATGTTGCCTTTCTTCCTGGTCATATTCACAACTTTCCCTATTCTCCAACAGGGTGACAGACTAGGTTGGTTCAATATCTAGAATTGAGGTGCATACACGCTATCTCAACCTATGGGCCTTCCATACAGATTTCAAGCCGAGGACACGCCTCTGGGTATTTAAACCAGACTTTAGTCTCGGAAATCCCGAACCTTTGCGTTCTAGGCAACAGCCATTCGAACTCTAGTTTCCACCGTCGCAGTTGGTCTTCTAGGAACTCATTGCGAACACAGCCGAGATGCCTCTGGCAGGGAACGATACTCAGGGAGAGCACTTCTGATCGCCATTCTGGCTTGAAGCAGACTTGATCTTGAGCTTGAGGTAGAGGCACACTCATACTTCGGAGCATTGGCAAGACCTGAAGAGGCACACACGGAATGCAATCTCGGAACTTACTGAAGTTGAAACAAACTCAGATACCCGACATTTTCCCTCTTTTCTTTTGCTTTGCAGTCTGGAACCTATATAGCTTCAGATAGGTCCTGGTTTTACTGTTCTCATGTGACCTGGGTTGAACCCTGCAGTTTTATGAAAGAACAGATCCTGTTTTGCACAAATGTAGAGAATGGCACAGCACTCGGAGCGCAAAATGATTTTATTTTTGAAATTGAGAGATGAGTTCTTGACCGGGGTATTGAGCCTACGACTGAACACAACGCACTACGACTCAACAAAGGAAAACAAAAGGTAAACAACCTAAACACATCGAGTAACACTCGAAACGACTCAAAACAAAAATCGAGATAAAACAAAAAGACACGACACTCAGATGTGCACAGGGAGACTGTTTCTCTGGGTATTGTTTCCTACCCTTTCTCATTTGTGATTCTCGCATCACTCGGCCCTCAAGCTCGGTTTTTCTCTCAAAACCCTTTCCTCGCTTTTCCTCTCAGTGCACATCTCTCTATTCTTTAATCTCTCATTTTTCATCCCTCCCTAGGGTGGTTGATGGATAAACAGGAAGTTGCGGGCTCTTGCTCCTAGCATTCTGCTAGATTTTCTTCTTCTGCTCACAACAGTGAACTTTCCAGCAGAGGGGTTGTGATGCGGCTGGATGTGCAGCAGATCTGCAATTGACATTGGTTGACGATGCTCTACTAGGGAGTTTGGACGTGATTAGATCTGTCCAGATGAGGGAATGAAATATCCTGCTCCATTCCAGTTCGTGCTTCGCACTTAGCTTGATACCTCGCTGCTTGAAGGATGAGAGAGCTTTCAGCCCTTTGCTGTTAGCTTCGGTTGTGCCCTTTCTGGCGAATACGGTGCCCTTTTCGGCAAGTAGAGTGCCCTTTTCCGGCAAGTATGTTGACAATGGGGGAAAGACAGGAAGCCTGACTCAACTATGCCCCTAATTCATCATTTTGACCATTTTTTGTTTTGGTTTTCTACTAAAACAATTTTGACCAACATGAGAGTTAGATTAACATGCCTGTTCGATTTTCTGATTTCAAAATCATGCAAGTCAGGCTATGAGCACTGAAAATTTTCCTTTTTTGGGTCCAAGAAATGGTCTGGTTTTTAGAAAAATGGAATAATTTTCGAGAGAATTAGTCAAGCTCAGTAAAAATTCTCAAAAACTATTTTTGCAAACGGCCACTGCTCAACGAGTACAGAACCTACTCTTGAGATGCACGACCTCGGACCCATAAACAATGGAAAATTGCCCCTTGTCTGAACGGCACTGCATGGTAACGGAAAGTTGCCCCTAGTCTGAATAGCACCGCAGCACATTGTATGGCAACGGAAAGTTGCCCCTTGTTTGAATAGCACCGCAGCGCATTGTAATCAGTCTTCAGAGTGATGATCACAACCGAACTCTCGGATACAGAGAAGACAAAGATGACCAAAACCATCACATGGACACAATCGAATTTGAAGTGTTTTACGGCTGGACTTCAGAATGAAGTTGCCTACGTATCCCAAAGATGGGAATCAAGTCTTACGTAGTTCGAGGTTAAGGTACACTCGGGTATTAACCTCTCCTTTTGCGCTCTAACTTTTGCCAAGGCCGCCCTTTCTGGGTTTTCAACCTTGCGAGCTCTGTTTTTCTTCTTGTCAATTCTTTTTGTTCTTTTCTTTTCTTTTTCATCTTTTCTTTTCATTTTTTTCATTTTTTTCATTTTTTCTTCTTTTCTTTTCTTTTCTTTGTTCTTTTTTTTCTTTTTCTTGCTCTAACTTTTGCTTCGGTTGCCCTTCTGGGTTTTCGGCCCAGTGAGCCTCTCAAGGGTAAAAGTGTAGCTTTGTCCATGTCAAATGGTTTTGAGATCCTGAAGTCATCTGAATCCAGGAGAATGGCTGTTGTTTGCTGACGATGCAGGAGTCCATCCAATGGGGGGCCGAAGTTGCCCCTAGTGTTGTGGAAAAGAACTCGGTTGTCCTTCAGCAATGTCTTCTTCTTTCCTCCCTTTTGGGATTTGGCATTCTTGCCGATCTTCATTGACTTGCGGAATGATCCACCTCTGGCTCTTCGAGCTGTCTGACATTTTTGCCCCTAGTTCGAGGGGTGCTTCTGATCCAGCTTTGCAAGCTTCTTTTGATCATATCCGATCTTCTTTGACCTGGCTTTCTTGCCCCTAGTTCGAAGGCTGCTTCTGATCCGGCCACACAGGCCTTACGTTGTGGTTGACCGTTGAACATTCTAAATCCCAGTTCAAGGTTTGAAAGTGAGAGGTCGAGTCTCGAGGCTGAGAACGATCCTAGGCTGCATAATTTCAAGAGTGATTCCACACAGGTCTTCGCAGGACCGCGCAAAAACATTTTTTTTTGAAATCTTTTAAGAAAGCGACAAATCGCTCACGCTGAAGACAGTGCGGAACCAATCTGGATCAAGCCAGGATCCTTCCCAGTACTCACACTAACAAGCATGATCTCATTCGTTAAGGGCTTAGCATGCCTCTCTTTCTCTCAATTGATCAAATTTTTGCAAATCCCGAGAAATTCCTTCCTCTTTGCTTTCACCGCAGTGTTCAAAAAGAGTTTTTGATAAAACTTAGGTCGATGTAATGAATTCAAGGCACAAAAGAGCAGGTGAAATGCACTACCGTTTCATTCAAGTTTGCTGGCACAACAGGCTTAAAGCAGAAACAAGCACAAAAGCATGAAAACCACAGCTGTTTCATTCAGATTTCCTGGGGTAACTGGCTCCCCGGCTGAAACAGACTCAGAGAAAGCGAAAAGACAAACACAAAACAAAATAGTGATATCCGAGGTAACGCCCCCAGGATCACCCAACTCTAACAAAACAGGACCGACTCGATACAACAGGATAGACCCAACTGACTCAGTATGAAAAGACTGACTCTATACAACGAGATAGACTCTAAACGACATAACAAAAACTGACTCAATACCCGAATCAGAAAGCACCAAAAACCAGCATTCACAAATGCTCAAAACAATGCGTGCCATACACCACATCCGGAGTAAACTGAGTGCCGCCTGCAGGTGGTTCATCCCCCGATCACATAGTCACATTATCCCCCATAAGTTCACTGATCAAGTGCCGATAGACTTTGCAAGACTGGTGCGGCGATGACCCTGTTGTCAAACAGATCCTGTACATCATGGCGCAGACGAAAGCAACTATCAGTGTCATGACTGGTTTGTTGATGGTAGGCACAGTACTTAGTCTGGTCATGCTTTGGAGGGAGAGGATCGGGTAGAGGCTGTTGTTCCAACGGTTTCAGATATCCCTTCCGGAGTAAGGCCTCTAGAGCCTTTGACAAAGGCATATAAAGTGGGGTAAAAACCCTCTTGACTCGAGGTGGATATTTGGTTGTTTGCAAGCTACTTCCGGACGCACTGGTGAATGGGGTAGCTGTTTTTGATGTAGTGGTGGTGGTGACCATGCCCACTTCAGAAGATCTTGCAGCTGCATCACCACTGGTGGTCGCATTCGAACTGCGGAAAAACGCCCTCCTGGGCTGCTCCTTCTCCTGGTCAATGAGGCCCTGCCTCATAGCGTCCTCAATTTGTATCTCCATCTCGTGTAAATCTGAAAAGGTAGGGAAGGGGAGAACAATCATTTTCTGCATAAGCTTGGGTTGAAGATTACACACAATCATCCGAATCTGATCTTTGCCTGTTGGCCTTATGGTCATCATTGAGGCCTTGGCCCTCCAGCGGGTTACGAATTCAGAGAAACTTTCCTTAGGCTCCTGCCTAGTCGTCTCGAGATCACGGGTTGTGATCTCGATCTGTGTATTATAGGAGTACTGAGCGACAAAAGCCTTGGCCATCTCATCCCAATTCCTCTTGACATCGTCCTCCAGTTTTGCGTACCAGATGGCTGCCACACCCGACAGGGTCTAGCCAAACAATGAAAGCTTCTGTAGTCTGGTGAGGCCCATCGGTCTTAGTATGTCTGAAAACAAACAGAGATGCACCATGGGATCCCCGGACCCATCAAAACGGTCGATTTGCGGCATCTTAAATCTGTCCGGCAACGTCACAGCTGCGTCGGTATACCTATCCTCGATGTCCGGGATGGACTTCACACCCTGAGATTTCTTGAACAGCTTTTCAAGCTTGCTCACTTTTAATGCTGTGGGGTCCACCTCGAATTCGAAGGGAGAATCCGGTTGATTGACAAGCGTAGGTGCCTTGGATAGTTGAGGTAGAATCGGGGGCGGAGCCGGCCCTGTCGGGATGTCTGTATCCTCCTGGACATTTTGGACATTCGCCGTCTCCCCGGGTATTGGAACTCTTGGTGGGGGAGGAGCTTGGTACGAAGCTGATGCTCCGGCTTGCTGCTGTAGTCGGGCAATTAGCTCTGCTTGCTGGGCCATGACCTCGGCCTGCTGTTTGGCAAATTCCGCTTGGCGGACAGCATCCTGCTGCATGATTTTCATACTTTCTTGGAGTTGGTGCACCATCTCCTCTATCCCTGCCATGTTCTGATCTATCTGAACTACCGGTATGTCTATCTTTGGAGTAAAAGCAGATATCTCGACCCAACCGCACACAGGTGAGATGGATAATGACTTCTGATCCGAAGACTGTTGAACTAATGATCTGTGCCTGATTGGCTTTTTTACCCTGCCTCTGGCGAAGGAACACTGATTTGCCCTTGAACTGAATTTCTGACTTGACAAAGTCTATTAACACGAGTCCAATGAACCTGGGGGATATCGGAGCCTTCTGAAGCTATGGTATTCCAAGACTACCTAGCAAAAGAGAAAACAGAGAGCATCTCAGCCTGATTTCACTAGAACAGATATGAGCATAGCTGAATGACTGCACTCGTTACTGATTTCTGCCCCAAAATTCTGCCTCAAATCTGATACCCTCGGGTAAACTGATTCCCAAAACATTGATGCTGATGCCCGCAGGCCTGATGCCCAGACTTGCAAACTGATACATGCATTTCTGTAAAGACGCACTCTAAAAGCACATAGCAAGCAAGTGAGAGCCAAAAACACCCCTATGTTGGGGTAAGGTTTCCCTGTCCTATTTTGTCAGGAGCTAGGGTTTCACTACGTATGCAGCGGTTTCAAACAACCTATAATCGGGTAAGCAACCTGTCCTAGCTTGGAATGGTTACTATGGATTCCGAATATGCACTAGGTCGAATGGTCAAAAAGGGTGCCCCGGTAAAAACGGGGTTTGTGTTCCCGTCGTGGCAGAGCCCGCAACCGGTCAGCCTTATGGCACGCTTCGCAAAGCGAGCCTCCGGCAAACTGTTTAGGAATAGCATACGGCAAACACGGTGTCCTAGGCGCACCAATGCAAATGCAATGCAAATAAACACATAAGTGTAATCAAAACCAGATATCATGAGTTCGAGCCAAGTTCTCTAAGTCTCCAGTAGAGTCGCCAGGAACTGTAGACGTCCCCGAACGTCTCGGGAAGGAATCCTGTTTTGTTCATTTGGGCTCACTACAGTTCAGGACTCAATGTCACGGTCCTGTATCTAATCTCGTAGAGTGCAATGCAAGACCGATGAATCATCAAAGAGTCCAAATCCGGCAAATCATTTTTAAAAAGAGATTTTTTTGAAAGAAGTGCCAAACATGGATTACTTTGCCAGATACAGAGTCGCCACCTAAATATTTTATTTTGGGGGAATTTAGGAAACCCTGACTTGTTTGCCTAAGGCCACGTGTCCGTCATCACCAAAGTTGCCTCGGCTCGGGAACTTGGGTACGATTGGGGAAGGTCACTTCGTAAGCACCCCCACTCGCCCGATTAAAGATCGGCTTCTACTAACCATGATATCTAGTTTTGAAAACATTATGCATTCTTATTCCGGTTATTAGCCTAGATTTACTACGTGATGCGCGCAACATACAAGTATAGACTGGGTCGCCTGAATTGGAACAAAACACCTCATGTTTGTTTTGAAAAACGGTTTGCTACTCGCAAGTAGGCTAAAATACAGATTTTGCCACCCTCGGGTGGGCTTAGAAAACATGATGATTTGCCACTATCAAGTGGGCTTAAAACTCGCAGTCGATGAATTGTTCCAATCCAAATAACCCAACCTTCACCCACAGGCAGTCAGGTAGTTATATCATATAAGCACATAGCCTCATGGTAAGCATGCTATCATGGCAGTCACCCACACAAATGCAAGGATGCTAAAGCATAAACATTTACCGAGTACTCCAAGCCAAAACAGAAGCTATGTTAGAAATCCGTGCATGATCCTAACTATGCTGAAATGCCTAATGCAACACATGCAGGAATGCAACTACAATAGGCTCGGCTATTCTAAAGATGGCATGTGAAATGCTACAACTAACAAGTATTCAACTCGGAATTGAAATACAATGTAGTTAGTATGATGCGCCGAGCCCGGTGCATGCAAGACAGATGAATGGATGCAAACATGCGAGCACAAGTATGCTAATTGAAACGTGCCCTAAAACTAACCATCATAAGCTGGTAAATAAAAGGGAGAAAGACGTGGGGTTGGAAGACATACATCACACACACGCACACTTATTACAATTGTGCCCTCGCTCGGAGGGTTCGAATAAATAATACAGTCCGAAATAAATAATAGCTACAGCTAATTATTACACAATATTAACTAATTGATAAACTAGCTAAGTAAGCATGTAAACTGAATGGATGTGACTGCCTCGGCTCTGTTTTGGATGACAATGGATGCATGCATGCTTGACGCGCTTTGTCGGTAAACTCCAACGCGATGCCTCGCCTCGCCTTTGTTTGCAACTGATTTTAGAAACTTGCACAAAGCTCCAGAAGGCTGAAACTCCACCTTGGGAAGGCTGCCGACCAGGTATTGGCTTGGGAAACACCTGCCGACCACCCTTTGTGGGGGAAACCAAAAAAAGGTGGTCGGCCGACCACTTTCTGCCCCTGGATTCTGGTTTTTCTGCAACAAAGGCAAGAAGGAGAGAAAGCAAGGTGTTTTCAACATGTGTGTGCGCGACCACTCCCCCCTCCCCCGGTCCTTGCACAAGCTCTAGGGAGTGTGGTCCTCGGTCCTCGGACCATCAATCACGCATCTCAATGCGTGATGGCCGAGGAGCCGGATTGCACGTTTCAATATGACATGAATGCAAGTATAAACATATGAAGCCAACAATTCTATCATGGATAATCAAGAATGTCGGGGACCGGGAATCGAGGCACGTTTCATCACTTGGAGTACGAAACATCCCTCGTTTCCCGTGTTTGGACTAAACCCTACTCCAAACACAATGCAATATGCATGGCATGCATGAATGTAACTCTAACATGCAACCTAGATGCAATGCCACTGAATGACGCAAACATGCAAGGGATGAAAATGGAAACATGCACTTAGCATATACAATGCTAACACTACGTGGCATGCACAATGCTTACGAACTATGGCATACTCAATGCGACTAATGACCTAGCATACGCAATGCGAGGAATGACATGGCATACACAATGCACGTGACATAACATGGCATGCACAATGCACCTAACAACCTAGCATACGTAATGCAAAGACTAAACGTGCAACAACATGAACTAAATGGCATGCTCAATGCAAGATGGACTTACACCAATATGAGTGGACCTCAGCCACACTCACATCAGTGGCCATTAGATGAAAATGAGACAACCGAAATGCGTGCACACATGCACGAATACCGAGGACCGAACCTAAGGCATCAAATGCCACTCTACCAAAGCATGGCAAGGGATGAAAGATGGCATACAAACATGCAATTTCCAGCACTGAAATATGATGTGCAATGGTCCCGAATCATGGAAATATGGCACCCAATGCATGAAATAGGCCCCGAAACTTAAAACTAGGCAAATGCATTGAACCACAAGTACGCAAAGCAAGCATTATTTGATCATGAGGCATGAAAACAAAGCCAAGGCAGTCCAAAATAAGCACAATATCAGTTCCAAGCATGGCCCAAAAGTGCTCACATGAAGGGCTAAAACAACATGCAACCTAAGCTAGTAAGCATGGTTTACACGGCATGTATATGAAGCATAAGAGAGGTCACCAAACCAGCCCAAAACAGTAACATGGCATGTCAAATAAACCCCAAATAACCACTGAAGTGCATCTAATGCATGCAAAAATGATGAGCTCCTTTGGAGGGCCATGCAAGGGGTTACTCAACACATACAACAAGAACACTCAACATGGCAAAACTAACTCTGGAAATCAATTATGGCAGCCCTAAAACTCACTAAAAAGGCCCTGAAATGGGTCAAGGAAGCATGCCATGAAAGGTCCTCTTGAAAGGCCTTGAGGAGGATTGTTCCACACATGCATGAGGGACACAAAATATGGTCAAAAGGAAGACCTTGAAACTCACCAAATTGGGCCTAAAAAGTGACTTCACAACATGCAAGTAAGGGGCCCTTTGGAAGGCCAAAAGGGCCAACAAACAAGACAAGGAGAGAGGGGGTCACCCCCCTTTGATTTTAGCTCTCAAAAGACATCTAAGCCACTGAAAATCCATTGGATTTCAGTGGCTAAGAGGCCAAACCAAGGCCAATGCGAATGCTCTAATGCATAGCCCTAATCATGAGGAAATGAAGCATGCCAAGAGGAAGATGACCCTAAATAGAAAAATACCCTTAATCAAACTTCAAGAGGGGCTCAAAAATAAGACTTTTTTTAGTTCATGGAAAATCTCGAAAATGCTTGCAAGTAAGGCTAAGATATCATGCAAAATAAGCCCTAAAAGAGAGATGAAGCATACAAGGATGTAGGAGACCTCAAACAGAAAAGTATCCTTAATCAAACTTCAAGAGGAGCTCAAAATAAGACACTTTATAGTTTATAACAAAACCCAGAAATGCTTGCAAATAGGGCTAAGCTATGGAGCAAAATAATGCAAGAAATGGGGAAATGGAGACTTACCTTTGTAGCACAGCAATGTAGCAACTTCTGGACCAAGTTGGTGAACCTTCAACCCCTGCAAATCAGTCCCAAAGTGCTAGAACAGATGGTGGAGGTGGTAGGCTATGAGGTGTAGTGTAAATGACCAAGAACAAGGATGTTTTGAGCTTGGATGAGAGAGATATGGAGAGTTGTATGTATATGCCTCAGTTGGTTTTTGCTAACCTTGGCAAATGAAGATCAGCCTCTCCTTTATAGTGGAGAGGCTCTAAAGCTTCTCTTAGAAGCCTCAAATATCCTCTATACACGTGTATGGAGGATGCACCAAATGCCCCCCAGCTGGCACAGCTGTAATGCATTCAGGAAGAGCAAAAAGAAGAAGGCTGGCCGACCAGTTCATGTGGTCGGCCGACCAGAGGTCAAAAGGTTCAATGAGAAATACTAGTTGGCCATACCAGAAAGGTGGCCTCCCAGATGAGTGCAACACAGCTGTATGGTGGGAAACCAGAAAATGTGACCCAGGAGAGAGAAAAATCAACCTTTTAGCAAGGTTCAAAAGGGTCAAGAAGAAATACTAGTCGGCCTACCCATATTGGTGGCCTCCCAGATGAGTACAACACAATGGTGGTATGAAAAACTAGAAATTGTGGCTCAAAAGTGAGAAAAGCCAGCTTTCTGTCAGAAAAACCGGCTGGAGGAGAGAGAAAATGGTTTTTGAAAGAATTGCTGGTCTCCCACCATCCTAACACCTTCCTAGCAATGAAAATAGGGTCCATACCAAAAATGAACCCTAACCGATGCAAAATGAGGGTTCGGGGGCCAAAACGCGCATTCCGGGGCCCCGAAAACAGGCTGTTAGGCACCGGAGGTGGCGTATGACCACAAAGGTGGTCTCCCGGGCCACAGTCTCCCTCTAAGGAGAGGAAATAAGGTGTGTGCCAAAAACCGAAGCAAACGGAGGTAGTTAAGCGGTCCCAAACCGAGGCACACGGTCGACGGCTCCGAAAACCAAAAACGGGTCTCCAAACTGGAAAAGTGGTCTACGACCATGAAACGTAGCCTACGGCCACTGAGAGATGGTCTATGAGACCTCTCCCTCCCTTCAGGAAGAGAAAACAGAGAAAACAGGACCCGGTTCACAAATCGAGGCAAAGCACTAAAGAGCCCCGAAGTCCGGAGGCAAGGCTCGCAGCCGAGACTCTGAAACCTCAGAACGAGCACAATATGTGTCATCACCAAGAGCTCAAACAGTGACGTCTGAGTCTTAAGGTCGGTCAAAAATGGGGTGTCTACAGTTTGCCAGGGGGGTGTTGCGTTATTAGTGGTGTGTTGTCATTTTTTTTTTTTTTCCAATCAATGTTTGCTTCTGATGTACCACATGTTATGATTGACAGGGGTATGGACACTCAAATGATGTTAATCTGTTCATACGGTAATATGAATGTCGCAATTAATTTGCAAGTTCTGGTTCGGTTTGATGACGTGGTTAGTCGTGTGTGTGAAAAGTTTACTGGGTTAGCACCTGTCGATATGTGTTTGTTCTTTAAGATTCCTAGTTATAATAATTTCACAGTACAAAACGATGTTGATATGGAAAACATGGTATCTATTGCACAGTTGCATCGACTGTAGTGCATTGATGTCATCATTCAATTACAAGATCCAACCGACAATGGCAACACTGACAGCCCATTACAGGCAGTTCCTTATCACATGATCGGGGTGTGTGACAAGTCAGACATAACGACAAAGATGATTTATTGGCAAAATTTTGTCCTCATGTTGACAAGGTGTTTTTGTTTGCTCTATGGACTAACGGGATTCAACATATTGGTCAAAGTTTTGAGGGTGGAGCATCTGAATTCTGAAATGTGCTTCGTAAGTATGCCGTTGAGTGTGGATTTCGTTTCAAATATTTGAAGAACGATTCTGTTCGAATCACAGCTGTATGCATAATGCGTGAATCGAAGGGATGCATGTGGTTGGTACACACACATGTCTTGCATGCCAATGGATTTTTTTTACCTTCGTATGTAGGACAGTGAGCACATTTGTGGGGTTGCCATGTGGACCCCCAAGAACCCTAGGGCTGGTTCTGATTTGGTATCCGATGTTATTTCTGAACGGGTACGTGACAGACTACTGACGCGCCTTACCGATGTTGTGTATGACTTGACAAAGGGTTATGGATTGGATGTTAGTTACCGCGTTGCATGGTTAGCTGTTGAAAAAGCTCGTGGTGAGATGTTCGGTGCACACTCAATTTCCTTCGACCAACTAAGGAGGTACAACACTATAGTCATGGAGAACAACCCTGGGAGTTACATCAACATTGACTACGATGAACAAACCAACCGATTTATATGGTACTTCATATCGTTCAAAGCATGTATCGATGGGTTCAACCACTGCCGCCCAGTGCTCTTTCTGGATGGGACGTTTTTAAAGGGAAAATTCAAGGGTAACCTGCTGGCCGCTACTGCCAAAGATGGCAATTAAGGTATTATTATTGCTTGATGTTCGCACCTAATAGTTTTACGTATGTGTTACTGTCAAGTTAGTTGTTCACACTTAAAATCCACAAATCAATTTTTGTCTAATTGAAAAATAAAAACTTACAGGTTTATTCCCTTTGGCTATTGCGATTGTTGATTCAGAAAACACCACAAATTGGGCATGGTTTTTGGGACACGTAGCGAACGTGGTGGACAGCCAGAGGACACTTACGTTCGTCTCTGAACAACATCTAGGATTAATCAAATCCATACCCAGTTTGTTTTCTACAGCCCATCATACACCCAGTTTATTTTCTTATCGAGCTGGGATGTTAAGTAAATTCCGTGCTTGCGCTTATGCACCGACTGTGTCTGCATTTAACCATAGCATCGAAGAGTTCGTAAAATGTGGACCGAAGGTCGTGCCGACGTTCTTAAAAGATTTACCCCCTCATTATTGGTCTAACGCTTATTTTTGGTACATAATTATATACTTTATTTTTCCATACTTACTGTGCACCTATGTATGCATGGAATGTGTGGCACGCCTGCGTGCTCAATTTTTTCATGCTAACATATTATGTCTTCATTTCACACCAGCGGTTCACGTTTCAGTGAGATGAGTTCCAACGCCGTTGAGTCATTCAACTCGTGGATACGAGAAGCACGCCACTTACCAATAACTCAACTTATTGATAGTATTCAGGCAAAGATTATGTGCCAAATGGCAAAGCGGTGACGTAAAGCACAAGCGTGGGCTGGTGTTATTTGTCCCAAAATGGAAGCTCAGTTGGTCAAAGCGTATAACAAAGGCCAATTATGGCTCGTTAGCTGTAGACACCCCATTTTTGACCGCTCTTAAGACTTGGGCACTACTGATGGTTTACTTGGTGGTAAAAGGTGTGTAGGGCAAAGGTTCAATTTCTTCGGCAAGGAGAGAGTCAAATCCTAACCTCACACCCCATTTTGGACCAAAGCTATTTTGGATGGCTTTTAGACCTTAAAACCCTCTCTTTCAAAATATTTTTGAAATAAAGTTCTTACGATGTTCCGAGGCTCGCATTTCGTTAAATGTTGGGCTTTTCAGTAAACCGAGCAAGGACAAAGTGGAAATGAATGAAAGAGAGATGAAATCATTGAAAAATCTTTCAAAACACCTTGTTTAGTGGTTTGGAGTTGAAGAAAAGAGGAGAGGGGAGAAGAAAAAAAGTTTGGGAGAAGTTCGGCATGAATCTGGGTAGGATCGAAACTGAGCGGTTTCACCAAAATAGGCATAACGTTTTGCACAGTTGGAATTTTGATGCAAGGCTACCACCATTGGAAATCTTACTTTTGGGGCTTCAATTTGGACACAAGAATGACCTAAAAAGGAGTCCAGATGAAGGAGATATGCCCGTTTGAAGTTGGACCTACAGAGTAGATTTTCTCTGCCGGCCACTGGTGAAGGGTGCCGGCCATGGATGATGCAGTGCCGGCCACCAGTAATGGCCGGCTGGCCAACAGTGTCAAAAATCAGATTTTTTTGTAGATCTTTTACCTCTAGCTGTTATGCACAAGCCCCCAGCTCAGATATTTCGACCAAAAGCTTTGAATTGCTATATATGAAGCCAAATATCTCATATTCAAAGGAGAGAACTTCTTGGACAAGTTTGGGAGCTTCTCACTCTAAAATCTCTCTCTCTCTCTCTCTATAAATTCCAGAGCTAAAGTTCAGCTTTTCACTCAAGCTTGCTCTCCCTCTTGACCTTGTGTGTATACAAGAGGTATACTTGAAGATATACCTCTCCTTTGCCTAGGCACCCTTAACCAAACTTAACCACCATTGGGCTGAGGTTCTTTGTGGATCATTTGGAGCTCCAAAAGGCTGATTTTGGCTCAGATTTTGGCTGGTTTTTCTGCTGTCCTTCAAGGTGCTTCAAGGGTAAGCACTTGTCCCTTTAAACCTTTGTTTTGCATGCTTGTTTTACCACCTTTGTAAACTATTTTTGGAGTGGTGTTGAACTACAAAAACCTCTGTTTTTCCTCTATTTTTCAGTCCTAAAAGTCTTGGTTTGTGCCTCAGTTGGCTAGGGGGTCGTCCTCCCTTTTGCTCCTTGGCTTGTAAGGCCTTGTGAGCTAACTTTCAAACTTTTCAAACAACTTCTTTTTGGCCTTAGAACCACTGAAATCCAGAGAATTTTCAGTGGTAAAAACCCTATTTTGAGGGCCCAAATAGGAGAGGGTGGTCCCCTCTTCTCTTGTCTTGCTTGCTAGTGTTGATGGCCAACCAAATGAGCATGTTTTTTTACTTCTTTATGGCTTTGTTTAGGCTCATTTTTGCGACTTATCAGACCTTCCATAACTCTATTTTTGGCTGTCTTGGTCACCTCTTGCATGCTTATTGCACTTGTAGTGTAAATCCTCTTTGCTAGCCTTACATGCTTGATGTTGTAGCCTATTATTTTAGCATGTATTGGCTCCATTCCAGCACATTTTTGACAATGTTTTAACATGCTTGAGGTCTGTTTGAAGTGGTCTTGGTCATGTATGGCTTGCCTTGTAGGGCTATAGTGTAAATGGCTTCACTAGTCTTGAGTTTTGAGGCCACTACCATGCTATACTTGTGATGTTTGCATGCCTTGGCATCATTTGGCATGGTATTTTAGAGCTTATATCTTTGCCATACTCTCATGTTTATCACTCTTTAATTGTGTTTAAGAGTTGTGCCATTATGCCTTGTTTATGAGCTAATACATGAGCATATCTTTCTTGCCATCTATGCTGCGAGTCTAGCATGTTTTTGCCACTATTTTGACCTGCCTTATATCTGTTTTGAATGGTTAGGGTCATTTGAGCATTGCTTAGTATGGTTGTAGTGTAAAGGGCCTTAACTAGCTTTGAGTTTTGGGGGCCTTTAACATGTTGTGCATGTGATGATTGCATAGTATGGCACCATTTGGCATGCAATTTCACTGTATACAGTGTAGTCACACTCTCATATACTTCACTTCTTCATAGCTTTTGAGGGTTGTGTATTATGTCTTGCTTATAGGCCAACATGTGTGCATGCTTGTCTAGCATTTTGAGCTTCCATTCCAGCATGCTTAGGCCATTGTTTTGACATGCATGAGGTCTGTCCATGGCTGGTTTATTCATTTGAGATTGATAATGCATGCCTCTTGAGTGATGCTCTTTATTAGCTTAATGTATTTGGCATTTGAGCATTCATTACATATGTTGTTCGCATTGCATTGTGTTCAACCGGACGTTATGTTGAACACAAGGAAGATTGGTTCATTTCATACTTGAAGTGATGAAATAAGCCAATCTCCCTTTGGTCTCCATTGCCTTTGATCTCTTATGATAAGGAGATGGTCTAAGTGTCTTGTTTGTCATGCATTTATTGAATTTGTACATGTTGGATCTTTGGCCATCATCCATCGAGATGCGTGATTGATGGTCTTGGATCCAATTATGCCTCTCCCTTGATGCTTTGAGATGATATGGAGTGGCACAGTACATACATGCCTTAGGGAGACCCTCTATTTCCTCTATTTTGTGCTTTGTTGCAATTTGGTGTCACAGCACACCAGTGGCCGGCAGTGCCTTGCAGATGGCCGGCACTGCTTCATCATTGGCCGGCAGTGCACATCTTTGGTCGGCAGGGGGGTCGGCAGCAGCTCCTCATGGCCGGTAGGCCACTGGTGCACTCTTCAGCACTGTTTTGGTAAGATCCAGCAGCTAGTTCTCAAGGACACCCTGCAGACAGAGCCTCAAGAGAGCAACCATAGAGCTTTATAGGGCGAGAAACCGAATGCGAGCATACATGTTCAACATCTTCAATCCAGAGCTGAAGCAGCATATTTTAAAGCTTTATGTGTTAATTAGCTTAAATTTGTAATTTGATTAATTTGTTAATTAGTTAAATGTTGTAATAATTAAGTAGCTTAGTTTAGCTATTTCTTTATTGGTTTGTAATAATTAGTCTAATTAGCTTAATTAGATTAGTAGATTAGCTTAGCTTTCATTCGGACCCTCCGTCGAGAGGGCGAATTTTGTAATAAGTGTGCATGTGTGTGATGCATGTCTTCCAACCTCACGTCTTTCTCCCTTTTATTTACCAGCTTTTGATGGTTAGTTTTAGGGCATGTTTCGATTAGCATCCTTATGCTTGCATGCGTGCATCCATTCATCTGTTTTGCATGCACCGGGCTCGGCGCATCATACTAACTGCATTGTATTTCAATACATTTACTTGAATACGTGTTCAACAGCATGTTATCAAGTTGCATTCATATGCCATTCTAGGTAGCCGAGCCTACTTAGTTGCATTTTTGCATGTGTTGCATTAGCCATCTTAACATAAACTAGGATGATGCATGATTTCTAAATAGTTCTCTGTTTTGGCTCGGAGTACACTGTAAGTGTTTAGGCTTTAGCATCCTTGCATGTATGTAAGTGACTGCCATGATAGCATGCTTGCCATGAAGCTAATTGCTTATTTGATATAACTGCCTGAATGCCTGTGGGTGAAGGTTGGATTACTTGAATTGAAACAATTCATCGAAATGCGAGTGTTGAGCCCACTTGAGGTGGCAAAATCATGTTTTCTAAGCCCACTCGAGGGTGGCAAATCCATGTCTTAGCCTACTTGCGAGTAGCACCTTCAAACCATTTTCAAACAAATAAACATGAGATGTTTTGTTTCAACTTAGGTGATCTAGTCTATACTTGTATGCTGTGCGCATCACGTAGTAAGCTAGCTAATAAACCGGAATAAGAACGCATGTGTTTTCAAAAACAAGATATCATGTTAGTAAAGGCCGATCCTTTGATCGGGCGAGCGGGGGTGCTCATTGCATGACCTTCCCCTCTTGTACCCAAGTTCCCGAGCCGAGGCAACTTTGGTGATGACGGACATGTGGCCTTAAGCACGAGTCAGGGTTTCCTAAATTTCCCAAAACAAAACATTTATGTGGCGATTCTGTATCTGGCAAAGCAGTCAATGTTTGACATTTCTTTACAAAATCAGTTTTCCAAAACAATTTTCCGGATTTGGACTCTTTGGTGATTTATCGGTCTTGCATTGCACTTTGCGAGATTAGATTCAGAACCGTGACATTGAGTCCGAACTGTAGTAAGCCCAATGAACGAAAATGAATTTTCACGCCATTTCACGCGCGGAGCCGGGGACGTTCGGGTGCGTCTACATTAGCCAATCGAACAACAATGTGTATGAGGTGCACTATTTCCCATCCGTCATGGTTGACGTGGGTACACGTACATGTTTATGTTTCCATTGACAAATCAAGGGATTCCCATGCCTTCACGCAATCGTAGCAATCTGAAATAGCTAATTAGACCTTTACGAGTTAGTTGATACGTTTTACCATGTGGCTGCGTACTGTAATTCATATGAACAAAACATATACCCCATTCTAACTGTTGAAAAGCCACCATTTAGCGTTGCAAATTTTGTGATACAACCACCAGCGGTCAAACGACCATCAGGAAGGCCCAAGAAGAAACGTATACTTTCAAAAGGGGAACAAGTACTACAAATTCGGTGCAACCGCTGTCAATGCATGGGTAACTACAATAGGAAGATGTGCAAGGAACCAATTTAGCTTCCAACCCACATTCAACAATTTTAAATTTTGAAAGTACAGATTTTCAATTGTTTTTAATCTAAATAAGTGGGTTTCCACACTTGCGGGTTTGTCATGTATGATGGCCATGTTTCGAAAAATATGTCTATATCAAAACAATAGTTGTTAGTTCATTTTTTTACGTTAATACTAGGTTCATTTTTTGCCAAAAAAATTATGCATGCCTATGACGGTGTGCATGCTTTGTATATCAGTGTCGTATATGCGATTAATTGTTCAATGTTGCTCAGTTTAGTTCAAACCAATTACGCACATATGTCATTCGTATATTAGTGTGACTAACACTTCATCGTCATCATAACAAACGGGATGCTATACATTAAAAAAAACCACACATCCAACCGCAAATTACAACATTTAAACCTTTATCTAAGCATGAAGAAACACACAAAACAACCCACATGAATAGCGAATAACACATTCCTAAGACACAGTTTAAATGTTTCCAATTTTTGGGTAAAACATTGATCGTCCCAGCCTCATATGCACACATCTTACATATCTCAAACCGTCCCACATATGCCACCAACACAATGCATCATCCTACACAAACGACGCATCAACACATATTACGTTTCCGTACATCATACCACTTTCTTAGGAAATAACACACCATCATGCCAAACAAACATCCAAATTCATAATTGCAAACAAAATTAATTACCGAACTAATTTAACTGTCTGTGAACAAAATAGGACCTAACATTTTCATAATAAGTATGTGCAAAAAAAAAAAAAAAACAAACACCATCATTCAAACTACCCCAGTTTGCAAATAAATATATGGTTCAAAAACCACAGTAGAACGACAAAACAATATTCAAACAAGACGCCTGACAATTATGAACCAAACAGTAAACCATATCTAATTCTTCATCTTCCGAACCGGATCGTTAATGAGAGCCTTTACCATATTTGCACGCAACATGCTGCAGTTGGTTCCTTAAAGCAACCTTTCTATATCAGCCCGATACACATATTGCCTCATTATCGCACACACTAGCACCCCATAGTCTAGCCTACACACAGAATAAACAGAATTATATCAGCCACATGCACTACGACTACAATGTCACACCTAAATTCAGCTAAACAAATGAAAACATGTTGCACTTATGAGTCTGGTTTTTGCTGAGGGCACTTGGTTACAGACTCCAGCGATAAGTAGAAGTTTGCCTCAATGCTATGTTCATCTAGTTCGAATTCATGAAATGATAGTTTAATAATAGTTGACACAAGTTCTTTCTACTACACAAATAACGACCATTAACCCCGAATTATAAAAGTCTGTTCACACAACCATAACTCGGTCACACACCACAAACACGTCAAAAACAACTTATGAGTAAAACAGCTTCATTGTGATGCACATCTGCTCTGTCCCCACGCTGCCTCATGGGATTAAAATGCTTCCAATTGCCGTCTTCAGTATCATACACCACAAGCGTCCAATGCGCAAGGTGACGCATGGGGAAATGGATGTACCGGAACTCAGTCCTTGCTGACACGTTTCTCCTCACATATATCTCTATCGCTTGGACATCTTTGTTTTTCACTATATCCTGCAAAACAATACGACCAACATCATGTGACATAAAAACGCAACACACACCACGTTCGTACGTAATGAACAGCAACTTACCAAATAGATACTACTAAACAAATACGATTTATCTGCCAAATCATCATCCCCATACATCCTCAATTGATCGGATTTCAATAACTCCACATAAGCATCGATCACCTACCACACACCAACACCAAATTTAAAACAAAGTTAACCAGAACCTATACTTCATATTGCTCCGCCTATTAACATAAAAAATATACTAACACATGCACAATAATTAAAAACCCCAATCAACTACATGACAATAGTCACATTTCCACGGATGCAACTTTATCGAATAAGGTTCTTAACATCGACGAAATACACCACCACGCCATTGGTAACGTCCTCCCACATCACATCCCTACATACAGCCCCATTTCAAACATTTTAAATAAATTTAAAAATGAAATAACAGAAAAAATAACCAAAAAACTAAATATGCACCCATCACCGTGCATGTTGTACGTGTTGGTGATTTTCATTTTTTCATCCACTGTCATCATTTTTCATACACCCAACCTATTGTTTATATCAAACTCCGACCACTTCCTCTCAAGCAACACCACATCGTCCACATCAACAATTGCTTGCTTTACTTCTTGTTTATTTTCTCGCACCACAACAGAATGATCCGTGGCTGCCTTCTTGTTATGCCCCTCCAAAAGTAAGTACTCGAAGTCTGGCATTTCCCGCACCCATCTCACTTTGTTTTTAATGTTACGGATTAACAAGCTTTGCATACTCAACCCCACAAGTGTTTCAACCCTATTTGACACACCTGCACCTTCGTAATCAGAAACACTGTCGTCACCATGTCCGACAACCCTTTCTGGTATGAACTCTGTTACTGCATCAACAACACCCTCATTAGCACTACGTACCCTGTTCGACAATGCTCTCAATGATGACACATTGCATACCACCACATCACCACACCCAATTACTCCATCCCCAACATCTCCGTTGTCATTCCTGACTTACACGTCTCAAAATGCTTGAGTCACAACATGGACATCACGATCCACAAGTTGATCCTTAAGCACAACTACTTTATTCCGCAACACCATATTCTCTTTTTTCAACTTAGCAATCTCATCGTCTTTCATTTGCACTACATACTCAAAACCACCTACTATGTTCACGGCTTGCAACTTCAACTTTCTCTTCAACGTAGCAACATCTTCTTCTAGTAACGCAACCATTTCATATATATATATATATATTTTTTTTTTGATCTGCAACTCAAGCCCTGCAATTGCACCCAGTGCTTCAGTCAGCCTACTATCGCCCACACTGTCACATTCTTGTGCACTGTGTGGAACATGCACTCCGTCTATTTGCATCGCCCCTTCAACCTTCTTCGATTGTTGTTCACTGCCCACACCACACCGTGATCGTCACGTCCGTTGCCACCTTTACAACCAACGTTACCCACACGCACCCCCTGCTCAGCATCTGTACCGTCAACCTTCCACACATCGATAAAATGCTCGTCCCCACCAATACATTCCATGACATCTGCCACTGCATCTTCCCTCACCTCGACATCTGCCTCCATTACTTCATGCTCATAATCCAAAGACCTCAGTCGGTCAACTTTAACCTGGGTTTACCAAAACATACAAAAACAATTAGTCACACAAACCATCATAATGGAGAATAGTGTACACCATACGCTGCACGCATCAACGAACCCAAACAACCTTACCTGAAAATTGATTGGCCCAGACAAATTTACCTCTTCAATTTTCTTCAGCAAAGCCCCAATGTCCCACTTTAGGAATCGGGGGAACATGTGGTCGATTTGAGGCTCAATCAAGGTTGAATGTTCACATATCCAATACTAGAATACCAACCAAAAACAAAAAAAGCATACCATCAACCAATTATGGTGACCAAAAAATGTGGTACACACAAATGCAATCAGTCCACTCATGTAATGGTGAACATACCATCAATGCGGCCACGCATCCAGTAACCTTCACTGGTGTTCGATGAAACTCATTCATTGAACCCATCAACGTCATGAGTACTGCTCCAGTCCAATTATATATTCTAACCGTGTTCAAGTTGTTCATGTACCTTACAAAGGCCCAATTTATTATTTCTCCTGAATTAGCGAAAAAAAGTTCGCCACACGTGTACAATGCCAACAACTTCGCCGTGTCCTCCTCATCTTATTTGATCTGCCCATTCACAGCCTCTAAGAATAACGTCTTCACGACTTTCAATGTTATGTAGGATGTGTCACGACACCTATGTTGGACAAAGTCCGACACTGGGTGTTGCTCCGGTGACAAATCCAACCACCTCTTTCCACACTGCAACCCAAATATCAACTTGATATCGCTACTTCCAAGTTTCACACTAACCCCCCCAGTGTGGAACGAATTTTCTCGCGGGTCATGCGTGTTTATTATCTTCGAGATTAGCTCATCACACTTCTTGAATTCATTATGGTTCAAGTTGTTGATGTGTATTGCTTCCACCATAATCCAGAACGGTGTTTTCCTTAATTGTTCCAGGTGTCCCTCCCTCAACTTTGCGGAATTCACGAGCTTCATTATCCCTGCCACATTGGACGGATAATTCAATCTCTTATGTGTCACCCGCTGTCGAACTTGCACAGGCTTATTAACATTTCATCCACCCGCGTTGTGAACGACTTTGGACTGCTTGAATAGGATGCGCCCCTACATTCTCACTCCTACGCTGTTTACCTTCAAACCTGTTGCTTCCTCACCCCGTCTCCTTTCACATGACCGTGTCCACGGACTTCAGACCATACTGCACTCTGCAACACCAACATAACATAGTTCAATTCCAAAAAACACTATATTCGCATCAAAACAAAATATACCCAATTACATAACCACAATGCACACAATTCCATCTAACATGACACACACAACACCAACTGGGAAAAAAACAAACACAATAGCAACAAACATGACAGATTCCTCACCCCTATATACATATGCTGCACGTCAGAAACACCCCTGTAACTCGTGTGGTACAAAACTGCAATAAACCCCCTTTAAACCCCACATACCTTACTCCCCACACACCCCAACGCCATACAAACATATTCCATTCTATTTCTATATGGTCCCAGCATTCACTTTACCCTTTAAACAACTTTTATCATCCACATGTGTGGAACAACAGACAAACCCACCCACAGTACACCTCACCATTCTCAAACTACCCCACACCACACACAAAATGCGTAACCCACACACACACTTCACATTGCGCTTTACAAACCTACCCCCTACAAACCAAACCCCACAACAAAACCCTACTACCAACAAACCAACACGCATCAACCGCCCCCACCACACAGCACGCGTACACACAACCTAACACTACAACCACAAATCAAATCCACTACACAAAAAAATCACACCGCAACACAAATGTTCGATTTAAGCATACCAAAACAGTAACATATGTACTCGTAAAGAAAACAAAAAATCCCCACCTACGACATTGTTACACAAGACACATAACACATATACAGGGAACATACCTTCTCCAGCCATAACTGCAGTCTCAATCAAACAATTACCACGAATTGCGAACAATAGGGTTTCGAAGCGCTCAACGGAGTTCAATGTGACACCCTTGCACACCTTTGCAGTCAATAATCAGCACCGATCGTTCCTTCCCTGAATTACGCAACGACGTATATGCTAAACCAAAATTTTCAAATTTTAGGAAATCGTAATATTAGGGTTCCTCCCGTAATACAATACCAAATTGCTATGGGTGTGGGATTTTTGTGTTCGTACTAAACGGGTTATCTCTACGGGTATGGGTTAGTGGGCATTTTATGAACATGGGGGTTTGTTACAAATGTGTGGGAGGTTAACAGGCAGTACGTCACGTACCACTCATGAAAACCACAATCAGATTAGAAAACCCTATAGTGCGCTTTGACAGTGCATGGCACCATTGTGTGTGACATGGGGCCCACCTCAAATACAATCCTTTCATATTACCTCACCAGTGCCACACGCGCCTCAACACCCCTCCCTTCACATATAGCTGTAAGTCATACATTCATATGCACATTAATGGCATTTACGTCCTTTCACACACAATGGGACTAAACAGGCCATCAGAAAATAAATGGGACCAATTAGATCATAAGACTAACATATGAGATTTATGGGTAAATTTCCCTAATTAAATAGTCAAGTACATTATGCTGATTAAAAAATTAAAAAAAGAAAGTTACCTACATGAACTTTGAAATTCTAAAAAGGGAAGTTCATATTCAGTCCAATTTTATTTTAGTTTAGACTCCACAATTCACAAAACTTGAAAGTTCTATAGAATTAGTCAATTATTACGTTATTGAAATTCACGTCTAATATTACATTTTTTTTAATAGATTGTAAAATAGATAATGTTGAAAAAAATAAAGGTCGAATGTGAAATTTCACATAAGTTTGAAAAAAAACACAAAACAAAAAAATTGCAAGCTGGAATTAATAGCAATTAAGTTCTTCTGAATAATAAAATTATATATATACATATTTCGTAGATGTGGCCTACTTGAAATCTTTCAATCTGTAACAAAACATGCATTAGATAGCATTTAATTATAAAGATATTAATTTTTGTCTTTTTTGTTTTTTTGAGCATGTAAAAATTAAGTATTGCATTGGTATTGCCTGACAATATTATAAACTTACAAAAAAAAATTCTATTGCGATAATGAGGATTGAATTAGTAGAAAATAAAGTGTGTCCAGCTCAATTTTACTTGTGATTTTTTATTTACTTTCTTTTTTGTCTTCTAACCAAATTGAAGTGTGAGAGGCCAAAAGTGAAGTATTAATATAATTTTTTTTTTTTCCTATAACATTATAATGTTTACAAACCTAAAATTTTTACTAGAAAAGTGTTTACATTATTCTACAATTTTCTGTGGATAGCATTACATTTATTTAGGATGGGTCCACACTTCTACAATTTTTTGTGAATAGCGCTACATTCATTTTGGATGAGCGTGAACGACATTACATTCATTTTGGATGGGTCCACACTTCACTATATAAAATGCAGTGTTATAGCTATCACAATGCATTATAGATATATATATTTTGTAATTTTTTTTTACATTTGTAGCACTAATATTTTTATTTTTATTTTTATTTTTTTACCTTAATTACCTCAACCTTAATTTGTGCACATTTTTTTATTTATTTAAATTGTGTTTGAGTGAACTCAGTGGACTAAATTAATGTAAATTCTCATTCTTGTGTGCAACGTTCGTGCCCATTAATTTTTCGTTCAAAACTTAGATAGTTGTTAATGATTTGATTAATTTAAAATAAAATAAAAAAATAAATATGTTACAAGAAAATGTTAATCCACACAAAAAAGAGCTACCCGACTCCCCCGAATTTGTTGTCACCATTTGAACCAAATCTCAACCCACGCTCCTCTTTTTACCCACACTCCTCTCTTTTCTTTCTTTCCTCTGAAACGGTAAAGTATTGCTTTTTTTTTTTTTTTTTTCCTCCCATTCCTTAATCTCCTTTCCGCCACCTCATTTATACACATAACATTGAATTAAAAGAGCTAACCAACCCACTTCAAAATTTTCTTGGTTTTTCGCCCAAATGCTTCAGACAAGATTGCCAAATAATACATATAGATAATCTTTCACTACAAAAAAAAATTAAAGTTCTAGAAATCAAAACTTTGGAATAAAATTATTTTTTAGGAATTAAATATTTTTGTTATGAAAAGTGTCATTGTTATATTTTTAACAAGGAAAATTTGACATTAGTAATGAATTATTATCTTTTTGGGACCAAATTTTGTCTCAAAAAATAAACCATTTTAAGATCAAATTATTTTGTCTCTAAAAATGTATTTATTAGTGATATTTTCAAAATTTTGTCACTAAAAGCTTTATTTTTGACTTTTTGGGACGACCTTTTACCGACTATCCTCACGACGATAGAAATTAGTTCCTAAATATCTTTTGTTACAAAATTTTTATTTTTAAAAATTAAAAAATTTAATTTTTAAAACTCTTATATGTTAAGAATTTCTGACAAGTAGTTACAATACACAATACAAAAAGCATAACACAACACTTCCAAAGGATGATGGTTATACATTAAATCATGAATATAACATTGGAGATGCTCCATCGGGAGTAATGTTGTTAAAAATAAAATATAATATTTTGTCAGTATTAATTATTAAAATGTACCGTTTAAGTATTCAACCAATGAAAATGCTTAAGACACTATGCCAATACAGGGTATTAACGGCGGTTTCGTTACCGCCGTTTAAAGATACTATTAACGGCGGTAACGAAACCGCTGTTAATACCGCCGTTAGTATATCTTTAACGGCGGTTTTCGTTACCGCCGTTAACAAAACCGCCGGTAATGACCCTTTAACGGCGGTAATGAAACCGCCGTTAAAAAATCGCCGTTAAAGCCATTTTTAGACGACGGTAATGAAACCGTCGCTAAAGCCCTCTCATTACCGCCGTTAATGACGGCGGTCTTTGTCGGCCGAGTTCTGGCGGAGCTCCGGTGAGTGGTGACTACGCGCGGCTAGGGTTGAATATGACCATCTACAATAAAGTAAAAGTAATGTTTAAATATTTATTTAGGAAATATATTTCATGAAGAGTGGTTGTGGTGGAGTGGTTGGTTGAGAGATTGAGGGTTCAAGACTTGGGGAATGCAAGAAGAAATAATTATTTTTTGAAAAATTTGAACCTATTTACGACGGTAAAGAACCGCCGTTTTTGGTCGACTTTTAACGACGGTAATTTATCTTTTTATGACGATTGTACTTTTTTTGACATGCGCATAAACGGCGGTAACGAAACCGCTGTTAATACCGTCGTTAATGGCTTTAACAGCGGTTTTACAGTCTTTAACGGCGGTAAAAAACCGCCGCTAAAGCCCAATTTTGGCGTAGTGAGACATGAAAATAACTCGAGGATTGCATATATTTTTGGAGGCAAATCGCTTTTCGCTTTTAAAATCTATATTTTAAAAAATATTAAAAATTAGATTGATAAAAAAACAATAAAAAATTAATGAACACTCATCAATTTCATACCGTTCCTTATTTTTGTACAAAAATATTTTTTGAAAATTTCATATTGTTTATTATTTTTTGTACAAAAATAATTTTTTTAAAAATTCAATAATATTTTTTGCTATTTATTTTCACCAAACGAGTTTTTAGTATTTTGTAAAAAATAAATTCTGAAAACAAAATCAAACAAATTAATGTAAGAAATTGGGTCAAGTGTTTAAGTGAATTTGAACCGCATGGCATTAATTTTAGGGTAAGTTAGGAGATTGTATCGTGGACCGTATGTATTTGTGAAAAAGTCTATTCAATTTATTTACACTTTTTATATTATATTTCAATACAAATTAAAATAAATAAAATTAAAAATAAATCAAAACTTTCAAACAAAGAACAAGGATTCTCTAGAGTTTTTTTTTTTTCTAAAGTTTTTTAGAATAGTGCATTATGTGGTTGAGATTTAATGACAAGTCACATCAATTTTTTAGCTTTAAATCTCAACCACACAATACATCACTTTAAGAAACTTTAGAAAAAAAACACTCTAGAGGATCCTTGGTGTCAAACAAAAGCCAAAATATCCCAATCATTTATTACTTTAATAAATTTATTAGTACCAAATGATCATTCCATAAACAGAAAACACATTTAAATTTTTTTAATAAAAATTCATTATCAAAACAAAGGAAAAATACATAATAAAATTTAGGATAAATTATGTAAATAGTCCACGTAGTTTACACGATGTGTCAATTTGGTCCTGTAATTTCACTTTATTCGATTTTGTCCATTAATTTAACGGATTGTGTTATTTTAGTTCAATAAATAACAGTTGTTAAGTTAATTTAACGGAAAGTCAAACAATGTGTCAATTTGGTCATTGTTTTTTACACGATGTGTCAATTTGGTCATTGTAATTTCAATTTTCTCGATTTTGACAGGAACTAAATTGACACATGAGGGAAAATACAGGACCAAATTAACACATTATTTGACTTTCCGTTAAATTAACTTAACAACCGTTATTTATTGGACTAAAATGACATAATCCATTAAATTAAGGGACTAAATTGACACATTGTGAAAAATACAGGAACTAAATTGACACATTGTTTGACTTTCCGTTAAATTAACTTAGCAACCGTTATTTATTGGACTAAAATGACATAATCTATTAAATTAAAAAACAAAATTAAATAAATTAAAAATACAAAAATTAAATTAATACATCGTATAAATTACAGGACTATTTACATAATTTTTCATAAAATTTATACGGCCTCGTTTGGGAACAGGCTATTTTAGTAACTTTTTGGCTTTTTACGAAAAGATGTGCAGAAAAGTAGAGAGGTGATGTGACTAGTTTTAGTTGACTTTTTGACTTTTTGGCTAAAATAGCCAGTCCCCAAACGAGGGAAGGAGTTAAAAAGTAAGTAAGTTCAGGGTAATTATTCAATGATATTTTTCTAAAGGGCAAAAGTCCAAGTAATTTTGGGTCCCACTAATACTCAATTCTGAAATTATTTCTAGGCCCTACACGGTTGAGGACTTGTTGAGCGTGTTTATTACTTTCCCATGTCGGTCCCAAATTTGACCTGTAGCTCAAGACTGAATTGGCGAAGTATTTGGAAAGGGAAAAGGTAGGGGTTATGAAATTTTTTTTTATGAAAAATGATTATGAAAAATTTATGATTTTTGGATTATCTTAATAAGTGTGTGGTGCTTTATTCTAAGTGAAATTCAAGAGTCACAAAACTTTCATGATTATTTTCATGAAAGATTTTTCATGATATCTAGTATTGTTGATTCGGAAAAGATGATAAATGCACGAAACGGTGAGAGGAATTCCCAAGGCTACAATACCTGGAAGCGTGGTCAAGGAGTTAAAAATTCTTTCAAAAACTATGGAGAAGTAAGAGTTAGGGGATGGAGAGAATTGGTAAGAGTTTGGTCGCAATGGCAAGGTTTCTGGCGAAGAAGAGTGAGAATTAGCTTTGAGATCAATTTCTATCCTTCTCAAATGCCAACTTGAGCCCCTAGCAAGAGAACCCAACATTTTATTTGTAAATTTGATCGATGATTTTCTTCCTCTATTCTTGAGAAAATGGTGAAACATCATCTGGGCTCTAAGATTTTCACCCTCTTCTTTCTCTGTTTACTCTACCTTTTCGTTTTTGGTCATTGTCAATCCCATTCAAGCGATGCTTCAATAATGCAGGCCTTGAAATTGAGCCTCGGCCTCGACCAACTGGGTTCACTCGATTGGACTGGCTCGGACCCGTGCAATTGGCAAAACGTGGGTTGCTCCAAGGACGGACGAGTTATCGAGATCAAAGTCAGATATCAGAACCTCCAAGGGGGGTCTCTCCCTTCAAGCCTGGCCAACCTCACCGCCTTGCAAACACTCGATGTCGCATCCAACGATCTCAGTGGTCCACTCCCAAGTCTCCATGGCATGAACTCACTCCAAAACCTCTTGCTCAGCAATAATAGCTTTTCTTTCATTCCCTCAAATTTCTTCCTCGGTATGACGTCCCTGGAAAATGTTTATCTTGACAACAACTCCTTTTCAGATTGGCCCTTACCAGACAGTCTCCGAAGTGCATCGACCCTCAAGGTCTTCTCGGCCAACGACTCCAATATCAACGGAAAAATACCAGATTTTTTTGGTGCTAACACATTCCCAAATTTGACAACTCTTCACTTGGAGTTCAACAACCTTGAAGGTGGGCTACCTGCGAGCTTTTCAGATTCTACAATTCAATCTCTGAGGTTGCATAACCAACGGAGTATTTATCAGCTCAACGGTTCAATTGTTGTGATACAAAACATGACCCATTTGACCGAACTGTGGTTGCATGATAATTCCTTTTCAGGTCCATTACCAGACATTTCAGGTCTTACGAGGTTGCAGAGCTTCACTATAAATAGCAATTACATTACGGGTCAAGTACCGACATCTTTGATGCATCTTCCCTCGCTTAAGATTGTGAATTTGACCAACAATCTTCTACAAGGGCCAACCCCAAACTTTGACCCTTCTGTGGTGGTTGATATAAACAAGTTTGATCAGACTAACAGTTTTTGCTTATCTTCTCCTGGAGTTGAATGTGATCCCCGGGTGAATACACTACTTTCAATCGTGCAATCAGTTAATTATCCAATAGAGTTCGCAAAGAATTGGAAAGGTAATGATCCTTGCATCCCATGGTTGGGGCTCACTTGCACTAGTGGAGACATCGTTGTTGTCAATTTTCAAAATATGGGTCTTACGGGTACAATTTCTCCAAACTTCTCATCCATTACTTCGTTACAGAAACTAATTCTTGCTAATAATAATCTTACTGGTACTATTCCGAATGAGCTTACAACTTTACCTAATCTTAGAGAATTAGATGTCTCTAACAATCGGCTTTATGGAGAAATCCCATTATTTAAGAATAATGTGATTATAAAGACTGACGGCAACCTTCATATTTGGAAGAATAGTGTTGCTCCATCACCAGGGATACCTGCTCCATCACCAGGGACACCTAAAACAACTCTGAATAATTTTGAAAGCAATGGTAGTAAGTATTCGATTGGAGTGATTATAGGCATCGTAATTGGTGGTGTTTGTGTAGCTTTGGTAGTTGGAATTGTTATATTTTATCTATACAGAGGTAGAATAAAGTATTCTAGTAAACGTCATGTCATTGAAGTTGAAAGCATGGTAATCTCTATTCATGTTTTGAAGAATGCGACCAACAATTTTAGCCAAGAGAATATATTGGGAAGAGGTGGATTTGGAACTGTCTACAAAGGAGAGTTGCATGATGGCACTAAGATTGCAGTTAAGAGAATGGAGTCCGGAATGGTGAGTGAGAGTGGTTGGGATCAATTCAAATCTGAGATTGTTGTTCTTAATGAGATTCAACATAGGCATTTGGTTTCAATTCTAGGATATTGCTTGGATGGAAACGAAAGACTACTTGTTTATGAATACATGCCTCAAGGGACTCTTAGTAGGCATTTGTTTCAATGGAAAGAGGAAGGGTTGAATCCCCTTGAATGGTTGAAAAGGTTGACCATTGCTTTGGATGTGGCCAGAGGAGTTGAATATCTACATAGTTTAGCCCATCAAAGTTTTATTCATAGGGATCTCAAACCATCCAACATTCTTTTAACAGATGATATGCGTGCTAAAGTTGCCGATTTTGGACTTGTTCGCCTAGCTCCAGATGGGAAGTCTTCAGTTCTAACTAAACTAGCAGGAACTTTTGGATATCTCGCACCAGAATATGCAGGTACTCTTTTATAAACTGAAAATTGTACACATTGAATTTTTATGAAGAAACCTGTCCATAATGATATGACATGCATTTTTAAAATTTTGTGCATAATTGATGAATCTTTCCTTTAAAAGTGAGAGAACAACAATGTTGAACCTCATTTATCAAAGAAATTTTATATTGAAATTTAGTTTGTATAGTATTATTATATCATAACTATTTTTACTTTTTCTCAATAAACTTTTGGAAGCAAAAGGTTTGTTGTTCTTGAAACGCCCATTAAACTAGGGGTTTTAACTTGAGTCGTGAAAAGAGAAAACAACCGAAACAGACATCCAACAGAATTCATTGAAACATGATAATAATAAATAAATAAATATTAGAGTAATGAATTGCAAACAAAAAAAACTATACTAATATTTGTACGAAGTCATGTGGCCAAACTAGGAGACTTTCACTTGAAAGAAAACAACCATCAAGGTGGTTCTTAATTTAAAATTTTCCATTGACTAATCACTCTAGATAGATTTCCTATATATATATATATATTTATGATAGAATAGTTTTTTCAGAAAATGAGCTAGCAAAGTATGAGTTTATAGTCATGTAAATCGATTTGATGCTTTTAATTTTTCATTCTTTAGGACTAATTATCCAAGCAAAAAGCCCTTACCAATTTTCAAAATAGTAGTATTGAATTTATATTATTGTGCATAATTAAATTATCCTGTATTTGTCTAACTATTACATTTGATGTTCATGTTTAAAAGCAACTTTCCAAATTTGAGAGTGAATGATTTAATGACAAAATAGATAATGGGTTAAACTCAAAAACATGAATTCATGTCACAAAGATCTAAAAGGATATTACATCTAATTATATAGTCTTTCATATTTACATGTTATTTATAATTTTTACTTTTGAGAGTATTCATCATCTATTGGGGTGCTCACTATAGGATTTACCTGAAATAAATGCCATTGGATCTAATAATTACTGTTATTGTGTGTCTTATATTAACCCTAATATTGGAATGTTGGAAATTTTTATTTTATTTATTTATTTTTTTTAAAAGAAAGTTGAGCTTTTCAAAAACATATTTGAAGTCGTTTACAGGTAATTATTGAACCCATGTTCCTTTTTAAAGTCGTATATTGAAAGTTTGGCTTCAAAGTAAAAATTGTGTTTTCAACACAAAACTTGATTAAGTCGTGCATTAAACACACAATTTTTAATTAATTGATTGTCCAGTTTATAAAATTTGTGTTTTCAAAGCACAATTTAAAATCTAAAGTCTTGTTTTAACAACACAACTATGGGATTTGGAAAAATATAAGCTCAAAAGTATTTGCATTCAGTAATTTTTTTATACACAAAAATGTGTTTGATAAATAACTTAAAATCTCGTGTATTGGACAGTGACGGGACGAGTAACAGTTAAAATTGATGTGTTCAGCTTCGGAGTGATTCTACTACAACTGATTACTGGAAGAAAAGCGGTATTTCAACTTGAGCCCCAACACGATGAGTGCATTGATCTTGTCACGTGGTTCCGTAGAATACGTATCTACAAAGACTCATTCCAAAAGGCCATCGACCCAACAATTGATCTTGATGAAGAAACACTTGCTAGCATCAACACTGTTGCTGAGTTGGCTAGTCAATGTTGTGCAAAGAAACCCTTACAGAGGCCCGACATGGCCCATGTAGTCAATGTACTTTCATCTCTTGTTGAGATTTGGAAACCGTTAGACCCTCATTGTGTTGAGGGATTTGGATCCTTTGGAGAGATCAAGCCAACACATCACAGCCACACATTTCAAAATGAGTGGCCTCAAATTTTCAACGACACTACAAGTTCTAGTCGTAATTTCGGGGGATCACCACATGCTCAAGGTCCGAAAGTACCACCATCAGTGACATGGTGATCATGGGCACGAAAATTGTGCAAATGAACATATGAAAAGTACCTGACGCTTCATTTGTTTCACAAAAAAATATTTCTACCGAAAACTTTTTTCAAAAAATGTTTCCTTATGATTTTTTTTCCCCCTATGTCTAGTTGAAATCTTGAAACTTATGTGCTAACGATTGTATTATTAGCAGTAGTGGTTGAGTGGCGGCAGCAACAGTGGTGATTATGGTAGTAGAGGTGTAGGTAGGTGGTGGTGATGGTGTTGATGAGGTAGTAATGGTCATGGAGACGGTGGTAGTGGAGAGGTGTTAGTGGTGGTTGTTGGGATTTATCGCACATTCCTGAATGTGAATGGAATCACATCACACATACACCAAAGATAAAAATTAGCCGCACGAAGATTAACGGGGTTTGGCGTACATTGCCTTCATTCGAGTAAGTCCTTTGTACCTCCATAGCATATGCTTGTGTCTTTGCATTGTCCCTTCTAGTAATCCAGGTCTATGTGCTCTTTATATGCAAAATTATTTGTTTTTACTGTTTTGCTAAGGCCCCGTTTGAGAACAGGCTAATTTAGTAACTTTTTGGCTATTTAGCTAAAATATGAGCTAAAAAAAACTAGTATGTTTGGGATGACTTTTTGGCTTTTTACGAAAAGATGTGCAAAAAGTAGAGAGAAAAGAAAATCTTTGACTTTTTGGTATGAGTTGTTGGCTTTTTGGCTAATTTAGTAACTTTTTGACTTTTTGGCTAAAAATGAGAGTTCCCAAACGAGGCCTAAGTATCATTTATTTTAGATTGGGTTTATGGCCATAGATTGATAAAATTCACATTTTATTTTAAAAATCATTGTTCTTTTGAAAATATGGCTTTATTTCTTCAATCTAAAATGAATGGTATTCATTTTTCTTCAAATTACATAGTTTAGGTTAGTTAAGAATTTTTTGGTCTAAAATGAATTTATATGAACAATTGACCATTAAAATCATAAAATAGAGAGTGAGTAGAGGTCAATCTTCGGATTGGGCAAAAGGAGTGCTTGCATGAAAATGGGCTTCCCCTTTTATAACTAAGCTCTCGAACCTAAAATTTTCTTGGTTGTGACGGACTATGCCTTAATTTAATTTTCATCATTAAATATTTCTTAATTCTCTTTTAAAAATTAAGTGGAGACTCTTTGTTGGTTAAAACAAATCAATGTGGGAAGCAATGTCTTAAACTCGAAAAAAAAGCGACGCCAACACCATGGAAGAGAGACTCCACTATATAAATAAGATAGGGAATAAATGTGAGATGACCAAAATAAATAAAGCTCACACACCACTATCCGAACCCCATGCTCAAAGTTAGTTGAGTCCTTACTCACCCCAATATTACAAGGTATTTTTTTCTCTCACCCTTACATCTCTATTTTTCCTCATTGTTGTCTCACCAACATATAACTCCCATAGCTACTTATAATAGTCTACCCAAAAAGAATCCTAGTTCTCATAAAATTAATTAAGTAACCAAATCTTACATATATTAGGTTTCCAAGTAAATTCTGAACTTTATTATCCTAACTTAAATAAATGTATAAACTAACCGACTAACTATATGGGACCTACATATATCACATGGGCGAACTAATTCTGCGAAAGTTGGTGGTGGTGGTGGTGAGATGGTGGAGGTTGTGATAGTAGTGGTAGAATTAAGATTTTAGTTTGGAAAATGCATTCCACCTTTCAAAACTAAAAAATAATTTTTCTCTCAAATAAGTTTGTATTTTTTTGTGAACCAAACGTATTGACCCTTTTTTTTAGAAATATTATTGACAAGTCTATTTCTATGAAGTAGTATGGCATTAGTTACAAGAATTGTTTTATATAAGGATAATTTTTTTCATTTTTACTTATTGTTGTTAGACCACAACCAAAAATGTTGCTAGAAAGTTCAATAGAAAAGTCATTGGAGGTAGCCACCGGTGACTGATGGTTATGGTGATATGGACCAATAGGTAGATTATTTGAAGAAATAGGTGATACTAGCTAGATAGATGACTTGAAAAAATAGGTGGAATAGTGAGCAGATAGACAGAAAGGTATGACTAATATGGTTAGCATTTGGTAGAGTTTTCTAAATAAGATTTGATAATCGAGTTGTATTTTGAGTTTCGAAATTATGATTTGAATGTAAAAAATTTGTTTAGGTATGAGTTTTAAAAAGAGTTTCGGAAAGAGTTTTAAATTGAGTTTGAAATGAATGACGTGACATATAATATTTAATTCAAAAACTTACAACTCATAACCAAACACACAACCCAAAATCCTATTCAAAACTCATAAAAAATTTAAAAAAAAATATTCTGGAAATATTTTTTATATAAAAATAATAGGTGTAAAAAAAAAAAAAAAAAAAAAAAAAAAAAAAAAAAAAAAACGGTACACTATTCCGGTCAATTGGCCGGACGTTTAGGGAGACAATCGGGTTAGCCCAAATTTTCTGTTTGGAAAGGAGTTTTCAAAAGTGGGTGTGAAATTAATTTTTAAAAATTACAATGAAACACCAAGTACAAACCAAGAAGTGGAATTATAATTCAAAAACTCTTCCATACAGAGTTGTGATCTTTCAAATTATTATTGCCGTTATGGTCCCTAAAGATTAAAGCTTAAGGCTTTGCTTCAAAAGTTTTAAAACTAGATTTATTAGTGAAAACCCGTGCTATGCATGGATGTGAAAAGATTAAAAAAATATTTTTATATAAAATAATATAAATAGTTAGACTTTTGTTTGTAAATTATGAAAAAATATATATATATATATTGAAACCTACAATTTATGTTTCACAATTTTATCACAATTTATGTATTAATTTTTAATTTGTCAAAATTTCAATCATATAATTTTCAACCTTCTTACTAGAGTTGTAAACTTGGGCGAGTTCAACCCAAGCAACTCGGGTCAAGCCTAAATTTTTTTAAAGATTAAGCAACATAATTTTTAATTGGATGATAGTGGCAAAAATGCCAAATAACTTGAGCAATTGAAACAAAATTGCATGTATAAATATATAAAATTATTTGCTAATTTATTTTTTTAATAATAAATAAGATTAATTAAAAATTTAATATTAATGAACAAAAACAAAAGCAATATGCTTAAGTTTTTTCAATAGATTTTTATTATTATTATGTTTTAAAAATACACCTTTTAGAAATGGATCATCGAATAAATTGATATTAAAAAAAAAAATTATATTTTATAATGGAATAAAATAATTTAAATAGGATTTTTCAAAAATTATTTTTAATTTAAAAATTAGAACAAAAAAATTAAATATTATAAAATTAAATTACTTACAAAATAAAAGTATCTGGATTAAAAAAAAAAAGTAAGAAGAAAATTTAAAATGATATTCTCATTTGATATGAAAATAATTCTTGATGACTAATAAACTATAACCTATAACCTTATTTTTTTTAATAAAAAAGATATTTCATGAACCATCACTTTTAATAGAAAAATAACATTTATTTCTATTTGTTCTAGCAAAAGTCATTTTTTAACAATTTGAGCCATAAAATTTTATTTTATTTTATTTTTTAGTTTGTTTAATAGACAATTGAGATTTAAAAAAAAAAAAAAAAAGTATTAACAGGATTCACTATGTTTTTGCAAGTGCTAAAAAAATCTAAATAAACAATAAAGAAAATATTTTGACGTGGTTAGCCCCACAAAGATCATAGCCCACTATGAACAACTCAAGCCCATCACTTAGAGCCCAACACATAACCCAACTGATGAGATCCTGAACAGCTGGAAGCCAACATGGCACGAAGAACCAATGATATTCAGACATGTGGCAGGTAAAGGACAAGCCACATCAGCAGACAAAGATCTGCAAAGTTATTGCCACTGCACATCGCCATTAACGCAGCCCATCACAGCATTTATTACGACAACACCTCTCCGTCAGAACAGCATCCCCTCACCCTAAACAAGATAAGTTACAGCATAGACTTTCGGCCAAGGTGGCAGGTTGGAAGGGACGGTGAAATGATTGCCAAAGGATATAAGCAGACGTTGAAGACAAGAAGAAGGTTAAGCTTTTTATCTCCAATCTCTCTCTACACTCTATTTCTCTTTCTAACTTACTCGTCGGAGGGTTCACTGGGGGACTCTCCGTTCCCCATTGAACTTGTCTGCAGGTTCATTGGTGGGTTTGATCACTTTAATATTGGCACGAGAAACGTGGATCAGTCCGACCCGTTCTGCCAGGTACCCATTGTATATTAATTGTATCATCAGTTGGCGCCGTCTGTGGGAGAGCACAACCCCCTTAGTAGCTCAGCCTCATCGAACCTGGCTATCGAGCGCACAGCCGCCTCGTCCACGATCCCAACAAGGCGATCTGCAGCTGCCCTGGCTGGGCCTTCTTCTCTCTCCAGTCGCCCAGACACCACGCAGGCGTGGTAGATCGCAGTCGTTAGCCTGACCCCCCTCCTCCTTAGGGCGCAGGACCCCCCTGGGGCTGTTCCTCTCCCCTTGGCTCAGGGCCAGTTGCCTCACCTTCTACTTGAATTTCTTGGGTGATCTCTGCCACTACTGGGATGACTTCCATGACCTTTGAGGCGACCTCCACCACTTCTGGGGCAACCACCCTTCCTGGGATCTCCCCCACCCCCTCCTCCCCTGCCTCCTTGGCCATGGGGGTCTCCTCTGCCGTCATCTCCTTCCTCCTCTTTAAGGCAGGCTCTTCTCCCTCCCCACGAGATGCTGCCACGTGTACAATCATGATTCACTGCCACCTCTACTTACCCTGTCTTTTCCACTTCAAGTCATCACGTGACACGCCGCCTCTTGAGCCCCGCGCCCCCCCACCTCAACCTTCACTGTCGGTCCTCCTCATGGTCGGCCCTCCCACTCGGCCACCCTTCGCGGTCGGTCCTCCTCATGGTCGGTCCTTCCACTCGGCCACCCTTCGCGGTCGGTCCTCCTCATGGTCGGCCCATCCACTCGGCCACCCTTCGCGGTCGGTGCTCCTCATGGTCGGTCCTTCCACTCGGCCACCCTTCGCGGTCGGTCCTCCTCATCTTCTCCATTAGTATTCCCTTCGTTGGGCTAAAGCTGCACTTGGGAATGGGGGACTACTGAAGTGGTTAGGCCCACAAAGGTCATAGCCCACTATGAACAACCCAAGCCCATCACTTAGAGCCCAACACATAACCCAACTGATGAGATCCTGAACAGCTGGAAGCCAATATGGCACGAAGAACCAATGATATTCAGACATGTGGCAGGTAAAGGACAAGCCACATCAATAGACAAAGATCTGCAAAGTTATTGCCACTGTACATCACCATTAACGCAGCCCATCACAGCATTTATTACGACAACACCTCTCCGTCGGAACAGCACCCCCTCACCCTGAACAAAGTAAGCTACAGCATAGACTTTCGGGCAAGTTGTCAGGTTGGAAGGGACGACAAAATGATTACCAAAGGATATAAGCAAACATTGAAGACAAGAAGAAGGTTAAGCTTTCTATCTTCAATCTCTCTCTACACTCTACTTCTCTTTCTAACTTGCTCGCCGGAGGGTTCACTGGGGGACTCCCCGTTCCCCGTTGAACTTGTCTACAGGTTCATTGGTGGGTTTGATCACTCGGATATTGGCACGAGAAGCGTGGATCAGTCCGACCCGCTCTACCAGGTACCCGTTGTATATTAATTGTATCATCATATTTGATACCCACAAAAAATACCCAAATTGTACCCACAATATTGTGATATCATATGTCTTAACTCTTGATTTGCTATATACTCAATAATATGTGGCCCAAGTCCCTTGCCATATCATTGTGGGTGAAAGTGTGAGTTTATAGCATTGTTGGAATAATAAATTATCACATACAACTCTCATTTTTTTTTATACATTTTTTTATTATATAAAAAAAACTAAATTTCACCGACCATCACTTTTAATAGAAAAATAATGTTTATTTCTATTTGCTTTTAGCAAAAATCACTTCTTAACTATTGAAGTAAAAAAAATTTATTTTTTGTTTTAATATGTTTAATTGACAATTGAGATTTAATAAATAAATAAATAACAGAATCCACCATATTTGGCAAGTTTTAAAAAAGTTACTCATTTTCTTAATATTTTTCTCTTTTGTTAAAAAAATTTATTGTTCAAGTCCTTATAATTTAGAACGATATAAAAAAGATTATAAAATTAAAACCAAAAATGACAAAAAATAAAAATATAAACTTGTAATAGTGATTAATAATTTGAACATGTATATTTAATAACATATTATGTTTAGATCAATAATATTATGACATGTCGTTATGACATATGTGAATATTGATTATATTCTAATTGTAGTAACATAATTTAAAGAAAAATTTAAATTTAAAATTTTATTTTATAATTTAATAAAGGATGTATAAATTAAGAAATAAATATTGATCTTATTCTAATTATAATTTTAAATTAAGAAAAAAATCTAAATTTTAAATTTTATTTTAAGAATACAAAATTAATTTATAGAACAATCATATTGTGACATATATTAACAAAAATTAAAAAATTGAGAAAAAAATTATAACTTTCAATCTTAATAAAATGACAACGTTTTACAATTATAACAGTATATAGATGACCCGAATATCCATTCTTAGATTTGTAATAAAAAAAACTTTTATCACTTATGTTAATATATTATATATACAGCTGTCAATATTCTTTATATATATTTTTATTACATAGATTTGTATCTTTTCCTTTCATAGAATATAGGCTTCTCCCCTTTCGGTATTGATTGACGTTTCCTCCTTTGGAGGTTCCTTGTACAGTACTTACATCCGTGCTATATATACTCGTGTTCTTTGTACTGTTAAGTTATATAATTGAATATACAATTCTCTCTCAAACTCTCTGTCTTTCATTTATTCTGCTTTCATGGTATTAGAGCCATGTCCATCCGCTACTTAACTTCAATCTATTGGAAGAAGGTAAAGGTCCTCTCTGTCCAGTCAATCCTCATTGTTCAATTTTGTTCTCATTCAAAAAAAAAAGAAAAGAACCTACACTGGTAGCTTCGTCTTACAACCTGGAGTTCAATGGAGCCCACCACCTCACCACGCGCTGACATGCACCATCCAAAGCTCTGTGCACGTGTCCCTTCGCTTATCTATGCACTGGCACGCATCACACGCGCGTTTCCTTATTTCGCCTTCACTGACGTGTGTCGCCATTAACTCCTCAGTCACGCCTCAGCGGTTTTCGTTGCTCCACCCAACTTGTCCTGAGCCACGCGCTCTACTTTGGCTACTGCCTCAGCCATTTCTTTTATTTTATTTTTTTATTTATTTTTTTATTCTGCTTTTTTTTTTTTTTGCATGGAAGATAAAAAAAGAAAGAAAAAAGGAACGTTCTGACTTGGCTCACCCAATCACCATTGTCCTAGATGGTTCTAACTATGCCATTTGGGCCCAAGCCATGTCTAGCCTCATCAAACGAAAGAAATTATGGTGCCTTCTCCCTGATGATACTGTCAAACTTGTCCAAGACACTACCAAATCTGCTGCCAAATATGAGGAACGCCTTGATGATTGGGACAACAAGAATCATCAAATCATCACCTGGTTTCGTAATACCTCTATTGTCTCCATCAATCTTCAATTTGGCCATTTTGGCATAGCAAAGGAAATTTGGGATTTCTTAAAAAACTTCTTAACTAATATCAACTTCTTAACCGATTTCATCACATGCATCAAGAGTCAAGCCAGTTTATCAATGATTTTCTCTACCAAATGTATGTTCTTTGGGATCAATTGTCCCTTCCACTCCATCCTTTTTCACTAATCCTACTGTTCATTTACTTCCTAATGAGTTTGATTCAGGCTCTATCTCTAAGCTCGTTCATATAGTCCATCCTACCGAGTCTGGGTTGCCTAATGGTGCTACCTCTCCAACTGATGATCATGCCACAATTCTTGCTCCTCCTGAGCCTCTTTTCTCTCCTAAGCTTCCTGAGTTCATCCCTGAGCCTACTCCACATCCTAGCAACACATCCTTTGATGCATTTCTTTGGTATTCTACCTAGGTAAAAGAATCTTTTATTCTTTTTAGTGATTATCATATTCATTCTGCTATTATTTCTTATCATGAACCTCACTCTTATCGTGAGGCCAGCTCTAACCCTCTTTGGTAGCAAGCAATGTCTGAAGAATTGGAAGCCTTGGATCAAACTGGCACATGGGATTTAGTTGATCTTCCTTTCAATAAAACTTTGGTTGGTTGTAAGTGTGTTTACAAGATCAAGACTCGTTCTGATAGGTTTATTGAACGATATAAAGCTTGCTTATTTGCCAAGGGCTTTATCCAAGAGTAAGGCATTGACTACGAAGCGACCTTAGCTCCAGTAGCACATGTCACTTCTGTCCGTAGTTTACTAGTTGTTGTTGAAATTCAAAGATGGCAATTATTTCAGATAGATGTCAAAAATGCCTTCTTGAATGGTGATCTTCAAGAAGAGGTTTATATGCAACCACCCTTAGTTATGTTCATTTTCCTAATCAAGTTTGTAAACTTCGTCGAGCACTCTATGGCCTCAGACAAGCTCCTTAGGCATGGTTCTCTAAGTTCAGTACTACCATTAGGGAATTTGGTTTCTCCTCTAGCTTTTATGGTTCTGCTCTCTTCATTTGTAAATCTCAACGTGGTCTTGTTCTCTTTCTTGTTTATGTGGATGACATGATTATCACCGGTGATGATATTTGAAAAATCTAAACACCTCCAAGATATTGATTCGTGATTATACTTCAATTTAAAACAGTGAATCCCAATCAAACAATCAACAACAAATCAGTACAATGATTTAATGTGAAAAAAATCACAATTTGAGCACCGCCAATTGTGATAAAAAATCATAGGCCAAAGCAACCATACAATCCACTAAGAAGACAAAAAGAATTACACACGAGTACCCTTAATTACCTAGTGAATCTACTCTCGAATTGAACCAACCCCGATATGCCTCTTCTACCACCGTCTTCACCATAAAATTTCTTTGCCCAACGTTGAATCCAGAACACTGATATCGAATCGACGATGATGAGCCACTCCAGAATACACCAAAGCTTCAGGCTCAAGTTCTCCGGAATCCACTGATAAACCTGTCTCTTTATGTGAATAAAAGACCGAAACTTGATGTTTGACACTATGTAGTTCGTTGATCTATTGATCACCTTTTATACATCAAGGAAACTCATATAAAAACAACCTCTAAGATAGAATACTTTTTATTTACTCCTCTTTGAGAATCTGAATGGGTTTTTCCCCAAAAATCACATACAGCGCACTTTATACTAAATAAAGTCACAAAGACCGCTTGAGTGCACACTTTATCGCTAAAGCGGTGCAAACATATAAGCCAACTGCTGGAGCACAACTTCCAACGCTCAAGCGATGAAACATATTTCCTAGAAATTTAGTTTGCAAGCAGAGATACTGGATGATTTACTTCATTGCTCAGCGAAGTGGCAAACAACGAATACTTAAGATACAGAATGTTAGCAAAAATTCCTCTACACAAGTACAATTCGGGTTGGATTCACATCTAAATACTCAGAGCCACACTGAAACAAAAGAGCGAATAAGATTACAATTAAAAAGAGTTTTGTCACATGGGATTGCCAATTATAAAAACCTAACAATTACACCCTTTGGAAATTCCGTGATGAAACACACCTAACAAAGAAAATCCTAATCACCCCAACCCATTACACCCAACAAAGACAAACTTTCTCAAGATCATGATCTGCAAAAATAGCTATTACTTCCATAAGAGTATATGATAGCATGAAACATATGACAATATTAAAATTTTAAAAAACATCATGATATCCAACAAATCTCCTCCTGAAACATAATTTCCTTTTTTTTCCATGAATTGTCAAAGGAAGCACAATCAACAAAAGTAAGGACAAAAGCCACACAAGCAAGGAGAGGAAGATGTAATAACCAATAGCACTCGAGAAATAAGCAACAAATAACAACATGCAAACCAACAAGCACCAATCTGCCCTACAAAACCAATCAATGAGGGTCTATGCACAACCAACTCCCCCTCAACAAATAACCTCCTTATCAAAAGCAACAGCAAGTACCAAAAAACAAAGAATAAAATTTATAAAAAAATAAAAAAAAAAGAGCAATACAGTGGAGCAAGTAAAGAATTTTAGATTTGTACCTCAAAACATATAAGAATATTCAATAAGCACAATTACTTGAAAACACAATGAGCAAAATCTCTAGAAAATTTCTCATGAAAGAATAGGGTGCAACATGTGAAAACATAGATCTCATTAGGCAAGTGTGTGTCTGTGTCTCTTGGAGTTCAACAAACAGTAAATTCAAATCCTAGTAATGATCTGATGGATGGACCTTCGGCAAGAGAATTTGTAAATGACTGAGAAAATTCAAACCTCTAGTGATCAAGGGGTATTTATTGAGTAAAAGTGAATGCTCCCCCTCAAACAATGCAACGTATTCTTGCACACTTACCGACGACTTTCATGCTCAAGAGTATGCAACCAAATCAGATAAGGATGGAAAAGATAGTGAAGCCTAGCTGGTGACTCTGACGTAGCCGTTTTCTTATGCCATGAAAGATAAACATAGAGGGGTAAGCAATGAAGGTGCAAAAAGATGGTAGAGGGTTAAGAGACTCAACACCACCCAAGATATGCTAGCACTGGTCAATTTCTCTAGAAAACACAAGAAACACCACTAGAAGTCCATAGAGAACTCTGATCACTTATGCGGAAGAGTTCAGTATTTGCTAATCCAAGAGTGTATATAGAATGAGCCATACAAATTAAAGTACACACAATTCGAAATAAGTAATGACCACAGATAGCACACACATATTAGTAGGTAATGGATATTCTCATCAATTCTAATATGCACTAAGAACTTCTCAAAAAATTTCAGCTTGCAAAACCATACAAAGAAAATCATTTTGAATTTTTGATAAACAAATCAAGAAAGAAACGAACAAACACACACAAAAGACCCACAATAAACAAAAACTTAAAACAAAAAATGAATAAACAAATTAACACAAGTCAAGCTTTCTCACCCAAACAACTTTAGTATAAACAATGTTATGCGAATTGCAGTTCTTGGGTGGTATGTTGACGTTGTGGTTTCCTTCTCCTTCAATGCGAACCCATCTCGACTTGGTTTCTGACCTCCTATTTCTAGGTCTAGGAAAACTCAATCTTGCTTCATGTTTGGTCTTAAGCAATTCAAAACAATGAGGTCTAATATGACCCTTAAGCCCATTGTGATGACAAATAGGAATGAATCTACCCTAGGCTCCACAGTTATCAGACAAAGAAGAAAATAAAAAGATATTACCTTTATCCATGAAATCTTGAGTGCTCTCATCTTGGAAGTTGAGGCTTTGGATGGTGAGACATGTCCTTTGATGACGCCAACCCCTCGTTTATCATTTGCCATGTATTGAGTACAAGGAGCTGCATCTACACTTTGTGCACTTGAAGCTTTGACACATTTGAGTTCCAACTTCAAAACGATAATTTTCGCTTCTATAGCGATCCCGGTTTTACCCCGACCTTTATTGTGTTCCGAACTCGGGTTCCGTGATTGTATATTGTTGTCTATGTCTTGTTTCCTCCCTTTACTTCTTTGAATTTGAGTTTTGGGACTTGTTGGGCGAGTTTGGAATAGGTTGGTTGTCTTTTGGTACAAATAGTTGTTGCTCAGATTTTGGTTTCTTCGCTCGAGTGAGGCTTCTTACGCTCGAGCGAGCCTTGAGAAAATGTTTCTTTGCTCGAGCGTGCGTCTGCGTTGGGTGGCAGACCTGAAGCTTTGTGAAAAATCTAGAAACCTCCTAGATGTTGATTTGTGATTATGTATCAATTTTAAGCAGAATATAACAATCCCAATCAAGCAATCAAGAGAAAGAGACACAACGATTTTTACGTGGAAAAACCACAATTGGACACCTCCAACTGTGATAAAAAAAAAACCACGGGCAACTGCCACAAGACAATCCACTAAGAAGAATTAAAGGAATTACACAGGTATACTCTCAATTATCTAGCAAATCCACAATGCCTAATTGAACCAACCTCTATGTGCCTCTTCCAATACCATCTTCACCACAGAATTGTCTTTCTGATGAGCCACTACGGATTCCACCAAAGCTTCAGGCTTGAATTCTTCAGAATCCACAACTGAAGAACAACTCTCTCTTTTGTGTATAACAAACAAATCTTTGATGTACTCTCTTTAAACCATGAGTTGAATACTCAATAAAATATCAAAGAAAATAACAAAATATCCCCAGATATAAACCTTTAAGAACCAAAAAGAAGATCTGGAGGACTTCAATCAATACCTTAGTTTTGGGAGAAAACCAAGTATTTATAGAGAACCAAAAGTAATCCTAGATTGGGAAGAAAACAAACTCCTTGAGAAATCCGGATTCTGAGGCTCGCTCGAGCGAAGATTTGCTGGCTCGAGCGAGGAGTGTATTTTTCATGATTTCTACTAGTGCCCTGGCTCGAGCGACGGATCCTTGGCTCGAGCGAGGAATACACTTCTTCAGGTTTTTGTACGGACGCAATCCTTGGCTCGAGCGAGAACTCCTTGGATCGAGCGATCAAACCTTCGCTCGAGCGAGCTCTTCTTGGCTCGAGCGACCAATGGCAGACATGCAATTTTGAATGCAATTTTGAAAGCATTAATATCACAAACTTCTCTGCATGGCTCGATTCGGGTTTGGATTTGCATCTAATAAACTCATAGCCTCACTGAAATAAAAAGTGCGAAAATAAATACATCTGAAAGGAGTTTTGTCAAACGGGGTTGCCAAGAATAAAAACCTAACACTTTGCATTCTACGCTCAAGCGATGCTTCCTACGCTCGAGCCAGAACTCCTTCGCTCGAGCGAGCCTGGTGTACATTAATTCACAGCAGCGCCATTTTGCTTCATTTTTCTGATCCCTTTTCACTCACAAACCCTAAATCAGCTCTCTCTCTCTCTCTCTTTAGGGTTTGACTTCTCTCTACAAATATACCTAGATCTAAGGATCTCTTCACTCTAGGGTCTTTGGAAAAGGGTAGAGGGCTATAAAGGCTTCATTTTGATCCAAGAAGAAATTAGTTTCGTCATTTTTGAAATTCCACCTTGTTGCTTGGGTTTTCTACACTTGAGGTAGGGATTTTCTATACTCTAATATGGATTTTACCTTAGTTATTTGCTATTGTGTATAGATGATGAGATTTGGTTGTGGTTTGGACAAATCTAAGATTTAGGTGTTATATGGAAAAGAGGGGTTTTTTGATGAATACGGGGTAAATCACTACAACAAAAAAGGGTTTTTACGACACGCAATGCACGCCGTAAAAACTCTTCTATGACGTGCAGCGCGCGTCATATTATGACCAGTCATAGAAAGTCATTCACTTTCAATGACATGCTTCGTACGCCGTTAAAAACTATTTAACGGCAGATTTTATGCGTCGTTGTTACTTTTTCTACGACATGCTATAGTACGCCGTTAAAAACTATTTAACGGCAGATTTTATGCGTCGTTACTTTTTCTACGACATGCTATAGTACGCCGTTAAAAACTATTTAACGGCAGATTTTGTGCGTCGTTACTTTTTCTACGACTACTTTTGCACGCCATTAATTGGTGAAACAAATAACGACACTAATTGCGCATAGTAAAACATGTAATACAACGACTTATTATGCCTGCAGTAGAATATGTAAATTTTTTTTTATAAAAAAAATAAATAAATAATTCGGCAGGGGTTCTATTTGGCCAATTTTGTACAATCTAACAAATATTACAAACAAGTATCACAAAATATCAATCAACCACCAAAATATTGTTTGAAATATCAAAAAGAAATTATATCCATAAATTATAAACATTCAACAATTGTCTATACATTCCAAACATTCGAAAACTTTATCCTTAAGTTCTAAACTGTACAAAAAGTTTAAACCATCCAAAACTATGCATATCTAACTTTCTAAACATATCGACAACTATTAAGAGATTATTTAAAACTACCGACAATAGTTCCTATAGCAGTTGCAGCTGTAGTTGTAGCAAATCCACTTACTCCTATCACAGGAACGAGGGTGCCCAATGTATGTGTTAAGGCACCTAAACCTGCGACAATAGCTAGAGTAACTAACCTTGTTGCATTTATTGTCTGCATAACAAAAGAAACTTCACATAAGTACAAAAACCAACGGCTGAGCGACAAAAATATTTCTTGAGGTATTAAGAACAGTTGCCATCGTTCTAGTAAAAGGCATAGTATAAATAGAAACAGAAAAGAAAAGTCCAAAATCTACGATGATCCAACAAAGGGTTATTCACATAACTAGGAATGAGAAATCAGAAAATGAGGACCAATCATTATTCTTTTTGAGAAGTGGCTTTAACGTCATCAGCTGTTGTTCATCAAATCTTGGGGCAATCAACACATACTGCAACATTTTTACTGACGAATTTATCTCTCCATACCTTGTTAATTCTCCTATCTAATTCTCATTCAATTCTCTTAGTTTGTAACAAAAAAAAAAAAAAAAAAAGCGCCCTTTTATGTTAATGTAGAAAGCGCGAACAGTTCAACTATTCAGCATGAACACCATTCATGGTTGCATTGTTGCAAAGAGAAATTCATAGACAAAAAAATAAAAAGAAAAATACCGTTGTCAATCATTCCAAGATCCACATCCCTCTCATAGTAAAGGAAAGGACTCTTAAAACCTTTAAATAAAATGAAACGTGCCCCATCTGTCATCCAAATACATCAAAACAAAATTGATCAAAATACTACTAACTGAGTAAACTACCAACATTGTTTTAATTCAGAAAAGTTCAGGAACGCTCTAGATATAATAGCAATCAAGCAAACATAAATAAAGAATACAAGTAACTCCAGAGTTCACTTAACAAAATTGACATTAATTCTTAGTTACAATATTCATGGTTCAATATACTAGACATATACCAAAAACTAATAAATATAAAGGGAAATGGACATATCACGCACCAAAATATGGTGCCACACACTTCTCTCACATGCACGTAAAAAGATGTGAGAGAGAAGTTTATGACATTGATAGCATCCAAATAAATATATATATATATATATATGCATATGTTCATGTATTCATATAGTGATAAGTTCAACAAATATCTTTGAACAATTGTAATGGTTCCAAATTTTTCAAAATTTCTGGAAAAAAAAGTGTTTCCATTTGTTTGCGAAACAAGTTCTCACTCTCTTCTCCCTCTCCCACCACCTCTAGCTGCTACCCACAACTGCCACCACCACCACCACCAGCCAGCCACTGTAGACTCTCCAGTGAGCTCGAGGACACCGCTTGCCACTACCTCCAACAACACACCAAACATATTTCTTCATTTTTGTTTTCATTCGTTTTCAAAACTTTTTGTGTACACCAAACAAAACAAAAACCAAAAAAACAATAAACTGATAATGTTATCAAACTGCACTTTGTACTGATACATAGAGGTGGATGTAACCAATTCAATGCATGAGGGGACCATTATTACTGCTCAAATGTAAATAGTTCGACCAGCATAATAAATAAAGAAGAAACATACTGAATTGTCATTTTCAGGACTCCATTTTTCATGCCGTAATACATTGTTACTTACTTATGAATAGAAGATAAGAACTAAAGTTTTCCATATCAGTTACAAATACTTCAGGTAACATCAACACAACATAATGCAATACTGCATGATGTGAATTCATTCATAATTATCTAATTTCAAGTATGTAAGCCAACCACATATATCTTACCTCTTTAAAATTCTTGTTAGACAATAAAATAGGAAATGTAATATAGTCTTTCATGATTATCTGAATGAGACTAGTACGAACAGCATCCGATAAAATCGAACTGTTGGACTAACTACCCATAACATGTAGTGTAGCATACCTACAACTGAAGAAAGAAATGAAAAACAGAGTCAAACAATTATCCACCTCTTTATAAGATATTAAAATCATCCAAATCTAAAAAGTTAATAGCAACCTGCATACATCATTCCTCTACCTCTGCTGTAATGATTTTACTTTGACAATTATCCACCTGTTTAAATTTCTTCCTATTTCCTTTAGGTTAAGTTAGGATAGGATACAAATTTCTAGTGTTAAAAGAGAAAGAGAAAATATAAATACGAATAAATTTATAGAAAATTACTTTGACTACTCAAATGGGTGTCCATGTGACTTTTTACAAAACATACACATGTGAGAGCATTATGAATATTTTGCGTGGTTCAATAATGTATATATGTAAATGTTAAAATAGAAGAAGCAAAACTAAAAATTCACACGTGTTCACATCCACAAGAAACAAAATCCATTGGATTAATAGAATCAACTCAATAGGTTGACCTTTGACATTCAATTATTTTTCTTGTGCCGTTAGTTCTCATATCGACGCATGTTTTATGTATTTAATTCATACACATACACATACACAATGAAGCTGTGGAAACAAAAAGGGAACGACTTGTCTCCAGTTGAGATTTTAACTGGACCAGACAGTTAAAATTTTTGACTAGAAAGAGTCATTAGACGGAAGACTTTAACTGAGAAAAATTATTAAATGGAAGACTCTTACTGATAAGAGTTTTTCAAAAAAATTCAACATGACCATATTTTTATAAACTCTTCCCGCGAAGAGTCTTTCGTTTAATAATTCTCCCCGGTCAGAGACCTTAATTGCTGTTAGTGCAGCACCATGTAGTGGCCATTTAGTGCAGCACCATCTCCACTACCCAAATGGAGAATCCACCAAGAGAGTGGAAGGTAGTAGGTAATGGCCAATCACCTCCTCCCTCAATTGTGTATAAATTGAGGTGAGGAGGAGGGGTAGAGATATAACAAACTCACAGAGAAAGAGGAGCTGTGAGAGAAGTGAGAAGTGAGAGTTCTATAGAGAGTTTGTGAGGTGTGAGTTGTAATCTCCCTCCGGGAAAATATTCTATAGTGAATAGCTCTCCGTGGACGTAGGCAATTGCCGAACCACGTAAATATTGTTGTTCTGTGTGTGTGTGGAATTGATTTCTGAGTGCCTTTAATCCTAACAAGTGGTATCAGAGCCGGTGTTGTGCGTTTTCGGAAAAACAGAGTGTTGTTCCAAAACTTGCCCAGAAATCAAAGTGGTTAAAATCCACGTTTGATCACACCAGATTGAAGTACTCGACGAGACGAGCACAGAAGTGAAAACCACGTCAAAAATGGAGATCGGAGGAGTCCTCACGCGCTACACGCGCACTTGACGCCGTTCTCACGCGTAGGCGACTGGATGCACGCGCTTCACGCGCGAACCCAGGGAAGAAGACGACCCTTCTGTTTATGTAATAAATACATATTGGTGAAGTCATAACACACAAGGGTTGTGTTGGCACAGTGGCTAAAACCCAACGGTCCTTACTGAAGGTCAGGAGTTCAAAACTCCTTGAAGGCAAACCCTTTTTTGTTAAAAATCAGCTTGAGCCAAGCACCACGTCAGCGCTCAGTCAGCGCCACGTCATTGACCAGTCAGCGCCCAGTCATCGCCACGTCATCTGCCACGTAGGCGACACGTGTCAGACTGCAAGACACGTGGCAGACACGTCAGCCTGTCGTTGACCAGTCAACCTTCCGGAGGAGTGATCCGCTGCTATGCGGCTAAGGTACACCTGCAGATCTGAACCGTCAAAACTATTTTGGCTTGGTCTGAGCCATTCTGAATCCGTTTTTAACGAGCCAATAGTGTTTTTCGACTATTTGGAGTATTCTGGACACATCTGTACGGTCAGATTTTTCATTTGAAATTTTTGTAAAAAGACAGAATACGATGGAGGCTTCTACATCAACTTCAGAATCTATGTTCAAGTTAACTCCTTCCAATTATGCAATTTGGAGGTCACGGATGGAAGACATCCTGTTTTTAAAAGACTTGCATGACCCCATTTTTATAAAGGGGGTTAAACCTGAAGGAATGAAAGATGATGACTGGATAAAGATGAACCGCAAGACTATCGCTTGTATCAGACAATGGATAGACCACAGTGTGTTCCATCATGTTGCCGAAGAGACAGATGCCTATACTCTTTGGACAATGTTAAATGACATGTACCAGTCAAAGACTGCCCGAAACAAAGCCTTGGTGATGAGAAGGCTAGTAAACCTGAAGTTGAAGAATGGTGTGTCTATTGCTGAGCACACCAGTGAATTCAAAAATCTGGTGAATCAGCTTGCAATCGTCAAGATGCGCTTAGACGATGAAATGCAAGCCGTTCTACTGCTCAGTTCTTTACCGGATAGCTGGGAGACGTTGGTGGTTTCTCTCAGCAACTCTGCACCAGAAGGAAAACTGACTATGGGCATGGTCACTGATGCCATGTACAATGAAGAGACAAGGCGGAAAGACTCGGGTGGAGATCAATCCCATGTCTTCGTCACAGAAAATAAAAGCAGAGGCAGAGACAGAGGAAGAAGCAAAAGCAGAGGACGCAGTAGAGGAAGATTTCAAGACAGAGGGAAATCCAAAGAAGGTACGAGCCGGCCGAAGTTCAAGTGTTACCATTGTGGCCAAGAAGGTCACATAAAGAAATACTGCTATGCCTTGAAGGGAGAACAAAAACAAGGTAATAGACAACCAAAAATTGAAGATGGGAACACTGTAGTTACTGTCTCAGAGGATATTGCATTATTCTCTGTTGAAGAAGAAGAATGCCTCCATATGTTAGACAACGACACCGAGTGGGTGGTAGATACAGCAGCTTCCTACCACGCCACACCCCAGAAAGAGTTCTTCAGTACGTACCAAGCTGGAGATTTTGGTACAGTGAAGATGGGCAACTCCAATTTTTCAAAGATTGTGGGAATCGGTGATGTTCGCATCCAAACCAAAGTTGGGTGCACGATGGTGTTGAAAGATGTCAGGCATGTTCCTGATTTACGCCTGAATCTTATCTCAGGGATAGCCTTAGATCGACAAGGCTATGAGAACTACTTCGGAAAAGGCATATGGAAGTTGAAAAAGGGATCTCTGGTGGTAGCCAGAGGACAGGCAAGTGGCACTTTGTACAAGACTCATGTGGAGGTGCATTCAGATAGCCTCAACGCAGCAGAAGATGAGGCATCACCAAATTTGTGGCACAAAAGGTTGGGTCACATGAGTGAGAAAGGGTTGCAAATTCTGGCAAAGAAGTCACTTATTCCCTTTGCCAAAGATGCGAAATTGAACCCTTGTGACAATTGCTTGTTTGGGAAGCAACATAGAGTTGCTTTCCGCTCATCATCCAGAAGACTATCAGAGTTGTTGAACAGAGTATACTCTGATGTATGCGGTCCCATAGAAGTGGAATCATTGGGTGGCAGAAAATACTTCCTGACATTTATTGATGACGCATCATGGAAGGTATGGGTTTATATCCTAAGAACCAAAGCTGAGGTGTTCCAGCATTTTCAAACATTTCATGCTATGGTAGAAAGGGAGACCGGAAAGAAGCTGAAATGTCTCCGAACAGACAATGGAGGCGAGTACACGTCAAAGGAGTTTGAAGCCTACTGCGCTACTCGCGGCATCCGACATGAGAAGACTGTTCCTGGAACCCCACAACACAATGGTGTAGCCGAAAGAATGAACCGAACCATTGTGGAGAAGGTTAGATGTATGCTAAAAATGGCAAAGCTGCCAAAGCCATTTTGGGGAGAAGCTGTTCGTGTTGCATGCTATTTGATCAACAGATCGCCATCAGTTCCACTAAATTTTGACATTCCAGAGAAAGTATGGTCTGGAAGGGAGATTTCTTACTCTCATTTGAGAGTGTTTGGGTGCAAAGCATTTGCACATGTGTCCAAGGAGCACAGACAGAAGCTGGATGATAAAGCTACTCCATGTATCTTCATTGGCTATGGAGATGAAGAATTTGGATACAGATTATGGGATCCGAAAAACAAAAAGGTCATTCGAAGCCGAGATGTGGTATTTCAAGAAGGCCAGACCTTAGCAGACTTTGGGCAACCAGCCAAACCCAAAGTTAATGATGTTCTAGAACTTGTTCCCAATCCTGCACCATCACAGCATGCCACTCATGAAGAAGAGCTACCGCAGCATGCAGCCAATGATGTAGAGTTGCAAGATGGATTGCCAGAAGAAGAAGATCCAGAAGAAGAGGGTGTTGAGCAGGGGGAGCCACAACCCCCTCCGCCAGAGACTGTTGGTCCACAGTTGCGAAGATCAACAAGAGAGTCTAAGCTGTCGTCAAAATACCCTAGTTCTGATTATATTTTGCTTACTGATGAGGGGGAGCCAGAAAGTTTTCAAGAAGCTCAGAATCATAAGGAGAAAAGTAGCTGGCATCAAGCTATGCAAGAAGAGATTCAGTCATTGCAGAAGAATCAGACTTATGATTTGGTAAAACTCCCCCAGGATCGAAAACCATTGCAGAACAAATGGGTGTTCAAGTTGAAGAAAGATGGCAACGGAAAGCTAGTCAAGTATAAGGCTCGATTGGTTGTCAAAGGTTTCAGGCAGAAGGAAGGTATTGATTTTGATGAAATTTTCTCGCCAGTTGTGAAAATGACATCCATTCGAGTAGTTTTGGGACTAGCGGCTAGTTTGAATTTGGAACTTGAACAGATGGATGTAAAGACGGCATTTCTCCATGGTAATCTGAAGGAAGAAATTTACATGGAGCAGCCAGAAGGTTTTGAAGTAAAAGGGAAAGAAAACTTAGTCTGCAGATTGAAGAAGAGTCTTTACGACCTCAAACAAGCGCCTAGACAGTGGTACGAGAAGTTTGACTCATTCATAGTGGGTCATGAGTACAAGAGAACTGCTGCAGATCAGTGTGTCTATGTCAGGAAATTTCCCGATGGAAACTTCATCATACTCCTGCTTTATGTTGATGACATGCTAATTGTTGGACAGGATGCCACAGCAATCAGATCACTGAAGAAGGAGTTATCACAGTCCTTTGACATGAAGGACCTAGGCCCTGCACAGCAAATGCTGGGCATGCAAATTGTGCGTGACAGGAAAGCCAAGAAATTATGGCCGTCACAAGAGAAGTACGTTGAACGGGTGATTGCAAAGTTCAACATGAAAGATTCCAAGCCAGTCAATACTCCGCTGGCTAATCATTTCAAGCTAAACAAGAGTTCTTGTCCCTCCTCTACTAAAGAAAGAGAAGAGATGGAGGCTATTCCCTACTCATCCGCCGTAGGGAGTTTGATGTATGCAATGGTGTCTACCCGACCAGATATTGCTCATGCTGTTGGAGTAGTAAGCAGATTCCTTTCCAATCCAGGAAAAGAGCATTGGGAAGCAGTCAAGTGGATTCTGAGGTACCTCAAGGGTACGGCAAAAATGTGTTTATGCTTTAGAGATGCTAAACCAGTCTTGGAAGGCTATACGGATTCCGATATGGCGGGAGATCTTGATGGTAGAAAATCTACATCAGGATTTCTGTTCACTTTTGCAGGGGGAGCTATGTCTTGGCAGTCCAAGTTGCAGAAGTGTGTTGCATTATCCACAACCGAGGCAGAATATATTGCCGCAGCGGAAGCTGGGAAAGAGATGTTATGGTTGCAACGGTTTCTCCAAGAGTTGGGATTAAAGCAAGAAAAGTTCACGGTACATTGTGATAGCCAGAGTGCCATAGACCTGAGCAAGAATTCGATGTACCATTCTCGCACAAAGCACATTGATATTCGGTATCATTGGATACGCGAAGTGATGGAAAAACAGTTATTGGAATTGATCAAGATCCATACAGATAAGAATCCAGCTGACATACTGACAAAGGTGGTCTCAAGAAACAAACTCGAAATCTGCAGAGGCATTGCCGGAATGGACTTCAAGTGAGAAGTCAGTTCTCCATATGGGCGTGGAGGGGGAGAATTGTTAGTGCAGCACCATGTAGTGGCCATTTAGTGCAGCACCATGTAGTGGCCATTTAGTGCAGCACCATCTCCACTACCCAAATGGAGAATCCACCAAGAGAGTGGAAGGTAGTAGGTAATGGCCAATCACCTCCTCCCTCAATTGTGTATAAATTGAGGTGAGGAGGAGGGGTAGAGATATAACAAACTCACAGAGAAAGAGGAGCTGTGAGAGAAGTGAGAAGTGAGAGTTCTATAGAGAGTTTGTGAGGTGTGAGTTGTAATCTCCCTCCGGGAAAATATTCTATAGTGAATAGCTCTCCGTGGACGTAGGCAATTGCCGAACCACGTAAATATTGTTGTTCTGTGTGTGTGTGGAATTGATTTCTGAGTGCCTTTAATCCTAACAATTGCATGGTCCAATTCAACTTTCAACTGGAGACAACTCAAATCTAAAGAAAAATGTCGTTTTTGTGATGAATGCTAATTTAAGAGCTTAATGGGTAATATTCTAAAACTAGAAATTTGTATATTTAGCATCTCAACTTTTCTTGCACAACCATTGCAATGCATTGACACCCTTAGCACCACCGTCTACATTATTAGTCATCAAACACAAATTAAATGAGTTTTTTTTTTTTTTTTATTCCACTAATGTTGGAAATCAACGGACTCATTCCAAGTCAACAATCAAATTTAAAAGCCTATTTGATTATGAGTCTGTTGATTTCCAACAATCAGATTTGTAAACCCATCATTTTTTATTTTTGTGTGAAAATAGTTTTTTTTTTTAATTCAACAATAACATTTTGATATTTCCTAAAAAGTGGGTAGTTTTTGAAAAAAATAAAAAAATCAGGAAACAATACCAAACAAGTTTCCCAAGTTTCATGTGTTTTTTGTAAACTGAAAAAAAAAAAAAAAAAAAAAAAAAAAAAAAAAAAAAGTAAAATGCCAAATAGGCTTAAAAGTAACTCATCTGGTTATTTAGTGGACCAAAAATAGAAAATCAAAATATAACCAAATAGGCTTAAAAGCAACTCATTTGATTATTCAATGGGTCAGAGATCTTCTATTACAAAAATTGTCTTCCAATCTCAATTTACTTACAACCATTATATTATGTGAGAATCTCCAATCATGATCAAATGACTGTACATAAATCAGAACAAGTGGGCATAGTGTTTGTGGGAGAGAGAATCCAAAGCCACTGTTACATAAAAAAAAATTATAAAAACAACAAAGTGGATTATACATTGAAGCAACTCACATTGGGCTTCAATTGGAAAGTAAGTGTCTGGGGTCCTTCAAGAACATCCTTCAGTTTCACCAAATTGCCACCTTCACTTACAACCAATGGCTTGCTCTCAAACTCATCTTGGTTTTCCAAAGAATTGATGCAGAAACAAGAGCTTGAGTTAAGAAGAAAGACAAAGGCAATCCAACACCCTCCCAAGACTGAGTTTCCACATATCACACCCCAAACTTCTTACCCAAAATATCACAGTCTATATATACAAAATTTGAGTTAGAACCCTCACATGAAAAGCCACTTCTTCCCCATATGATTGATATAAAGAAAACCTAAGCGAGCATCACAAGTAAGAAGAGAATGTAACATTTGAACAAAATGATAAAACAAGGGGATTCATAGATGTATACCATAACAAGCTGGTATAGTAACAATCAACAATGCTAGAGCAACACTGATAGTGAGCATCACAAGTAAGAAAAGAACATAACATTTGAACAAAATTGAAAAAAACTAGAAACCTCCTAGATGTTGATTTGTGATTATGTATCAAATTTAAGCAGAATATAACAATCCCAATCAAACAATCACGACAAAGTGACACAACGATTTTACGTGGAAAAACCACAATTGGACACCTCCAATTGTGATAAAAAAAACCATGGGCAACAGCCACAAGAACAATCCACTAAGAAGATTTAAAGGAATTACACAGGTATACTCTCAATTATCTAGCGAATCCACAACGCCTAATTGAACCAACCTCTATGTGCCTCTTCCAACCCCATCTTCACCACGGAATTGTCTTTCTGATGAGCCACTCCAGAATCCACCGAAGCTTCAGGCTCGAATTCTTCAGAATCCACCGAAGAACAACTCTCTCTTTTGTGTAGAACAAACAAAACCTTTGATGTATTCTTTTTAAATCATGAGTTGAATACTCAATAAGACATCAAAGAAAACTAACAAAATATTCCCAGATATAAACCTTAAGAACCAAAAAGAAGATCTGGAGGAATTATTAATGAGTAGTCTAGTTTTGGGAGAAAAACCAACTACTTATAGAAAATCCAAAGTAATCCTGTTTTTGGAAGAAAACCAACTTCTTAAAGAACTCCAAAGAAATCCTAGTTTTGGAAGAAAACCAACTTCTTAAAGAACTCCAAAGTAATTCTAATTTTGGAAGAAAACCAACTTCTTAAAGAAATCTTGTTACAACCTTGGTTTTGATCCATGGAATTTGACAACAAAAAGTCCTAACAATCTCCCCCTTTGTCAAATCCTGGATAAAACCAATCTAAAACAAATTGCCTAACAAAATCTCTCAAGCAGCACCACCAACTATGAACTAACACTCAAATCCATGCTCTTGAATAATTATCCTGAAATAAAACAACCACACACAAGCCAACCAAAATATGTGGAACTGGATTAAATAACAAAATATAAATCCATCCATAAACAAAATACTAAAAATCCAACTGTACCAAAGAAGGATATAAGCAAAAGTAAAAACACTGTACCATCAACCAAACTACTGTACCATCAATAGACATCAAACACTGGTAATGATGAACCAAACTCCCCCTCATTAAAAATAACCACAAACACTGAAAACAGTGAACAAGAAGAAAAATGACAAACAATAATATGGTGGAGCAAGCAAGGAATTTCAGATTTGTACCTTGAAACACACAAGATTATCCAAGAAACACAATTACTTGAAAACACAATGTGCACAGCCTCTAGAAAATTCCTCATAAAAGAAAGTGATGCATTATGTGAAAAGCATAGATCCCATGAGAAAAGTGTGTGTGTGACTCTTGGAGTTCGACAAACACTAGATTCAAATCCTAGTAGTGATATGAAAGCTGGACCTCCGACAAGAGAATCTAAGCACAACAAAGGAAAGTCAAACCACTAGGAATCAAGGGGTATTTGGTGAGTAAAGGCGGAGGCTCCCCCTCAATCAATGAATCCTTTATTTTTTTCTTATTTTTTTCACATGTTTTTCTTTTCTTTCTTTTGCACATTTTTTTTTTCTTTTTCTTGCTTTTGCACACTCATTGGCGGCTGACACGCTCAAGAGTATGGAAACCGAACCAGAGAAGCATGGATATAATAAGGATGGCCTAGTTGGTGACTCTGAGGTAGCCTTTTCCTCATGCCTGGACTACAAAGAATAGAGGGGAAAGCCATGGAGATGCAAAAAGATGGAAGATGGTTAAGAGACTCAACATTACCCATGATATGCTAGTATAGGTCAATTCCTCTAGAAAAGCAAAAGATACAATGCCAGAAGTCCACAAAAAAAAATAATCACTAAGGCGGAAGACTCCAATATTTGCTAATCCAAGAGTGTGTACAGAATGAGACATACTAATCAAAGAACACACACTCCAAAATGAGTAATGACCACAAAAAGCACACACATATTAACATGTAATGGATATTCTTATCAATTCCAATATGCACCAAGGACATCTCAAAAAAAAAATCAAGCTTGCAAAACCATACTAAGAAAATCTTTTTGGATTTTTTTTTTATTTTTCTAAACAAAGCAAGACAAAAAAAAAAAAAAAAAAAACAAACAATCACACATTTTTTCATAAAAAAAACACAGAGACCCCCAAAAAAAAACTAAAAAGAGTAAACACATTAACACAAGTCAAGTTTTCTCACCCATATCTTTTTGGTCTTAACAAAATTAGGTCTAACGGTCTTAGTAAATGTCGTGGTGTTGTGAACACCCTCATGAATCTTGGTATTCCGCCTGGACATGTAAGGTTGTCTACTAACCCAAAAAGTATTCGAATTTCTACCCTTTTGAGACACTCTCCCATGCAACTTATAACAATAAGGGCGAATATGACCATGCATACCACAATGCTGACAGATAAAAATAGGCTGTACCTTCTTTTCTTTTACCTTACCAACTCTAGGAAGTTTGAGAAGTCTTTCCTCTTGTTGAATCTTTTGTCCTCCCTTTCCTTGAGTTCTTGTATCATAAGATGTGGAAGCACTCTGTTTTTGCTCTCTCTTATCTCCAAAGCCAATGCCACTCTTGTCTGAACAGATTTGTTGAGATCCAATGATATCCTCCAAAGTTTTTGATCCTTTGTTCCAAAGACCAATGGTGACCATGGCACACTTGAGCTCTTCCTCTTTCTTGATCATTAGTTTTTCCAAGGCAACTTGTGACATCTCGAGAGATTCAATCTTTTCTTCATACATAGCATGAGTTTCCTGTAGCTCATTCCTCTCTGTCTCACAAGTCAACAGTTTTGCACAAAGAACTTGTTGATCATCAGCTATCTTGATGGCATTGATCCTAGCCTCGGAAATCTCCTCCTTAAGTTTGACATTCTCATATTCACATGCTTTGAGTTTCTTTGTGAGTTTGTCATTCAATTTGAATAAATTAAGAGACTCCTTATAGAGCTTTTCATAGGCTTGCTCAAGCTCTTCATGATCACTCTCCGAAGATTCATCATCAGAGGTATTCTCAACTGACCTCTTCGAAGACTCTGTTTGTCCTTCAGCTTCGGAAGCCGCCGTGAAAGCAAGGAATTGTTTATGTCTCTCTTCATTTTGATCTTCATTGTCACTATCATCTTCATCAGATTCTGATTCATCATCCCAAGTGATAGCGAGGGCTTTCTTCTTCTTCAAACGAGTGGGGCATTCTGAAGCAAAGTGGCCAAATCCTTGGCATTCATAGCATTGGACTCTTTCAGAGTTCCCTTGTATCTTTCCTTTCTCCTTCTTGGCTATAGAATTAATTTTGAGTTTATCTTTGCCTTTAGATTTATGATTATGAGTAGATTCCAAAAGATTAGGATTCTTTTTCAAAAAAGATTTTTTAAATTGTTTAACAAAAGCAGCCATAATCTTGGAATCTATCTCACAATCCTCATCAGAATCCTCTCCAACTTTGTGAGCACTACTGAAAGCAATATCTTTTTGTTTCTTTTTGAAATTCCTATGTGCCTCATAAGTTTGGAGATTTCCAACCAACTGATCCAGCTTGAGGGTGTCAACATCTTGAGTCTCCTCAATTGCTGTAACTTTTGGTTGGAACCGATCGGGCAAGGATCTCAAAAATTTTCCCACAACTTTGGATTCTAGTATTTTTTCACCTAAATTGAAGCTGGAATTTACAATGTCACTCAACTTCGCATAAAATTCATCAAAGGTCTCACCATCTTTCATTGAAAGGTTTTCGAAACTAGATGTGAGCCTTTGAAGTTTTGATCGTTTAACAGAAGGAGTGCCCTCATGAATAGTTTGTAAGATATCCCAAGCCTCTTTTGCGACTTCACAATTACAAATTCGACTAAACTCTTCAGGTGTGACAGCGCAAAAGAGAGAATTGATAGCTTTACTATTCCAGCTACTATTTTGGTAATCAGTTGTGTCCCACTTATCAATTGGTTTGGGGAAAGTTACTCCATCAACAGTAATCGTTGGTTCAGTCCACCCATTCATGACGGATTGCCAAACTTTTTCATCAATAGATTTTAAAAAAGATCTCATCCTAGCTTTCCAAAAAGAATAATTGGATCCGTCAAGTAGGGGTGGTCGAACCATAGAATTTCCCTCACGAATTGAATCCATTATCACAAATCAAACAAGATCTCGATCTAGCAGAATTTTTTATTTTTTTTTAAAATAGAGTGTTCTAAAAGAATATTTTTTAAAAAAAGAAAAATAGAATGACCCGCTCTGATACCAATTGAAAAAAACTAGAAACCTCCTAGATGTTGATTTGTGATTATGTATCAAATTTAAGCAGAATATAACAATCCCAATCAAACAATCACGACAAAGAGACACAACGATTTTACGTGGAAAAACCACAATTGGACACCTCCAATTGTGATAAAAAAAAACCATGGGCAACAGCCACAAGAACAATCCACTAAGAAGATTTAAAGGAATTACACAGGTATACTCTCAATTATCTAGCGAATCCATAACGCCTAATTGAACCAACCTCTATGTGCCTCTTCCAACCCCATCTTCACCACGGAATTGTCTTTCTGATGAGCCACTCCAGAATCCACCGAAGCTTCAGGCTCGAATTCTTCAGAATCCACCGAAGAACAACTCTCTCTTTTGTGTAGAACAAACAAAACCTTTGATGTATTCTTTTTAAACCATGAGTTGAATACTCAATAAGACATCAAAGAAAACTAACAAAATATTCCCAGATATAAACCTTAAGAACCAAAAAGAAGATCTGGAGGAATTATTAATGAGTAGTCTAGTTTTGGGAGAAAAACCAACTACTTATAGAAAATCCAAAGTAATCCTGTTTTTGGAAGAAAACCAACTTCTTAAAGAACTCCAAAGAAATCCTAGTTTTGGAAGAAAACCAACTTCTTAAAGAACTCCAAAGTAATTCTAATTTTGGAAGAAAACCAACTTCTTAAAGAAATCTTGTTACAACCTTGGTTTTGATCCATGGAATTTGACAACAACCCTTATCATGATGGTTTTTGATGGCGACTTTACGATAGGCCTTCTTCAGATCATCCTGTGAAGCGTTCTTCGAAACCCTAAGAATTTCATAGTACTTTGTGTTGTCGCTTTTGTGACGCCACGAATCTACACTATTGGTTGTATTCAAGGGAGAGTCACTAATGAGTCCTATGGTCAATAACCAAGCAAGATCCCAGATCGCCGGAGGAGTCAAATTAACCTCCCTTCTAAGTCCGGCTTTCTTAGGCAGCGCACTACCCTTTTGACAGATCTTAAAAGGTATTGACACAAGGTCTCATAAGCAACGATAAGGTTCATACATATAAATATATAGAACATAAGTACATAACAAACTCGAATATTCTTAATTCCAAAGGCTTGTTCTGTTACATTACATCCCAAAAGGAAAATTTAAATCTTCACATGAGCCTTACAAAATATCAAAAGGGATTTCTAACTTTCCTAAGATGGCCAAAAGTCTTTGAAGGTTTTAGGCTCGTCGTCTCCAGCTATAAACTCCTCTTCAGCACCTGGCATGACACGCCGTGAGCTTTGAATGCCTAGTAAACACACACACACACACCCCACCCCTTTTTCCGTAGTCCAATACATAATCACAGATATAACATCAAGTAGTAAAGCATGATACTCAAATAAGTAAATAAATAAATGGTTACAAGTTAGATGTTAGTAAACTAGAAATCCCCCAAAGAGATTTCGTCCTCCCAACCACAAGAATCGGACGCGGATTATTCGGTATGCCCCCTCTTTTGCTGCTTTGTTGCAGAACTAACCTCGGATGCCTACCAACGGTTATATACCGCGTAGCGCCAACCGCAGGGCCTCAAAAGAGACGGTAAAATAGGGCCTTGCCCAAATCCCTCCTCACACCAAATACCTAGGTTCCGAATACAACCGCTCCGTTCAAGGGTTTCGAAAACCACTCGCGCAAGACTTAACCTTCAAGTAGGGAACGCATCCCAATCAGTCCATATAACACATATTCTCATCTTTTCATTACTCAAGTGCTTGAAAACCCAATACCCTCCCAATTAGGTTTCCTGTTGAGTTAAAAATTTTAAGTCAAGGTTAGTCCAACTTATAAGACAATAATATCCATACAAGCATGCATTCTTAAGATGAGAGGGTAAATAATATAACCACAACACATATAATATCATGCCAAGATATGATCATAAGCTAATAAACATTTTTATGAATACAAGGGCATAAAACATCCATGCATAACAAATTTTCTAGATTTAGTATCATATAAAGATTAAAATGAAAGGACTATCTTAGATCCTTCACCGGACTTGGCCTTCCTATGGTTTGTAGAGAATTTGATCTAGTTTCTAGAACATTTTTCAAAAATGGGATTACTTTTCCAGATTTTAAGTTGTTTAGAAAATATTCCAGCGCTGTCCAGAATCTGTCCAGATCCGTCGACCGTTACGAAAATTTGATTTTCTTGCAAACCGCTCAATGTTTTTCGATGAAACCAATTTTATTTGAAAGCTAACTTCTAAAGGAAGGTTTTGACATAAAATGGAGGTTCAGAATATTTTTGTACATTTTTCTGGAATTTCGAAAGTTGGCTGCAAAAACAGGTTCTAAGGTAGAATGCCCAAATTAAGAAGATCTATGAAAAAGGGGGTTCCACCAGGGGAAAGTTTCATTCCTTTTGTGAAGAAAATATGCTAACTATTACATGTTTAACTTAGAAAATCTGTTTGAAAGAGTGCCTTTGAAAAGTTGAGAGATTGGTACAAAAGAAGACGGTTTTGTGCCAAAATGGGTAAAACACAAGAGAGATGGAAACAATACTCAAATCTTGATATTTTTAACATAAGAACATGATAATAACAGATCTGAAACATCACTTAAAATCTTTAAAAAGAACATGCATTAGAAAAGAGAATGAAGATAAGGTTGTGTTGGTGGCTTACCTACTAAGCTTTGCACAAGAAGCTCTCTTCTTCCTTCTTCTTCTCCTCTAGACTTCTCTTCCTTGCTCTCCTCCCTCTCTCTAACCGAAATGTGTGTGTGAGTGAGTGTGTTGTGTGTGTTTGCAAGCTAGGGGGGGTGTGGGTATTTATAGACAATTTGGTGTAAAAAGACAAAAAGGCCCTCTAGTTGAAAATGGATGGAAAGTTTAGAGTTTTGCTTGGAATCTAATGGGATAGGAGTGATTAAGGTGTTAAATCATAGGATTAGGCATCATCTAGTTGGCTCTTAGTTGAAAAGTAACTAGCATTGAGAATTGTATCCTAGGTCTAGGGCACTAGGTTGTGTTTTCTAGAATTTTATAATCATGAGCCTTGGGGAAGTGTGATGGGTTATTATTTTAATTATTTTTGGTCCTAGGGCTCACTCTACAAGGTGTATACATATATATATATATATATGTCTTACAAGATTGATGGTACTTCAAGGTACAAGGTACAAGTACTAGCTTTTGGGTAAGTTTTGAATTTAAAAAAAGAGTGAGGGCTTGGAGTTAAATACATGTATTGGGACCTTACTTATGTAGAATTAAATTAAATTAGGTTAGGGAACTTAATCTGGCTAGGATATTCTTATTCCGATAAAAAATTAAAAATGCTAACTGGCAAGATTCGAAATAATTTAAGAAACTAAAGGGCTTTAAGGAAATAATTCAAATGTAAGGGTTTTTAAAGAAAATACATTTTTCAGGGCTTTACATTAAATGTAATAAATTGAGGAGGATTAGAACCTTAATCATGTATTTAATTATGATCTAGTTAGGTCTAGGACTAATGTAAATATTTTCTAGTTAGAAGTACAAACATATATATAGCAAATCTTTATAGATACCAAAGTCATTATTGCTCCAAGATTTCAAGAGATTTTAAAGTACAATGATTATAGTCTAGGGGGGGTATGATGGCTAGCCATGTGATGGTGAATTGATGGACATGCTATATATATATATATTGTACAAATCTTGGAAATTGTAAAATATATTATTAAAAAAGATTTTTGGGTACAAGTGTATATATATATAATTATATAATAGTACTTGTTTGGAGTCAATTTGTGATTTAATAAAAATGTGAGGGCTAGGGTTCAATTAAAGTATCTATTTCAAGTGTAAAATAATTCAGTTTTGTATTATCTTGCCGTTGAATTTAAAGGTAATTAACCGAACGATGACTGTGAAAATCGAAAGTTAAGGTTTAGAGCGATTAATCTAAAATTTGAGAGTTAAGTAATTAATATTAGAGTGTTAGAAGTGATTTCTAAGCTTCCAGGATCGATTAGGGTTTGTATGGATTCGCCCGTGATGCGTTTTTCAGTTCTAGTGCTTAATTTGCGAATAATCGACGAACAAAGGGCTTTATTGTAATAAATTCAAGATTTTAGGGACCTAATAAGGTTTACAAAAGTCAAGGGCCTCACAGCTTTTCTTAGGTGCTCTCCCAAACATCTTCGATGGTTAATATCAATCTACAAAAAAAAAAAAAAACCCAAATCAAAGCACAAAATGAGATCGATTAAACAGATTTACCATAAATCCAGCAGATTTGAAGCCTTCAAACAGATTTGGCCTCCATCGTTCATCTCGGTGGTTGTTGCAGCAGAGGAAGAGCCCTCACATCTCAGATCTACCATAAATCCAGCAGATTTGAAGCCTTCATATCTCATATCGCCGTCGTCCGAAAATGGCATAAAGATGGTGAAGACGGAAGTGATGGCGGAAGCAAATCGATGTCCTGAAGCAACGGACTGAGAAGAGAGAGAGAGAGGGCGGTAACGGACGTGATGGCGGCTGCGGCGCGACAGTCACAGTGGCAGTGGCGTTGGAGGCAGAGGGGAGAGAGAGAGAGAGAGAGAGAGGAAGTGTAACCGTATGGGTGTGTTTGATTGGGGGATAAGGGGACTATTTACTGTGTGGATTGTAATTCGAGGGAAGTATTCAATTTGTCGTTTGTTTTTTTTTTAGTCCGCCGGACATGGAGTTCGGCCGGACTCCTTATCCCCCATATGGGGGGCTATTGTGTCCTAAGGGGGGGGGGGTATGGGATAATTTTTGGGGGACTATCTATTGTTGGGATTAGGTGGTAAAATGACCATTTTGACCATCTACTATTTAATTATATATTATATTTAATAAAATTCAATAAAATTTGAATGTCTCAATTTAAAAATAAAATAATTTTATTTAACTTTTTATTGATGTTTTATTTATTTAATTTTTTAAAAAACATTTTTTATAGATATTTTATTGATGTTTTATTTTAAAATTTTGTTTACATTTTATTTAATTTCATTATTTAAATTAAATAGATGTTTTATTTAATTTCATTATTTAATTATTATTATTTTTAAAAACAAAATTATTTAAAATTTTAATTAAAAAAATAATATATATTTTTATTGATATTTTATTTATTTTTTTATTTAATTTTTAAAAAATAAATTTATTTAATTGTGTAAAAAATAAAATAAAATAAATTTTTATTTAATCTAGCTAAAAATAATTAAAATATTAATGATATGTTTAATATTGTTATTACTTAGTAAACAATTGAAAAAAGGGTAAAATAGTCTTTTGTTCATTTATCCTATCCAATTCGTCCAACCAAACGTTGGATCACTAAAAATAGTCCTTTCCAGACATCTAATCCCATGAAAAAACAAACATAGGATACATATCCAATCCAACCAAATAGTCTGGAGGATTCATAGTCCCAGGACTCAAGTCCGATGAATTCTAATCCCCTCTTATCCAGTCCGTCCAATCAAACACACCCTATAAGGTTTGGACCATATATGATGTGGAAGATTGGATAGAGTGTGGAGAAGTCTCTGCAGGTTTGATCTGTTGACGATGATGAGTAAGAGGTTAGGGTTTCTGGTTTGGGGTTTTTGATTTATTTTTTTTAATTTTTTTTTGGTGTTTGGCGCTCAAAATTTTTATTTTGGCGCCTATTTTTATTTTGGTCATACTATTCACAACAGAAATTGCGTGCCGTGAAAAGTAAAATATTTTTAACGGCTAGAATATGTGCGTCATGGAAAGTGTACTTTTTAACGACTGACTTTTTGTGCGCCGTGAAATGTTTAATATTTTTAACGACTAGTGTACGCGTGTCGTGTATAGTTGATGTATTGACGGCATGCCATTTGCACGTCATCGAAAGTTTTATTATTTACGGCTAATATTGCAAGCCGTAAAAAAATCATCATTATTAGCATTTACGGCTTATGCAATAGACACGTCGTGGTTGGGAAATTATTTACGACATGCAAAAAAAGCAAGTCGTAAAAGTGAGAAATCATGGCTTGCATTTACTGTATGTCGTTAATGTGGAGCTGTAAAAACTCAGTTTTGTTGTAGTGAATGAGTATGAGGCTTGAATAAAAGATCATGTTGTGCCAAAATAGTTGTTTTTGGTGTTTGGGTTGAGATTTGGTAAAAGGGGGAATTTTTGCCCTAATTTGATTAAATCATTATCTTGCATGAAATATTAGGATTAACAATGAAAATGTGAAATTAGAAGGTTGTGGTTATAAATGGTGATATTGGATATGTAATATCTCACCTATGGAAGTTTTGAATAAACTATCTATTTTGATATTGAACATCTCTTTTGGAATAATTGCATTGGGCTATTGGTGGAGGATAGCTAAGATTGTTGTAGAAATTACATGGGAATTAGGTGATTTAATACTAATCCATTGTTGGTGTCATTGAGTATGACCATGTTATAAATACATTATATATGTATGTTTATTGGGAGGAAAAAGGGGATGTACTCCATATATGATTATATTTATAAATACATTGCATATGTATATTTGTTTGGGAGGAGAAAGGGGATGGACTCTATTTAAAACAAGTTGGCCAGAGTGTCCAGAGTGAAAGATCTGAAATTTCATATATAAATAGGTGCCGATTCCTTCGGACGAAATAACCGTAAAATGGCAGATTTGAAGTGTTTAAGTGTGTTTTGCATAGTTGGAAAAATTGAGTTATAGTCTCATTTTGGTTGTTGAAAGATAATGAATTTAACTCATGAATTGAGTAGTGTGGAGAAATGGTTTGGAAATACTCTTTGAACCCTGTAGGACGCTCGTGATCCTCTACTAGTCACCTGAAAAGGAATAAACACTCCGGTCGGGGGTGCCGGAATTAGCACTCCGACGATAAGTCAGTGTATACTCTCTTGGTTGCTTATATCTGAAGTTGAACTTGTTCTCACGTACCTTTCTTTGGCTGATGCTCCTCTATTTATATTTTTTCTTTTGGGCCTTAGGGTCGGGCCCACCCTTAATCCATTGCTCGTTTATTTATTCGGCTTTTATTCGGCTGGCTGGAATGTCGATTAACCTATTCGGCCCTGTGATCGTATAAAATGAAGTCGAATACAAATCCGTCCTTGACTATCTTTATATCGTTATTCGGCATTATTGCCCCCACAATATTTGGCTCCCACAATTGCCCCCCAAATATCCTATTAGCGCCAGTTAGTCGGCATGTTTGGTTTCGAATGGCATGTTTGATTTCGAATTTGAAAAGTCAAGGAAAAAATGGCGGCTAACCTCATCCCAACGTATGTCAGAGCACATGTTTTTTACGCATTATTACATCTTCCCGCCTCTTCATATGCTTTCTTTATTTAATGCGATTTGAAACTATGTTGTCCCTTCGAATATAAGTTCCTTTTGAATACTCAAAGCTTCTGGTTTGCCTTTCAATATACCTCCATTTCGCGACCTCTGCAACTTTCTCCTGTTTCTCATTGTCCCTTCTACCTCTTGTAAGTTTTCTTCTCCTTCACTTCAAATCCCATTTCCTCGTTTACCTTTAGTTTTGCATATTCCATAGGCTGACTAGGATGGCAAAACATTTGAAAGAACTCCTTTCTTCAGATCAAATTTTTGGCTTCCGACGCCATTATTCCATCCCCGACGACGTCCATCTGTCACATGTAGCAGACAACACCATTGATATGGGGAGGACTGATGAGAGTACAATCATCTTTCTTCTTCTATCGATTGCTGAGGGCGGAGTCCGTTTTCCTCTTCACCCATTTTTATGGGTTGTCCTTCGACACTGGGGTCTAATCCCTTCCCAACCCAACATAAATTTTTTCCGAATTATAATGGGAATTATAAAGTTAAACCGACGCCTTAGGATTAACCTTGGTATACCTGCAATTCGACACTGTTATGCCTTAGCCAAGTCTACTGGCCGGCTGGGACGCTATTTTCTCAGGGCCAAGGATACCGATCATCACTTAGTGACTATGCTTGTCAGCTCTGGCAAGCGTGTTGACGATGTGATGGTCGTTGTTTGAGGCAACTAGGAATTCGGCAAGGGTGAAGATCGCCTAGATCCCGTGCCAAGGCGAAAAGGCGAACTAGGTGGTCGTATAGCTCATTTTTGTTTTTTTACTATCATATATGTATTCGGCTTTCCTTCTGTATGCTTACCATTTTGTTTGTGCAGACAATGATTTGAAGAAAGTGTTGGTTTCAGCCGACGACGTTGTACTTGCGGAAATTAAAATCGCACTACAGTTCTTTGGCCGTCCAAGCCTACAAAAACAAGGGAGGGCGGCCCACATTCTCCTACGATATAAGCCAACTTACGCAACGTTTTCGGTGGTAGACCACATTTCAATTCCACAGGGCGAAAAGTATCTTATAGCCCTTATCTTCCCCAACTTCAAAAACCTAAGGCAGATTGGTTTGGAAGCCTCCGATTTGGAGCATGTGGAAGAACAAGCAATCGAACCGGTCACCAAGGACCCGAACCAGTTTGAAGCTGAGGTTGACGAGGCTCTTAACTCGGCCTTTGAGGAAGCCGGACTCAATTCGTCCGACCCTCCATCCACATCAGGCCGAGGGGACGTCTCTTTCGAGGACATTTTGACAGACTTAGGAGACCTTCCCGGTGCTTATTTTGAGAACATGGCTGGGGAATCCCTCACGCAACTTGCTAGGAGGAAAAACGTCGAAAGGATGGCCGCCTGGAGGAGAGCTGAAGCCATCTGATCAGAAACTCCACCCGCCACGGTCGCTGAGTCCTCTCTGCTTGTTATTGTGCAAGAAATAGCTCAAATCGAAACGGCCGAAACAGAGCAGGTAGAATAGGAATGAGGCTGAGCAAAGGGGACAGAAGCGCCCCGCCGAGCAAGAAGCCGTCCATGATGAGGACCAAAGCGATAAACGGCCGCGCATTGAGGAATCAGACTTGGTTGTTCCGTTCACTATTCAACCAAGGATAAGGAATATACCAATTGCCTCTGATGTGTCGGCTTTGAAGGACCTGGCTGTGGCCTTGAGTATGGCCTCCTCAATATCCCTGCCGGTTGACAGAGCCACGTTTCGGGCGGAGCCAGATCTAATGCTAATTGCTTTAGCCACTCATTCGGCCTTATTGGTACATTACTTGCCTTATCTGCAATCTTCCGCCTAAATATATATATATATATATATATTTCTTATTATTTGTTTGTTGCAACTCTATTTCCTTGTTTTGCAGACGGTGGGCAGGATAGTCGAAATCGGCCGCCGGCAACATGACGCCATAGAACAGATTGACTTCTTGAAAGCTGAAATTGACAATGAAAAAAACAAGGCTGTGGTAGCCTCTAAAAAAGCCAATTCCGAGGCATCGCAAGCGGCGGAGGAACGTGCGAGAGCCGACTCTGAGGCCGAGCGAGCAAGGAATTCCAACCAACTAAGGCTTGCCGCCGAAGAGAGGACAAAAGCGAGCGAAGATGCACTGAAGTTAGCCAAGGAGGTGATCGCCAAGCTGGAAGCCGACTTGGAAGAATGGAGGAAGGCAAAGGAAATAGCCGACTCTGAGATTTCCAAGGCGTTCCAAGCTGGGAAGGACGCCGCCTTGGAAAACTACGTAGAAGAAGTGCCCAAGTTCGAGAATCGGGGCTTCAAACACGGCTGGCTCAAAACCCTCACTGCTGCGAATGTGACATTGGCGCAGCCGATTCCGTACGAGCAGGTGGATGTTGAGCCCCTGGCGTTTGACCCTGAAGATTGATTAGGGGATATTTTGGTTTTTGGTAGGCATCCTAGATGCATAGTTTTTGTAGGTTTTTGTCAGTAGATTTTCATTTCTTTGAATGTAAGCTAATTTTCATGTGTAAAATGATTGCTATTTACGCTTAATTTATTAATGAAAATTTTCTATGCTTTCCAGTTTACTGCATATACTATTTGTCTTTAATTTATTAATGACAATTCCTTATGCTTTTCTGTTTGCTACATATGAGTAAATTAAACATCCAATAAATTAATCGAATCAATTAAAGATCCTCTACCTTTTTGCTATTTAGCCGAATAACTAAAAGAATCGGCATTTACAATTTGGAAAGGTGCATGAACATTCAATAGACTATCGAGTAAAACGGCTAAAGGCCTCGACGTCTGACCGATTAGATTAATGAATCTACCCCAGTTGCACGAACTCAATCGCCAAATGCTATTAGTTCATGGAGCGGCTGGGGAACTCAACCTGATCGGCGCAAGGGCTTGCCCTATGGCCGATTAGATTAATGAATCTGCCCTTGCCCTAGCTGGTGCATGAACTGGAACGCCGAATGACATTAGCTCATGGAGCGGCTAGGGCACATGAGATGGTCAGCATCAGGCCTGGACATTTACCGATTAGATTAATGAATCTACCCTAGCTGCATGAACTCAATCGCCGAATGCTATTAGTTCATGGAGTGGCTGGGGCACTCAACCCGATCGACGCAAGGGTTTGCCCTATGGGCGAGTAGATTAATGAATCTGCCCTTGCCCCAACTGGTGCATGAACTGGAATGCCCAATGACGTTAGCTCATGGAGCGGCTGGGGCACATGAGATGATCAGCATCAAGCCTGGACACTTGTCGATTAGATTAATGAATCTGCCCTTGGCCCAACTGGTGCATGAACTGGAACGCCAAATGACATTAGCTCATGGCGGGGCTGGGGCATATGAGATGATCGGCATCAAGTTTTGAAATTTAGCATTGATAAGGTTGCCTCGGGGGTGCTGCACCTGTAAGGTATAAATGAAGCGGGTGGTGGGTGCGCAGAGGGGCCATTGTTGCATTCAGAGTCAATAAATTTAAGGAGGGAAAAAATAGTGTGGACATTTTGTGGATGGCAAGAAGATTATTCTTCAACAGCAGAGGAGAAGGGAGGACACTTGCGAAGTTGGACGCAGAGATGAATCGAGGTAGCGAGCCAACATGTATGGGGAGCAGCACGTTGAGGGAACATGAAAAACGCCAGTCCCCGCGTCATCGAAGTAGGTCACCAAGAAGGGAAAAACAGCAACAGGGCAGCTCTCCTCAACCACGCTCGAGAGGAGAAACCAGTGCAACTTCGCGCCCTTTGAGTTTTGCGGTTTTTGTGGGGAACAAACCGATGACGGAAGCGGATTCAATTGTGCATGACCCAAATGTGGCAGTCGAGTTTGCTCGAAAATTTTTTCCACCAGAAGTCCAGCAGTCGATGGTCAGTCGACCTGACTTCGAAGTGTTTCGGGAGGGCATCTATGGAGAAGTGAGAGGGCTGTATACCGCCTATGAAATCGGTATGCATCTTCGTGCCGCATGGCGGGAGATAGAGTAGAATGATGAACGCATTCGAAGCCTAGAAGCTCGCGAGGAAAAGGCTGAGCGCGAACTAAGAAAGGTCAAAACCGCCGAGACACAATCGGCCAGACAAGCTAACCCGATTGTGGAAGAAAGGGTGACTCAATGGCTTATAAGTCATGCGATTGCCGATCGTGATACGGCAAGCATGTTTGCAATAGAGGCCGCAAAGACCAGGTCTTATGAACAAGGCTTTCACGATGGCCGGAAAGTCAGGATACAGAGGACTAAGGAAAAGCTCGTCGAGGAGGTCTGCCAATGTGAGAACCGTGGATTTAAAACCGGGTGGGTCAAGGCTCTCCAGGCCGCAGAGGCTCTTCGAGTAGAAGGTGTTGATTCGGTGTCGCCATTATATCAGAGTCATCATTTTCCCTTTGCGGTTTTCAAAGTCGAAAAGAGCGATGACAAGGGGATGCCGAATAAAACTGAAGATATTGTACCGCTCTAACGTAGATTGGGAGCGAATTATGTATTATCGATTAATTCAATAAAACATATTATTTTAAATGTTTGCATGGTGTTTCAATTTATGTTTAAACATATTATCGATCATCTTCCATTTTTCGTCAACTACATTTATGCTTGTTAATCATAATATTCATGAAAAGCGTGCCGAATTCGGAGGCGTTTTGCCTCGGCCAAACATGGTTTTTGGTGAAAGGCGCCCCGGAAGGAGCTCCGAATCCGAAGGCTTACTCGGCCCAAACATGTCTTGCACGGATGGGGCTCCAAATTCGGAGGCTTTTAACTTGGCCAATCGTGATTTCCACGAAGGGCGCTCCGAATTTAGAGGCTTACTCGGCCCAAACATGTCTTGCACGGATGGGGCTCTGAATTCAGAGGCTTTTAACTTGGCCAATTGTGATTTTCACGAAGGGTACTCCAAATCCAGAGGCTTACTCGGCCCAAAAGTGTCATTCACTGATGGGGCTCCGAATTCGGAGGCTTCTAACTTGGCCAATCGTGATTTTCACGAAGGGCGCTCCGAATCCGGAGGCTTACTCAGCCTAAATGTGTCTTGCACGGATGGGGCTCCGAATTTGGAGGCATTTAACTTGGCTAATCATGATTTCCACGAAGGGCGCTCCGAATCCGGAGGCTCACTCAGCCCAAAAGTGTCATTCACTGATGGGGCTTCGAATTTGGAGGCTTTTAACTTGGCCAATCGTGATTTCCACGAAAGGCGCTCCGAATCCGGAGGCTCACTCGGCCTAAAAGTGTTATTCACTGATGGGGCTCCGAATTCGGAGGCTTGTAACTTGGCCAATCGTGATTTCCACGAAGGGCGCTCCGAATCCGGAGGCTTACTTGGCCCAAACGTGTCTTGCACGGATGGGGCTCCGAATTCGTAGGCTTTTAACTTGGCCAATCGTGATTTCCACAAAAGGCGCTCTGAATCCGGAGGCTCACTCGGCCCAAAAGTGTCATTCACTGATGGGGCTCCGAATTCGGAGGCTTTTAACTTAGCCAATTGTGATTTCCACGAAGGGTGCTCCGAATCCGGAGGCTCACTCGGCCCAAAAGTGTCATTCACTGATGGGGCTTTGAATTCGGAGGCTTTTAACTTGGCCAATCGTGATTTCCACGAAGGGCGCTCCGAATCCAGAGGCTCACTCGGCCTAAAAGTGTTATTCACAGATGGGGCTCCGAATTCGGAGGCTTTCATCTTCAAACTAAAATTTCATATAGTGAGATAAGTAATTTTGCATTATAAAAGTGAAAGTTTGTACATGGCGAACATTTAAAACAAGTTATCATGCCCCACAAGTCGGGTTAATGATAGAATTTACGCAAATGCATGAAATTCCAAGGACATGGCAGACTCCTCTCGGACATGTCTTTAAGCCGATATGCCCCTATTCCCGCGATTGAATCGATCTGATAGGGGCCATCCCAGTTAGGACCTAGTTTTTCGTCAGCCGGATTCCTGGCAGCTGGGAGTACTTTCTTGAGGACCAATTCTCCTGGTGTATAACGGCGTAGATGAACACGTTGATTATATGACTTAGCAAGCTATTGCTGGTACCGTGCCCTGGATGCAAGCGCACGGTCTCGTCGTTCTTCAATCAGAGTCAAATCCAAAGCCAACATCATGTCATTTCGGCCCATGTCAAAAACTTTTGATTTCAAGGTTGGGAGGCTGATCTCCAGGGGGATGATTGCCTGGGTTCCAAAGCATAAAGCAAACGACGTTTCCCCAGTGGATCGCCTCAGAGTAGTGCAATGAGCCCATAATACACTCGGCAATTCTTCGACCCATCTGTCTTTAGCTTTCTACAGCCTCTTCTTGATGCTGTCCAAGATGGCTTTGTTGGAGGCTTCAGCTTGACCATTGCTCTGTGGATAAGCCGGGGTGGAGAAATAGGGCCGAATGCTATATGTGCTGCATAATTCTCAGTAGACTCCACAATCAAACTGGGTGCCATTGTCTGAAATGAGTGCTCTTTGAATGCCGAATCACGTTATGATATTCTTCCATACAAAACGCCTAACATCAGTATCTCGGATGTGTGTTAGTGCCTCTGCTTCGACCCATTTTGTGAAGTAATCTGTCGCGACTATCAAGAATCGTTTGTTCCCTGGGGCTTGTGGCAATGGCCCGATGATATCAAGCCCCCATTGAGCAAACGGCCAAGGGCTGGTGATTAAGCTCAACTCTTCAGCAGGCAAATGGGTTAAAGGGGAAAACTTTTGGCACTATTCACATTTCTTGACGTAACACTTGGCATCAGCTCTCATGGTCGGCCAGTAGTACCCCTGTGTTACAGCTCGATGAGCTAGAGAACACCCACCAGAATGGGCACTGCAACTACCTTCGTGTATTTCAGTCAAGAGTTCTTCGCCTTTATCTGGATGAACGCATTCTAGGTATGGACCAGAAAATGGATTTTTTTGTAGAGCTTTCCCTGTGGATCTAAGTAATATTGCAAGGCTTTGTTTCACAGCTTGTGCGCTTCTTTCTTGTCCGTCATGAACTGTTCGGCAGATAAAAATGCAATGATAGGGTCCATCCAACTTGGACCTGATTTTATGATATTGATCTGACTTGACTCTGAGGGGGCAATGCTCGGCTCAGGGATGAATCCTACTTCAATTGTCCGTTTAATTTCTGAGTTGATGGCAGAGGCTAGGCAAGCTAGGGCGTCGGCGTGTGTGTTCTGATCTTTGGTTATTTGATTTAGTTCATGATGGTCAAATTTTGCCAGTAAAGAATTCGCCGTTTTTATGTAAGCTGCCATATGGTCATTTTTGGCTGCGTATTCCCCTTTCAATTGGTTGATGATTAGCTTTGAGTCGCAGAAGATAAGCAGTCACCGAGCACCGAGGAGAAGTGCATTCCATAAGCCGGTTAACAATGCTTCGTATTCGGCCTCATTGTTCGATGCTTCGAAGCCCAATTTGACAGCCTGCTCGATTATTGCCCCGTTAGGAGCCATGATCACTACGCCTGCCCCACTACCACATTGGTTGGACAATCCATCACAATACAACTACCAAATGTCCTCAACATAAATTCTCCAGTTCGGCTTAGGTTGAATTTGATCAGACTTAAAGTCGGCGAGGCCTCCAGTGAATTCGGCCACAAAGTTGGCAAGCATTTGCCCCTTGATTGAGGTCCTAGGCAGAAATTGAATATCATACTGGCCGAGTTCGAGAGCCCACTTTGAAATGCGCCCAAATGCTTCCGCACTACAAAGTACTGACCGGAGGGGGTAGTCCGTTAGTACCCCGATGGTATGCCCCTGAAAGTAATGCATTAGTTTTCTTGCTACCATGATGAGAACTAGGACGAGTTTTTCCAATGGAAGGTAGCGTGTTTTTGCATCAACCATTGCTTTGCTCACATAATAAACTGGTTGTTGCTCCCCAAGTTCTTCTTTTAACAGTACGGTGTTGACGGCCCGATCGGAAACTGCCAGATATAAAATAAGGGGATCACCTGCCGAAGGTGTTGTCAAGAGTGGAACTGATCGGAGGTAACTCTTCAATCCGTTCAAAGCGGCTTCGCACTCGGTGGTCCATTCAAAAGCTTTACCCTACCGAAGGGTATGAAAGAATTGTTGGCAGCGATCTGTGGAACGACTGATGAACCTGTTGAGTGCGACGGCCATCCCCATCAGCTTTTGAAGCTCCTTGACCGACCGAGAATAGCCGAGTTCTAGAATTGCTGTGATTTGCCTCAGGTCGGCTTCGATTCCATGGTGGTTAACAATGTAGCCAAGGAATTTGTCGAATCCGATCCCAAATGCACATTTGGAAGCGTTCAGCTTCATTTTTTACTTGCGTAGAATGCCAAATGTCTCTTCCCGATCAGCTAGATGAGTTTGCTCTTCTTTGGACTTGACAACCATATCGTCAATGTACACTTCCATAATGCGGCCGAGTTGCTCCTTGAACATGGCAGTGACTAGTCTTTGGTAAGTTGCCCCCGCATTCTTTAGCCCGAAAGGCATAACCTTATAGCAATAGATTCCTCTTGGGGTGAGGAATGCAGTTTTGTCTTGGTCCTCCGGATACATGGTGATTATGATGGTAGCCTCTGTAGGCATCCAGGAAACTCATACGTTGATGATGTATTGTGGCATCTACGAGTTGGTCTATTCTGGAGAGGGGAAAGCAATCCTTGGGACAAACTTTGTTTAAGTCCGTGAAATCCACAAAAACACACCAAGTCCCATTTTTCTTCTTTACAACCACAATATTCGACAACCATGTAGGATAGGTCACTTCCCGGATTGCCCCGGCATCAAGCAACCGGTCAACTTCTTCAACAACAGCAGCAGTGTGTTCTGCGATTGACTGCCGACTTTTCTGAATAATTGGCTTACATTTGGGGTCAACGTTTAAACGGTGCTGAGAAACAGATGGATCCACCCCCGGCATCTCATATGGTGACCACGCAAATACATCAAGGTTGCTGAGTAAAAAGGAAATTAGTTGTTGCCTGTCGACTTTATTCAAGGAAGCGCCGACCATGAAGAACCTATCAGGATTCCCGTCAATTTCAACTCGATCCAGGGCTTCGGTTGCCTGTTCACTTGGGAGCCGCCCAACATCGTCGAGGCTCTCTCGATCCGGTACCTCAATAGAACTCACTTCCAGCTCTTTTAGTGTCTTTGCAGCTAGAAGATAACATGCTTGTGCCGATTTCTGGGAACCATGAATTTGTTCAACGTCGCGTTCAGTCGGGAAACGAAGTAGTTGATGATAGGTGCTTGGCATGGCCTGCATGGTATGCAGCCAAGTTCGTCCTATGATGAGATTATACGGCGAAGGAAGCTTGACAACCAAAAATTCCACATCCACTGATCGGGAGCCCTCTGGAACTGGTAGCGTGATTTTGCCCAACGGATATCCGGATTAGCGTTGAAGCCAAATAATGGATAATGAGCTGGAGACAAGTCTGACTCAGTGAAGCCGAGCTTGATGAAGGTCTTGTAGTACATAACTTCCGAAGTACTCCCCTGGTCAATGAGAACACGTTCAACGGTGAATCGATTTACGCGTAGTTCGATGACCAAGGGATCAATGTGAGGGAGCGTTACGCCGACCAAATCAGAATCATCGAAAGAAATACTCGCAGCTTCATGGGGCCGTTTCGCAGGTGTGATTTGCTTTTAGAGGTTAGGATGCGATTGAATTGTATATACCGCAGATGCCGTCGGCAAGCTGTAAATCATATGGATTATGCCGAGTGGAGATGAATCTTGCCGTAAAGCAACTATTTTGGTTGAGTTGTTCTTTCGGACATATTGCTTAAGCTGACCGTCTTGTACCAACTCCTCAAGGTGATCCTTCAACGCATAACAACTGTCGGTATCATGATCGTAGTCCTTGTGATATTCGCACCGCCTATCCCATCTCTTCGTGTCGGGAGGTCCCACCATTGTGGGTGGCCATTTGAAGAACGGAAGGTGTTGAACTTTAGACATAACCATACTGATTAGCTCTGACAACTCCATATATTTCTTGTCCCCGCGCCTTGTGCGCTTGCTATCCACTTGAAGTTGTTCATTAGCTCGGTGGGAACATTGGTCATTTGATCGGCGCGAATCTCGTCTTTTGTCTCGTTTTGCCCAATTCCGTGGTTTAGGGCTCTATGATGGTACAAAGTTTATCGGCTGAACGATTTCAGATGGGCCCATCTTGTTGGCCTTGTGCCTGGCTTTGGCCCGCAAGGGGTCGTCATCTTCCACTTTGCAGTATTCTTCGACTTTCTTTATTAACGACCAGACTGTTTTGGGGGGCCTTCTGTTCAAGGAGCTGCAGAAAGCACTATCAGGATGCAACCCCATTTTAAAGGCGGTGATGGCCATGGAGTCATTGCAGGCATCATCTATGAGATTAAAGTATTCCCAATAGGGCGCTGAATACGCTCATAGGGTTTCCCCTGGTTGGATTTGCATTGCCCAGAGAGAATCGACCTGCTTCGGCTGGATCTCATTAGTGATGAACCTTGCCCTGAAGGATTTTTGGAGTTGATGGAAGCTCTTAATCGATGCTGGCTCCAATTTATAGTATCATCTAACGGCCAAAGTTCCCAAACTGCTCGGAAATATTCGACACATGAGGGCCTCGTCGTCTGCATGTAGTGTCATGGCTTGCTTATAATGACGAATGTGATCAGTGGGGTCCAATTTTCCATCATATAGGGTGAATGATGGAGCTTTGAACTTTTTGGATAGCACTGCCCTTGTGATCCGTCGTACAAAGGGGTCATGTTGATCCTCTTCGTCTGAACCATTTCTTCTTCGCTTATTCCGTGCACGCGGACGCCCTTCAAAGGAACTGGAGGTTTTAACTCGTTTCATCTTTTTGGATTATGGGGATGATGAGTCAGAATCACTATCACTATCTTGTCTCCGAACTCGAAGTCGTCGACCATCCTTTCTTAGAGGTCGTTCCGGATCTTGGCGTGCGGCTTGTTGGGATTTTGCCACCTCTAAAGCCAAATCCTGTTTAAGTTGCTCGTTCTCAGCGATCATGTTTTCCAACCTCTGTTCGTTTTGCTTCGCCTGATCCATAATCGCTTGCATTGTCTCATGTGCTGATGTCGAGGGTAAGGTCTGGGCAACTGAGTCGAAGTTCAAGGTCCTTCATGCAGCAATGGTCTCGGGCCCAAGCATGTTGCTTGGAGTGGTATCATCTCGTCACGTAAGGTCATTAGCGACTATCGGAGGATCTTCTGTTACGCCCGCCATGGATATGTTGGAGTATTCCCACAGACGGCGCCAATTGTGGAGAAGTGGTTTGGAAATACTCTTTGGATCTTGTAGGATGCTCGTGATCCTCTGCTAGTCACCTTTAAAGGAATGAACACTCCGGTCGGGGGTGCCAGAATTAGCACTCCGACGGATAAGTTAGTGTATACTCTCTTGGTTGCTTATATCTCAAGTTAAACTTGTTCTCACGTACCTTTCTTTGGCTGATGCTCCTCTATTTATATTTTTTCTTTTGAGCCTTAGGGTCGGGCTCACCCTTAATCCATTGCATGTTTATTTATACGGCTTTTGTTCGGCTAGCTGGAATGCCGATTAACCTATTCGGCCCTGTGATCGTATAAAATGAAGCCGAATACAAATTCCGTCCTTGACTGTCCTCATATCGTTATTCGGCATTATTGCCCCCATAATATTCAACTCCCACAAGTAGCATATGAAACTAGAAATGAATTGAAGGAAAATGAAACGAGGTTAGGTCTTAGTGGTGTATGAATATGCAGGCCTTGTGGATGTTTTAGTATCGGTATTGTTTATGCACGTAGTATTTATATCTTTGCTAAACCTCATATATTGTGTTACATTATCTCTACTGGGTTGTTGGCTCACCCTATACGGGAATACCAGTTTCAAGTGCAGGTGAGATATTTCCTCCAAGGCAATAGCGTGGATGGACTTTCGAGAAGCAAGAACTTCTTAATTATGCCTTATGTGTGTACGTTTGTTATTTGTAAAGCCAAGGGCTTAAGATGTAATGAGCGAGACTCAATTTGTGTAACCAAGCAATGACTTAGAAAGATGTAAGCCTACATGGCATTTAACTGGTTGATAAACAGTGAACTCTGATATATGAAAGTATGTTGTGTCTCACATTTATTCCGCATATGAGTTATCTTTATTGTATTATTTTGGGGGCGTTACAGCTTCAAGCTCTTTCCCGAACTTTGAACAAGTCTCTAGCTCTCTTTCAAGATCACTATTCTTCTCTTTTATCTCATCCTGATCATGAAACAATTGAGTTCTCTCAATCTCGCATGTGGATAGCTTGGCTGTCAAAGATTCCAACTCTTTTGAGAGAACACAACTTTCGCTTGAGCTTCCATGAGTTTTTGCTCTACTTTCTCTTTCCATTCTCTACTTCCCCTGAGCTTGGTGGACAACTTGATGTTCATCTTTGTCAAGGTAAAGCTCTGCTTGTACAACATCTCATATGGGAAGAGTTACACTACCTATTTCTTCTTCTGCACTAGAAGAGTCACTACCATCATTTGAAGACCCTGAAGTGAAGCTTTCATTCTCACTCTTGTCCAAAGACAAATTCCCATCCGAAAAATCAACATTCGATGCATGAGGGACGGGCATACCATGAGATTAAACAATAGAATTTGCATCCTCATAGATAGACTTCGACAAACCCCACGCTTCTTTGGCCGTCTCACAATGAGAAATATGAGTTAGCCCACCTTCCGAGATAGCACCTCATATTTACTTTAATGTTCTCAAGTTGTATCCAGAATGTAGCAACTCAAGTTCACTCCATTGCTCTTGAGGTTTCAAGCTTCTCAAGTTGGTTACAAAATTAAGTTCATATGGCATCTCAAACCCTTCTTTTATGATCCTTCAAAGGCTTGCATTAAATGCCAATTAATACATCCTCATTCAAGCAGTCCAGTACGGGTATTTTGAATTGTCCCAGGTCTTAATCCTGACTTGTTTATCTTAAGTGGTAACCATTACTCTATACTTATGTTTTTTTTTTTTTTTTTTTTGGACTTGTGAAAAGTTATGGGTTGGATTTGACCTTTTAGTTATTATAATTGGGACGCCCACCTCATTGTTTGAAGCCTTGATTGATGAGTTAACTTGTTGGTTAGGCAAGATTAGACCAAGAATGCCATATTCAAATATTTGTTTTGAGTAGTGTTCTCTCTTTTACCTTTTTCTCTCTCCACATTTTGAATCTTGATATGAGGCTAGAACTATTGGAAAGATTATTTTCAGGGCTTCAATTTGGACTCAAAATTAACAATATTCCATTTCTAAACAAGGGAGATACGCTTGTTTGAAGTCACTAGCAAAAGCCATCTCGTCAAATCCACACGAGCAGAAATTTGAATTCCGCATGAGGGGATTTCGCGAGAAAGCCATTTTTTCTTGAGTTGATCCGCACGAGCAATTTTAAAATCCACACGAGCGGATTTTAGGCATCCAAACATCGATTTCTGTGCTCTTTTCACTCAAATCATATATCTCTCTTTGACCATTTCTTATACTCTGTCTCTCTAACTTCTCTTTTTTTTTTCTTCTCTTTTTGACCATTTCTCGTCACTCTCTCTCTTTCTAGCTTCTCCTTTTTCTCCCTTCTCTCTAAACTTTCACCAAATTTTACATTTTCTTCGATCTACAAAGATCAAGCGAGATTTCAATACTAGTTCCTCATACAAAAATGACGAGCATCTTGAGGGCTATGTTTTGACCGGTGGAGATCAAATTCCGGTGAAGTTGATTTTTAGAGTTTTCTCATCTTCTCTCTTTGAAGTAGGGATTTCTTTGCTCATTTTTAATATCTCATTATAGATAGACATGTGATAGTTTTTATAGCATTAAAAACTTGATTTTTTGGGTATTTTTGAAAAGTATGCGATGAGGGTTATGATTTTATGATCTAGAATTAAATCTTGTGTTTTGTTATGAATATATGAGATTGTAATGTTTGAAGAACATGTTTAAAAGAATTAGAGTAAAAAGCCCTAATTAATTGTTTATGGTTTATGAGACAGAGGAAAAAAATTGGTGATTTGATTTTATTTGAACCATATAGGGTATTATGTATTAAAAATGTGAAAATGGGTATTTAAGACGATAAAGAAAGTCATCATGAATTTAATTTGTGTTCATTGTTATTTATGGTTTTATAATTGTTAAGTTGTAATAATTGTCGAAAAATCAGAATTTTGGAGAAATAAAAAGGGTATTGGTAAATGTTATGTGTATTGAAAGATTTGTTGATTGGTTAATCTGGTTTATGAGGGTTATGATGAAAAGCCTCAAGTCCTTTGGTTATTTATTTGTTCGAGAGATAGGATTAAGTTGTGTTACATATGTGTTAGATTATGAAAATAAATTACTAGTTGAGTTTTGATAATTAATGAGAAAGATGTAACGATCTGTTGTGGGTATTGGGAGTTTTGAGAGAAGGGAAAATAAATTTTGAAAATCAATAAAATATTTATATGCTTTTGTGAAATGAGAAGTAAGAGGAGCTGGCGATTTTTCTTTAAAACAAATGAATAATTATATTCGTGACGAATTACTATTTGTTGAACTAAATTTGAATATTTTGAATTGAATCAGTGTAAGCCTACAACTAGGCTTTTAGACTTTTGTTTCTAGGCCTTTAGACTTTTATTTTTTTGTTTGTATCTGCCTTTGTAGTCTATAATTGACATTGAAGCCAATGAAATGGAGCATTGCAAATTCTCAAAAACTCTCTCATCATTCATTACATCTCATATTGCTTCCATAATTAGTTAGTTAGAAAATATATCTACTAAGTATTTTGGTATCAGTGCCTAAGTATTGAATTTGGTGAAAAGCTTTATAGCAAGATCAAGTTCTATGTACGTATACTCTTTTAGATTTTATTTCCTTTTGATAGTTATATAACTAATAAATTATTATGGTATTTTCTGTTTCACTATTAGTTATCAAAAAACTCATAATCTTGTTAATTTTCAAAGCCCATATACCCACGGACTGTTAACCCAAAATCGCCAATTGAAGGCTCTTAGGGTGTTAGTCATTTAGGGACACGGTTTTAGGCACCTGAGGAAAAACAATAAGGTATAAAGTACCATTGATAGTCTAATACGACACAAAATACTCAAGAAAATATTAGTTGTATGGCTACTGAAATAGGAAGGTTAGAATCTAAATTTGATCATAGTATGTACATAGATAAACGAAATAGTAATAATTTATTTGTTGTAACCTCTACTATTAATGGTATGTGTGACTTACTTTCTTCTTGGTTTGAAAATATAGAAAAAACACAAAAATATAATCATATGTATATAGATAAGAAATTAGATGTTTTGCAGCAGACTTTAGTAAATGTGGAACAAGATGTTAGAAATTTTGGTAATATAATTAATATAGATTTAAATGAAAAAACAAAAAAACAAATGGAAAATCTAATAACAAAAATAGATTTTCTAAGTGAACGTAACGAAGGTTGGGATCCTCCTGAGGATGCCTCAATACCTCATCTATTTTATGGAAATGATGAAATAAACATCATTGAAAATTCAATTTCTTCTCATAAAAAAAGAAGAATATGAAAATCTTGTTGAAGTTATCGACTATTGGAAAAAGCTTTATCCAAATCCAACATCAATTGTTGAAGAACACAACAGGTTGGTTACTCAAACTCAAAACTTATATTTAGAAAATGAAAATTTGTTTACTCATTTTAGGCATCGAGTTTTTATAAATGATGAATTTGATGATGACTTCTCTTCTCATTTCATCAAAGCAACTAGCATGGTGATTACAGAAGAACATACTTTAGAATCTGAAATTTCAAACTCTGAAATTTCTAATGAAGAAACTAAACCTGCAACTACAGATAAAGGTAAAAGAAAAATAGATGAACCATTAGATCTATAAGAAGTTGAAGCAAAACTAGAATTTCATGAGTTCATAAAAACTACCGAACAAATGGTACCAGACACATCCACTAGCGAAATTAAACCTAGTGATCCTAAACCATCTTACCAAAGAAAAGATGATTTAACCAAAAATCTAGTAACCCAACACGGTACTTATTTGCATTTAACACATGTTGCTTTTAAAGATAAATTAAAAACAATTGATGATTGGGCATAATCCATATCTATTTTAATAACAAATTATAAGTCAACATGGACAAAAGAAAGATTCTTAGATTATATTGCAGTAACTTTATAAGGAAGTTATTTGCAATGGCTAAGATAATGGGAAAAATCTGGTTTTGAAAAAAACCATAAAAGAACTCTTTTATCAAACTTTTTAAGTTTTGATAAGATGTTAAGTGATTTTGTCACCATAATTAAAGAAAATATGTGTGGTTATTTTGGAGAAATTAATTTGCAAGAAGATGCAAATTATGCTCTATCCAAACTAGAACCATGTAATATTTGTCAACTTGAAGAGTATGTGACATTATTTGAAAAATATTACTGTGCTCTAGATCCTCCACAAAATACATACTAGTTAGACCAGTTTTTTCATAAACTCCCAAACTCATGGGATGAATTAAGTTTTAAAAAATATCCTAAATTTTTAGAGAAATTAGAAAAGAGTGATAATCTTGGATTTAGGATAAACTTTGTCTTGAGACTAATAGCAAATCAGTGCTTAATGGTACAAGCAAAGAAACTGGTGAAAAATCAAATCACCAATTCCACAATTCCACAATTCCACAAAAATTGTTGTGACCAAATTTTATGAGAAAATTGGAAAATTCATTGCACACCTTCTTATAAAAGAAATGGTAAAATTAAAAAAAGAAATTTAAGTGGAAATCTTGGAAAAAGAAAAAAAAAATTCTAAACATAAAAAATATGTTAAGAAAAGAAAAATAACTTCTTTAAAAACATCTAACAAGAATTTTTTTTTTTGTAAATGTTATATTTGTCATGAAGGACACTATGCACCTCAATGTCCTAAAAGGATCAAGTGCTAAAAAAAATGATAAAAGTTCTTGAAGAACAAGACTTTGAAATTTGTTTTGGTGAAGAAATTTCGGATACATAAGAAATATTGTATAAAATCCCAAGTGAAGAATATTCATCAGGTGAAGATGAAGAATACATCATTATGATGAATACAATTATAGAAAATCCTAAGGAGTAATCAGAAACACTTCGATTAGGAGATTGTATTGATGAAGAAATTATCTTTTCCAAAGAACAATTAGCCAAGTATGAAAAACTTCAAGGAATTCGAAAAGAAGAAATTTATAAAATTTTAAAATTTAAACCTTGGTCAGTAAGAATATTAGAGCAACATGGTGGAAACACCAGGGCTCAATTTACAGATGAAAGAAATGTCAATATAACCTTATTCGATAAAAAGAAAATTGCTAGATGGAAAAAGAATAATCCTGAATTAAGATATATTCATATAGAATTAATTCAAGTAAAAATCACTGCTTTGTTTAGACAATGTACTGACACACCCATCTTAGCAGTCTTATTAGATAAAAGATTTCATGATCCGATAAGAGCCATTATCGGAGTACAATCTAATTTAGTAAATGAAATAGTCTGGTTTAATATAAAACCAAATTTCTTTGTGTCAATAAATGATCCGAATATAGAAGATGTTGTTAGGGTTCGTCTAAAAACACAAAATATAGGAATGAAAAAAGATTTCTATGATCTTGTAATTCATTGGAAAACTATTCATGAATTAACAAGGCTACTTGAAACATCAATTAAACCAATTGATAAAACAATAGTTGACATGTGGAAACCCAAACCATATGAGACAACAATTCAACCAAAACTTATAAATTAGTTAGATTTAGAAATTCCAAGAAATTGGTTAATTTCTGAATTAACAGAAAAAAAGAACAAGAAAATCTGTTAGCAATGTCGAAATACATGCATATGGTAATAATCTGTATATAACAAATAGCAAATTAAAACAACTAATACAAAATTTATTAACTGATTAGAAAAAATTCAATAAACTAAAAATTGCACACGATATCAATAGTAGTAGTTCTCAAATAGAACCTATTGGCATTAAGACAGTGCAAGTTCCTATCAAGCCAGGAACAAATCATACATTTGAAGAACAAAAAATGTTTCAAATCTATAATCAAACAAAACAGGATGAAGTAATATTTGCCCCCAGCCAAGGAAAGTGAAAATATACTTATGTTTTGGGAACTTTTAATTTTAAAGGCTATAAACCATATAGTCTTAGTGTTCTACTTGACACTGGTGCCACAATAAGCACATGTAGAATGAATGCTATACCTGAGGATAAATGGATTTTAATGAAACATCTCGTCTCAATTAAAGGAGTTAATGGAGTAGACACCTCCATAATTCTAAAAAAAAAATATATATAACAATTTGGTTTAATTATAACAATTTGTTATTCCAAAAATTTTATGCTTCCCAAACATGCATGGAGATTTTATTCTTGGAAATAATTTTTTATTTGGATATTTACCAATAATGCTTGCTGATAAAACAATCAGTATAACTCTCAACTGGCAATTGGTAACAATTCCTTTGTTGGAACATCATCATTATATACGTGATCGAGAGTTCTTGCCAACTAAGCGTGGTGACTTAACACCATATATAAATACTCTTGATGAATCTCATTGGATTTATAAAATTTAACTAAAAATTTTAGTGACAATCCTTTGAAATTGTGACATCGTAGTCCATGATATTGTAGCTTAAAATTAAAAGATCCTAATATAATAATTGGGGTAAAACCAATGATTTATACTCGCCAGGATATAGATGAATTCGAAATTCAAATTAATGAACTTCTTGAGAAAAACCTCATTGAAGTAACCACTAGTCCTTATTCATGTCCTGCTTTTATGGTTAGAAATCATGCATAAATTAAAAGAGGAAAAGCCAGAATGGTAATTAACTATAAAAGGCTTAATGAACATATAGAATTTGATGGTTATTATATCCGAAGAAAGGACATGTTGATAAACTTAACCCAAGGTTGAAAAGTCTTTAGTAAATTTGATTGTAAGTCAGGATATTGGCAATTACAATTAACAGAAGAGTCAAAACCATTGATTGCCTTTAGTACTCTAAGAGGACATTACCACTGGAATGTAATGCCATTTGGATTAAATACTGCACCACAAATCTTTCAAAGATGGATGGATTCTATTTTTAATGAACTTAAAGATTTTTGTGTAGTATATATAGATAACATTCTTATTTTTTCCAAATCAATGGAAGAACACAAGAATCATCTCAGGCAATTATGTAATAAATTCCAAAAACATGAAATTATTCTCTCTCCTAAAAGGACAGAGGTAGCAAAAGAAGAAATAGAGTTCTTAGGATTAATCCTTACATCGACAGGATTAAAATTACAAGAACATATTATTTCAAAAGTAAAAGAATTTCCAGATGAATTAACTGAAGTAAAACAACTTCAATTTTTTTTTTAGGAATTCTTAATTATGGGAGAAATTACATCAAAAATCTAGCAAAATTAGAACTTCCTTTATTAGCAAAATTAAAGAAAGATGTATAATTTTGCTGGTCAAAAGAGGATACTAATTTAATTAAACAAATTAAAGAAAGTATTACAGTCATGCGTATAGTTTATTTACCTAAAAAAGAAGATAAACTTATTCTTGAAACAGATGCCTCAGATTTATGTTGGGGATGTGTATTAAAAGCAATACCTTTTCAATTTTGGACCGAGTCCAAAGAAAGAAATAGTTATGGAATTTAAAATAGAGAAAAACCTATTTCTATGAAAACTTAGAAACGTGAATTGACTTGTGGATATAATTTTGACAAATTTAAACCTATTGAAATAAGATATATTATTTTTGAAAAAGAACTTTTAGCAAGAAAACTTGCTTTAAAAAGATTCCATATATGTCCTGCTCCTGAATGCTTTATTGTTAGAACAAATAATCAAGCAGTAAAAGATTTTTTAGTTAATAAGAAAAATACTGAAGAAGGTGGCTGGCTTCAATGGTATAATGAAATTGCTACATATACTTTTGAAGTTGAACATATGAAAGGAACTAATAATTTTCTTACAGATTTTTTAAGAAGAAATCACTAAACCAGTATTTTCTCCTTCCAGCCATGAACAAAGGTAAACAGCCTGCTGAGTCTGATAAAGAATGGGTGACAATTGCCAAAAAAGCAATCTCAAAAACAGAAAAAGTTTATGTTGTCTTTCCAGGCAAACAACCTAGATTTACATAAATTGGAAAGATTGCAACACATAAGTTGTGAGATTCCTTAGAGCTTGTTATCAAGCATATTACAGTATCGCAAATATAATAATTCTAGTTTAGACCTAACCCATTTCTTGTTTTTGAATCCAGGAATCCATATCCATAACTATTGTTCATTTCATTTTCACCTTGTTGATAGTTGAGTTTGGTTGTTTTGGAGTTACCGTTGTATTTGGAATAGGTTAGGAGTTAGTTTTTCAAAGTGTTGCTGCTCAGATTTTTGCTTGTTCGTTCGAGCGGTCTTTCTTACGCTTGAGCGGTTTTTTACAGTCTGCAAAACTTCTAGCGGTAGAGTATCTTTGCTTGAGTGGTATTTCTTACGCTCGAGCAGCCTTTTGCAGGTTTGAGTTTCTAGGAGGGGTCATTATGCACTCGAGCGGTGTTTTGGTCGCTCAAGCGGTGTCACTTCTTGTGTTTGATGCTTGAGCAGTATTTTGGTTGCTCAAGCGATTTGCGTGTATATCAGTTCCTAAAAGGGTTTTCTAAGTCACTTTTTCATTTCTCTCTCTCTAAACATTTCAAAACCCTAGATCTTCACTCTTTCTCTCTAGTTCTTGTATTTAAGTCCTAAATACGCCCAATCTATTGATTTATTCACCCTATTCATTTGGAGAGAAAGGTAGCGCTCGTCAAGAGCTTCGTTTTAATTGGAGGAGATATCATTTTTGGCTCCGCCAAACTTTAACCCTTGCTCTCTCTTGCCTTCTAATATTGAGGAAGGGATTTCTTTAACCTTTGGTATGATTTTTACCTTAATTATTTGTCCATCGAAAGAACCTAATGATTTGGGAATTTTGGGTTAAACCTAGGGTTTGATTTTGAATTGAAAAATAGAAGTTTTCAAATGGGTTCTTGAGAAAGGTTATGGGGATGTGTTTATGGTTGAAATATGTTAATATAGTGGATTTCTTTACTTCAAATTAAATTTGAAAATAAAAGAGATTTTGGTCTAAAATCATGGATATTTAGTTATGAAAGAAAATGGAAAATGATGTTGGGTTTGAAAGAATGGAACAAATGTGTATGTTGATCATGATGGTCGAGTTGGATATGTAATATCACTCCTATCTTGAAAATGATGAAGTTATATCTTTGTTTGGAAATTATCTGTTGTATAGAAATATCTGTTTTGGGTTATCGGTGAATGATAACTTTAATTGTTGTAGAAATTGCATGAGAATTAGGTAAATTGAAAATAATTACTCATACATCTTGCATTGGGCATTATATCACACTTAAACATTGAAAATGTTTTGTTTTGAGAAAAATGGATGAATATCTTGGTGAATCTGGTTAGGGAGTGTGGTTGTGGTTGTTATGTTGGCCTGTGTGTCCTTAGTGAAAATCTAGGAACTTACGCGGTTAGGTGTCAATCCTTCCAATTAATACCTATAAAATGGCTTTGGTAGTGCTTGTGCAGCCTACTAGCAGACACGTACCTCTAGATTCCCAGTGTTTTGTATCCACTGTCTTGTTTTCTGATATAAAAGGTTATTTTCTTGAATTGATATATAATTTGGCATTACATTATTTTGAGGTGGAAATGTGAACCGTTTGAAAATTGGTATGCATATGCATTCACCTTATGACTTTGTTAAGATTCATATATTGTGCTAAAGTATCTCTACTGGGCTTTAGCTCACCCTATGTAGAAAACAACTTTCAGGTGCTGATGATATGCCTCTACCAAGGACATAGCTTCGGAGGACTTGGAGCAAAGAGCTTCATTTTGTTTATTTTGATGTAATTATTTTTGTATAAGCATTTGGCTGTAATTGTATTGAGTTGAACTCATTTTGATGTACCCAAGTGTCGACTTAGAAAGATGTAGCCATTCGGGCATATAATTACTTGGTTTTCTTTTATTTCAATGTTTGCACCCATGTCATATGCTATAGATTTAGGATTTAGGATTTATGAGTGTATACATACATATGTCATCTTTTGTATGATCATGAACTATGAATGGAATATTAAATATGATGTTATTGATATTATTTTGGGGCGTTGCAACTTGGCATCAGAGCTACCAGGTTTGAATACTTTGGGATCGTGGGATGTGATTTTTTAACCACAGTGGGTTATCTCGCTAGATGGTATTAGAAGTAGACTTAGTTTGCTATGTGATAACATGTAAATGTGACTAGATGAGTATGAGATTTAATTTCTAAGATACTGGTTGGGTCTACAAGTTTCTAGAAGACTTGTTAGAAGAGCACTTGATCACTGCTGTTTCTAATTGGAACTCTGGCAATGTCGTGGGATGATCATTATCTAGAAAGGAAGTTCGATTGTGTTTATGTGATTAGGTGCTTATATGGAGTGAATTATTTGTTGTTTACCGTATTAGGACGTGAGTGGATTAGCTTCGGCACATGTATAAATGTACTAATTTATTTTATTACCTTTATTAGGATGTTAGGACGTGGTGATCGTAGGTGCGGGAGGTGTAAGCGGCAGGAGGTGCCGTTATCAGATAATATTCCGACGCAAGAGGATGGAGTTGGTCAGGCCAATGTGGCCGAGCCAGCAGGTTAGCAAGCCATAGGTGCTTTGGCCTATGAAATGGCTGCAGCTTTGCGAGAATCTATAGACATTCTTAGGGCTGAGAATCAAGTCCAGGCCCATGTTGTTGAGACAGGGCCATCTTTTTTAAAGAGGGAGTTCTTCTGATTGAATCCGAAGAAGTTTTTCAGGGGATTTGAAAGAGCCACTAAAGGCGGATGAGTGGCTTGGGTAGATAATGAAAACGTTCAAGATGCTTGGCATTGAAGATGACAGTTTGAGGGTGACCTTGGCATCTTTCCAGCTGAAGAGAGATGGTGAAAGTATGTGCAAGGGCACATTGGGGGTGACTTGGGAGCCCTTTGTCAACACTTAGGACAAGTTTTTGCCTCCCACTGTAAGGGAGAAGTTCGGAGATCAGTCCCTGAAGCTCAAGTAGCTGAGCATACCTGTAGCTGAGTTTGAGGCTGCTTTTACTAGCCTCTTTAGATTTGCATTGGAACTCGAGGTGATTGAAGAATGCTGTTGCATCAAGTTTGAGAAGAGGTTGAGGACCGAGCTCCTTTTCAAGGTAGCTCGGTCTATGACTAAGGATTACAGTCACCTTGTGGAGGCGACAACTCACCTAGAGACCGTGATCCAGGCAAAGGAAAAACGAATGAGGGGCTCCAGACAGAGGAGTCAAGAGGTTTAGGAGAAGACGCGGGACAACAAAAGGCATACGGGTTCCACTCCACAGTAGTCCCAGGCAACATAGTTCAGATTCAATTTCCCTGTACCGAGTTCTGGTTTAGGAAGAGGTAGTTAGGGTGGGATCACTTGTTTCGCGTGTGGTTAACTGGGCCACAAGTCTTCAGTTTGCCTACAGGGAAGAGGAGGGTAACAGTCTGTACTGTCTTCAACTTGTCCTCAGAGCTAGAGTCAGGGGAGATGGCAGCCACCTACTTGAGAAGGTTTTGCCCTTAAGTAAGTGGTACATCTGGTGCGCCTAGCTTGAGACAGATACAGAGCCATCAACTTAGCAATTCAGCATAGACCTCGAGGGCCAATCATGTCACTCCCTGGATTTACATGGTCTGGCTCACGTGAATAAACCACCCAACGATGAACAGTAGATAACAACTCTCATACAAATGAATATAATAGAGTCACACAATACATATGTTTATCCGATTTTATACATTCCTAGATACAACATCTAAGTCGAATAGATGTTTTGTAACTGAAACATGCACCGATGTTATAAAATCAAATTAGATGCCCTGAGGCTTACATCATACACAAGGGTGTAACTCTTACAAGAATAGCACACAGCCAATAAATAACATAAATGACCCTTGGCCTGCAAATAACAAAACCACCCTACATGGTTCCGAACACAGCTTCACATCTCAGTCGACATCCACACATGTACACCTGAAAAACATTCTCAGCCACATAGGGTGAGCATGAAGCCCAGTAGAGAATATTTCAAAAACTAAACATGCTTCACCAGCATAAATGATCATGATGCAATACACATATACAATATGCCCAAGTACATTTTCAAATCCATTTGATTTCTCAGCGAAACCCTTTCTTTTCAATTTCTGGAACATTACGTGTAATCAAAACCTTTCCCAAGTTCAAATCCTTCGTTTGATATAAAATCTTTTTCCAAAATAAATGATCCAGGTATCTCAATACCAACCAAATACATCGCTAGACAATAGCAAATACATTGTTGAAACCATTTTCCAAACATCCTGTTCCAAACCAACATAATAGTAAATAAATAGGTGAATCTCCAAAACAAATACAACCTTTCACGGATATTTCATCTGCAGGAAACTGTAAAATGGCACCCATGTAATCGTAGGCTATACAAGCACTACTATTGCCATTTTAAGAATATTTCGACTGCGGAAATCAACACCCATATATATGCGGGTTTTTCGGGACTTTCATCCTGGACACACTAGCCAACTTATTTGATGTAATAACAACTTTCTTCCAGATTCACCATTTCATTTACCATTTTCAATAGTACAATACATGCAACTCAAAGTAATGTTTTTCCAAAACAATGCAAAAGTTCCAAAACATAATGTAAGAATTTCCAAAACCTCTTTTCAAAACATATAGTTTCAATTTCCAAAATCCATTATATACTCCACAATATGAATGATTTCAAATTGCCTATCCACATGCAATTTCTAACACACGGCAATGCTATCCTCCGCCGAGTTATCTCTAATGCAATAATCAAAAGATATCAATATAGATATATTTTTCTAAAAGAGTAACAACAACCATTTCCAAAATCCCACAAATATTTTCTTTCCATCTCTTACAAAACCAACATTATTTTTCATTGTTTTCATCACAAGCCAAAACCCATGGCTCTAGAACAAAACCTCATTTTCCTTCAAAATCACCATGTCAACATATTTCAACACCAATACAAGATCATCACCTGTTTCAAGAACTCATTTGAAAATCTCTCTTTTACATTTCAAATCCAAACCCAAGTTTAACCTAAACCACCCAAATCCATAGATCTTTTGAAATAACAAATAAGTAGGGTAAAGATCATACCAAATGACTGCCAAACATAAATAACAAAATAGGTCGCAAATATACTACCGAACTCATATTGAGTTTAAGAAATAGACCCTACCTCTTGAAGCAAAGAGGAGAACTCAGAAAAACTTAAAGTCGATGAAACCACGAAACTTTTGGATCAAAAGAAAGCCATTGACGAGAACTACAATCTTTCTCAAAGGACCAAGGTGAAAAGATGTCTCTAACCAAGTAGATCTAGAGATCTAAGTGAAAAAAGTTGAGTTTTAAGAGAGAGAGAGAGAGAGAGAGAGAGAGAGGAAAAAGTGAATGAGAAAAGTGTGATTGGGGCCTATTTATAGTGGTAGAATAGTAGCCTTCAAGTCAAAGAAAAGAATAAGTCAAATCCCCAAAAGTAGAGCCCTAAAATCGAACCAAAAATCTAAAAATTAACTCACAGGGGTCGACCCTTCAGATAATGGTGTCGACCCTCAAGAAGAAAAGCTAAGACACTAATGTGTGTAGAGAACAAGGGTCGACCCTTGGAACCAGTGGTGTCGACCCTTTATTTCAGAATGCAACCCAGAACAAAATAGCAAAGGAAGGGTCGACCTATAGAACCCTTGGTGTCGACCCTATAAACCAGCAAAGACACCAAGGACATGGCAACAAGGTGGTGTCGACCCTTAGGAAGGCTAGTGCCGACACCATAACAGACTTTCCAAGTTCCCAAAGAAGTTTTCAACATAAACAAGCGCGAATGAATAATCCCAACAAGTTTAAATCGAATCGTACTCCTCCAAAACCAAAATACAACAACTCCAAAGACTCGCAAAATGAAAATAAACAAATTGAATACTCTCTCCAATAGTTTAAAGGACATAAGTGCTATAACCTCCCCTCCATAGGAAATTTCGTCCCCGAAATTTGAGAAAGGCCAAAACCAAAAAGGCCACCCAATCTATAAAAGAAGCACAACGCTAACCCAAACTTAGATCTATTTAGGGATATGTCTCGGTCCAACACCTCGAGGCCTCAAAGGCACACGAACACCAAGAATGGTAAGAAAACTTCACTGATGACCCTTCGATCTACATAACTCGCTGTGATCTATGAGACTAGAAACAACAACTACCACAACAACAATGACAACAAGACTCTTCGGACTCAATGATGTGATCTACGCCTTAACCACCGACAATACTCAAATCGCTACCTAGTGATTAACGCTCAACCCCGGAGAATAAGAAAGCTACTCGCACACAAAGCTCCTAATCAACTCTCTCATAGCACGAGAACATAAAACAAAACATGATTAATCCTAACAACGTTATGGCACATCAATGCCCGACAATTCTAAGCCCGTGCAAAATAAACACATACCACATAGCTAGCAACTCAAGCTAGATCAAAACAAGTCTCCTAAATACAAGATAAAACACAACTCATTCAGGTTAAAGAAAATTCCTTATTTTTCCCCATTTGTTTCAAAACACTTTGCTTTCCCAAAAGATGTTCAAACTCGCACCGTCACAACCCAAATACATTTTCAACCATCCACAGCAAAACTCAGGGATTTTCAAACTAGTTTTCCAAAAACCACAAGTGTTACTCATAACACCAAAATCAGTTTCATTTCAAAATATTATTATTTTATTTTATTTTATTATTTTTGTTCAATACAACTTTTTATTAAACCAAAAACTTCTATCTTAAACCAAAATTGTTTTAGTTCAAGAAAACTACCCAAGGCTACAACACCAAAAGAAAATTTTTGTTTTCCTCAAAGTCAGTCCTTTTCTCTCCTCTAGTGACTCACAACATAGTCACCCAATAAAATCCATCACACCCGTGGCGACGCCATAACATCAACACCAATCTCCATGGTAAAAATCCTTGGAAAACTTTTTCCAAAGTGCCAACAACACAATATAACATGAGTAAAGAAATTTCACATCCACCAATCACACAATGGCATAAAAGCACTCACATGACCAAAGTTTACAACGATAACCCCAAACAAGTTACCACAAAATCAAAACAATATCCTAACTGTCCATATAGGACTTACATACCACATGATGACACCGTGAAATTACACAATCCTCAATTCCAACCTCTTTCCGAGGTGACTATATGTCAACCAACCCAAATACTAATCAATCGACTATCAAACACCACTATCCCGCATCAGTCTCCAAACACCAACATACCACTTAACTTCACATAACCCAACATCAACACTAACACCTTGCCCAACCTTACTAACCCCAAAATGGAGTTCCATACAAAACCTCACATGTTCGTTGAATCTTTTCGGATTCCTCAAAGTTAACCTACGATACTCTGGTTCTCAACTCACCCATCATACATATGCCTATGTGGCATGCACATCCTCATTTCACATTTGAGTTTGAAATGGACTTCTGAAGTTAAAATACAACACACCCCCTCAAGTCAATGCATACACAAACCTTTCACACCATGCACACAAGGGCCATTAAGGTCAAAACAACTCTGATGGAGCGCACCAATCACTCTACATAATCTAACTGCTTCATTCAGAGTTCCACTATCCAAACAAACAACAAACAACAAACACCACACCCAAGTGACCCAACACTATTGAACATTAGACCATTCTCAACAACACATTAAGCACACTATTGCTACACCAAAGCAATCTCCTAGGATAGTCCCATGACCAATCCCCTTCGATACAACATCGCACAAACCCCAACCATGCATTGGTATACATCACACAAACAAAACCCATTACTTACTACACAACATCTCAACCTTAACCCCAAATGGGTTATCTCAACACTAATGCCCTCACTCCACCAATGTACTCACAATCCCGACCAAGTTCACAATAACGAGTTTCATATATTTATCTTCCCGTGCCAAGCTAACTCGCAAAGCCTACCACACTACAACGCTACTGACACCACGTAACAACCCAAACTGAGCAACAAGTAAACACAACACCTCCATCCATCAGTGACTAATAAAGTCAACTCTTTAATTCACATTCTATCCCATCACCCATTATACAAGTACCAAAAAAAAAAAAAAAAAACTAAGTCTCCTAGTCAATCTACCAGCTGCTAATACTTATCGAACAATTACCCTGAACCAAACCCTAGCACATACACATGACACTTACAAGGTTTTCAAGATCATACTATCCTAACTCCACAGAAGAACAAAGAAGTTCTCAACCTTCTCCACTTGAGTCATAGAACACTACATTGACAACTACTTTCTCAACCAACCTGGAATGTTATGTGAGCCACAACACAGCCCATCTCCGAAGACAATCACCTCATCACCATCATTCCAACCCTCGACCAATAAACACTAAACCACTGTGACCCTGCACATAGGTCATGCACCAACCATGGGTTACATACCCGACCAATCCTTCCGAAAACATCCCTTAATTTAACCAGAATTGAGGTACACATCTCTCGCACTCGAATACAATAAATAAATTCTAGTCCTTAGTAAACGTCCTCAGTACCACTGCCCAAAGTACAACACAAGGTGTTCAGAACAAACCAACCACCAAAGACTAATAACTAATAGTACGATAAGGGACTAACATCCTTTCACAAGAAACAACCAACCAGATAATATCAAGATTAACTAACATTACCTACTAATAAGGTACAAGTCTATACCCAATGAAACCATATGCTATTCTCAAAACACAAGTAATCCCAATTCTCTCCATACCTAGAATAAAGGAATACTCCATCTTTGCATACATCCCTACACCACACCGTACCAGTTTACTAGGTCAATCCTAGACCAATCCACCGCAACAATCGGTCGCCCAAACACTAACTCAAAACCAATCACACCATCCACGATCTCTTAACACACTTCGTGCCTTACCGAATTGCCCATAACAATGATAACTCGACTTGACATTCAACCAATTGCCTTACCCAACTACAGAAAACAATTACGCCTATTCTAGCCAATCATACACCATCTACAATGAACAACTCATGGCCTAAATAGACCAACTAACTTCACTAATCCCGAGGAAAGTCAAACCACAACACTACATCCCAACCAACCACACCCCACAACATGAATTTCTAGGTTACTAAGACTGAAGTCGGAACCATACATAACCACTACCAACGCATACAAGTTCAAACCTAACTATTCGTGTTCTAGAAATTCAGCCACCACCTATACCTCTTCCACGGGTTACAGAACTTAAAACAACACACTCAATTGGGGAAGGACACACTCCACGCTACACCTCACACCTCTGACCGCTCAAGGTCATAACTAACTCTAACACATACTAGTCCACAAACTAACAACCAGCACCAAGCATGCATGATACGACCCAAGTGAACATCACATGCCGTCACAAAGGAGTTGAAAACACTATCGTCTTTCAAAGACGTACCAACCGCCACCAAGGCAATCAACGTCAACTCACAACCAACGCTAATACATAATCGATATAGCACACATCGAGGTACCCACTCCGAGTTCACTACTTCTTTTCAGTCGTCTCTATAAAAGAGAGAATACCAACAACAAAAGATACATAAGACTGGTACCCTTCTCTAAAATACTAACATAATCACATAACAATTATTCGAACAACCACATTGAGACTCCATTCAAATCACACATCACCTACCACATAACACATAATCGTGCTAAGTCTACAAAGATAGTTACTCGTTCTAGTGCTCGCTTGGATTTCTCATTAGAAACAACGTTGATCAAGCGCATTTCCAAGAAGACCTCCAAGTTAGTCAACTAGACACCAAATAATATCTACGAGTCTCAACACCATATCCACATAAAATGCAACACATAAGCATGTTATCACTTAGCACGCAACATATAAATGTCCTAGCTGAGCATGATAAACCCACTATGGCTAACCACTACCCACGAGCCCAAGGCTTTCAAACTCGGTTAGCTCTGATACTAAATTGTCATGCCCCGGATTTACACGGTCCGGCTCTCGTGAATACACCACCCAATGATGAATAGTAGATAACAACTATCATGCAAATGAATATAATATAATCATACAATACATGCATTTATCTGATTTTATAGATTCCTGGATACAACATCTAAGTCAAATGGATGTTCTGTAACTAAAGCATGCGTCATTGTTATAACATCAAATTAGATGCCTCGAGGCTTACATCATGCACAAGGGTGTAACCCTTACAAGAATGGCACACGACCAATAAATAACATAAATGGCCCTTGGCCTATAAATAACAGAACCACCCTACACGGTTCCGAACACAGCTTCACGTCTTAGTCCACATCCACACCTGTATACCTGAAAAATATTTTCAGCCACGTAGGGTGAGCATGAAGCTTAGTAGAGAATATTTCAAAAACTAAACATGCTCCACCAACATAAATGATCATGATGCAATACATATATACAATATGCTCAAGTGCATTTTCAAATCCATTTGATTTCTCAACGAAACCCTTTCTTTCCAATTTTCGAAACATTATGTTTAATCAAAATGTTTCCCGAGTTTAAATCACTTGTTTGATATAAAATCCTTTTCCAAAATAAATGATCCAGGTATCTTAATACTAACTAGCAAATACATTACTAAATCAAATGCGAATACATTACTAGACAACAACAAATACATTGTTGAAACCATTTTCCAAACATCCTGTTCCAAACCAACATAACAGCAAATAAATAGGTGAATCTCCAAAACAAACACAACCTTTCACGGATATTTTGTTTGCAAGAAACCGTAAATTGGCACCCATGTAAACGTTGGCTATACAAGCACTACTATTGTCATTTTACGGATATTTTGTCCACAGGAATCGGCACCAATGTATGCGTGCGTTTTTTGAAACTTTTACCCTTGACACACAGACCAACTTATTTGATGTAACAATAACTTTCTCCCAGATTTACCATTTCATTTACCATTTTCAATAGTACAATACATGCAACTCAAAATAATGTTTTTCCAAAACAATGCAAAAGTTCCAAAACATAATGTAAGAATTTCCAAAACCTTTTTTCAAAACATATAGTTTCAATTTCCAACATCCATTATATACTCCATGATATGAATGATTTCAAATTCCCTATCCACATGCAATTTCTAACACACGGCAATGCTATCCTCTGCCGAGTTATCTCTAATGCAATAATCAAAAGATATCAATATAGATATATTTTTCTAAAAGAGTAACAACAACCATTTTCAAAATCCCACAACCATTTTCTTTCCATCTCTTACAAAACCAACACCATTTTTCATTGTTTCCAACACAAGCCAAAACCCATGGTTCTAGAACAAAACCTCATTTTCCTTTAGAATCACCATGTCAGCGTATTTCAACAGCAATACAAGATCATCACCTATTTCAAGAACTCATTTGAAAATCTCTCTTTTACATTCCAAATCCAAACCCAAGTTTAATCCAAAACACCCAAATCTATAGATCTTTTGAAATAATAAATAAGTAAGGTAAAGCTTATACTAAATGACTACCAAATATAAATAGCAAAATAGGCCACAAATATACTACCGAACCCATATTGAGTTTAAGAAATATACCCTACCTCTTGAAACGAAGAGGAGAACTCAGAAAAACTCAAAGTCGATAAAACCATGAAACTCTTAGATCAACAAAAAGCCCTTGACGAGATCTACAATCTTTCTCAAAGGACTAAGGCGAAAAGATGTCTCTAATCAAGTAGATCTAGAGATCTAAGTGAAAAAGTTGAGTTTCAGAAAGAGAGAGAGAGAGAGGGAAAAAAAAGCAAAAGGTGAATGAGAAAAGGGTGTTTGGGGCCTATTTATAGTGGTAGAATAGTGGCCTTAAAGTCAAAGAAAAGAATAAAACCCCAAAAAGGAGAGCCCCAAAATCGAACCAAAAATCTAAAAATTAACTCACAGGGGTCGACCCTTCAGATAGTGGTGTCAACCCTTTATTTTAGATTGCAAACCAGAACAAAACAACAAGGGAAGATTCGACCCTCAGAGCCCTTGGTGTCGACCCTATAAACTAGCAAAGACACTAAGGACAGGGTTCAGATTGCAAACCAGAACAAAACAGCAAGGGAAGAGTCGACCCTCAGAACCCTTGGTGTCGACCGTATAAACTAGCAAAGACACTAAGGACAGGGCAGAAAGGTGGTGTCGACCCTTAGGAAGGCTGGTGTCGACCTTTAGGAATGCTAGTGTCGAACAACAGATTTTCCAATAAAGAACTTTTCAACGTAAGCAAGCACAAACGAACAATCCCAACAAGTTTAAATCGAATCGTACTCCTCCAAAATCAAAATACAACAACTCCAAAGACTCCCAAAATCAAAATAAAAGAATTAAATACACTCTCTAATAGTTTAAAAGGACACAAGTGCTACAAATCATGGAGCCTCTTTGGCCTAATCTGTGTATTAGACTTATGCTTCGAGGGGTGAGCAGGTAGAGTTGAGACCCACAGGGCGTGTGTACGGTGTTACCATGCCAGATCAATTGCTAGGATATTTCCTAGTGAGAGGTAACTTCTTGTTGCTTAACTTTGTTGCCAATATGTTGATTGATATTGGTACATCTCATTTTTTCATTTTGTCTGCATTCGCATCAGTTTTGGGGTTAGAAGTGGCTCAGGTAATGTCTCCGCTCAGGATAGAGTCACCGGTTGGGGGTATGGTTGTCTTAGATTGGGGATGTCGTGGTTGTGAAATAGAGGTTGCCAGTCGCCGACTTCTTTTTACTTTTTATTGTTAGACATATCGGGTTTCAATGTCATCTTAGGCATGGATTGGTTGTCTTCATAACGTGCCATTATAGATTGTTACCATCAGAGAGTTATGGTGTGCACCTCGAGCAGTGACTGTTTTTATTTTTTGGGAGACTGAACTGATAGAGTTTTGTTGCTAGTGTATTACTCAAATGGTTAGGGCGAGCTTAATTGCCTTCTTGCAACTTTCTGGGGTAATGAGAGTGATGTGGTTCGAGTTGAATTACTAAAGGTAGTTTGTGAATACCCGAACATCTTTTCTGAAGATCTTACTAGTTTGCCACCCCACTGAGAGATTGAGTTCTCCGTTAACTTAGTGCCTAACACGGCACCAATTTCCATGGCATCATATAGATTTTCACCCGCCGAGTTATATGAGTTGAAGATTCAATTCTAAGAACTACTAGATAAGGGATTCATTTTCCCTAGTATATCAATTTGGGGAGCACCGACTCTCTTTGCTAAGAAGAATGATGGCACATTCCAGCTATGTATCCATTACTGGAAGTTGAAACTATTAAGAACAAGTACCCATTTCCACGTATAGATGATCAGTTTGACAAGTTAAAGGGGTCTCGTTGTTTTTCTAAGATTAACTTGAGATCAGGTTATCACTAGTTAAGGGTGTAAAAGGAGGATATTTAGAAAATGACATTCTATATGCAATATGGCCACTATGAGTTCTTTGCGATGCATTTTGAGCTAACTAATGTAGTAGCTTCATTTATGGATTTGATGAATCAAATCTTCCATAAGTTCCTAGAGCACATCGTTTATGTAATAAGTTCAGGAAGTGCAAGTTCTGGTTAAAAGAAGTTAAGTTCTTAGGTCATGAGGTATTTGAGGAAAGGGTGACTGAAGACTCTTCTAAAATAGAGGAAGTGCAAAATTGGGAACAACCTAAGAATGCCTTTGAGATCTGGAGTTTCTTGGGCTTAGTCGGGTACTACTGACATTTTATGAGAGACTTCTCTAGATTAGCCTCACCATTGACTAGACTAACGAGGAAGGGAATTAAATTTGCGTGGAGTGAGACTTATGAAAAGTAATTTCAAGAGCTTAAAGTTAGACTCACCGTTGCTCCAGTATTGATTATTCTGGAGAAGGGTTTGGGTTATTTGGTTTATTGTGCCACGTCTCAAGAAGATTTCGATATTGTATTGATGCAAGAGGGGAAAATGGTAGCATATGGTTCACAACAATTGAAGACACATGAGAGAAATTATCCTACTCACGATCTAGAGTTAGCAGCGATGGTTTTTGCCTTAAAATTTTGGAGGCATTACTTATATGGTGAGAGATTTGAAATGTTTTCCTATCATAAAAGTTTAAAATATCTATTTTCACAAAAAGATTTGAATTTAAGGCAGGGGAGGTGGATGGGTTTTATAGAGGATTATCATTTCGAGTTACACTATCATCTAGGAAAGGCCAATGTAGTGGCCGATGCCCTGAGTAGGAAATCCATATGAAGTGTAGCTAGTATTGTTATCCAAGAATGGGATATGTTGGGAGCTATTAGCGAGTTTGACTTGCATCTTGGTAAGTTCATTGAATCGACCGTTTTGTTCACTACAGTTGCACAATCTACACCAGTAAGCCGAGTTATAGAAGCACAGTGGGATGATCACAAAGTAGAGACTATCTGAGGGAAGATATCTAGTGGAAAGGTGGAGAAGAGCTTGAACGTGTATTCTGACTTGAGTACGAGGTATTTGGATCGTTCTTTAGTGCTAGAATCTTGTAGGGCAGAGGTCCTCTGAAAGTTCCACTATTCATGTCTTGCGGTACACTCGAAAGGCACAAAGATGTACCATGGCCTTAGTTGCCAATTTTGGTGGAGGGAGATGAAAAGGGACGTAGCCTTGTTTGTTTTAAGGTGCCTTGTCAACAAATGAAAGCCAATCATCAACGACCAGTGGGTTTATTGCAATCCTTACCGACCAAGTGGAAATGGAAGCATGTCAAAATAGATTTTGTTGTGGGTCTTCCGAGGACTCAATGGGGTAATGATGTCGTATGGGTGATAGTCGACTGATTAACTAAATCAACACACTTGTACCTACGTGTAAGAGTGACTTGGTAGATTGTCTTGCCAACCTTTATGTTAGGGACATAGTCTGACTTCATGGAGTTCCTGTGACTATTGTTTTGGATAAAGATCCATGTTTCACGGCTCAATTATGGTAGAGCCTACATATTGCCTTGGGCACTAGATTAACGTTTAGCACCGCCTATCATCCTCAAACTGACGAGCAGCCCAAGCGAACCATTCAAATCTTAGAGGACATGCTTCAGGATTGTATTCTTGATTTTAAGGGGTCATGGGAGAGGCATTTACCTTTGGTGGAGTTTGCCTATAATAACAGTTTCCAGGTGAGCATTAGTACGGCACTATTTAAGGCCTTATATGTCCAACCGTGTAGATCTCCAATGTGTTGGGTCGAGGTGAGTGACATACCTATGTTAAGTCTTGAAATTGTCTGGAAAACAACAGAGAAGGTCACGCTTATTCGTAAGAGGTTAGTTTCAACTTAGAGTCGCCAGAAAAGCTATGCCGACCATATGAGGAGACCTTTATCTTTTGAGGTAGAAGATCATGTATTCCTGAAAATATCATCGAGACGGGGTTTAATGAGATTTGGGAAGAGCGAAAAGTTGTCTCTTAGATTTATTAGGCCTTTTGAGATTCTAGAGCGGATTGGGGAGGTAGTTTATCGTTTGGCCTTGCTGCCCGAGCTTTTCAGGGTTCATGATGTGTTTCATATTTGTATGCTCTGGAAGTACAAACCTGGTCATTTACACATGTTAGATTGGACCAAGTTAAAGGTAGATGAGGATGCCTCATACGAGGATAGACTGATACGGGTTTTAGATACTTGGAACAAAATCTTGTGAGGCAAGACTATTCCATTGGTTAAGGTGTTGTGGCTACACCATGAGGTAGATGAGGCGACTTAGGAGTGTGAGGCAAAAGTCTGTGAGAAGTATCTGGACCTATTGATTAATCTTTAAGACTTGTATTGAAAATCTTATTCATGTTTTGAAATGTAAACATTGTAAATGTTTTGGAAAGTTGAATTGTAATAGTTGGTGTTAAAAGACTTTGTTTATCATTGTTGCAAGTATGAATGATCAATGGTCCAGTTTAAACCTAGTGGTTTTTGGTTTGAATTAAATTTCAAGGATGAAATTCCTTAAGGGGAGAGATTATAACGATTCTGGTTTAAACCCGACCCATTTCTTCCTTTTGAATCTAGGAATCCATATCCATACATATTGTTCATTTCATTTTCCGCTTGTTGATAGTTGATTTTGGTTGTTTTGGAGTTACCGTTGTGTTTGGAATAGGTTGGGGTTAGTTTTTCAAAGAGTTGCTGCCTAGTTTTTACTTGCTCACTCGAGCGGTCTTTCTTGCGTTCGAGCGGTCTTTTATAGTCTGCAAAATTTCTAGAAGTAGAGTATCTTCGCTCGAGCGGTATTTCCTACGCTCGAGCACTCTTTTGTAGGTTTGAGTTTGTAGAAGGGCTTATTGTGCGCTCGAGTAGTGTTTTGGTTGCTCAAGCGGTCTAGCGTATATTAGTTCAGGAAAAGGGTTTTCTGAGTCACTGTTTCATTTCTCCCTCTCTCTAAACATTTCAAAAACCCTCTATCCTCACTCACCCTCTTTAGTTCTTGCATTTAAGCCCCAACTACTCCCAATCTGTTGATTTCTTCACCTTAGTCATTTGGAAAAAAAAGGTAGAGTACATCCAGAGTTTCGTTTTAATCGAAGGATATAATATTTTCGGCTCCGCCAAACTTTAACCCTTGCTCTCACTTTCCTTCTAAAATTGAGGTGGGGATTTCTTCAACCTTTGGTATGATTTTTACCTTAGTTATTTGTCCATTGAAAGAACGTAGTGATTCGGGATTTTTGAGTTAAACCTAGGGTTTGATTTTGAATTGAAAAATCGGGGTTTTCAAACGAGTTCTTCAGAAAAGTTATGGGGATGTGTCTATGGTTGAGATATGTTAACATAGTGGATTTCTTTACATAAAATTGATTTTGAAAATAAATGGGGGTTTGTTCTAAAATCAGAAAGAAAATGGAAAATGATGTTTAATTTTAAAAGAATGGAACGAATGTGTATGTTGATGAAGTTGGTGGAGTTGGATATATAATATCACTCTCATCTTGAAAATGATGAAATTATATCTTTTGTTGGAAATTATGTGTTGTATAGAAATATCTGTTTTAGGCTATCGGTGGAGGATATCTTTGATTGTTGTAGAAATTGCATGAGGACTAGGTGAATTGAAACTAATTACTCATACATCTTGCATTGGGCATTATATCACACTTAAACATTGAAAATGTATTATTTTGAGAAAAAGAGGTGAATACCTTGGTAAATCTGGTTAGGTGGCGTGGTTGTGCTTGTTATGTTGGCTTGTGTATCCTTGGTGAAAGTCCAGAAACTTGCGCGGTTAGGTGTCAATCCTTCCGGTTAGTATCGGTTAAATGGCTTTGGTAGTGCTTGCATAGCTTACTGGCAGATACGTACCTAGAGATTCCCAGTGTTTTGTATCCACTACCCTATTTTTAGATATAAATGGTTATTTTCATGAATAGATATATAATCTGACAATGTATTGTTTTAAGGTGGAAATGTGAAACGTTTGAAAATTGGCATGCATATGCATTCATTTTATGACTTCGTTAAGATTCATATATTGTGTTAAAGTGTCTCTACTGGGTTTAGCTCACCCTATGTGGAAAACAACTTTCAGATGCTGATAATATACCTCCACCAAGGACATAGCTTGGGAGGACTTAGAGCCAAGAGTTTCATTTTGTTTATTTTGATGTAATTATTTTTGTATAAGTCTTGGGCTGTAATTGTATTGAGTTGAACTCATTTTGATGTACCTAATTGTTGACTTGGAAAGATGTAGCCATTAGGGCATATAATTACTTGGGTTTTCTTTTATTTCAATATATGTATCCATGTCATATGCTATAGATTCAAGATCTAGGATTTATAAATGTACATATGCATATGTCATCTTTTGTATGATCAAGGACTATGAATGGAATATTAAATATGATGTTATTGATCAATTGTAAGCAATATTATGAGATAAGCAATTGTTATTATTTCCGGGCGTTACAGCAAAAGCTAAAAAAGCTTTCTATAGTGCTCCATCAATGCCTATTTTTCAGCAGCAGCAAATCAATTCAGTTCCTTTTGAATTTTAGAAATCTAAATCAGATGAATATGAAATTAAAGACTTTTTTAATCCTAGAATTCCTAGTAAAATTTATACTGACTTAAATGGTGTGTGGAAAACCCACATTTTCGAAAACAAAAAAGGGTTTAGATTACATATGTCTAATTTATTATTTCAATTAGTGGAACAAACCACTACAATAAATAAGTTACAAAAACTTTGTTTCCGATTCATTAAACAAATGAATTGGGATCAAGATTTTAAATTTGAAAAACATAAATACTTTTCTTCAAATTTCTAAATTCATAAACCATGAATATTTAGATCTTTCTTTTGAAACAACTAGAAGATTTTGTCTTTTTGAAAAAGCAAGAACAATTCTTCCCTGTGAAATTTTTAGACTCATTAAAGATAAAGTAGAAGACCATTGTGAAAGAATTAAACAAATTCCTTCAAAATCAATTAATAAGATTAATTTATAAGATGATATTCCAAAAACCACATTATTCTTAGATACCCAAGAATGGTTTTTTATAGATAATAATTGGAAGGTCTCTGAAGAAATTGACTGGGGAATAAATAATCTAGTTATTCTTCAAAGTTCTTATCCTATACAATGGAAAGATTTTCCAGGGATGATCAAGGCAATGCTATCAAAAGTAATAAAAAAAATTACAAATGGAGCAAATATTTCACGTTTTGGATTGCCAACACCATTGGATGAAGAGAACGGAAAAAATTCTATCAACCATACCAAATTTGGTACTTAAAAAAGGACTAAAGAATCAGAATTAGCTCATGATGGACCATTAATAAATTCAAAAGGAGAGGTATCCTCATGAACTAATTAACGTCTTGTGTCCTAAACATTATTGGGTAGAAAGCCTAATATTGTTGTCCTAAGTGGCACAAAACATAAAAAGTTGCAGTGAATTGCCTTTCATGGTAACTGATAGAAGAAGACTATTTGTTACTATGAAGCCAATTTCATATAAAAGACCTGCTACACAATGGAGTGAAGTAAAAGATTTTCTCAACAATCTGGCCAAAAGAAATTTGCTAGATCTTCCTCTAGAAGACTCTCCATCATTCAAAGATAGTGTCTTCATGCACAATCTAGATAATATGATGGATGCATAATGGGCCCATTGCACATATGTCGGATCGATTGCATCCTTATCTACCACACATGGTAGCATCTATAGCAACAATCAAAAGATAAGATTAGCCAAATCTTATCCAAAACAATTTTTCTTTTTCGTAAACGAGGGAGGGGGACTACATATGTATTTACTAGTCTTCTTAGTCTTTGTATTTATTATATTGCAGACTTTTTTGTTTGTAAAAGGACTTAGTATAGAAAATTGGTGTCAGCCTACAACTAGGCTTTTAGGCATTTGTTTCTAGGCCTTTAGTCTTTTATTTTTTTGTTTGTATCTGCCTTTATAATCTATAAATTGACATATGGGATGGTAGTGACGAAAGAGACTTTAGTTATGAGTTTTGAAAACAGCGTGAATTGGAAGTTGAATTAATTGGAGTTAAAAGATAAAAGTTATATAATGTATAAATGTTAATAAAATCTAAATCAAGAGGATGAAATTGAATTCATGGACTTGGTACTCGTTGCTTATGAGGTTGTGTCCTTAGCTATCGGTAGAGGATGGTATTGACGTTGTTGAATAATTTGGAAAACTTGGAATAATGTGCCAATTGTTGAGTTGAATGAAAATGCGCATTGATATGGGTTCTCCTCACCTCCGAATTTGCGCCCGGTAAAGTTTGGCACTTTGACATGGGTTCCTCTCCCCTTTGATTCGTGCTTGGTAAAGTGTGAACGGGTTCATATCCCCTCTAGCTCGAGGACCAGTAAAGTTTGGCACTTTGAAATGGGTTCCTCTCTCCTCTAGCTCACACACGGTAAAGTGGGTTGTGGTGGTTATGGCTTGACGAAGCCTGTGTTAATTACGTTTAGTGTATCTTCATACTTGTGTTATGACGAGAAGGGATGAATTATTGACTTTTCGTGTTTGTGATCAGTAAAATATGGTAATGCGTGTTAACGCATCTATTGTTGCTTATATATACATATATTTGTGAACGTTCATTTTACACTTGTGCTTGAGGCCATAATATATAGTAATTGTCCTTGTAGTCTTAATGAGTTGGAATGTAGGATGAGTATATTGTTTAGATTGATCTTAGGAGATCGTGGTAATGTGATGTATGGTTGAGATTTCTTTAAATGCAAATGAAAAGTTTTGAAGCTTAAGAAACTAGTCTTTGTTTCTTGTTATGTTAAGGAGGATCTTTTACAAAATTGTATTTATGTAAGTATATTTTGAAGTATGAAATGTCACATTTCCTATATATATATACATGGAGCATTCATGATCATAGTTATCTATATGTTGCTATTGTTTAGGATTATTGGGATTCCTACTAGACCCTTATGTTCATCCCACGTTGCTAATCATTTTTTCAAATATGGAGTGAAAAGTTGCTCAAGACTTGAAGTCTGTTAATTGCTGGCCATGGGGCCTTTTAGATACTGGCGGAATGCCAACGTGTTGTACAAAGAATTAACCCCTTTTATATATTTTGTTATTTTGTAATTGATGACGTAACACCTATGAGCGTGTATTGTATTTCTTTACATGTACACGAGAGAATACATTGTAATTTATTCTTTTCTAAATACCTTTGATGTTTACCATTATTGAAATGGACTGATTTAAAGGAAAAAAGGTAATATTATCAGAGTAATAAAAGTTAGGGCATTGCAACTTGGTATTAGAGTGAGTTGGGTTTGAATACTTGGGCTCATGGGAATTGGTTTTTACTGTAATGGATTTTTGTTATGCTTGGTGAAGACGTTTGCATGTAGAAAGATTAAGTGTTAGGACTTTATATTATGCATTTATGTGAGTATGGAGTTAGGTCTCATGGATAGTGCTTGCTTTGAGGTCTCATTAGAAACACGCCTAATCAACGTGGTTTCTGGTGGAAAATCTCTGAGAGTTCTAGGATAGGTAGCTATCCCTGTCGACTTGGCTTAATTATGTGATTGAGTATTTAACTTGTTTATGTGTTTATAACTTATGTGCTAAGTATGTCTTGTAGCTTAATGGTGGTGAGTGAGCTCCTTGAAGAAGGCTATAGTTGTTTACTAATTAGGTTTTTCCTTTGATAGGATGTCAAGAAGGGGGAATAGAAGACACGTTAGGAGTAGAAGTGCCAGTAGAGGTACAACAATTCCAGTAGTAACTGTACCGGCAACATTAGCTGTGGGCGAGGAGTTTGCATGTGAGATTGTAAGGGCAGTGAGAAAGGCCCTAACTCGCAATGAGAGAGATGATACTCATACCCTCAAACTTACTAAGGAGTTTTTCCATTTTAACCCACCTGAGTTTATAGGAGGACTTGAGCCGTGGACGGCAAATGATTGGTTGGAGTAGATCACCAAGACTTTTGATTTGCTTAGAGTCGAAGATGGCGGGTTGAAGATTGCAGTAGCGAGGCGCCCTCTGGGTTGCTATCACCAAGGCCTTTTTGACAAAGTAATTTCCTCCCTCTGCACGGGAAAGATTGAGGACACAATTTGTTTAGTTACGCCAAGGCACAACTCCTTTAGCACAGTTTGAGGCGCAGTTCATTAGTTTGTCTAGATTTGCTCCAGAGTTGGTGACAACAAAGGAGTACTGCTGTATTGGATTCAAGACAAGGTTGTGTGATGATATTCAGGGTATGGTTACTGCGAGCATGTATAGCAACTATTACACACTTGTGGAGGAGGACGCCCATGTTGAGGCCACAATTTTAGGTTTTGGTCGGGCTAGGAAGGAGGCCATATCAGTGGTCCCTACTGTTAGAAAGCGCATTAGGCTTAGTAAGAGCTCATAGGTGCAGTTTTTGTCTCAAGCTACACTTGCTTCTTTGAACTCGTCCTTCGGGAGGTCCAATTAGAGCTAGATTTCTTTAAATCAATCATAGAACAGGGGCTACCTACTTGCTCTAGATGTAATCTTCCAGGCCATATTAGGCATCGTTGTCCCTAATGAGGGAAAAGCCAGTTTCAATAGCCCTAGTAGGGATGGATAAGTGCATTGGACAGTGGTGGAGTATTTAGCGATTTTTTTCCCTTGTTAGTGTGATCGATATGTAGTTGGATCCGGGGGCATCATACCTACTTGTTGTTAGCATGTTTATTTATAAATTTCAACGATTTGGGCATGTAATTAATTATGTATTACTTTTACTTGAGGAGCCATTGTTAGAATGGATAATCCTAATATTGTTGTATAATTGCCTATCGCCTCATGAGTTAACTATGCATGGGCCTGTGAGCCTCTTTTGATTTAAAGTTGTTTCTTGGAAGTGAGATAATTATGTGTGGTCGTGACTGGCTTTGGGATATCTAGTGAGCGGTACTATTTTATCTTTAGGTAAGTGTGATTAGGGGCAACATGATTCATTTCTCATGAGTATTTGGGACTTATTGATAAAGTGTTGGCAATGCTCTTTGGTGAGTGTGACGTTTATTCTAGATATTTTGTATATTTGGTGTGCATGTTTAGCAAGCTCGTTGTTAACCTTGCTGATCTCCTTGTGGGTGATATGAGGTGTTTAATTGCCTTGTGGGCATGAACGTATAATGAGTTGACTTGGGAACGAGAATTGTGTAACGAGTCACTAGGAGGAATGTAATGAGAAGGCAGCCATAGTGTGCTTAGTCTCGAAGAGTCTAGCTCGGACTCAAAAGAGGTGCAAGAAGGTGTGTTGAAATCCAAGTAGGGGTGAGCAGCGTCGAGTGAATGTCGGTGTTTAATGCTGAAAATTGAGGATTATTGAGGATTATTGAGTTGGTTGGTTGGTATCCAAAATTGATGGACAGGTAGTTATCTCAGGAGTTGCCTTAGTTTGAGTAAGAGGTCGTAAAGGTAAGAAGTGCCTTGGGTTTTGACGTACTGTGTGTCGTTTTATTTGTATGAAAATCTCTTGAGTTGAGGTAATATGGTGGAACTGTGATTTTATAAGCGCACTTGCGCAATTATATAATTGATAAATTGCGATGGTGGTTGTGGAGGGATGAAACTCCCAAAATATATATATATATATTTTTTTTTCAAGTTGTATGTGCAGTATCTTTTATTAGCACGGTCATTAATTCTATGAATTGTTATTATAAAAAATATATATGCATATAATATGATTGAATTGTGACATCACCGTAGTAGTGATGGGTATTATTGAGTGACGGTGAGGTTCACCGGTTCTCATGTTAAGGAAAAGAGTTTCCTGGTATTATGGTCTTGAATGGCAATGTTGAGATTGAAAATATTGTTGTTGTAAACACATTTGTTTGTTTTTGGAAAATACATACAAAACTAATGAATTGTACTCAGAAATGGGAAAAAAATCATTTTATTGTACTCAGTGTGAGTTTGGGCTTCCTTTTGTAAAAATTTAGTATGTAAGAAAAGAAAATTTTCAAGGGAAATGAGGCAATTTTTCATTTATTTTTTATTTTTTTATAACATGAGACGTGTGATCAATTTCTTAATTTGTAATGTTGTGTAATGAACTAAGCTTGAACTGCTAGTTTGTAGTTGTGCACTTGTTCTTGGTCGAGCAATGATGTGAATGCCGGATATTTGTTTCGTTTTGTATATCTAGTTCAGGGTAGACTGTTATGTTGACGCATGTTGTGCTAGGGAGTCATCTTCATGGGCCACTTTTCGTGAGTGTAACTCATATATATATATATTAGTGAGAACTGAGTGAGAGCCTTAGTGGCGCGAGCTTGAGATCAACCTACCAATAGTCTTTTCATGATGTCTGTAATAGACGAAAGATTGCAAATGGGTTGTGCGAGTTTTTGTGATCAAATTTTGTCTCGTAAAAACCCGACAAGTCTTGTGGGTTGTCGAGAAGTTCATGAATAAATCTTTTCGTTCTGTTTAACCAAACTCTCTTAGATCGTAGTGGAGGAGTCGATGACGACTTATCATATCTTGTTCGTATTGCCCTTGATAGTCAAGTGTCCCTAGAGCACCGAGGTGGGATTTGGGAGGCTATTCTGCATGTTGGCTTAAGACTTGAGTTGGCACTTGTCATCCTTTGTTTTAGGTTTTTGTTTGAATCTTAGAGTGACTTCAATTTTCCTAGGGAGGGGAGGTTGTAGTGTCCCGGGTCTTAATCCCGACTTGTTTACATTAAGTGGTAACCGTTATTCTATAGTTACAATTTTTTTTTTTTTTGGACTTTTGAAAAGTTATGGGTTGCATTTGACCTTTTAGTTATTATAATTGAGACCTCTTCCTCATTGTTTGGAGCCTTGATTAATGAGTTAACTTGTTGGTTGGGTATGATTAGACCAAGAATGCTAGATTCAAATATTTGTTTTGAGTAGTGTTCACTCTTTTGCCTTTTTGTCTCTCCACATGTTGAATCTTGATGTGAGGCTAGAATCATTGGAAAACTTATTTCCAGGGCTTTAATTTAGACACAAAATTAACCATATTCCATTTCCGAACGAGGGGGATACGTTTGTTTAATGTCACCTGGCAAAAGTTGTCTAGTCAAATCCACATGAGCAGAAATTTGAATTCCGCATGAACAGATTTCACGAGAAAGCCATTTTTCCTTGAGTTGGTCAGCACAAGCGGTTTTAAAATCTGCACGAGCGAATTTTGCCTGTCTAGGCATTGATTTCTGTGCTCTTTTCACTCAAATCAGATCTCTCTCCTCTTTTTGACCATTTGTCATCACTCACTCTCTCTCTCTCTCTCTCTCTCTCTAACTTCTCTTTTCTCTCCTTTCTCTCTAAACCCTTACCAAATTTCACATTTTCTTATATCTACAAAGATTAAGCGAGATTTTGATATTAGTTCCTTATACAAAAATGATGAGTGTCTCGAGGGCTACGTTTTGACCGGTGGAGATCAAATTCTAGCGAATTTGATTTTTAGAGTTTTCTCCTCTTCTCTCTTTGAGGTAGGGATTTCTTTGCTCTTTTTCAATACCTCATTATAGTAGACATGTGGTTGTTTTTATTGCATTAAAAACTTGATTTATTGGGTATTTTTGAAAAGCATGTGATGAGGGTTAGGATTTTATGATCTAGAATTAAATCTTGTGTTTTGTTGTGAATGTATAGGATTGTAATGTTTGAGGAACATGTTTAAAATGATTAGAGTAAAAAGCCATAATTAATAGTTTATGGGTTATGAGAAAGAGGAAAAAATTGGTGATTTTATTTTATTTGAACTATATGGGCATATTGTGTATTAAAAATATGAAAATGTGTATGTAAGACAATAAGGAAAGTCATCTTGAATTTGATTGGTCTTAATTGTTATTTATGGTTTTATAATTGTTAAGTGTAATAATTGTCGAAAAATTAGAATTTCGGAGAAATAAAAAGTGTATTGGTAAATGTTATGTGTATTGAAATATTTGTGGATTGGTTAACCTTATTTATGAGGGCTGTGATGAAAAATTTCAAATCCTTTAGTTATTTATTTGTTTGAGAGATGGGATTAATTTGTGTTACATATGTGTTGGATGATGAAAATAAATTACTAGTTGTGTTTTGATAATTAATAAGAAAGTTGTGACGATTTGTTGTGGGTATTGGGAATTTGGAGAGAAAGGAAAATAAATTTTGGAAATCAATAAAATATTTATTTACTTTTGTGAAATGAGAAGTAGGAGAAGTTGACAATTTTTCTTTATAATAAGTGAATAATTGTATTCGTGATGAATTAGTAATTGTTGAACCAAATTTGAATATTTTGAATTGAATCATAAAGATGGGATGGTAGTGATGGAAGAGACTTTAATTATGAGTTTTGAAAATGGCATAAATTGGAAGTTGAATTAATTGGAGTTGAAAGATGAAAGTTATGTAATGTATAAATGTTGATAAAATCTAAATTGAGAGGATGAAATTGAATTCATGGACTTCGTACCTATTGTTTATGAGGTTATGCCCTTGGCCATTGGTAGAGGATGGTATTGACGTTGTTGAATAATTTCTAAAACTTGGAATATTGCCAATTGTTGAGTTGAATGAAGGTGCGCATTGATATGGGTTTATCTCCCCTCTAGATTTGTGCCTGCTATAGTTTGGCATTTTGACATAGGTTCCTCTTCCCTCTAATTCGTACCCGGTAAAGTGTGAATGGGTTCATCTCCCATTCGACTCAAGGACGGGTAAAGTTTGGCGCTTTGAAATGGGTTCCTCTCCCTTCCGGCTTGCACTCGGCAAAGTGGGTTGTGGTGGTTATGGCTTGACGAAGCCAGTGTCCGTTATGTGTCAATTATGCATAGTGTATCTTCATATTTGTGTTGTGATGAGAAGGGGTGCATTATTGACTTTCCATGCTTGTGACCTGTAAATATGACAGTGCATGTTGACGCATCTATTGTTGCATATTTATACATGTATTTGTGAATGTCCTTTTTACACTTGTGCTTAGGGCCATAATATATAGTAATTGTCCTTCTAGCCGTAACGAGTTGGAATGTAGGACGAGTATATTGTGTAGATCGATCTTAGGAGATCGAGGTAATGCAATGAATGGTTGAGATTTCTTTAAATGCAAATGAAAAGTTTTGAAAGGTAAGAATTGGCCTTTGTTTCTTGTTATGTTAAAAATGATCTTTTAGAAAATTGTATTTATGTAAGTATATTTTGAAGTATGAAATATCACATTTCCTATATATATATATAAGTGGAGCATTCATGATTATAGCTATCTATATGTTGCTCTTGTTTAGGATTATTGGAATTCTTATTAGATCTTTGTGTTCATCCCCCATTGCTAATCATTTTTCAAGTATGGAGTGAAGAGTTGCTTGAGACTTGAATTTGTTAATTGTTGGCCATGGGGCCTTTTAAATGCAAACAGAATGCCAATATGTCGTAAAAATGGTTAATCCCTCTTATATATTTCGTTATTTTGTAATTGATGACGTAAAGCTTATGGGCGTGTATTGTATATTTCCTTACATGTACATGAGAGAGGACATTGTAATTTATTCGTTCCTAAATACCTTTGATGTTTTTTATTATTGAAATGGACTGATTTAAAATAAAAATGTAACATTATCCAAGTAATAAAAGTCAAGGCATTACATATTTAGTTCCGTCAAAGTAAAGAGGGATGGAGAAATTTTGACCAAGAGCATACTCAACTTGCCCATTTGGATAATCCATTTATCCTTCGGCTCCAAAAACCGCCACGAAAGCAAGAAATTGTTCATGTCCTTCTTCGTCTTGAGCCTCGTTGTCACTTTCATTCTTATTAGACTCTGATTCATCATCCCAAGTGATAGCGAAGGATTTCTTCTTTCTCAAACGACTAGGTCATTCTTGATCAAAGTGGCCAAAACCTTGGTATTCATAGCATTGGACTCTTTAAGGTGTTCTTTTTATTTTTCCTTTCTTCATCTCCATTATAGGATCAATTTTGAGTTTCTCTTTTCCCTCTGATTTGTGAGTTGATTCCACAAGATTAGGTTACATTTTTCGAAAAGACTTCTTAAATTGATTTACAAAAGCATCCGTAATCTTGGAATCAAACTCACAATTGTCGTCGGAATCCTTTCCAACTCTATGAGCACTACAAAAAGCAACCCTCATCTTTTTTTTCTTTTTTCTTTTTTTTGAAATTCATGTGTGCCTCATAGGTTTGGAGATTTCCAACCAAATGATCCAGCCTGAGATTATCAATACCTTGTGCCTTCTCAATAGCCGTAACTTTTGGTTGAAATTGATCGGGCAAGGATCTCAAAATTTTTCCAACAATCTTGGATTCCAAAATTTTTTCACCTAAATTAAAGCTGGAATTTATAATGTCATTCAACTTCGCATAACATTCATCAAGGGTCTCGCTATTTTTCATGGAAAGATTTTCAAAACTAGAAGTAAGCCTTTAAAGTTTTGAGCATTTAACCGAAAGAGTGCCCTCATGAATAGTTTGTAAGATATCCCAAACCTCTTTTGTGACTTCACAATTACAAATATGACTAAACTCTTTGGATGTAACGGCGCAAAAGAGAGAATTGATTGGTTTACTATTCCAGCTATGATTTTGGTAATCAGTTGTCTCCCATTTGTCAACTAGTTTAGGCAATGTTACTCCATCAATGGTAATCGTTGGTTCGGTCCACTCACACATGACAGATTACAAAACTTTTTAATCAATAGATTTCAAAAATGCTCTCATCCGAGCTTTCCAAAAAGGTTAATTGCATCCGTCAAGTAGGGGTGGTCGCACCGTAGAATTTCCCTCACGAATTGAATCCATTATCACAAATCAAATAAGATATCGCTCCTTATAGCTTTGAAAAACACAGATTGAGCGACCCGCTCTAATACCAATTGAAAAATCTAAAACCTTCGAGATATTGATTCTTGATTATGTTTCAATTTAGAACAATAAATATCAATCTCAATCAAACAATCAATAATAAATCGACATAACAATTTAACGAGAAAAAAAAATCACAATTGGAGCACCTCCAATTGGGATTAAAAAAAAAAATCACAGGCCAAAGCCACAAAATAATCTACTAAGAAGACAAAAAGAAATACACACGAGTACCCTCAATTACCTAGTGAATCTATGCTCGAATTGAACCAACCCCGATATGCCTCTTCAATTATCGTCTTCACCAAGGAATCGCTTTGCCCAACGTTGAATCCACAACGCTGATGTCAAATCTACAATGATGAGCCGTTCAGAATCCACCAAGGCTTCAGGCTCAAGTTCTCTAGAATTCACCGATGAACACTCTCTCTTTATGTAAATAAAAGACTGAAACCAACCCTTGATGTTTGACACTATATAGTTCGTTGATCGATCGATCACCTTCTATACATCAATGAAACTCATATAAAAACACCCTCAAATATAAAAAATACTTTTTATTTTACTTGTCTTTGATAATATGGACGAGTTTTCTCTAAAAATACAAATAGTGCACTTTATACTTAATAGAGTCACAAAGATAGCTTGAGCGCACACTTTACTGCTCGAGTGGTGTGAGTAAAAGGCGGTGCAAACATATAGGCTAACCGCTCAATTACAACTTCCACCGCTCAAGCAGTGAAACATATTTTTTAGAAATTCAGCTTGTAGGCAGAGATACTGGATGGTTTGCTTCATTGCTCGAGTGTACAAAAGACTGCTCGAGCAGTCAAACTAGCTCAGTCCCTGTACATAGTCAGTGAAGTGGTAAACAAGGAATACTCAAGATACGGTATGTAAGCACAAACTCCTTTACACAAGCTTAATTCTAGGTTGGATTTACATCTAAATAGGGATGTAAGAAAAACCGAAAAAAACCGACTAAACCGATCAAACTGGATCGAACCGGTCATATTTGGTCGGTGTTTTAATATGAATCGGTCTGTTCGGTTTTGGAAATTAATTTTTTTTAGTTTTCGGTTCGGTGCCGGTTTTGATATACTATACACCGATTTGCACCGAAACCGACCGAATATATTTACATATAATATATATTAAATATATAATGAATATTTTGACTCTATTTGATAGACTTGTGGTTTAGACTTATGGGATGATTGTTTTAAGTTTTGGTTTTGTTTTGATGTCAAGACTTTGATTCTAAAATTATATTTTGTTTCTAATTCTAATTCACTAAAAGCTTCAAGCCTTAGTATTTATTAATTTTTTATTTGTATTTTTGTGAATGGTTAGATTAGATATGATTAAAGTTGTGTATAAATGGCTAATTTAATATTTTTATATAAATTATTTATTATACTACAAATTTAAGAAATGACTTAATTTTGAAAGTATTTAAACTGATTAAACCGCATTGAACCGAACCGTTTAAATCGGTGCGGTTTGGTGCGGTTTGATAAAAAATTTGGTCTGTATTGGTTTTCAATATAATAAAACCGACATTATCGGTTCGGTGCAAAATTTCACCTAAACACCGACCGTCCCGAACCGATTACATCCCTACATCTAAACACTTAGAGCCACACTAAAACACAAGAGCAAATAAAATTACAATTAAAAGGAGTTTTATCAAACGAGATTGCCAATTATAAAAATCTAACAATATTAGTAAGATCTCTAGTCTCAAACAGCCTCTTAGTCAACATTTTGAGATAAGGATCTTGGTACACTCAAATATTTCTTAGGGTTTAAGATCAACTCTGACCATAATGCATATGATATTCTCACAAGTGTTGGGCTCATTGATAGCAAGACTATTGTAATGACCCAAACCTGCCACTATAGGTTTAGCATCGTAACTGGCCAGTAATCCTAAGATTACCGACAACCTTTGAAACAGATTAACAAAAATAGGGGCTAGCGGAAGCAAATATATAAAATTCAATGTCCATAGAGCTGTGTAGACATACATGGGACAAAAAATTTAGAACTTTATAGACATATTTGTGACGTCATATACATATACATACATCAGTCTTACATTACTACCCTCACATACAAGCCAAAACGGGGTTTTAGCCCAAAATACAAAGAGTACAAAAACTTGTTTAGATTTTAACAAAAGGGTAAAAGCCTTAAACATGGTTCACAAAACTTGACCACTTCTCAAAACTAGAACCTCCTCGGGAGGCATAGTGGTTAGCTGACCAAAATAAAACTCCAGGCAATAGCTTAGGCCTGGTCCCACGAGCTGATCACCTACAAATATAAATAATACCTTGAGCTGGAGCCTAGTAAATAGCAATAGAATAAAGGGTTTATGAATGATATCCATCACGGATTTAGAAATCAGAGTTCATATCAGAAACAGATTCAAATTCACATACTTATACAAAATTTGTAAGCAGTTATATGTAGTACATTCATTAGCTAACAGATCAGATTGGTCATAAGACCCATATGCATAATCGATACCGACGGCCGTAGAGGTCAATATCTTTGTGCACAAATAGCCATGGTATTATTACCCCCAGGAAAGAGCCACGTGAACATAGGCCTCGATATTATTACCCCCGAGCAAGGGCCACATGCATATTGGCTACGAAATTATTACCCCCCGAGCTAGGGCCACGTGAACCAAGGATGCCACAAATACATTTTAGAAAAATGGACATTCATTCATGATTCACAAAATAGTATTTCATAAAACAGATCATATCTTATCGTTCTGAAAATACTTATAATCAAACATAGCCTTATAGAGTTGTTACTCACAGATAGCTCCAATAGTAGAATAGATCACTTGCACAGAACAGTCTGATCAGGCAGGCAATAACACGTGACCTACACAAACACATGATAGATACACATTGGACATACGTCTCAAAGGTGTTTAACTTATCATTCTTTTTCCTTAGCGTGTGTTTCTAACTCTTATCCTTATTATTATAGCTTAATGATGGCCTAGAAATGCCTTGGATGCAATGATGATGCAAAAATGCATTTTAGAACACTTAGTCAAATTTCTGAAAATAAGGCAATTTGCTCGAGGGCAACCTTGGTCACTCGAGCAGACTCCTTGGTCTGCAAAACTTCTGGTAACCCTCATTTTAAGCTCAAGCCAACATCTTGGTCGCTCGAGCCAAGACTGAAAACAAAAGGTGGTCGCTCAAGCTCAGATTCTTTCACTCGAGCCAAGGATCATGTCTGCAAAAGTACTGGGAGCTTGAAGTTTACGCTCTAGCCAACTTTTGGTTGCTCGAGCCAAAGTTCAAAACAAAGTGCGGTTGCTCGAGCAAAGATACATAATCTGGAATTTACAAATTGCTGTTTCAAGTTCAAAACATGAGTTTGAAACTTCAAACCTGCTCTTTTTGGCCAAAAACTTGAGAAAACATGTCTAAACTTGTACAACATCATGAATTGAAAGCCATTTCGCAAAAGCAAGGCCTAAAAGCAAGTGAATTATTCAAAAGTAAAACTTGAAACTTTGAAAACATAACATGCATGTAATGATATGCACTCCAACCTTCCAACACATGATCAAGTCAGCTAAAATGATGTAAATCATGATGAATTCCTAAAACCAAGTTAAAGCATTAACGTGTAAGAGAGAATTCCTTGAAAATAATTTCAAAACATAATGAAATAAGCATGCATGCATGGAATGCTCTTCTTTTCTACTTTACAAGCTTTAATCTCATGTTTAAACACTTAAACCTCTTGAATTCAAAAGTTATCTCACTCACTATCATAAATCTAAGGTCAAATTCTTACCTAGAAGCTTAAATTCCCTTTGAAATCTAGCAATTCTTGCACAATTCTTCCAACTCCTTCAATTGTCTAGCAATTCACTTCCTCCTAGCTTGAATTCAAACTCTTCTCTCTTTAACTCCCTCTTTCCTACATTGGCATCTCAAAGATGAAGAAATGAATGTGTAAAATAAACATTCTTAACTCTTGAATTAGCCTTATATAGGCATCATTACTGATGCCTAATTAAATTGAGTTAAAGATAATCAATTGTGATTATTTTATTCTAATTATTTGATTCTGAATCGAATTCTAATTGAATTTACCATAAGGCTCTAAAAATTCTAAATTACACATAACATAGTCAACTTCATGTTCGGACGCTGATAAGGCCTTCAATTTGCAAATTGAATCAGAAATTGAAATAGATATTTCTACGTCAGACAGATATAAATATAATTAACATATGACACATGCAATTAACTTAGGAATTCATCTTAATTACTTGTTAAGCATCCTTAATCAAGGATTATAGGCTAATCACAGGTCGGGGTTGTTACAACTATCTTCACTCCTCTTGAGCCAAATGTTCATCTCACACCCTTAGACGACACACCTCTCTCCGATACTACCTTGTATCGACAATTAGTTGGAAGTCTTGTATATCTGACTGTCGCTCAACTTGATATTGCACATGTTGTCTACCTTGTTAGTCAATTTTTATCAGCTCCTCGATCTACACATTATGCTACCGTGTTTCATATTCTTCATTATGTCAAAGGCACTCTATTTCGTTGTCTTTATTACTTCTTTCATTCTACTCTCTCATTATGCACCTATTTCAATGTTAATTGGGTCGGTGATCCTACTGATCACCATTCTACTACAAGTTTTTATCACTTCTTAGGGAATTCTCTCATTTGTTAGTGTAATAAGAAACAAACCTTGGTATCTAGTTCCAACACTAAATCTGAATATCGTGTTCTTGTTGATGCCACTCAAGAGCTTCTTTAGCTTTGATGGTTACTTTCAAATATGGGTATTACTCTTTCAGTTGCCATTCATTTATACTATGACAATCAAAATGCTATCCGGATTACTTACAATGATGTTTTTCATGATCGAACCAAAAATATTGAGATTAACTGTCATTTTGATCGTCAACATATTACAAAAGGCACTGTTCATCTTCTACCTATTTTCTCTACCGACCAAATTGCTGAGACATTCACCAAAGCTCATCCACCAGGCCATTTCCACGATTTGGTTTCCAAACTCAACTTCGTTTCTACCTTACAACCTTGAGTTTGAGGGGGGCTATTAATATATTATATATATGGCTAGTAATATTCTTTATATATATTTTCCTTATATAGATTTGTATCTTTTCCTTTCATAGAATATAGGCTCCTCTCCTTTAGATATTGACTGACTTTTCCTCCTTTCGAGGTTCCTTGTACAGCACTCACATCAGTGCTATATATACTCTTGTTCTTTGTGTTGTTAAGTCATATAACTGAATATACAATTCTCTCTCAAACTCTCTATCTATAATGCCTTAAAAATAATAATAGCAGATAACTCTCATAAGCCCCAATAGATATGCTGAAGCCTACCAAAATCCCAACCATCTAGAGCTCGTTCACAATTCTGAAACTATAGTTCATTCATTGGTTTCTTTAAAACGTTACAAAAGATGTCACATGCATTAATACATTTATCAATCCTAAATCGTGAATCTATAGCATGTGACGGATATATTGAAACAACAATAAATAAATACAAGTTTATGCCTTAAAGGCTATATGTTTCCAAGACAATGTTTGGTTACAACAAACGTGGGTCGAATCCCAAAACAGGAAAAGCCCTAGGCTTGTACAAAGTACATTTACAAAACAATAACGAAACGAGCCGTCAACTTTACAATCCTCCCAAGTTAACGCCTTCGTGGAGGCAATCCATCAGCACCTGAAAGTTGATTTGTAACGCCTTGAAATATTTCACATAAATATACAGCAACCAAGCATAGCCAAATATCATAGTATCTTCTTTCTTATTGAACTAAGATATTACAATTCCAACTTCTACATTTCCATTACAATGCAAGTCCATGTCTAAGTTCAGTAAGTTAGAAGATAACACAAACGAGATTGCCTTGATGGCATACAAAACAAGGGAGAATGGTTCGAGGCATTGCCTTGTATGCAAAATAGGTTTACAATTTTTAACACAAAATTTCTAAGCCTCCACAATTATACGTCCTTGAACCAAAATTTCGTAACAAACAAAAGTGCAAGCTCCAAGTCATTGCGGTGGAGGCACGTCACTGGTTCCTAAAAAGTCAGATAGGGTTGAGCTATATGCCCAATAAAGATACATTTAACAAAGTATCTAATCATTTGAACAACCACATGGAACTGTCATAACTAAAACAACATTAAAAATTTATATTTTCAAGAAAATAATTAAGTAATGAACAAAACACATTTTCAATAACGGAAAAAGAGATATGCAGTGAGTCTCTTCTAAGAGTCCAAACCATATATAATTGTCATTTCCAATTGAAACTATCCCCACATTTACCGACCGTTATACGACAGGATGTGGGCACCCAAAATATCTGTTTTTCTACTTTTGCCGACTATTATACGGCAGGACCAGTGGAGACCCAAAAACATTTTCCTACATTCATCCGGCGATAAACTCAAGACAGGGAAATTAGGCACCTTAACTCTCCACGCGGGTACCGACACAACACACATTCACAAAACCAACTCCTAACCCGTATTCATACTCTATTCACTTCTTGGTTAAACTTTCATCTAAGCAGACAAGCATTCAACATTGTATAAAATAAATGAAGAAACTAATATTCAAGAAATACCAACTTCCAAGTCACAATTTCAACCCAACAACAATAACCATATGGTCCACACCTTGATTGGTCACAAAATTCCAAGGATTTAAGGAAATTTCCATCCAAGTACTATTCTCTATTCAAATTCAAAATTAAAGTTTTAACAAATTTGGGCATTCTCCCCATCTTTATATATATATATGGATTCTCAACATCAATGTTCATGTTCCATGTAAAATTAGAGGAAATTTTGACAAAAGTTGAATGAAGTGTCCCTTTTTGTTAGGTACAAAGTTTAATCTAACTCAATTATCAAATCAAACTTTAAAGTCACAACAATACCATATAATCATCTTCAAAACAAAGAAATACTAAGTTAAAAGTAACCCTACCTCAATCAAAAGCAAGAAAGATAGACTTTAATGAGAATCCGTTCGAGAAATTGAAATCCAATCGGTAGAAATGTAGATCCCTATGTGTACTCCACTTCTTGTAAATGATTTAGGCTTAGGTCTTAGAGACATAAGAGATATTTGGGCTAAGAAATCTAGGGTTTTCGGAAGGTAAAAGAAAATAAAAGAAGAGAGAAAGAAAAAGATGAAGAAATGATCTAAAATGTGCCTTTTTAAAATGCTGATTTCGCGCAGACTGCTCGAGTGGTCTTTTCATCGCTCGAGCGGTAAACAAGATCTCTTAGTAATTTTGTCTGCAAAACGAGATACTAGGAGCTCTTCAAATTCGCTCGAGAGACCAATAGTTCGCTCAAGCTGTCCATTCCCACCTCCAAAACTACTAGATGCTCTCCATCTCTGCTCGAGCGATATTTTCACCACTCAAGCGGTCACTTGGGACAAAATGTCACATTGTTTCCACATAGAGTGAGCTAAAGCTCAGTAGAAATGAGTTTAATGATTTTTATAATGCTTACCAAAGCCATATGGTGAATGCACATGAATGCCATTGCCAAAACATGCGTTTTTCTCTTTCCAACAATTCAATGCCATGTTTATATCACATTTAAATAATTGTTGCTTCCAAAATAGAAAATAGGGCGTTTACATCTATGCTATACAAGCACTACCAAAAGCCATTTTACTAGTATTAATCAGAAGAACCGGCATATAACTGCACATGTTTCTGGACTTTCACTAAGGACACAAATGCCAACATAAATAACCACAACCACACCCCCTAACCAGATTCACCACGTTATTCACCCATTTTTCTCAAAACGATATTTTTTAATGCAATAAGTGTAAAACAATGTTCAAATTGAATGCTTTTCTGAATGGGTTTCAGTTAACCTAGTTCACGAGCAATTTTTACAACAAGCAATGATATCCTCCACCGATAGCCAAAATAGATTCTCTACTCAAAAGATAAATGCCGAAATTTCAATATAAGAGTAACAATCACATGTCAAATCTCATCTTTTTCAATTCAAACGAGAATGATAACATTATTCTACAATTCCATCAATTTCCCTATTTTTTGTTCAAAACCAACAATTTCCATGGATTTCCATAATTTCAAAATAACATATGTTTCTTTCAACAAACCTCATTTAAAAGAAATTTCCACAATTTCAATACTTCTCATCAACAAACTCATTCCAACAACATTTCAAAGCAAACCACTCCAAAACCCCTCTTTTATAAATCAATTTAATTCCAAATCAAACCTAAAATTTCCAAAGTCTAGTTAAGTCAACTAACACAAAATGAGGGTAAGTAACACGTTGATCAGTAAAGAAACCCCTACCTCAAAACAAGCAAAAGAAGGGAGGGGGGGGGGGAAACAACCCAAAGAAATGGAGATGAAACTCAAACTTTCTTCAATCAAAATGACCCTCTCCTCGAGTACCTTTTATCCCAAAGTGCGTAAACCAAGAAATTCACGGATAAAGAGAGATTTGAGGATTTACACCAAAATTTTAGAGAGAAATAAAAGAAAATGGGTTTGGAAGTCTTTTAGAGAGAGAGAGAGAGAGAAGTCAGAAAAGTGAGAAAAAAATATTTTCTTCGCAACTTTATACAAACAGACCGCTCGAGCAACCAAAACACCGCTTGAGCGAGTGACCAAAACTTGGCTCAAGCGAATAAACCAAACTCCCAGAAGATCAACCCTACAAAATAGACCACTTGAGAGAACAAAACACCGCTTGAGCGAAGAAATACTTACTCCAAAAAGTTCAGAATGCAACCTCAGAAACTGGGAGAAATGAAAGACTGCTTGAGCTACCAAAACACCGCTTAAGCAAACCCGAGAACAAACAGACAAAACCTCCCTAGAATCTACTCAGCCTAACCTATTTCAAACCTAACCAACAATCCAAATTCTACTTCCAATCAACAACATAAGACTAGAACAGATATTAACAACACTAATAGAAACAAAACTCTAAACCGAAGAGTAGAAAATGATCGGATCTTAACTTGGGCCGCTATAACTTGCCCCCTTTAGGAAATTTTGTCCCTAAAATTCGATCACATCAACACAACAACACACCATGTGCAATACAATCTCAATCTCAATAACAACATGGGTCCAACTATATAGAAAACATAACAAGTTAACCTAACACAATAACATATCAATCTTACGAAGTGTTTACAATATTTATATATTACAATAAAACACGAAATTAACTACAAAGGTTCAAACACCAAAAACAAGTCTGGATACTTCTCACAAACCTCAGTCTCACACTCTCAAGTCGCTTCCTCGACCTCATGGTGTCACCATAACACCTTAACCAAAGGAATAGGCTTGCCTCGTAAGACTTGCTCTTGTGTGTCTAACACCTAAACATATCTTTCCTCATATGAAACATCCTCATCTACTTCTAAATCAATCCAATCTAGCACATGTGAAGGATCGGGTTTATATTTTCAAAGCATACAGATATGGAACACGTCATAAGCCCTAGAAAGTTAGGGCGACAAGGCCAAACGATAAACTACCTCTCTGATTTGCTCTAGAATCTCAGAAGGTCCAATAAACCGCAGAGATAACTTTTCACTCAACCTAAATCTCATCAAACCTTGTCTCGGCGAAATCTTGAGAAACACATGATTCTCCACCTCAAAAGGTAAGGTTCTCCTCTTTTGGTCGACATAGCTCTTCTAACGACTTTGAGCCGAAACTAACCTCCTACAGATAAGTACAACTTTCTCCGTTGTCTCTCAGACTAACTCTGGACCCAACATAGGTGCATCACCTACCTGAACCCAACTGGCGATCTACAAGGTCAGTTATACAAGGCCTCAAAAGGTGTCATTTCTATACTCGCCTAAAAGCTATTGTTGTAGGCAAATTCTATGAAAGATAAGCGTCTCTCCTATGACCCCTTAACTTCTATCACTGTCTATCATCCTCAGATCGATAGGTAGTCTAAGTGCACTATTCAGATTCTAGAGGACATGCTTTAGGCTTGCATTCTCAACTTTAAAGGGTTGAGGGAGAAGCACTTACCTTTGATAGAGTTTTCCTATAGCAATAGCTTTCAAGCGAGTATCAGAATGACACCTTTTGATGCCTTGTATGGCTGACCATGCAGATTGCTTGTTTGTTGGGCTGAGATGGGTGATGCACCTATGTTGGGTCCAGAGTTAGTCCAGGAGACGACGAAAAAAGTTGCACTTATCCGTAAAAGATTGGTTTTGACTCAAAGTCATCAAAAGAGCTATGTCGACCTAGAGAAGACCCTTATCTTTTGAGGTGGGAAATCATGTGTTCCACAAGATTTCTTCAAAACGGGGTTTGATGAGGTTCAGGAAGAGTGAAAAGCTATGTCCGAGGTTTATTGTGTCTTTTGAAATTTTAGAGTGAATCAAAGAGGTAGCTTATCGTTTGGCCTTGTCATCCCAACTTTTCGAGGTTCATAATATATTTCATATCTATATGCTTCGGAAGTATAAGTCCGATCCTTCGTATATGCTAGATTGGACTGATTTAGAGGTAAATGATGATGTCTCATATAAGGAGAGACCAGTTCAAGTTTTGGACACTTAGGAGCAAATCTTGCGAGGCAAGACTATTTCTTTGGTTATGCTATTGTAGCGATACCACGGAGTTGAGGAACTGACTTGGGAGCGTGAGTTTGAAATCTGTGATAACTATCCGGACTTCTTTTTAGGAGTTTGAATCTTTTGTAGTTATTTTCATAATTGATTGTAATGTATGTAATTGTAAATACTTCGTGAGATTGATGTTGACATTGTGTTGAGTTGAGCTGTTATGATTTTTTGTACTATTGAACCTATGTTGTTGTTCTTGTCGAAGTTATATTGCTTGTTGTTATTGACGTAATCCAATTTTGAGGACGAGATTTCCTAAGGGGGGAGGTTGTAGTGGCCTGGGTTTAGACCTAACCCTTATACTCATTGGTTCTGAGTTTTTGTTTCTACTGGTGTTGTTGATATCTGTTCTAATCTTATGTTGTTGTTTGGGAGTTAAGAATTAGATTATTGGTTATGTTTTTAAATAGGTTGGGCTTAGTATTTCTAGGGAGGTGTTGTCTTTTTGTTCTTGGGTTCGCTTGAACGGTGAGTTGGTCGCTCGAGCGGTCTTTCATTTCTTCCAGATTCTGGGATTGCAGTCTAATCCTCTGGGAGTAGTGTTATCTTCTCTCGAGCGGTATGTTTGTAGCCTATACTTCTAAGAGTCTGTATTCTGCGCTTAGCAGTCTGTTCTACAGAGTTGATCTTTTGGGAATTTGGTTTCTCCACTCGAGCCTAGTTTTGGTCACTTGAGCAAGGTGTTGTGTCTAACGCTCGAGTAATGTTTTAGTCACTCGAGTGGTTTGTTTGTATAAAACTATGGAGAAAAGATATTTTTTTTACTTTTCTGATCCCTCTCTCTCTCTATAATGTTTCTAAACCTAATTTCTCTCATCTCTCTCTAAAATTCTTGTCTAAATCTTCCGATCTCTCTCAATCCATGAGTCTCGCCACCCTAGTGCTTTGGGATTAAAGGTAGAGCTCGAGGAGAGGAATGTTTTATTCTAAAAAGTTCAAGTTTTGTCAATGTTTTATTCTAAAAAGTTCAAGTTTTGTCTCCGTTAGTTTGGGGCTATTCTTTCTTTCTTTTTTTCTTCTTCTTTTGAGGGTTCTTTAATGTTTTGCATGATATTTAGCTTCATTATGTGCTCCTTGAATAGTGTATCACTTTAAGGGATTTGGGTTTGATTTAGGATTTGAATTGATTTATAAAGGAGGGATTTTGGGATGGTTTTCTTTGAAATGTTGTTGGAATGATTTTGTTGATGAAAAGTATTAGAAACTATGGAAATTGTTTTAAATGATGAAATCTTGAAAGAATGTGATTTTTCTTGTTTGAGTTGAAAAATAGGAGATTGAACATATGATTGTTACTCCTATATTGAAATTCAAGAATTTATATCTGTCTCTTGGAATTTATCTTTTGAATAGACATATATGTTTTGGCTATCGATGGAGGATAGCATTGTTTGTTGTAGAAATTGCATATGAACTAGGTTAACGGAAATCCATTCACTCATACATTCAAATTGAACAGTTGTTTTATGCTTATGTATTAAAAAGTATCGCTTTGAGAAAAATGGGTGAATATCTTGGTGAATCTGATTAAAAGGTGAGGTTGTGGTTAATTAAGTGTCCTTGGTGAAAGTCCAAAAATTTGCATGGTTAGGATGCCTTTCTTCCAGTTAGTTGCTGGTGAAGTGGCTTAGGTAGTACTTTTTATAGTCTACTTGCAGACACGTACCTAAACATTCCTAGTGTATGTATTTACTGCCCTTGTTTTTTATTTTGGAAGAAATGGTTTATAATTGTAAAATAAACTTGGCATGGCATTATTTTGAAAAAGGGAAAGACTCATGTTTTGGTAATGGCATTCATGTACATTCACCAGATAGCTTTGTTAAGCATCATATATATCATTAAATTTATTTCTACTGAGCTTTAGCTTACCCTATATAGAAACCAACTTTCAGGTGCTGATAATATACCTCCGCTAAGTGATTAGCTTGGGAGGACTGTGGAACTGAAGGCTCGTTTCATTTTGTTTTGCAAATGTATTTTGTACAAGCCTAGAGCTTTTCCTGTATTAGGTTTCGAACCACTTTTGTTATAACCAAGCAAAGTCTTGGAAATTTGTAGCCTGTAGGGCATAAACTTGTATTTATTTACTATTGTTCTTGTATATCTGTCATATGTTATAGAATGATAATCTAGGATTGATGAATGTATTAATGCATGTGATGTTTCTTGTAATGTTTGAAGAATATCAATGAAAGAATGATAATTTTAGAGATATTAATGACCTCTGGATGGTTGGGATTTGGTAGGTTTGTGCATGTCTATTGAGAGTTATCAGTTGTTATTATTTTCAGGGCGTTACATATTTGGTTGGCTATTATTAGTAACACATTTAGGCCAAGTTTGGCATCCTCAAAAAAATTTAAAAAGTCAAAAAGTCACTATCCTATTTAAGTCACATCATCTTATTTAAGTCACATCACCTCTCTAACACATCACTTCAAACCCAACCTAAATCCAACCCATATTTCATAAAAAGTCAAAAAGTACACTTATTTAGTCTTCCCAAACTTGGCCTTAGTTATTTTGGAGTGTTAGAATACTTTATAAGTGTGAGGTTATGTCGGTAAAAGTGTCATACTCAGTTATCTTATAATTTTTCAAAAATTCTCATAACCTCTTCATATATTTGCATTGTTCGTTCTACACTGAAGGCCAGTTGGGTAATCGAAGTCATTCATGAATGGAGATCAAAGTTGAAATTTTGTGGTATCCTGAAGATTAAGAAGACTGACTAGATCAGCTTGTGCTCGTGGAGTTACTACAAGTCATGTGTTAGATAAACCTAAGTAAAGGTTGTAAAGTCCTTCCGATTTTCTCTTTGTATTCTTGGATCTTTTAGTGGATTCGATTGAGTGTGGAGATTGTAATTTTTTTTATGTTTTCGAGTTTTTCATGTAAAATAGGGGAAAAAAATTACAGAAATTCATACTCATGTGGAGTTTTTCACGTAATTTTTTTTATGTTCTCTAGGCACATACTATTCACCTTGCTTGTTTTTATTTTTCAAAAAACACTTTTCAAAAAATTCTACTTTCTTATTTTTCGTGTTTTTTTGTTTTTACTGAATTTTTTTAATATTTTAAGCAATTTTTTTACTTTTTAGACACACCTAACATAAATACACCTAAAAGCAAAAAAATTATAAAAAAAAATCTTTTAAAAATTCACTAAATACCAAAAATACAAAAAATATAAGAATTCAGTATATTTTTTGTATTTTTATGTATTTATTAATTTTTTAAAATATTTTTTCACAAATTTTTTATTTTTTAGATGCATCTAAGTAAGGTGCATCTAAAAAAGTAAAAAAATATATATATTTAAAATTTTAAAAATATTCACTAAAAACAAAAAAACACGAAAATTAAAAAAGTTAATTTTCAAAAAACTTAATCTAAAAAATTCAAACCAAACACACTGATTCATACTCTAATAATTTCACTACGAAATAGGGGAAAAAAATTACAAATAATAACAATTTTACCCACATTTTTGGGGGGGGGGGGGGGGGGGGGGGGGGGGGGGGGGGGGGGAATATTTGCTATTTTAACAATCCGCCTTGGGCTCAAAAAATTCAAGGCTAACATTACTCGGACGTGGGGGTGTTATGATAACACTTATGCTATCACGTCTCTTAATGTTTATTCAAAGCATATTTTAATAAATAGAATCATTTATATTATAAAGTTTATTGAATATATAATTCATATAAAATATAAATTTAACATTATGATCGAAACGAATAATAATCTTAAAAAATTATTAAAATTATATTAATCGTTTATTTTTTCTAAACATAAATGTAGTCTTATTATAGATTACAAATGTTTAATTAATTTAAATTTCTTTTATAAATAATTTACTCAATAATTTTATACTATAAATAATTTAAATTATTAAAATAAATTTAGGACAAACCTTCAAATACTGACAATACAGTATGGTGCCCATAGAAGATAGGCAGTGGCTTTGGTCCAGTCTAAGATCGGATTGGACCGTACTGTTGGACCCGTAGGGGTCCACAATGGGTCTCGTTTTGATAATCCAAACCGTTCAATGTGTAGAACTCGTCGAGAACTATATGTCTGTAAAAAATCACGTTGATCGGATATCGATAGCTATGTGAACAAAACAGTTTTTTATCAACCGTTAATTTTTTCACTGTCTATTTTTTTTATACAACACTGATTTGATCACATAGCTATTGATATCCGATCAACGTGATTTTTTCTAAACATGTAGTACTCGACGAATTCTACACATTGAACGGTTTGAATTATCAAAACGGGCCCAAAAAATGAACCCCATAGATCAAACTAGACGAATTCAGTCTTGATCTCAACTTGAGAAAAGCTGGACCTCTAATCTTAAGATCCACACTACTCGGGCTTGGCCAATCCAATCGTTGTATTTTATTGGATGTTTGACCGAACACACTAGTCAAACCTTAGGTCACATGTCCTGTTCAGCTGCCGCCACACTAGCTCAGGTGAGCAACGTGGCTGCATAGAATTATATGTGCATTTAACTAACATATTACAAAATTTGATGTCTAAGATCATCTCCAACGGTGAACTAAACTCAGCATCAGATTTAAATTTTGATGAAAAATTCACTTTTTCACGCTCCAACGGTTGCACCAAAGTCATACCAAAATGAAAATTCAGCAAACAAAACATCAAACTGAGATCAAGACACAGATTTTATCAAATCACTGTTACGGACCGTTGAAAGTGGTACACCGGTCAACCAGTCGGTTGCTCGGCCGGTTGACCAACCGGTCACCTGGTTTCCTTTAAATTAGGTAGGTTCAAACCGGTCAAAAAAGGTTTAAACAGGTAAAAAAAAAAAAAAAAAAAATTATTTTTGCCTACCCGGTTGACAGGCCGGTCAACCAACCGGTCAACCACCTGCAAACAATTGATGAATTGGGTAGAGTCTTTGGATGAATCAGAAAGGATGAAGACTCAGGGAAAGTTGATGAGAGAGAAAATTATTGGGTAGAGAGACCAGCCAAGTGCATCAGAAAAGTTGAGAAGGATGAGAATTTTGTCTTATTGTTTATGTTTTTTGTATTCCATGAATTGGGTAGAGAGACCAGTCGGTTGCATCAGAAAAGTTGAGAAGGATGAGAATTTTGTCTTATTGTTTATGTTTTTTGTATTCCATGAATTTCCATATTCCCACAAATTTGTAAATTATGTCCAGAAACGAAACAGCGGATCAAAGAGAGAACCAGGCTTGCAAAAAAAGCTGCGAAAAAATATATATATATATATATTTACACTTATCGGCCGACCAACCAGTCGACCCACAAGATTTGATGATGAACCGTTGGAGCATGAAGTATCAAATTGAGGAAATGACTATTTTTTTACTCAAATTTGATGAAATATTAGGTGAACCGTTGGAGATGCTCTAATAAATTATTTTGTATATAAATTCCACTTGTTTAGCTGTATCAATTTGACAGGTATCCCAAATCCGTCTTATTCAGGATCCTATCCTTGTAATTTCTCTTTGCAATTCTCCTTTCAATGGTTGAAATTAGCCGTTGCAATATTCAATGGCCATAAAAAATAAATAAATAAAATAAAGAAATTGAAATCAACTGTTGAATGTTACAACGGCTGATCTCAACCGTTGCAAGAAAAATTGCAAGGAGGAGTTACAAGAAGAGAATCCCAACTCCTTATATTGTACAGGCCCATACAATTGTTGGTTTTACATGGATTTAGATTAGGTGGAGTTCAAAATTCAAAAGGATTATAATATATGTAGGTTTTATTAATTATATTGCCTATAAATAAGGAATTTCTAAAATTCTAGATGTGTGAGATTGAGAGGATTTACAGAGATATAGGGGAGATGAAGAAATATTAAGGGATATCGGGGTGGTGAGCGGGAAAGCAAGTGTGGCTTTGAGACTTTAATTACTTTTCAGTAGGGATACGACTTTTATTTTAGAGCTCAAGTATGAGTATCGGGTTTTGGGTGTTTTAGGTCTTATGGCCATACCCTTTACAATTTATAATAAATTTTCTATCTCACCTATGTACATACAGGATGCGACTCCAGCTTGTAGCTGATGGGGTCTCTCCCCCGTCAACTTGTGAAGCACTCTTAAAAAAAAAAAGTATTTATATTATTAATGTTATAATTTGACCTCAATAAAATACGAAGGGATCCCATTATAAAATTTGACATCAATAAATGAATAATTTATTGATTACATATATACATGAAAATGAATTTGACATTATTGACAATGAAATTATTATAAAACAATTTTTAAAAAATAAAACCTCATCAAATGCAATTCTAAAAGTTTATATACTTTTTTGTTAGGACAATAGTATAATATTTTTGGAGTTTACTCTACTTAAAGTTTGAGGACTTGAAGACATCATTTGAGATTTATCTTTTTTAATAATTTTTTGGGTCTTGGGCTTTTTTATAAAGTGAAAAAAGTCAATATATAATATTTGATAGTGACATTTTCTAGTTTTATGAAAAAAAACGTAATAACTGATATGTATAACTGATATATATATTTTTTTTTAAATGAGATTTTAGTTTCTATTTTTTTTTTTTTGGATTTTTTTCTTTTTTTTAATAAACCTTTTGACTTTTTCTAGCCTAACAATCTAGTTTTCAAACAAGGTATAAGTGTTGTTTAGTTTTAAAAAAAATAATAAATTTGTGAAACTTGAGCATACATGGTAATTCCATCTCTAAAAATTTCTAGAATCACTAATGTGTACTTCGACAAGTTTGTGTTAATCACGTAAATTTTTGCTTGATTGTTTTTCTTTGCTATGTGTAGGTGTACTTCCATTTGCATTCGGTGAGTGGCATAAACCCAAACACCGTTTTATAGAGAATTTGTAAAAGTGGTATGTTGTGATATGCTCCAAATAATAGAATTTTCAAATAATTTAGCAACTATTTATAGCACTCAATTTTCTGTCCCTCTATTTTAAAGATTGGATATACAAAGAAGAGTTAATTGTGTGAGATTACAACATTTGTGTAAATATAGAAGGATGAAGTTAATCCTACTAAAATTTAAATAATAATAATAATAATAAGATTACACCATTTCTAATAGAGTAATGCTATACAAACATACGATTTTTTTTTTTTTAATCGAATTTTTTTACGAATAGACTAAGACGATGAAATCTACATATATGTAGAGCCCTTCTGTTCTATCCATGAAGTAAAAAAATGACAATGTCTGATCCAAACTAACTCTACAATGGCCTATGTGCCCTAATATTTGCTTGGTTAGAGTTTTTTAAAAACACGTTTCAGAAAATTATACTTTTTTGTTTTTTGTATTTTTTTGGTTTTTGCTGAATTTTTTTAATATTTTAAGCAATTTTTTTTTTTTAAATTTTAGACATACCTAACATAAATATACTTAAAAAGTAAAAATTTGTGAAAAAAAAACTTTTAAAAATTCACTAAATACCAAAAATACAAAAAAAAATACAAAAATTCAGTACATTTTTTTATATTTTTATGTATTTATTAATTTTTTAAAATATTTTTTCATAATTTTTTTTACTTTTTAGATATATCTAAGTAAAGTGCATCTAAAAAAGTTTAAAATGTTAAAAATAATTACAAAAAACAAAAAAACAAGAAAACCAAAAAATTCAATTTTTAAAAAACTTAATCTTAAAAATTCAAACCAAACACATTTTATTTTATAACATTGTTAAAATTTTCTGTTAAATGATATTTAAGTGATATAAGAGCTGTTGTAAAGTGGATGTCAAGATTGAACATTTTACCATAAAATTAGTGAAGTGTTTGCTTGGGCCCCACCGCTTTCCACGCTGGTATAAAAGGTCCCATATATATTAAAATGTACATTTTTCTTGTAAGGTCAAATTAATAAATACAAAAGGCTTATATGGAAAATTGAAAGACAAGATATTATGCAAAAACTTTAGATTAATCCTCCTATTTAAATTACTTAATTCTTTAAAGTATATATATATATATTTCAAATTAAAGGGTAAGTTACATTTTGTACCACTATATAATATCAAATCTCATTTTAGCCTTTCATTTTTTATTATACTAGTTAATTCCTTACAGTTTTTGTTAAGTTGCAAAGTGGTCTTTTCAATATTTTAGTATTAAATTGTCTAAAGAAAATTGTAAAGCCTAAATTGATGAAATAAAAAATAGATCAAAATAAAATTTTGCTAAGCTACATGAGCCTTGTAATCAAGCACGGCAACGGCAAGTCATGCCTCAACTGAAGTCTCAATCTAATACAGGGTCATAATACAACTGTAACAATAGTTGGTTGTTAGCATTTACATATTACATAAAGAAGGGAGATTGACAAGTCTCATATTTTAAACGTAATATATATAGTTCAATATTTTTTCTTGTGATTCATATAATTTTTTTAGATATGTAATGACTTATTTGTCTATCACATTGGAGTGTTATATTTAGAAAAAATATACTAAAAAATTTTTTTAGTATCATATCATACCCGCCACGTTAGAGTGTCACATTTGAAAAAAAAATACAATAAAGAGTTTTTAATTTTTTTAAAGTGTCACGCCATACCCACCATGTTAGAACGTCACATGTCACATTTGGAAAAAGTACACTAAGGAGTTTTAAATTTTTTTTAGAGTGTCACATCATATCGGTCACGTTGTCACGTTTGAGAAAAGTACACTAAAAAAATTTTTTTTTTGAAGTGTCACATCATACTTACCACATTATTAGATTTAGAAAAAGTACACTAAGGAATTTTTATTTTATTTTTGGAATAAAAATTTTGGAGTGTTACATCATATCCGCCACATTGTCACATTTAGAAAAAGTACACTAAAGAATTTTTAATTTTTTTAAAGTGTCATATTAATGCCTGTCACGAAATATCACATCATACTTGTCACATTAATAAAAGGATATAGTTGTCCACCAAAACACTACCAAAATAAAAAATAGGACCACACGGAAAAAACTCTCTACTAATAGGACTTTCCAGATCAATAAAAAAAAAAAAATGGGAACAATTTAAAATACTTACTTATGCGATAAAATTTATTTGTAAATATCCCGATAAAGAACTGTAATCTCCATATTTGAATTGTACTGAAATAGTTTTAATTCCTCTTTAAATTATATAGGAACATACCACATGCGAGGCACGTCGCATAACAACTACTAATCCAAAAATGTTTGGATACTATTCACCCAAAAAAAAAAAAATTTGTTTGAATACCAATACACTTTTTATATATATTAATATATATATACCAACATCAACAATGATTCATCACATTAAAAACACCACCACTAATAGCACTAATGCATTAAAAAAGTAAAAAAAAATATAACTCCAAGACCAAAACATCACATCATTACTGATGGGACCCACTGCCACCTAATTAGTGGGAGCACTAATTAGTGCTCCCACTCACTATCAAAATAAATCTAACCACACACAGAATCTGATTCTATAAAAATCTTTAGGCTCAGCTCCTCTCCAGTTGGTGATCGAATCTAACTGGAGAGGTGTTGTTAGATTTAGTGCATTCATTTTAAGTTTTACTTTAAATAATCTAAATTTTTTCATTTTTATGGTCGGTTGAGAAAAGCATAAGTATAAAAAATCAAATTGATTAGATATTGGTAGTTAGATAATCGATTAAAAATAATAGATAGTCTATTTGAAAAGTCATATTTGCTGTTTAATTTTATAAAGCAAACATAAATATTCAATCAACGTAATTTTGGTATGAATTATCTTCTTAACGAATCATATAAAATAAACAATTCAGATAATTAAGGTGAGCCTCGAAATAAGCCCAATAAGCTCAAATTCTTTTGATCATCCAACAAGATATAAAATATGTTCGGTGATTCTATTTGTAGCCAAATAACAATTCAGTACGTCCAACTAAAATTTTGACATTTTAATTTCTGTTATACCCTAATGTAATTTATTAATAAGAATAATACATATTTAACTCTCTTATACATTTAACTCTCTTCATTTTGTTCTCCGCTTATCAGTTTTGCTGTATTTTGGATTAAGGATGTTGGCATGCAATTTAAACACAGAGTTAAGTTGGGCAGCTGTTTTTTATTTTTCCTTGAAAACGATCTGTTATTTTTTTTCCCTGAAAATAAATCATTCAAATTTCTTTGTAAATCTTTTGCTATTGTTATGAAGATTTAATTTTATGAGATTTATTCCTTTGTCAATCTTTATAGTGTTGAACTACTGTTGTTGCTGCTGAAAATTGACAAATGGATTTGCTACAATATATACATAATATTAATGGGTTTTGATCAAGAATTGTTCATTGAATTTAATACTAGTGAAGAAGAAAAAGAAGAGAAAAGGAGAAGGAGATTAAAAAGAAGTTTGCCGGAATCTATGGTGTTGCCGGAATCTATGGGGTCACTGGAATCCATGTGAGCAGCTGCACATGATAAAAATTAAAAAAATAAATGTGGCAAGGCAAAAAAAAAAAAAAAAAAAAAAAAAAAAAGCTAAGTACAAATCATCACATCACATTCAGTAGGACTTGTCACAATTAGAGCTCCCTATAATTCTTTTTTTAGAGCTCTTAATCATTTTTGAAAAAATTGATTTGGTGAGCTTTCAGTATTATGGAAAGGGCTTGGTTAAAATGGGTAGTGATGATGGTGTTCATGGGTGTTGGGTTTTCGAGAAAGTAAGTTGCAGAGGAATTGAGAATGAGAGGGAGAGGGAGAGGAGAGGGAAGAAAAAGGAGGGTTGGAATTGAGGGCTTCGAAATTAAGGGGTTTTTAAAGTGGTGTAATTTAGAATTTGTGATTTATTTATAATTTGGATGTAACTTAAAGAGTAATTTAGAAAAAATATATATATAAAATGTGTTAAGAATAAATTATAATTCTAAATAATATAATAGAATATATTGAGAAATTAAACTAGGTAATAATTTTTTTGGTTCAAATAAAATCACCCAATATGTTTGATAAGGGTTTTTTTTCCCATTTTGAATGCTTTAATGTAGGAGAAAATTATTTATAAGTCCTATTAGGGAGACTTATGTAATGTAAAGTCCTATGAAATTTCTTATAGAATTTGAAGTCCTATTTAAATTAGAAAGTATTCCACAAGGTCCTATAAATTGTGTTTAAATGGAATTAGTGTACTATTATACTCTTTATATATGTTTCCATGTTATAAGTTATTAACCGTATTGTTTCCAAATTGTTTGGTGCCATGATCTGCGCCATGATCGCGGAGGTGATGGGTTTTCAAAATGTTACTGGTTTGGATGGTTTGGTTTTTTGATCTTGCTGATTCGGACTCAGATTGTTTGAGAGAAGGAGATAAAGTTGTCTAATTCTTCAATTGGTGAGTGTTGCTCTGTGTTTTTCCTGATTCTTTTGTTTTCAATGTCCTCATATATCATATGGATTTCTCAATCTGGTATAGCCATCCATTGGCACACTTTGTAATGGTAACCAAGCATCAACTTTTGTGGTAACGTTATTGTATTGTAATGTTTACATACGTGTCACATTACGTTTCGTAAAAATACATTACGTTCGCTTATTAAATTAGAATGTGAGAATGTTGCTGGGTTGTGTGAAATGGTATAGCCATACATTAGCACAATTCTGTTAGCCTCGAAGGCCATTACGTTTAGGTTGTAATGTTAAACCACACCTGTGATGTTTGTCATTTTTGGTCTGTGTTACGTTCGTTTGTATTTAGTTTGTGTTTTGCAATTGTTGTACTTTTTAAAAACATATGTGTCACATTACGGATCACAAACTTATTGGGTTTCTATTTTTTCCATTTCAATGTCACAATGTTGCTTGTTTTGCAAAGTATTGAAATGTATGTGAATGTAACTCACATACACATAGATATGAGCATGGTTTTTGTATTGTGTTGTTCCATTGTTGTATTTACTGTGAACATATATGTCACATTACGTTTCGCAAACTCTCTGATTTCTATTTTTTCCAATTGAATGTGACAATGTTGTTGGTTGATAGAAATTATTGGAATGTATTTTAATGTTACTATTACTTTTCATTATATATTATTCAATTTGGGTTGTCATTGTTCAGATGTAAATTTTTTTATGATTGATTGTAATTGAAACGTTGTACGATGTCGACGTTACTGCGCTCACATTTGATTACATATCACATATCTTTCACGCCTTGTTTTTTTTATTTTTTGTAGAATGTCGTGACATGGTTAATGTTTCATTTATTTTGTTGTGCAAGATATGGACATCATGCTATTTTGCACTTTCGGTTCATCCACTATTGCTGTCAGGGGTGTTAATGGATTGACATTCAAACAATTGGTAGAAAATTTATGTGACAAGTGGGTGGATGTGACACCATCATTGATTTCCATATCTTACAAACAACCGTGTCACGAGAACCAATTCATGATGAGTAATGATGTGGACATGGAAAACATGTTTTCTATTGCAAGGTCCATTGGCATTACCCATGTCAACATTGCGATTGACTCGCAAAATGAGTTGGATGATTTGATTCGAGGTAATCAATTCAGTGGGACTATATCTGCAAATCAAATGGATCCTAACATTGAACAATTACCGGGTCCCGAAAGTAATGTAGATTTGTTGCCCAATTATTGTTGCCCAATTATTGTTGCCACAGTGAGAAAACGTTGATGACAATTGATTAGTCACACGACATTAGTCACGTAGGCCAATGTTTTGAAGGGGGTGTTGCTGCTTTCCGTTTGGTTCTGTCCAAATATGCTATTGAGTGTGGGTTTGACTTCAAATTCGTGAAAAATGATTAAGTGCGGGTCATGGCTGTGTGCAGGTTGTGAGAGCAAAAAGAGCATACACAGTTGATACACGGAAGGGGTTAAACATGCAATGGATACTTTTACTTGAAGAGGTTGAACAACTTGCATAATTGTGGTGCTGTTGTCAGCATTGGGAAGAATAGTAGACTCAACTTTGAATTGGTTTACAATGTTATTGGTGATCGGTTACATGATAAGCCGCTTACACATCCCACTGACGTCGTGTTTAACCTAAAAAAGGAGTACGGACTGAATATTAGTTACCACATAGCCTGGTTAGGTGTGGAGAAGGCAAGATGCGAAGTGTATGGTGATTATCATGTTTCATTTGATCAACTTAGGTGGTACGCGGATGCGATTATGCAGTATAACCCTGGGAGTTATGTTAGCTTGGATTTCGAGCAGTCAACCTCCCGATTTAAGAGGTTCTTCATATCATTCAAATCTTGCATTGATGGATTCAACCATATCCGCCCATTATTGTTTCTTGATGGCACTTTTTTCAAAGGGAGATTTAAAGGCAATTTGCTTATAGCGACGGGGAAGGATGGCAACAAAGGTACGTGTCTTATGATGGTTACTTCAAAATTCCATATAGTAACGCATTACATTGCGACTAAACATTTTTTATTAGTCCACTATAGTAGTGGGGATCCCCAATGGCAAGATTGTTTTCAATTTAATGTTATTTTCATATCATTATGTATGGTGCGATTTGAATTGTGAACAATTGTTAATGTGAACGTAAACTTTGTTAAAAATATTACACATCTAACGTAAAACTTGTCAAATCTGCCAGGTTTATTCCCATTAGCTTTTGCTATTGTTAACTCCGAAACGACTGCAAATTGGACTTGGTTTTTGCAGTATCTGACAAACGCTGTCAATAGTGACCGCCCATTAACTTTTGTATCTGATCGTAATGCTGGGTTGCTCGAATCCTTGCCTACTGTATTCCCATTTGCACACCATGTGTACTGCTTATAACATCTCCAAGCAAATTTGAGGGACAAATTACGATGGGTTGACAACCGTGTCCGTTTTGGTTTAATGGCCAAGTTACGTGAATGTGCATATGCTCCAACTGAGGCTTCGTTTCAGCACCATTTGACCAAGCTAAAAGGATCAGGACGATCTGGAATAAATAATTTCTTGGATGATATGCCATCGAACCATTGGGCCAACGCGTATTTCAGGTTTGTACGATACTTACATCTGCTAACATTGAAAGTACCCAATATGTGATAACATTTTCATTATGTTTTCATAATGTCAACAGGGGCAAACGGTATGGGGAGATGACCTCGAACGCTGTAGAATCGTTTAATAAATGGATACTTGATACCCACAACTACCCAATCACAAGGTTAGTTGATACAATCAGAAATCAGATAATGACTATGAGGACTGAGCGTAAATTATTGGCTACTAATTTGAATGGTTTACTTTGTCCAAAAATGGAAAGCCGTGTTAGGGAGGCGTACTCCAATGGTTGCACATGGATTGTTAGCCAGGCAAATGAAGACATATACGAGGTCCATTCATTTCCAACGGTGTTGGTAGACATTGGCAAGCGTTCATATTCATGTTTCCAGTTACAATTGAATGGATTCCCATGTACACATGCGGTGGTTGCAATACAAAATAGTGGAAGTGATTTTGGTACATGTGTTGAACAATTTTTCACCGTGGATCAGTACAAAGTAGCTTATTTCGGATACATTTAGCCAATACCAACAATTGACAAACCCTCCTTCTCAGAAGATGACTTCATCATATATCCACCGGCAATTAAACGTCTTTCAGGGCGACCGAAGAAGAATCGGATACCATCTCGGGGAGAGAAACTAAGTCAGATCAGGTGCGGTCGATGTGGCTGCATAGGCAACCATAACTGAAAGACATGTAAAGAACCAATTTAGTAATAGACATTTAGAGGAAAAGTTTTATAATCAGTTTTGAATAGCAACATCGTATTATCGTAGTAGAATGTATCGAAACAAAAATGATGACAAATTTTAATCAGTGAACACATTATTTATAAGTGATCATTCAGCTAGTTTTTTCCTTCACACTGCATTCATTCATATGTTAGGTTTACATATTTATTTGTTTGTTTATGCAACTGTATGTTTCAAACCAGCAAAATACATTTGGGTAGTGCATTGCACGCTGGCCTTGTATTTGAGAAGACATACTTTTTGAAGCCAGGTCACGTTGGTGTTATTCTCTCAATGTGACACAGGTTATCTTGCAACCAGTTCATCAATCTTAAATTAAAGCATATTCTTGACAGATTAAATTGACAAAGCACACCCGAACATTAATGTGCCAGCATACATACTTACTGAATGACAATTTCAAAATGTGAGGCATCTACAGACAAAGTGACATTTGGTAAATGAAAACTGAACCACATCTATCTAACAAAACCCACCACCCTAAACATCCTATCACAAGTGGTAAACACTCCAATACATTCACCTTCATAATATTTAAAGTATACATGGGAAGTCAAATTTTGTTACAACAATTTACTATCGATACGTAACGTGAATGTCCAAAGCAACAATTTCCGCAACGTAGACAACAAATGCCATGTTATCAATCCTCAATCTTTTTAGTTGCATTTTTAATCTCCCTATGACAAGTTCCAAACACTGTCATACATTGACCATCACAATTTGCGTATTAGAGACAGACAACCAAGATTCCTTCTGACCTTCACATTCACATTCACCTATACATTCACAATCACATTAATTTTTGCATTAACATTTACACAACCACATTAACATTTGCATTTTCCGACTCCCTAAGACAAGTGCAAAACACTATCATACATTCACAATCACAATTAGGGTATTATAGGTAGACAACCAATATCCGTTCTAGCATTCACATTTGTATTCACCTTCATGTTCACCATCACAGTAACATACACATTCACATTTACACAAGCACATTCACATTTGCATTTTCTCACTCCCTAAGACAAGTACCAAACACTGTCATACATTCACAATCACAATCTGGGTATTAGAAATGAACAACCAACATCATTTCTGACATTGACATTTACATTCACCTTCACATTTTGAGTCACATTAACATTTACATTCACATTTACACAACCACATTCACATTTAGGTACCCAACATTCCTACTGCCCTTAACTTCCTACTGACATTACTGAATGGCACATAAAGTCATATTACCAAAACCAAGGGCATACAAAAAATAATGAATTTACCATTGTAATATATTCCCAAAACAAATTGTACGAATCCTCAATCCATATTGACAATGCAACCAAAAACATCAAAAACTTCCAAAATTTGTTTACTAGCAAACGTACTATACCATTCAAAAACTAATTAACCATGAATTTATACCAAAAATATCAGTGATGCATCCATCTACCACCATTGGTAGATTGTCAATTGGCAGCAACAAATGACATTTTCTGGTCATTCACAAATGATTTCACCATACCGGTTCGCATCGTTTTGCAGCTCTCCCCTCCCATTGACTTGTCCACATCTAAGTGACGCACAAGTTGCTTCATAATGAAGCATACTATAATTCCACAATCATTCCTATTACAAAAATTTAAGACATTAGTAACAGCGTCAAAACAGACCACGTACAATGTATGGAAACATGAATGACATATGTTGCAAAGAAACATAACACACACTTACGAGTCCACTTTTTGTTGCGGACAATAATCAACCACTAGAAGTTCCTTCACCAAGTCTTGTGTTTCAACTGTACCAACCTTCAGTCTCTGGTTTATGTAATCCTCAAAGTATCCCTTTTATGTTATTGTCAAATTAATATTACCAAGTAATTAGTTTTGTTGTCCAAAATAAAATACGAAGATCACTACAATTAACTAATTCACGTTTACTAACCAGCAACCCCGCTTCCCAGTAATGTTTGTCTTCCCTTCCACGTCTTGGTTTCATTGAGTTGTAATGCATCCAAAACCCCTCCTCAGTGTCATAAACCATTAGTGTCCAATGGTTATCTAAGTGGATTGGGAATTGAATATATCTGACCTTGAGGGCGTGAGGGGCATGCACGGCCAAGTATTTGTCACATACATCTTCGCCCACATCTATAATCATAGGCTGCACACATTCATTTTTGTGTTCACTAGCACAAACGAAAAATGAGTAAAATCAATTCATCAAAGGCCACGTCTTACCAAACATAACGAGCTGAAAATGTATGATTTTTCCTCATCCGTGGATACAGGCACCTTGATCTGCTGCTCGTACATTAGCATTTCCGCGTATTCATCAATCACCTACGTGCACAAATAAAACATCTATGATTTTGCTTCCCTCGTATACATTTATATAAATTGCATATGCATGTTAAGAAGCTTCAGAAGTTTGAAGAATAATTAAGGATACCATACTTACATTGCCTCGTAACGTCAACCCCTTAAGGATTGCCCGTATGTCATTGAAAGACACAGAATTGGAACCATTCTGCCCAATCCAGACTTGCACACTACCAGTTAAACAAGACATTTTTTGAACACTAAATTCATGTACAAATGCAAAACGGTAATAGTAAGTTGCAAGACCTACCTGTCCTCCCCTTTCTCGTACGCTTCTTTAATCTTGTCTTTCTCTTGCGTTGATAACAACTTCTAAATCGGTAAACGATTAGTCAAGTCGAACCAAGAAAATGTCCTATCTGGCTCTGCAAGGTCATCAACCTCTATGATCTCATCTTGCATTTTTTGTTTATCGGCACACTTACCCCCCATTGACCACACCACTATCAGATGGTTTTATCAACCTCCCCAAAACCAATGGGTATTCGTACTCTGGCAGTTTATGCTCCTTATTTTTATTTTTAATGTTTCTCACAAGCAAGTTCTGCAATGCAATTGTTGTTCCAGTATTTTGATTAATCCCAACATTATATCCACATCACACACCACATGCCCAATGTCGTCGATCGGGGTCACATGAGTATCCACCCCTCGTAACTCTATCTTCTCATTCACATCAGATGGAGATGACATTGACAATGGCATAATGTCAAGTATACGTTTGCCTCACAATGGTACATGTCCTGATTACTTTGCTTCATCTTCTGTACACCAACAACTACTTGGGTGTATTCATGCACTACGTACTCCTCAAACTGTTCCACAAGTTTCGCGTTTTTGTTGTTAAGCTCATCCACTAGCTATTTCGTCCTTTCAATGTCACATTCCTTCTGGTTATTGGTCAGTGTGATTTCATGTGCTCACTTCCTACATTTTTCTTCGTATGATGCCCTCATTGTTGACAGTTATGTCTCTAAAGCAAATATGACATCAAATTTACGGCGAAATTCTATCTCGAGCACACCAATTTTAACCAATGCTCTCTGGTATTCTTCAGACGTAGACACACATTGACCACAATGACCATTACTATCAGTACCACCTCTGTTGACATCTCTTTCATTTTGTACATTTTGCTTTACGTTGTCCAGTCCATGGACACTAATACCATCAATCGAACCCAAAATGCTGCCATCTACAATTATCCCAGTAGTTAAGCCAATGTTCCCACCAGCCCCATTGCGATACGAACATTCGCCATTTGCTCCATTTTCCTTAACGTCTTTCGCCTTCGTGATGCTCCGTTCAGAATGACTCATGTGCAGCTCTCCTACTACACTTGCAAACAAAATAAAAAATAAAAATCACAAATAGTAATTGCCACATCTAATATTTACGCTAATAGTACACAAATTCATACTTCAACATCATGCGACTGATCGATGTCCACTACTCTTATCTTTGTGACCAACTTGCTGATATTCCATTTCATGAATCTCGGAAATCCATCTCTAGGATCAGCTTGTATCAAGTTGGTGTGCTCACATATCCAAAACTGTGTAACCATGGGTTAAAAACATAAGTTGTCAAATTTATTTGAAACAAATACACGTACCAAAGCAACCAAACAAAATCAAAATTATAATGTAGGAAAAACAAAAAACCAGAGCACTTACAAGCAGGGCAATTACACATCCAGTAACTTTCTCAAGCTTAAAGTAAAATCCCTTAATTGACTCCATCAAAGTTGCGCAGATTGCTCCAGCCCAATCATATGCTTTCATGTTCTCTAGATCCTCAACAACTTGGACGAACTCCCATTCTACGGTCTCGCCCGAAGTGGCAAAGAATAACTTTCCACATAAGTACAAACACAGTAACTTTGCAACATCCTGATGGTCCTAACTAGTGTTCCCGAGTAATGTATCCATTAACAGTTCCTTAATGGTCTTCAAGTTTATGCGTGCTATGTTGGGACACCTTTGTTGGATGAAGTCAGTCGGAAGTCTTGGCCCATGTGACACATCTAAACTCTTCTTGCCACCATGAATTCCAAATATTAGTTGCATATCGATGCTCGCCAACTCAATGTGTTTACCACCAATCATGGAAGCAGACTTCTCTAGAACAAATGTTTGAATGATCCTCATTATAATGTCATCACATTTTTGGAATTCATGTTGGTTTAGATCAGTTTTTCGCATTGCATCCAACAGAAACCAAAACGGTGTTTTCTGAAGATGATGCAAATGCTCATCTTTCAGATTTGACGCTGCCACCAGCTTCACAATTCCAGCGATGTTGGAACGGTAGCAGAATCTTGGTTGTTTGGTCAGTGGTCATATTTCAGCTTCTTTCCTTTTTGAACACTATTTTGCCCTACTGCGTTAACATTCCGTGACGGAGTTAGACACCGTCGCCTTTTACCAGATGTAGTCTCTTCACAAATGTTCACTTTCGCCTTGGACCCATTTTGTGGTGTACCTTTAATTGTTCCTCCTGAAAAACATGCCACAAATATTTCACATTTTGTATACAAACAAGTGGCCACTAATAACTTATGTGAATATGTAAATTAATAGGAATATGTAACAATATATGTTAATATGTTCCTCATGAATATTAAAATGTGGTACGATAACATGTGCTTGTACATGTATTCAATTCAAACCCATTCACATACCCACACTGCACATTGACATTCTAATTGGATGACAATACAACATGTCAAGACCAAAACATTCTCTACGTCTGCCCCAACAATTGTGCTTACTTCATTCACTGAACATTAAAATTAATTACAACATTTTCACATTCCATTATGCTTCACTCGTGTTAGTTTGACATGCCTTTTCTAAGTAGACACCATTTAATTCACATCATTCTTTAGTATGAATGTACTTATAAATCATGTAAACATAATCTAAATGACACAATAACATTGTGATTCAAAGCACGACAACACTGTTGGTTCATTACAACAAATTAAAAAATAACAAACATGGGGGTTAACGTCTTCACCCCAAAACACAACATCTAGCATAACCTGGCGCATGCCATTTTATCAACTAATGTCACAATAAAAGCCATAGTGTGAAATGAGTCAATTTCCACATAACACACCCCGAACACGAACGTGACAACATTTAAAGGACATGTGCATGTAGATGTGCATGTGCTGTTGTGTGAGACAATGCAACATATTCAAATTCAAACACGAACCAAATCTACCCAACACAAACCACAACCCGTAGGTGTATTATTCGACCCACATAACACAAATTTATGATGATATGGAAATTACTCCATCAAATATTTCATACCTTAACACATAACTACACACATGTTCACAAAAACACCAGTATAGTATGCAACGTGAACGTCAATGATAGGAGACATGCCAATTTGCTAAATAATGTCAAAATGTAAACAAGACTGACCTACATGAATATTGATGTACAACAAACTACAAGCACGAACACGAATGTGATAACTTAAAATGTGCAAGTGAAACCACAACCACATCCCGAGGTTGTGTTATGCGCATTATTCGACTAACTGTGACAATCAACTAGCGTTGTCCTAAATATTCAATTGCCTATTCACAGTTCAAACATGCAATATTCTCCCCGCGAATTCCAATAGACATTATAGCAAAAATTACCGTCACACAATTCAGAAATTTAGAAGTAATTACGCACCCACATACACAGACATGGTTTCAAGTGTGACTATGAAGTACTCGACGTAACCATGAATAATGTCATGCATGTCGATTAATGCAATAATTTGAACCAAAAAAATAAACGAACATGTGCTACGTGAAGCTTAACAACCAAAACCACTGCGAACATGAACGTGACCTCTTTATATGCTGACATGAAACCACAACCACACACCCCAAATCATGTTACTTTCATTGTTCGTCTCCATGTCACAATCTACAAACACTGTTCCTCGAATATCTTGACACATTCACAAACCTTAAAGTACATCAAAATAAGACGTGGCACCAGCCACGTTCATCAACTTACTTTTATATCTGAATGAAAACAACCAAACGACACCATACAACAACGTGGCACTATATACACAGTCCAACATACATGTGCTTCCACTCATAATAAACAGTAATTTAACATTGGGTCACAATCACATTTATTAACTGTACAACACATGACACCAAGACGTGGCACCATTCACATCCAACAACTTATTTTTTAAAGTTAATGCGCATAACCAAATAACGTCGTACCACAACGAGAAACCCCCAAAAATAGTCTACCAAACACGATACTTTGCATGGTTTGAAAAAAAAAAAAAACGAAAAAAAAAACAAATAGACCACATACCAGGCAATACAACAATGAATTAAGTACAAAACACTCATACTGGACAACCCGCCGAACCCCCATCCTACAACCCCTACATACATGCTATTTTCAAATCGAAAACTATAAAATCCTTTATTTCTTACAAAACTCACAAAACATACAACTAACATTACATATTATGACTGAAGTTAACCGAAATTATCAAAAACCCCATATTCACATAAACCCTAGTTTTGGGTTGTTAATCAAAATCAAATGAATGAACATTGCAAAACAGGGAGCAAATCCACACTTACGTTTTGGAGCCATTATTCCTCCTCGTTCACCGGAAACGGTATTTCGATAACACCTTCCTGTCGAACATGTCGGTTGAATCGCGCCCCTTCTCCTGTTCATGGTGGGTTTCGAAACACTACAAAAAATTCATTTTTTTGCGACGGTAAAATACCGTCGCCAATACCCAAAAAGCCGTCTCAAAACTTTTTTTGCGACGGTAAATAGCTTTTAGCGACGGTAATAGGGGGGTTGCAAAAAAAGGGGTAGCTAAAGGTCTTTAGCGACTGTAAGACGCCGTCGCAAAATATTGGCGACGGCAAAAATGCCTTTTAGCGACGGCAAAATACTGTCGCAATTAATGTATAAAAATCTGAAGTTTTTGAGACGGCACTAAAATACCGTCGCTAATATGGTTATTTGCGACGGTAAAATACCGTCGCAAAAGGGTTTATTTGAGACGGTAAAAATACCGTCGCTAAAATGGTTATTTGCGACGGGTTTAATACCGTCGTTAATACTGCTATTTGCGACAGAAAAATGTGCCGTCTCTAAAAATATTATTTGCGACAGTGAAAATACCGTCGCTAAAGGCCTTTTGTTGATATTGCCAATATCATTGGCGACGGCTACACTACCGTCGCAAAAACCTGGTTCTATCAGAAATGCTGCAATAAAATTATTAAAAATATGCAAATTACCTGTATTAAATAAAAATAGCTAAAAAAAATCGATAATTATATAATAATATAAAAATTCCTGTATATAAATAAAATTTCATCCATAATTAAAGTACTCTTCCATTTATAACAACACATCATCAAAATTATCCAACCACATAATTTTGCATAATACATACATAATGTTGTTCACAAATCTAAATAACGTAAATCAAAAATAAAAGTTTTCTTTATAATTCTTCCGTGGGTTAAAAAAACAAAAGTTCGTCGCAATCTTCACACGGCTGCATTCCACAAGAAGCAAACTGCTACTCAGGAAATATCTGAAAATAAAAAATAAAAATAATTAATAACAATATAATTATGTGTTAATATTTTAATTACAAAAAACATAAAAAATTAATTACTATATAATTACAAAGATAGTTAAGTAAATAATTTTGGCTAGATAGAAATCCGACCCTAACTCCCAAACCGGAAACCTGATTCGAGTCTCGTCTTCTCCCACAAGTCTCTCGTGCCTAGGCGATCATGTGTGCCAAGTTTCGTGCTAAACCAACCCCTTTTGGTGATTTTGGAGCGTCAACACCTCGAATTCAAGTTTCTTAAGGAACTAATTTGCCTAGACCGAAATACGGCTCTAACTCCCAAACCGGGATACCGATTGGAGTCCCGTCTTCTCCCACAAGTCTCTCGTGCCTAGGCGGTCGTGTGTGTCAAGTTTCGTGCCAATCCGACCCCGTTTGGTGATTTTGGGGCGTCAACACCTCGAATTTAAGTTTCTTAAGGAACTAGTTTGCCTAAACTGAAATATGGCTCTAACTCCCAAACCGGGAACCTGATTCGAGTCCCGTCTTCTCCCACAAGTCTCTCGTGCCTAGGCGGTCGTGTGTGCCAAGTTTCGTATCAATCCGACCCCGTTTGGTGATTTTGGGCCGTCAACACCTCGAATTCAAGTTTCTTAAGGAACTAGTTTGCCTAAACCGAAATATGGCTCTAACTCCCAAACCAGGAACCCGATTGGAGTCCCGTCTTCTCCCACAAGTCTCTCGTGTCTAGGCGGTCGTGTGGGCCAAGTTTTGTGCCAATCCAACCCCGTTTGGTGATTTTGGGGCATCAACACCTCGAATTTAAGTTTCTTAAGGAACTAGTTTGCCTAAACCGAAATACGGCTCTAACTCCCAAACCGGGAACCCGATTGGAGTTCCGTCTTCTCCCACAAGTCTCTCGTGCCTAGGTGGTCGTGTGTGCCAAGTTCCGTGCTAAACCGACCCCTTTTGGTGATTTTGAGGCGTTAACACCTCGAATTCAAGTTTCTTAAAGAACTAGTTTGCCTAGAGTGAAATTCGTCTCTAACTCCTAATCCGGGAACCCGATTGGAGTCCTGTCTTCTCCCACAAGTCTCTCGTGCCTAGGCGGTCGTGTGTGCCAAGTTTCATGCCAATCCGACCCCATTTGGTGATTTTGGGGCGTCAACACCTCGAATTTAAGTTTCTTAAGGAACTAGTTTGCCTAAACCGAAATACGGCTCTAACTCCCAAACCGGGAACCCGATTGGAGTTCCGTCTTCTCCCACAAGTCTCTCGTGCCTAGGCGGTCGTGTGTGCCAAGTTCTGTGCTAAACCGACCCCTTTTGGTGATTTTGAGGCGTTAACACCTCGAATTCAAGTTTCTTAAAGAACTAGTTTGCCTAGAGTGAAATCCGTCTCTAACTCCTAATCCGGGAACCCGATTGGAGTCCCATCTTCTCCCACAAGTCTCTCGTGCCTAGGCGGTCGTGTGTGCCAAGTTTCGTGCCAATCCGACCCCATTTGGTGATTTTGGGACGTCAACACCTCGAATTTAAGTTTCTTAAGGAACTAGTTTGCCTAAATCGAAATACGGCTCCAACTCCCAAACCGGGACCGGGAACCCGATTGGAGTTCCTTCTTCTCCCACAAGTCTCTCGTGCCTAGGCGGTCGTGTGTGCCAAGTTCCGTGCTAAACTGACCCCTTTTGGTGATTTTGGGACGTTAACACTTCGAATTCAAGTTTCTTAAAGAACTAGTTTGCCTAGAGTGAAATCCGTCTCTAACTCCTAATCCGGGAACCCGATTGGAGTCCCGTCTTCTCCTACAAGTCTTTCGTGCCTAGGTGGTCGTGTGTGCCAAGTTTCGTGCCAATCCGACCCCTTTTGGTGATTTTGGGGCGCTAACACCTCGAATTCAAGTTTTTTAAAGAAATAGTTTGCCTAGAGTGAAATCCATCTCTAACTCCTAATCCGGGAATCCAATTTGAGTCCCGTCTTCTCCCACAACTCTATTAGCTTAAAATGCAAAGAATGCAAATATACATTTTAGCTTAGAATGTAAAGTTACATTTTATACCTGATCTTCTGGTGGTGGTGTATATGGATTCTCGTCTTCTGCAGATTCCCTAAATGCCCGGTGGCCACTCGATGCATCAGGAGCCTATGATAGTCAATACATAATGTGTTAATCATATTCGAATTTTATACATAATGTTGTGTGACAATTTAACTATCAAACAATTTAATTTATATCGAACCTGTCTGTTAGGATCCACACTTGCCCCCTGTGACACAAACGCCATCATCTCAGCTCTCAGCTGTTGCAAATTTGTAGAGAACTCTGCTCTCATCTCCTCCCTCAGCTCCTCCCTCAACTCATCCCTTAGCTCCGCACGAACCTGCTGGGTGATCTGAACAATAGTCGATGGCTGGGGTGCTGACTGTGATGGCCCTGCACCATCTTATACACTGCTCTCCGAGGCACAATTCTCCCGTATGTGCGACAATATCCATGATTGTCATGACCTATCAACTCATGGAAAATGGCATTCCTAGCCTCCAAAGTCCGACAATCCTCAAGTAGCATAGAGAGTTGGCCATTAAACTCATCCTATATTGAATAAGAAATACAAGTATATGCCAAATTAAGATGGTTAACACAAAAAATGAAAAATAAACTTTAAATACAATCAAAGGTGTTTGGAAACTACCAAGGTCTGGATAACCTCTGGGTCATCTACTCTACGTGTCATAAGCCAAACATTCATCTTATCAGTAGACTCCCCCTTATTGGTCATCTACATTTTTTTAGAAATATGAAAATTAGAATCCAAATAATTTGTAAATATACAATGTTTATTTATATACAAAAATAAAACAGTAAAATATAAACCTCATGCCGTATCTGAGCGAAAGTAGTACGCCCTGTGGTATGAGCTATGTCGTGAGCTCGCCGATTTTTAGCGTTCCTAGTTGCAATTTTCTATGATAGGTTCAACAAATGTAAGTATATAAATATGATTTGTATGTTTACATATCATACATATAACTTATTTGTATACCTCAGCATCGGAAGTACGCCAATACTCCACAAGTTCTTCCCATTGGCTTGGCACAATGTGCAAAGGAACATCATCCTTCAGATTAGGATCTTCACTTCTAGGCTTGAAATACTTACACTTAATCTTATTCTTGTGATCCTTCCATATGCTGTTACAGTTTTTCATGCAGATTTTCTTGTACTCCTCTGGACATATATTCAAATTGTCTTATAAAACACAATTTCAAGGTTTAAATAATAATAACACAATTTTGGAATTTAAATTTTTGGACAAAAATATACTTTTACCTTCACATCCTTCCAGATAGCATCAAGAATATCATCAGGCACAGTGTTCCAGTCAAGAAAAGTAAGAGGAACAATGTTACCATTTCGCACAATAATGCCAAGTTGAGTAGTTAACTTAGACACGTTATCCCCTATTGGACAGTAATTTTCATCAAATTGTATGTCCAATTTGGTACCCGTACCCCACTCCCTAATGCCCTTGGCACATCCTCTACCACGCCTATTCGAGGTTGATGAAGAACTAACCTGACCTGTGAGATACAATAAGAATAAACAATATGCAATGATAATAAACAAATGCAAATTTAAATAATGTCAATACAAATCAATTTCTTATACCTGAGTGAGGCTGTGAAGAAGTCGAAGGATCTGAAAAATACAATGAAAATAAACAAGTTATATGTAATGAGAACAAATAAATATATATTTAAATAATTTTCATACAAATCAAAGCAAATTTATATACCTGCGGATGGCTCATAAGCCGATGACTCTAGTCGGGATGATAGCTGCTGCGGTGCCACTGATGGTGGACGCACCGATGGTAGGCCTAGAGGCTGAGTAGATGATAGCTGGTGTGGTGCCACTGATGGGGGTCGATGCGGTGGCACTAATGGCCTCTCTGATGGTGCTCGCTGTGATGCCTCCTCTAATGGTGGTGCCACTGATGGTGGACGCACCAATGGTAGGCGTGGTGGCTGAGTAGATGATAGCTGCTGTGGTGCCACTAATGGTGGTCGATGCGGTGGCACTAATGGTGCTCGCTGTGATGCCTCCTCTAATGGTGGCACTAATGGCCCTTCTGATGGTGGTCGATGTGATGCCTCCTCTGATGGTGGTGCCGCTGATGTCCTCTTACGTACCACATCGGACATCATGCGCTGGGGATGATCAGGTTTCCTCTTCCTTCCCATAATAATCTGCAAGCAATATAACATTAATTAGAAACATAGATAATGGTTTGTCATCAACTATAATATGACATTAATTGAACTAATACAATTACAAAGACAAAGTAAATTAAGAAACTGATGATTAACTACAACCTTGGCCTTAAGTGAATTACTGATGTTGATTAAATATCAACCTATTTGAACATCAACTGTTTCCCCTTCTGCGGCTTCCCTCACCCAACCAACTTCTTCATCACGAAGCATTATATTTTCTTCCAATTGTTGGCTCATATATGGCTCAATTTGTGGATCAGTCGAACTCATATCAAATAAACCTCTTTGAGACATCTTCACCGCCACTTGCCAGTCTGGTTGTAACGGGTCTGCAACATACCAAACTTGCTCTACTTGGGATGCCAAGATGAAAGGTTCATTAGTAATTCGATCATCTCGATACAAGAAATGATTGAAGTTGACTAACGAGAAATTGAAGACATCTTGTATCTTCCCGTGAATGTTGTCAATCCAATCACACTTAAACAACACATGCTTCTTCTCATTGGAATATCGAATCTTAACAATATCTGTCAATTGTCCATAATAGTACACAGACCCGACACGAGGATTCTTGTCTTTCTGACTAGCATAACTTATGGTATCTGCCTTCAAAGCTACACCACAATTTTGTGTGGCTCGACGGTCATCCATGGCCTTTACTTGATACCGAAACCCATTCATTATATACACGTTGAACCTCCTTGCCAGGTTATGAGGACCATTTGCCAATACAGTAATCTCTTCAGAAAATGTGACATCACTAGTCCTTCGCAAAGTTTGAACCTATTTTAAATAATAAAAATTGTAAAATTTAAAATATAGTTCGACTTAGGTAAATAGAATCTGTAGATTTAAATACATACATGTTCCTTGAACCAAATGTGAAAAGTTTCAAAATGTTCACGCCGAAGCTGATGATCGTCAACACGAGGCATTTTGACCTTAAGTTCTTCAAGGTGTTTGCTGTGTAAATTGAAATTTTATCAAAAAACAAAATTTGGTTCAAAATTCAATGAAACATAATAAAATATTGAGTGAGTGACATAACTTACTTTATGAATGGTTGAACCGCAGCTGTATTGAATAAGACATACCGATGAGTTTGTACCCAAGAAGTGTTATCAAGATAAAAGCTTGTGATTTCACCAACAGCACGACCCAGATTATCATCACCACTGTAGTTCCTCGTGGGTCGATTAGATTTAGTTTCCACATCATTGAGATATTGTGCACAAAAATTCATGCATTCTTCCATAAGATATCCTTTAGCAATTGAACTTTCTGGACGAGCTCTATTACGCACATATTGCTTCAAAGTAAGAAGATACCTCTCAATTGGATACATCCATCGAAACTGAATCGCTCCACCCAATAATGCTTCGTCAACTAGATGTATAGGCAAGTGCTCCATTATATCAAAAAAAGTAGGAGGAAATATTTTCTCTAGATGACAAAGTGTTACGGCGATACGATCTTGAATATATTGCAAATCTGTCGCACGATTGACTTTGGAACACAATTGTCTAAAGAAATTGCTCAATTCAATCAAAGGTTCAATTACATTCTTCGGTAACGATCTTCGAATGGCCAATGGAATTAGTTGTTGCATCAGAATATGACTATCGTGGCTCTTAAGACCCCCAATACTTCTATCATGTAAGCGCACACGACGCGATATATTGGATGAATACCCGTCGGGAACTCTAACTTCCTTCAATACTTTCAAGAACAAATCTTTCTCATCCTTGGTCATCGTGAATTGTGCCGGTGGTAATTAAGCTTTATTCGACCCTCTTAACTGCAAATGTAGGGGTTTTCTAATATTCATTTCTTGTAAATCACGCCGAGCATTAACACCATCCTTCGATTTTCCTGCAACCCCTAATATTGTCCACAACACATTATCACAAACATTCTTCTCTATATGTATCACATCGAGGTTGTGTCTAATTAGATTGTGCTCCCAATATGGCAGTTCATAGAAGATACTCTTTTTCTTCCAGCTATGGGTGCGATGTCCAGCTTTCTCCTTCTCTGCTTGTCTCCTATGCCTCTCCTTAAGGTCATTCCTCTTGTATTGGGTTAAAATACCCTCAGATTCTAATTGTAGCAGCATCTCAGTTCTAGACAACAATTTTAGTTTGAATCTGACTTCCCGACTACCATCAAATGATACTTTATCCTTTCGAAATTTATGGCCATTAGGTAAAAATCTGCGATGACCCAAGTATGATTGTTTCCTACTATGCTTCAACCAACACGATGTAGTTTCTCTATTGCAACAAGGACATGCATATTCGTCTTTAGTACTCCATCCTGACAAGTTTGCATATGCAGGAAAATCACTAATTGTCCACAGTAAACCTGCATGCATTTGAAACATTTGATTTGTTGATGCATCAAATGTGGAGACACCGTCATTCCATAGTTCTTTCAACTCCTCAATCAACGGTTGCATATACACATCAATCTTGTCACCAGGTCCTTTCGGGCCGTCAATATGCACAAATAAAATTAGAAATGGTTGTTTCATGCACATCCATAGCGGCAAGTTGTATGGAATGAGTACAATAGGCCAAGTGCTATGAACTATGTTCATCGTCCTGAATGGGTTAAAACCATTAGATGCTAAGCCAAGCCTTACACTTCGGCAATCATTACTAAAGTCAATATTCCGACGATCAAAATCTTTCCATGCAAGGGAGTCTGCAGGATGCCTAAAGACACCGTCATTAGTTCGTTCCTCTGCATGCCATCTCATTAACTTAGCTATCTTGGATGACATAAACAGCCTCTGCAACCTTGGCTTTAAAGGAAAATACCTCATTTGTTTTGTAGCTATTTGTTTGCCACCGTTGTGAGGACCATTTGAACCACCATCACCATTTGATTTCCATCTTGAACTGTTGCATATGACACATTTATCAAGATTGGCGTCCTCGTTTCGAAACAACATGCAACTGTTGGGACATGCATCCCATGTCTCATATGTGAAGCCCAAATCTGTTATGACCTTTTGAGCTTTATAATATGAGTCCGGGCGTTTCACACCCAACGGGAACGCCTCATTCAATAACTCAAGCAACATGTCAACAGACTTGTCTGTCCACTGATTAAGCACCTTCAAATGTAGAAGCCGAACAATGAATAACAAAGATGTGAACTTCTGACAACCCGGATACAATTCACTTTGTGCATCTTGAAGAAATTTGAAATAATTTGCAGTCTCTACATTTGGACCGAGCTGGGGTTTAGATGCATGGGGATCAGTGCTCTGTGCTTCATTACCGTCAACACTTGTACCGGCATGTGGATTTCCCACAGCCCCTTGTATCATTCCAACCATATCGTCGCCAATGTCTAAATTAGCCAATGTTTCATTCCCTCGATTAGCATGCAGAGATACGTAAGATTCCCCATGATTAATCCAATGTTTGTACTTTTTAAAAAAACCATTCAAAATCATATGCTTCCGTACACCCTCTCGCACAAGATGGTATCGATTCTCACATTTTCTACACGGACAACTAATCATCGAACCTTCAACCCTATTGGTGTAGGCAAACACAAGGAATTGATCAATCCCATTAATGTATTCCCTCGACATCCTATTTGGCAAATCAATCCAACTCTTATCCATCATCTGTACTTCCCTCGACTATTGTTTGCAATCAAATCTAATCAAAACATTCGACCGTAAGAACAACTTGCAACACAGTGAGCACCTTTAAAATCTTACAAGATTCTTACAAAACTGTAGTTATTTACCCCAGTATTCCTATGGTAGCAGAAGTTTTCAATTAGCCCAAGCACCAATAGTAACAAAAATAAGGAACATGTAACAAACGTAAAAAGTGAAAGTATCTCAAAAAAAAAAAAATTCAAACCATTCCCAAACATGAAACAAAGACAAAGAACCATATGTGTGTGCGTGTGTGTGGGGAGAGAGAGAGAGAGAGAGAGAGACCAACAGAAATTTAGCAAGAACTTGAAAGAAAATTATTACCCTTAAGAAATGTTGACAGCTACATAAATAGTTCAATTTAAACACACATTGCGTAAAACATCATAATCACATCCAATAATCAACAATAACAAAAAGACGAAGAGCAAGGAAAACACAAAGTTTCAAAGAGCAAAAAGGGAACTACTCTTGTTACCTGCTCCTCCTGTTTGGCCTTTGCTGCTCTTTCCACTTCCACTTCAGCAGACTTTAGTTCAGATATATATTCATTAAACAAAATCTCCCTATCCTCGTGCTTAATAGATTTGTATCTGGGGTCGTTCCTTAGACTATCCTTCACCTATCACAACCAATTATTAACAATTTTAAGGTATATTTGAAAAAACGAGAAGAAAAATAAAAGGACCTATATTGATTATTGAAAGGTTTTAGAGACCAAAGCATCGCACTTGTATATAAATTCGGCAAGATGACAAAACAAAAATTTCTTACCAGATTTATGTAACCCAATTGTGAACGTAATGTTTATTTAGAGAAGGATGTGACACAAAATAATAATAGAAAAAATTAGTTTCAGGTTTTCTGAAGCTAATTATCAATCTTCAAAATCTACATAATTCAAGGTTTTTGCATAAATGAGGTGACATGAACATTATAGTTTCACCAACATGAATGCAAGAGTCTTGAACTTCAGCATGGGAAAACCAAGAATTGGGTTTACTTACAAGGATGACCAAATCCAAGATGTAAAGCAGTAAGTTCTAAACCAAAAATAAAACATTTTGATATCCTTTAAAAAGGAAAAAGAAAAAAAGAAGTCTTAAAAAAAAAAGTCAAGTTGTCCCATCTATTATATATATATATAGATAGATAAAAAGAACTTTAGTCGAAGCAGTACTTCACTATGACACCAGAAAAAATTGTCAGACAGCCTTCTCTAATATATCAGACTTCAGAGCATAGGCAGAATCTTCTAGCGATTTCTTGGCAACACTTCCAAGCATGAGGAGTCTAACCATGGACGGAATGCATCTTCATAAGCCAAGTTCTGGCACAATACAAACCAATAAAAAGAATCAGAAAATGCTACTGCCGAATGGAAGAAAGCAACAAACCATCAAAACTTATGTACTTTCATGCTTATATATGCTGCTATAAATTATAATGGTCATGCGTCAACATGCAAATTCAAAATCATGAAATACCCAAGCAACCCCATCCTAAATTCTTTTAGTGTGAAACATCAAGTCCATTGTTTATGGATGCAACACCTTTCTGTTCAATAAATTTAGTCATAAACTTCATAATTTCCACATTATGTTGTCTGAAGAATGCTGACAAGTTGAGAAACATGCGTGAGCCAAAAATAATATAAGAGCGTGAACACACACACATACATAAACAGAGGGGGAGGGGTGGAAATGAATTTGAGCTGTTATTTAGTTCATGGAACTGTTGTTATTGGTTTCACTTTCCCAGTTTAGATGAGTGCTAACATATGGACTTCTATCAATGCATTACTTTCGAATTCTATCCTCCAACGGTTTACAAATCATTATTTTAGACAATTTCACCGAGTCAGCTCATGCATGGGACAACCTTTGCACCCAATTATTTTTGAATTCTATTCTCACTTTTTCTTTTTTTCGCTTCTTTCATTGCACTTTAACTCTCTGTTACATTTCTAGTGGAGTGGAGAAGGATTTCAAATTCACAATCAACATATCCACACACACACACACAAATAAATAAATAAAAATCAAATCAAGTGTTGTGCAAAATCCGAAAAGAACCATATAATTTTATCCCACTCATCCTTTTGTCACAACAAAATCTCTAGCACACACAGAACTAACACTACATCATAAATGATAGAAATTAAAGGGTCCAAATTATTAAAATAGTACAACTAGAAAGCATTTATAAACACCACACTTGACATCAAAAACATAAAAGCCAGCAGTTCCTAATTAAGCTCAGCCTCCCTAAAAAGCATAACAACAAACACCATAGCTACAAACCAGCAAACACCTTAACAGGAACAAATACAAGTTGAATGAAAATAAAAGCAGTATAATTTACCTCTTCTTCTCTTTATAATCACCAACCAATACACCAAGGAGATGATAATCAGAAGTGATATGACCACAACAGATGTCACCACAATGACCACTATCTTTCCATGTAAACTTCTGGCCTTCTTTGAATATTGTTGAGCTGCACTTATTAGAAATACAAAAGCCAAATGTTAATGGAAGTTCCTCAATTTGTTCATGAGAAAGACCAGAATATCATTGTTAAAATAAAATGTAATATTAATACTAATAAAAAGTAAAAGTGTAATCAATAAAAATACTAACAAAGTTGTTATATTTGTAATAATGCCTCGTATGGACAAAGGGGTTAGGTACACACACTAGGAGCAATACTGAGTTGTTATATTTGTAATTTAAAAGCATTATTTAATGTAAATATAATAATGAATTGAAGTGGCATAAACTAATTTCTTCAATGAACAATATTTATTGTGGAATATCAATAATTAGTCTAATCTTCAACTTCGGATTAACAGCAAATAGATGTCGCAAAAAAATAGAGAAGCAAATTATTCAATGGTTTCTTATTGGGCATTAACTAAGTGTTACCAACAATAATAGTCCTTAAGAAAATCTACCATTGTGTCATGAATTTGCAGTCAATCCTCAAGCCAACATGAAAACTGATGACATTCACCATTCATTTATTAAGTTAATAAAAAACCACAGATGTCACGACTTACTGGATCCCAAACTAATAATTGGCATACTAATTGCAAAGCCCAAACATTAGGAAACCTGCACAAATTGAGAAACAAGCTTATGACAAACCAAAATTACCAGTGAATATAAAATATAGTTATTATATAAAAATTTATTATTAGCAACTGACCCTATTTTGAGAGCATTTCCAGGAAGCCGGTGAAAATGCAGAACACAGAATCAAGTATCACACAATCACAAATACAAATCAAAGAATCAAAGATTACATGTCATAGAAACCCAAGATTCCTCAAAAACCCCATATGAAATCCGTCTATATTTTCGATTATTTTCACCCAAACGGCAAAGTTTAAATTTGCATATTAAACATGGAAGAGAAATTATAATTTCTGAATGTCTATGCTACATCAGAACATGCATACTTATGAATGCATCCCAATAACACCAACATATATTATTGACTAATTAGCCAACCCCAATCACAAAGAGTTGATAAACAGAACTAAAATAAAATAAAAATTGAGATTACAGATTGAAATAGAGGTCATAACCATTTGTTTCTGTTAATTATAGGATCAAAATAATGATGGGGCTTGAACTCCTAAGACTGCTTGTATCTCAAATTTGTTAAGGTAATGGGAAAAAAATTGAAAATGAAATGAGGAAATTGATTCATACATTGATTTTATTTATTTTTTTGGGTCAATCGGTATAAATGACCTATACAGAAGAATTTACTAGTCTATATGAAAGAATTTAATTATCCAACAATGGCCTATAATGAGCCAAAAGAAAAGAGCTGGACAACACAGACCGGACAGAAGCAATTTCGTAAATAATTTCCCTTATAAACATCATATATATAAGGGAAGAGAGAGAATGACTCTTTATTTGCTGGGAAAAATACTCTTCAGAGCATTTCCAGGAAGCTGGTGAAAATGCAACCTGGTTTCAAAGCAATGTACTTGCATTAGTATTACATGTGAAAAACTAATGAATATCTCACCCTTTTAATGAATTTCCAGTTGACAGTCACTCGTCGCTCACACTTGACTCCGAATTCTCACCCTTAAAATGTTCAGTCGTTCACAGTCTTGCCTCGTCACTCGTCGTTCACAGTCGTTCACCCTCGTTCTTGCCTCGTCACTCGTCGTTCACAGTCGATCGTCGCTCGTCGTTCACAGTCGCTGCCTCATTACTCCGTCGAAGGCCGTCGTTCAACCTCCTTCACTCCGGCACTGAATGATTTTCATTTGAGGGTTTTGGGATTTAGGTTTTAATAGTTGGATCAATGGACTGGGATTTTGGGGATTTTGGTTTGGTGATTTTAGGGATTTTGATTTGAGGATTTTGGGGATTTTAGCATGACCGCGAATGGGAGAAATGAGTGGGATGTGAAATATTTGTTTTTGCGACGGCATATATACCACCGTCGCAAATGATACATCATTAACAAATTAAAACGACGTCGGTTTCAAAATATTTTTTTTGCGACGGTATTTTGCCGTCGCAGATGGTCCAACATTTGCGACAGTAACTATTTACCGTCGCTAATAATACTTTTTCCGACGATATACCGTGCGTCACAAATGTTTCTGGATTTTTTTTACAATCATTAGCGACGGAGGTAATCCCCGTCGCAAAAGACCTTTTTTTCTCGACGGTAGATAAACGCCGTCGCAAAATACTTTTTTGGCGACAGCAACTGTAATGCGTCGCAAAAAAAATGATTTTTTGCGACGGCAGTGACCCCGTCGCAAAAGCCTCTGTGTTATTTGCCAGGTTTTCTTGTAGTGAAATGTTATCAACTGAATCAGCCGTTCACATTAGCGTCTAGCCACAAAACATATCTACTTCTTTTTCATCCCTAAAATTTAGCCTAACTGAACTTGTAATTTCCACATATCACGTGTATTTTGAATTTCAAAATCACATTCATATGGATATGATCTATAGTAATATTCAATTTCCTATATATGGTTTTTATATTATTTATGATATTAACAACTACTATTAAGGATAAATGTGTCAAGTAACTTCCCATAGGACTTATGGGAACATAAATTTTTACTTAGAACCATATGTAACATGAGTCTCCAAAATAGAACTTATAAATAATTCTCCCTTAATGTAGAGCTTAAATATTTGGCCTATTTCTTAATCTACCCATGGACCTTATTGTAAAGTTGGACCTGACTCTCCATTTGGGCTTGTGAATTGCATTTTGTAAATATATATATATATATATATATGTAATAAAAAAAAAAAATACTAACCACTGCTCAATAAGTGTTGATTAAGTATGTAAGGGTTTCTTTTCCCATTTTTAATGCTTTAATGTAGAGCCTAAATAGCTGGCCCATTTCTTATTCTACCCATGGACCTTATTGTAAAGTTGGACCTGACTCTCCATTTGGGCTTGTGAATTGCATTTTGTAAATGTATATATATATAATAAAAATACTAACCACTGCTCAATAAATGTTGATTATGTAAGGTAGCATTTGGTTTATTAGAATGAAGTAAAATGGAGTGATCATTTTATTTAAAAATTCATTCTCATATTTGGTTAGACTAAAAAAGTGATAGACATGTGCATTACAAATGAAATAATCTGTCACCATTTTAAAAGAATGATTATTCTATAGGAAAATCTAAAGAATCACAATTTCAATACGTTCCTCCTCATTCCAATGAACCTAATAGAGTATGAATGTACAAAATACTTGAAATATGTTAAAACTATATATAAAATATAAAATATATAAAAATGTATGAAAATATATGAATTATGTGTTGGAGTTTTAATTTTTGACATTAAACAGGACTGTAAAATAAAATATGTAAAGTTTTAAAGACAGAAAAGGTACAAATTGGGGAAAATGGAATGTTGCAAAATACTCCAAAAATTACCTACAGTTTGAAATAATTGAACAATTTCTGACACTCAATGTTTTGCAACATTTGCATTATATAGAAATATATTGAAGAATTTTCCTCATGGGAAAAGAATTTTCACATCTTGCATCATGACAAATTCCTTCAATTTTTAACCAAAATGATTGACATACACTACTTTTAGACTAAAATCATATAGAATGATGTGCACATTTACATTTTCATTAAACATAATCTTTTTTGTTTCTAATAAATCATTTTGTATATAAATTCAATTTCTTTAGCAATACCTATTTTATAGAGATTTTATAAAAATGGCATTTGTGATCTACTCCAACATACAAAAAATAAAAAAAAATAAAAAACACAATTTTGAAATAATTTTGGGAACTACTTCTAGCACTCAATGTTTAGCAATAATATTTGCAAAATATTGAAATACACACGGAATTTTTTTTTTTTTTTTTCCCTTCTATTTATTTTAAAGATTGGATACAGAGAAGAGTTAATCGTGTGAGATTATAAATATAAAAAGGATGAAGTTAATGCAATTAAAATTGACATCGTTTGACAAAGTAATACTATACAATATTTATTATTATTGTTATTTACTAAATGTTTTTATTAGATTCAATGCAATGGAATTCACATACATGTAGAGGCTTCTTGTTGTGTACATGAAGTAAGAAAATGCAAATATAGAAAATGGATGAGATTGTCAGATCCAAAATAATTCCACAATAACCTATGTGTTCCCATACCATTAAATTCTGTTTTGGATTTAAAAATAAAAATTTAGAGCCTAATAATAATGCGAGTCATTGTAAAGTGAATATAAGATAGAATTCAAATAGAATCAGCTTAATCATAAAGTCAGTGAAGCACTTGCTTTAGACCCACTACTTCCCAGGCTTATACAAAAGTCCCCTATATTACATCAATTTTCTTTTAAAATGAAAATAATTAAATTTACTACAAAACTCAAAAAGTAAATGCACCTTACACCTGTAATAAAGCCCTAGAAAAGTTAAACCAACTCTAGAAAAAAGTCCTACAAAGGGCTTATATGAAAATTTGAATGAGAAGATATTATGCAAAAACTTTAGAGTAATTGTTAATTACTTAATTCTATAATATTTATTTGTCCAATTAAAGGGTAACTTACATATTATACGCCTACACTTTATAATTTCACGTATTTTACTTTAATCTTTCATTTTTTTAATTGTAATAATTAACTCATTGCACTTTCAATCAAATTGTAATATGACCCCTTCTATTAATGAAAATTATCATGTGATCCTTACATGAGACATTTTTAAAACAAAAATATAATTTTCTTTCATTTTCTGTTTATTCTATAATTTTTCACTGTATTTCTCTCTCTACTACATTTTTATAACACAACATGGAAGGGGTGGTCGGTGGCATTGAGTTTAGAAAACACAGTAGACAGAAAATATAGTAAAAAGATAGAAATAGAAATGAAAATGAATAAAAATATATATATAATTAAAAAATGAGGAATTAAAGTGAAATTTGATATAAAGTATACGACTGTATAGTGTAGCCTACGCCAAATTAAAATAAGCTTATTTCTCAAAGCCCCAAATTTATACTCTTTCATCTTGGAAGACCCTAATAATAATAATAATAATAATAATAATAATAATAAATCTTGCATAAAGGCCTAGCAAACTATTAAAACTTAATTCTTAAGGCTCGACATTCAAAAGCAAATCTTCATTCGTCAAAAAAACAAAACAAAGCGAAAAAAAATTTCTTATTCAAAGACCATGAAAATAAATAGTATAAATAAATAAAAAATCTTCTTTATTCATAACTTTTCAAGACAATCTACGCTCCAGGATCTAGTAAGAGGGGGAAAAAAATAGCTTCCTATCAAAAAATCCAACAAAATAAAAACTCTCTTGCTCTTTATCCAAACTTCTCAAGACATTCTTTGCTCAAAGATCTAGCCAGAGTATAAATTAAAAATTAAAAATTAAAAAAATTAAAAGTTTCATATCTAAAGCTACCAACAAAATATAAACTCTCTTTATCCAATTGCCCTAATGTTAAATATAATAAAACTCATTTAAATAACAAAATAAAAAGCCCTCTTTATCCCTAATGTAACACCCCCCAAAAAATAGATACCAAACTACATCGTATAGTCCTCATTAAACATGTGGAAGCTAGATAAGTCTCAAATCATTCGATATCATGACATTTCCAAAACTATACTTCATTCATAAATGTAATACCCCCAAATTCATCATCAATTAACAATGTTAATTTAAGAACATTAGGACTAAATGAAAAAAGTTAATACATTAAATATTTGTTATATGGCTAAAAAATTATCTCTTCCCCCTTAAACTATTCATTTGTTTACATCATTGTACAATTACATTCTTCAAATAATGACAACAGTTCAATGGATAAGAGATAATGCAAAATAAAAATACTCTAAGGCAAACATTTTCTCAAGAAGTGCCCTAGAATACACAAAAGATGGAATCTAGTTTGCAATACAAAAGACTAGCTTGAGGCTTCAACACATAGCACATAAAAGAGCCTCCATGCTCCCATCCAAGACTACATCTTGATGCCAATCACTTTGGCAGCACGTCAACATCATTCCCTGAAAGGTTGTTAATTTTGGGATGAGCAATTGACCAGTAGGAAATACCATTAACAAATTATATAATTAATCAAGATGCATATGATCATGCCATGCAAGAGATGAGAAAACACCAAGTCCATTCCTTTTCAAAACCATGATGCCAAATTATGTAATGTCAATAACAAATTCTCATCCAAAACATGGGATATAAATACGCTATATTGTCTCGATACAAGAGTTGTATACACAAATACATATGTATATATATAAAATAATCACACATTTGCTGACTCTATAAACGAGGCGTTGGGCACCCAAGACCTTACTCCACCACATTTTCCAACTCCAAAAACGGTGGGTTCATTGTCACCCAAAATCATGTTCTCCACATTCGCCGACTCTAAAAATGGTAGGCTCGTGGACACCCAAAAACCTTTCACACATTCATCTGACAATATGCACAAGGCAGGACAATTAGGCACCTTGACTCCCCCTGCGGGTACCAATAAACAATACACAACTCAAAATCCAAACCTGACTCGCTATCTAGACCCATACGCTATTTACCCCCTTCCAACACTTTCCAAACATTAACCATTTAGAGCCACAACGTATAATTAATCAATGCATATGATGCGTGAGTCTCTAAATCTCAATTTCCCTAAGGTAGTTTCTATTTACAACAATTCAATAATTTATACATTCACAATTAAAAGGATTCTTCAATTCATACCCATCATCATCTCAAGGTGGTGTGTTAAGAGGTTCCCAAAATTTCATATTCCAACATAAAAATCAAGTCAATACATTCAACTTCAAGATTAGGAGACCAATTGAACCAAATCCCCATTTTTTTTAACAAATTTGAAAATTAGGGTTTTAAGAAAATTTGGAATTTTCCCTTTTAAGGCTTTTAAAGGCCAATTCTCATCATCCATAACACAATCTTCATCATACATATAAACTCTTCAAAGAAAATCATGAGATATAACCCTTTTTGATCAAACCCATTGGATAATAGACATATCCTCATACATCTTAATATCTATATATAATGAAAATACCACATGTCTCTCAAATCAAAGATATAACAAGTTAAAAGTACACCTACCTTAAGATTGAAGACAAAGAATGGAGACCCAACTCTAAGCTCCAAAATAAAGCGAAATAATCGGTAGAACTCTTGATCTAGGCTTCCCTTTCAACTCTCTTGAAGGAACTAAGGTAGATTTAAGGTAAAAACTAGAGAAATCAAGTGTTGTAGGGTTAGGGTTTTTGAAAATGGGTGTTAGAGAGAGAAAATATGTGAAAAAGTGAGAGAGAAATGAGTTGAGATTAACTTTTAAATGTGCTGTCCCGAACAAACCACTTGAGCAAACTTTCCATCGTTCGAGCGAAGTGCTCAAAATCGAAAAGAAAGCTCTAGCAGTAAACGCAAGGTCTTAGTAGTTTTGTAGAGCTACAGTGGAAATACTGGGAGTCTCATTTCTACGCTCGAGTGACAACTTAATTGCTCGAGTGGTCTCACCTGGAAATAAGCAAGATACTAGGAGCTTCACATCACTGCTCGAGCGATCGGTTGACCGCCCGGGCGGTAACCCAAAATAGATTGTTACAATCTACCCCCCTTAAAGAATTTCATCTCTGAAATTTCGTAATTCTTGTTAACAACAACTCCAACAAACCCAAAGAAATCGAATACTATAGTGACAACAATCCTAACAATCACAATATCACTAATTGAGAACAAAAACAAGTCATAATTCAATTAATGATATGAAAGTCTGAGTTTCTAAGAAAGTAACACCTTTTTATTACTTCAGTTCATGCGTCAACATACATATAGTTGAGGAAGACAACAGATTAACAAGATTACATGTTATTAAACAAATCTGGATATTTTTCTCGAACCTCAGCTTCTCGTTCCCAAGTAGCTTCATCTATCCCATGATGATCCCACAACACTTTGACTAGAGGAATGGTTTTGCCCCTCAAAACTAGCTCTCAAAAATCTAACATTTTACCAGTTTTTCTTCATATGAAACGTTCTCATCTACTTCTAAGCTTGTCCAATCTAAGACATGAGAAGGATCATGTTCATACTTACGAAGCATGAAAACGTGAAATAAAACGTGCACCCCGGATAGTTACGGTAGTAAGGCAGGACGATAGGCTACTTCTCCTATTCGTTCTATAATATCAAATAGACCAATGAACCTAGGTGATAATTTCTCACTTCGCCTAAATCTTATCAAACCGTTCCTAGGTGATATCTTCAAAAACACATGATTACCAACTTCAAAAGATAGAGGTCTTTTCTCCAGTCGGCATAAATCTTCTGTCGGCTTTGAGCCGTGATCAACCTCTTCCGAATAAGAGCCACTTTCTCGATGGTCTCACGAACTAACTTGGGTCCAAGCATGGGTGAATCCCCCACCTAGGTCAAACATATCGGTGATCTACACGGATGCCTACAAAAGGCTTCGAAAGGTGTCATCTCAATGCTAGCTTGGAGACTATTATTGTAGGCAAACTCCGCTAGAAGCAAGTGCCTCTCTTAAGAACCCCTTGAAGTCTAACACGCAAGCTCTCAACATATCTTCTAAGATTTGGATAGTGCACTCAGACTAGCCGTCCATCTGGGGTGATAAGTGGTGCTAAAAGTCAACTACGTACCCATAACATTTTACAAACTCTATCACAACCGTGCGGTAAAATGAGGGTCTTCATCCAAGACGATGCTTATCGAAACCCCATGGACCCAAATAATCTCTCTAATATAAAGCTCACCCAAATAATCAACTGAATCACCTATACACATAACAAGAAAATGGGCCGACTTAGTTAGTTGATCCACAACTACCTAAACCACATCATTACGCCTCTATGTTCTAAGAAGGCCCGAAACAAAGTCCATAGTAATGTGCTCCCACTTCCACTCGATTATTGGTAAGTGTAGACACCCCATTTTTTACGGCCCTTACGACTTGGACGTCATCGCTTGCACACCCAATGATGAGTCTATATGCTTGTCAAATGCTCGAAGCCCTTAGTGGAATGCCACAGCTTGGAGCCTTTCAAACACTGCACCCCTGTTGCCTTTGTTTTTGGACCATACCCTAAGTTTTTCAAGCCTGCAACCCAGGCCACCTTTTTGGGCTACAGGCCATCATTCTTGGTTGCCACCCACCAGTGATGGCTAGCCAGCCACCAGTGTCTTTTGTAGATATTTTGTGACAACTGTGCCGGTTGTTTGCACAAATGCTTGCATCTACTCCCACGTGTATGGCGGGATGTTCTTGAGGGAAATTCATGTTTTTTATATATAGAGGGCCTCCCTCTCATGTTTTAAGGTTAGAAAAATTTTAGAGAAAAATTTTTCCTCTTTCTGTACAATTCTCTCTCTCTCTCTCTCTCTCTCTCTCTCTCTTCCAAAATTTTACACTCTTGTCTACATATTCTTAACCTTTGCTTATACACTCTTAACCAAACCTCTCCATGTTTGAGCTGAGGTCTCTTTGAGCTTTGTTTTATTGCTTGGAATTGAATCTTCTCCTCAAGAGATATAAGGCTTTGCCTCTTTACTTGCTTTAACTACTCTTTTTCTTACTATTTTTCAACTGTTTTTGGGCTGTAAAAACTCTATATTTTTGGGCTGAAGCTTGGGTTTTAAGGCCATTAAAGGTTGAGGGGTGGTTCACCCTCATTTTCACCTTGTTTTGAAGGCCTTTTCCCTTGTGTTTCCCATCCTTTTACTATATATTTTTCAGCTTTTAAACACTGTTTTTTAGAGTTATTTCAGTGGCCAAAATCTTATTTTGAAGTCCAAATTTGGAGGGATTAGCCTCCCCTCCTTGTGTCTTGCTTACTAGCCTAGCTTGTGCTATGTTTTAGCTTATTAATCTAGCTTTTTTTTGTCTTAATTCCAGCATGTTTTAGGACTATTTTTAGACTATTTCAACACTGTTTTTGGTTTATAGTTGCATTTGAGCTTTGTTTTGCATGCTTGTAGTGTAATTGTCTCATGAGTTTGGTGTTCTAGGCCTTAGACACCATCTTATTTAAGTTGATTGCATTTATTTATGGCTTTCCATACTTGTGATCACTTTTAATCACCTCTGCAACCTCCCTCCTTTCTTGGCTTTTGTTTTTCTTTGAAAGTGGTTCAAACTACTTGTTTGTTTAAACATGAGATTAAGATGTCATGCCTAATGGTTTAATCCCTTTGGGGGTTCATTACCAACGGTATGATGTCTCTTTCATATCTAAAACAACACTTGGTTTGAACCCTCTTTCCATTAGAGAACATAAACTCACCTTTGGACATAATGGATTAAAGAATGGTTAGTAATTAAAATGGGACTAAAATAGTGTAAGATAATATTTGGTTTTATGTTCAATTGGACGTTAATTTAACATGTGGAAGCTTGAGGCATTTCATACTCATTAGTGATGAAATGATTCAAGTTTCCAAGGTCACCACTTCCCTTGATCAATTCATGAAAGGGGGGAGGCTTGAGTCTTATTTTGTTGCATTTATTGAATTTGCACACTTTGGTTCATAAGCCATTATGCAATGACATTGCTTTACTTGATCGTTTGTGGACCAAGTTTTGTCTCTCCTTTGATTTGTTCATGATAAGGGGAGATGAGTTGTGCAGACAACCCTTGAGAATACCCTGTGCATACTCTGTTTATTTTCTGTTGCAGCAAGATGAACCCTGCAGCAGTGGGCGGCAGGCCACTTTTTATAGTCGGTAGGCCACCTTTGATGGCCGGCTGGCCATCACTGGTGGCTGGCAGGCCCTCACTCCTGGCCGGCCGGCCACTAATGCAAAATCCAACAGTGTGTTTTTTTAGTAGAGCAAAGCTATTCTGGAAATGGACAAAGGTGTAAGTGTTCAATTGTGCAACAGAGACCTTCTGGAAGCAAAACAGTGGCTTTTCGGGTGGAAACCGAGCACGTGCATGAGCATTCCTTGCATATCGAGCATGTTTAAGTTTAAATATTTAGCTTAGATATTTGTTGTAATTAATTAGTTGTAGCTAGTTAATTTTGTAAAGTGTTGTAATTAATTAGTTAGTTAACTAGTTGGTCGATTTCACCTTGTAATTATTTTAGTTAACTAGAATAGTTACTTAATTTGTTGTAATAATTAGTTAAGTAGTTTAGCTAATTTCATTTGTTTTGTAATAATTAGCTTAGCTTAGCTTTAATTAGTTAGTTCATTAGCTTAGTTCATTCGGACTCTCCTTCGTGAGAGCGTAATATTGTAATAACGTGTATGTGTTCCAACCCCACATATTTTTTCCTTTTATTTACTAGCTTATAATAGTTAGTTTAGGGACATCAAATTTTGTTTAGCATACTTCATGCTTGCATCCACTTGTATTGCATGCACCGAGACTCGGTTCATTATTCTAACTGCATTACTAGTTTAATATTTCTTTGAATACACGCTTAGACTGCATGCTATTTAATTAATTTATATGCCGTAATAGTAGCCGAGCCTAGTATTCGTATATCGCATGTGTTGCATTAGTCATATTGCCTAGTTAGGATCATGCATCTTTCTAACTTTATCATCTTTTTGGCTTGGAGTATTATGTGAGCCTTTACTCGTTTTAACATAATTGCATGAGTGTGATTGTTGCAATGCTTAGCATGCTTACCATGAGGCTAAGTGCTTATTCGCAATAATTGCCTAAATGCCTGTGAATGGAGGCTAGTTGTTTGAATTGGAATAATTTGAGTAAATTTTCATATGCGATCACTTTTTTAAGTGGTACATATTCGAAACAACTTTCAAAACAAACATGAATCAAGCGTCCCAATTCTTGCAAGTTGGTCTATACTTGTGTGTGTGCACATCACATAGTAATGCTAGCCTAATAAATCAGAACAAAAGCATATGATATAAATAAGATTCATATCATGGTTAGTAGAGGCCGATCTTTGATCCGGCGAACATGGGTGCTCAATTCATGACCTTCCCCTCTCGTACCTAAGTTCCCGAGCTGAGACAATCTTGGTGATGACGAACACATGACCTTTGGCACAAGTCATGGGTTTCCTAAATTTCTCCAAAATATTTAGGTGGTGACTCTGTATCTGGAAAAGTAGTCCATTTTTGGCAATTTGATTCAAAATCGATTTTCTAAAAGATTTGCCGGATTTGGGACTCTTTGGTGTTTATTTATTTCACATTGCACTTGTGAGATCAAATTCAGAACAATGTCCGATACTGTAAGGCTTATTCGACTTTCGAAAGGGGGCGCGAAAAAGTCGCGCTACAATTTCTGGCGACTCTGCTAAGGAATTTAGAGAATTTGACTCGAACTTCATGACGTGAAATTTTATCAACACTTATATGTTTCTTTGCGTTGCATTTGCATTAGTGCATTTAAGTCACTGTGTTTTCCATCTGCTATTCCTGGACAGTTTGCCGAAGGCTTACCTGAAAAGCTTGCCAAAAGGTTGACCGATCATGGACTCTACCATGATGGGAACACAACCCTTGGATCTGGACTACTGTTATACTGTTTGATCCTCCTTTCACTTCTTGGTGTTAGGTGGAGAGGTATATTAGGTAGTCTTGCTGAGGTATCTTTCTGACCATTTGGCCTAGTTGTATATCGAAAAGCCATAGAGACTGTTCCAAACTAGGATAGGATGCTCACCTGAATTCAGGATTGTGTGAAACCTCTTTGCTTTAATAGTGAACCCTAGTTCCTGAAGAAACTAGGACAGGGTAACCTTACCCCCTCATAGGGGTGTTTTGGCTCTCACTTAATTGGTATGTGCTTTACAGTGAAACTATATAGAAATGTGCGTATCAGTTGCAAGTAGGGTATCCGTTTTGGGGACAGAATTTAATGTTGAGTGCAGTCCTATAGCTTTGATTACATTTGTGTGTTGTTAACATCTGAGTTGAGGTGCTATGCGGTTTCTGATTACTGCTTTTTTTTGCTTTATTTCTTTTTCCTAGGTAGTATAACACCATAGCCTCGGAAAGTTCGGATATCCCCCAAGTGCTCTGGACCCGTGTCAAGAGGCTTTGCAAAGCCATAAATCTTATTAGGGGACAGCCCGTGTTTACTTCGCTCCCACCGGTTACTAGACGGAGGAGAGTCAAGCAGAGTTCACCGGTCTAATTTCTATCGATATATTTGATTCCTAACAATAATGTAAGAGCCATCAATATGCTAAGTATCTATTGATTGCTTCGTTCGATTTGACTTGGTGAATTAAAATATGCTATGTATTGCTACCTTTCCATGAGCAAAAATAACTTTTGTATTTAATATGTATTTAGTGAAATTAACTTGTATTTAATATGTATTAGTGAAATTAACTTTTGTATTAAAGGTTATGGCAATACTAACCTGCATCAACTTCTAAAATTTCTAGCCATTTGTTATATTTATATAGATTTATAGTCTAAATGGGATGAGATTGAAGAGTGAAGCTTATAATTATCTCAAATTGAAGATTCGCACATTAATTAGCTTGCAAAAGATGTTTCATTCTAGGTGCCATTTTTAACCCAACTGGACTATGTTAAAACTAAAGGAGGAAAACATACTAAGATCATTTTCATTTCAGGTATTGATACTAGCAATCGTTGATGGCTATTAGATGACTTTAAATCTTTTTAATTTGGTTATTTTTTAAAGCAACAATTTCTATTCTAAAATTGTCTATAGTTGATGTAATTTATGATTTTCACATTAATTTGACACACTAGATTAGTTGCAAGAATTATTTATTTTACAAAATTAAATTTCACCGTTTAAGTAGTTTTTCATAAGCAGTTTTATGAAAAATGTATAGCTACATCGTTGGGATGCTATGGCATGGAGTTGATTTCTTCTTGATAATATGATGCATTTAGTTTTTCAATTTATAGTTTACTACAAAATTCATTGTTTTAGGGTGACGATCCGTGTGTTTTATTATATAGATTGTCTATTTTTTGTTATAGAAAATTCAATATTAGGGCTCCCTCCGCAATGTAGAGAGGTGTCACTGCTTTTTTCAGATTGATAGGAAAATTATTCTTTGAGATTTGATTTCCGTATCTTAATATGTAAACAATTTCTATATAGACTACTATTTGTCAGGTTATACTTTGCATTTAGCCTAATCCATGTTGTCTGTTTTATGTTATTTCAATAAGATATTTGGAGTTTGGGATACTGTGACACTCACCAATGCATTAGGTTTTAGTCACAAATTAATGGTAAGAGTGCTGACTTGATTTTTTATTTTGAATCAGTTTATTACAATTGAGTTCTCTGTGTGGTACCAAAACAAAATTGTCTTTCTTTTGAATTGAATTGATTTATTACTCTGGACATGTAATTTGTCACTACTTTGGACATGTCAATTTTTTTTTTTAAAAAAAAATTTAAATACATTTTTTTCCCCTCTCATTGTCTTCTAATAAAATTATGTTCTTTTTTATTTTCATAGAACGATGGAGATTTGCACTAAACAGTAATATGGGCTCTCTTTACTCATCTTCTTATTTCATTGGAAAAATTACAAATCAATGAGTTTTTAAATATTTTGTAAAGTTATCACCTATTTATAATTTTTCTTATTTAATTTACTCTTCTTACTATACATTTTCTTTCAGGTATTGATCCTAACAACACAGTTGCAAGAATTATTTTTCTTACAAAATTAAATTCCACCATTTAAGCGGTATTGTGAAAAATGAATTGCTATATTGTTGGGATGCTGTGGCATAGAGTTCATTTCTTCTTGATGATATGATGCATTTAGTTTTTCAATTTACAGTTGATTGCAAAATTCACTGTTTTAGGATGACGATTCATGTGTTTTGTTATATAGATTGTCTATTTTTTGTTGCAGAAAATTCAATATTGGGCTCCCTCTGCAATGTATAAAGGTGTCAATGCTTTCTTCAGATTGATTGGAAAATTATTTTTTGATATTTGATTTTCGTATCTTAATATGTAAATAATTTCAAAAGATTACTATTTGTCCGGTTATAGCATTTATGTTGTTTGTATTATGTTATTTCAATTAGATATTTGTGGTCTGAGGTACTATGACACTCACCAGTGTATCAGGTGTCAACCACAAACTAATGGTAAAAGTATTGACTTGATCTTTTATCAAGTGCTACTGACTCTACAAATTTTAACATGATACGTACAAATTATAATTATATTTTGATCCCAATATTATTATTTATACCGTGTCTTTAGACACGAGCATGCACTAATATAATTACAAAATAATATGTGTTTTGAATGACATTTGTCACTTTCTAAATGAAAATTTTGAACATGGATTTCTTGTTACCTCTCTTTTCCTTTTTCATTTTTTTTTGGCACACGCTTTTGCCAATTTGTCATTTATATACATATATGTATGTGTGTGTGTGTGTGGAACATCAAGAGCGATTGATTGCTTATTTCTTTTGTTTATGTAAGATGAAATGTAGATTATGTTATTTTGTAATTTCTAACTTTGAATTGATTGAAGCAAACTGCTAAAATGTCCCATACTTCAGCATGTATGGTTGGTTTGGCATATCATATTTGGACTAAAATAATCAAAATAAAATAAATTAAAAACTTAATAAGATAAAATATCACATTTAAATCATAATCATTTCATTTTTTTCTTCACAAAAGTAAAAAAAGTTTAAAAAACTTATTCCAAACAAAGCTTTTTTAATCTCAAACTAAAAAACATCATAAAGTCAAAAATCTAACCCACATTCCAAATGAATTTTATTCAAGGATCTCCAAATTTTATTATGTAAGATGGCAAGTTTTTTTTTTTTTTTTTTTTTTTAAGTTTTATGCATGAATTTTTAATTTTTAATTTAACTATTTTAGCAATATCATTTTATATTTTATCTTAATCATGATAGTTTTGAGTTATTCATCCTTGTACTCAATTATATCCTATCAATGCTCTTCTAAATAAACATTTTCTATTAAAATCGAGTATTGGTGACATGTAATCGAATTGGGTAATTTTGCCATTCTTCCTCTTTTCAAAAAAAAAAATATTATTTATTAAGGATAAATTACACCTTACACCCTTGTATTATCTTATTTTAACCTTTACACATGAAATTATAATAGTCAACTCCTTACACTTCTGGTCAAATATTACTTTGGTCCATACATATAGCGATCCCGGTCCTCTCTCCATTGGTTGTTGTACTCCAGACTCGGTTTCATGGATGTCTGTTGTTGTATATGTTTCATTTCCGCCCTTTAACTCCTTGAATTTGAGTTTAGAAATGTCTTGGGCGTGTTTGAACAGGTTGGTTGAGCTTTAGTCCCCAATCTTGCTGCCCAGATTTTTGGTGATCCGCTCGAGCGGGTCCTTTTGCGCTCGAGCAGAGTTTGCATCCTTTCAGCATTTTGTGCGTCTACAAAAGTACTACAGAAGTGTTTTTCACGCTCGAGCGGGTATTCTGCGCTCGAGCGGGTGTCTGAAGTCTGTAAAAGTACTGAAGGAGTGTATTCTATGCTCGAGCGGGTATCTTTGCGCTCGAGCGGGTCCAGTTTTTGTGTCTTACACTCGAGCGTATTACTCTCCGCTCGAGCAGACTATACGTATATCAGATCGCTACTGTGTTATTTTAAATCACTTTTTCCACACTCTCTCTCTCTCTAACATTCCAAAACCCTATTTTGAGAGCTCCTCTCTCTAAAACACTCTCTCTCTCTAAGATTTCATCTACTTCTAGAGTGTTTCCACCCAAGTCTCTTTGTAAAAAAGGTAGAGGGTGGCATGGGCTTCACTTTAATCCGAAAATCTTTGGGTTTGGAGCACCTTCAAATTTCTTCATCATCACCTTTGGGTCTCTCCATTTCAAGGTAAGGATAACTACTCATTTTTATGGTCTTTGACATAAATATGTGGCCCTTTTGATTAAATGTTGAAGTTGGGAATTTTGAGTGTTAGGGTTTCAAAATGTATAAAGAGGGGTTTGTTCTTTTGACCCATAAATGTGTATTTTGGGTCTTAAAATGAGCTTATTGATGTTTAATGATGACATTTGTGCACTTGGGTCAATGCTGAGAAAATGAGGAGAAAAGCCCTAATTTATTGTGGTGAATTAATTTGTATAATTAATTTGGAAAAGTTATGGAAATATGAAATTGAGTTGGAAATAATGAAATTTGGTAAATATGAGATTTAATGGTGGAGTTGGATTGATTAATCACTCACCCTTTGAAATTGTAGATAATTTATCTATTTTGATAATTTATTATCTGTTTAAAAATAATCGCTTTGGGCTATTGGTGAAGGATAGTCGTGATTGTTGTAGATACTGCATGATGATTAGGTGAATTAAACTAATCAATTGAGTATGTCATTGAATATGACGGATAAAATAACACATTGAATATGTGCTTTGCTTGAACATTGTAAATGCTAAGTGTTCAAATACATTGTATATGTATGTTGTTTGGGAGAAGATAGAGGATGTACTCCACGGTTTGGGAGGAGATATGGGATGTACTCCTAAATCGGATTTGGGAGGAGATAAGGGGATGGACTCCAGTGATAATTAAGTTGGCCGGAGTGTCCAAGGTGAAAGTCCCGAAACCTTTATTGCGTTTGTATAACGTAGATGAATTGAAGTATTGAAGTGATCATAATATGAGTTGTAGTCTCATTTGAAATTGAATTGTTGAAGTATTGTTAATATGAATTGCAGTTTCATTATGAATTGTCTGGCTGAATAGGGAACCATATCTATGAATTGGTTTGGATAATGAAATGGAATAAGGTGTATGTTTGTTTATATGAGTTAAACATTTATCAAATGTTAATGTTTTAGTTATTGCTCATATTATGTTTAGCATATCTCTACTGGGCGTTGGCTCACCCTATATGGGACATCATTTTCAGGTTCAGGAGTTATGCCACCTCCAACGACATAGCTTGGAAGGTTTTGGGAGTCGAAGACTCTTTTGATTGTTTTGTTATTTTGGTGTTACATGTAAATTAAAGCCAAGAGCTTATTTTGTATAAAGAGTTAGAACTCTCCTTTTGTTGTAACCAAGTGTTGGCTTGGAAAGTTGCAAGCCCGTAGGGCATTTACTTTTATTGTCAACATGTAATACTTTTGTAATGCATACTCTGATGAATGGAATTATGCTTATTTCTCTTATGTCTATACATGTCAAGAATGTGGGTTTGTATATATTATTTTGAGGGCATTACAATACACATGAAATAGTGATAGTCAACTCTCTACACTTTTACTCAAATCTCACTTTGGTCCCTACACAAGTGTCAATGTCTCTCTTCTGTTACTTCATTTTTAAATGGATAAATTACAAATACATCCACTGAAGTTTAATAAAAATACGAATCGCCCCATGTGGTTCTGAAAATTACATTGCAATCCCTAATGTTTCTAATTTCATAACAAATTGTCCATTTTATTAATAAATTATTAAGTTAATTAATAGATTTTAATGATGTTAGAAACATGTTTCAATTAATAATTTAGATAATTTTATTATTGTATAGGAGAGAAATTATGAATTTCATTTTTTAAATTAATTTTGTTAAATAAAAAATTCTAACAATGAGGTATTTGTAATTTTTTAAACCACATGGGACAATCTGTACTTTAAGCAAACCTCATGGGATATATTTGTAATTTATCATTTTTAAATCTTTAAGAAAATTCAATCATGTGATAAAAATGTGATTACAAAATGAAAGTAAGAAAGAAAATCATCTATATTTTTCACCAATATATTTTGTCGTACGTGATAAATATCTTAGAGTTATAATATATATATATGTTTTTGTGTGTGTGTGTTTGCTAAAAATTAGGACGAAGATGCAAGAAAATATAAATTTTGAAATTAAATAAATAAATAAATAAATTCAATTCATAACCATGGTTCAGAACCTGACCAAATAACCGATATGAGGCAGTAACTCATATTAAACATTTCCTCATTTCACAATAGATAAGCATACTAGCTATATCAACACATCATCAGATAAGCATATGCGCTATATCAACATTCCCACTGATAAGTATAAGAACTATATCACACTTCCAAAGATGAGCATATGAGCTATATCAACACTTCAATAGACAAGCATACGAGCTGTATCTACGGAGTCCATCCCCTCTCTTCTCCCACACAACACCCGGTTTAGAGGTCCATCCCCTCTCTACCCCTAAACCGTGGAGTACATCCCCTCTCTCCTCCAACACAACACAATGCATATAAACAATTATTATACACATCATGTCACGCCCCACTTTTTATTACTCGAGGTCATTACCAAGTTCATTAACTTAATTCAATTTCAGAGATAATATGCGGAAATAAACTCATACATTCAATCCATAGCAATGAATATCAGTACTCTCATTCGTATGTAAGTAAATGTTTCATGAACAAACTAATAAATTACCCTTAGGCTTACAACTTTTAAATAAACAACTGAAGGGTGTAACCCTTTTACACATATGGCGTTCCGCCAACAAGAAAGAGGCCCCGTGGCCAACAAATAAGTAGATCCAAATCTTGCAGCTCAACCTGCTTAATACCTGAAAAAGATTCAACAACGTGGGATGAACATATAGTCCAGTAGGGATCTCAACTTGATCCTCAACAATAACAACAGTACAGATAGCTATGATCATGCACACTCATTCTCATACTAGAATAGTAATGTGACAGTTTAGACAAAATATATATGTATATAAACTTTTCTCAAAAACAACTATTTCATTCAATGCTATAAGCGTTTCATCTTTCCCTTTTTCCTTTCATTAACCCCGTACCCAACCTTTTATACATAAGCAATTACTTAGGAAATAAATTCACTAAGACCACTACTATTCTCCAATTTCCACACATACAACAGATGTGCCTTTCTAGAACATATTTCTAAAATGTTTGATTCTCTTTACACTTCTAAAAGACAAGGGGTAGCAACTAATACATGATTAACACAAGATAATCCAATTACAATTTCATGACATGAATATCTACATTGCCTATGACACATAGTCTATGGCACAATTCACCTTCCAATTATGGCTCAGAACCTGGCCACATAACTCAACAAGGGTTCCATCTCTCATTAACAATATTTCCAAATTCAACAGGGATAACAAATCAAGTTAAACATATCTGATAACATAACGAATACACATGTTGGTATCGTAACAATCACAATCAAACTCACTTCCATACTTCCCAACTGATACACATTTTGGTGATATATTATATCAAATAAACAAACACTTCGGTGGACAAGCATATGAGCTGTATCACACTTCAATAGATAAGCATATGAGCTGTATCTCTGCAATAGGTGCGCATATAAGCAGCAACCCTGGGTCCATCCCCTATCTTCCCATAATCATTAACCGGTTTAGAGGTACATCCCCTATCTTCCCCTAAACCGTGGAGTACATCCCCTATCTCCTCCCATACACAAGTAATGCATATAAACACAACGTCATATACACAAACAATCAATGGTGTAATGCATACACAACAATTCAACGCAACCGTGTCATCCTCCACCGATGACCAGGGACAAAACCTCTAGATGCAGGTATATTGTACATCTATAAACATACTCAATTATCATGAGATTATCAACTTATCACTAATACTAACATAGTAGTATAAGATACAACAATCCAACATTCATACTTATTTCAAAGTGTCTTTCCCATTCCACAAAACCAATCTTGCTTCCTTTTGTTTTCACAAAACCGTTTTCATTCCTTTTGTTTCCACAAAACCAAATCCAAAGGCAACAAAGCCAAAACTCATTTTAATCTACCACATTCCTTTCAAAGCCATTCCAATTTAATTTTATAAATTAAATCATAACTATTAAATTAGGGTTTTACTCCCTCTTTCTCAATATTGAACAAAATGCCTCAATCATCTATAATAACCAATAATGGCTTCAATTAAATCCAAATACCCAAGTATTTACCCAACGATCAAACCCCTCTATCTTATTATTAAATCAATAAATATTAGGGTTTCCTCTCCTTTCAACAACAACTAGCTAATTAACACCCAATTAGCCCCAAAACACATATAATAATCATGGATCTAAAACCAACAACCAACCCAAAGTTCAACCTCATGAATTTATACAAAAATCCAACATGATATAGTTTTCATGCAATACAAAAATTACCACATGTCTATCTATAGATGAAGTATTGACGAAGATCAAGGAGAATCCCTACCTCAAGAACCAAGCAAGAAACCAAACCTAGAGAAGAATCCTACGCAATCTCGAATTCCAATCGGTTGAAAAAATGTTCATCTCCTCTTGTTCTTCATCCTTGATACAAGAATCATGGTGGGTTGTTGATCAAAGTAAAGGAATTCAAGGGTTTGGAGCTAGGGTTTCGGACTTAGGAGAAGGGGAAAGAAGAGGGGAAAAGAAAATATCAATAACTGATCAAAAATCTCGTTTTTAAAGCTGCTGTCCCGAAACCCTCGCTCGAGCGTCCAAATGCTCGCTCGAGCGGACTTGTTCCAGCACAGATTCCAAAACTTCAAATAGGTGTAACTCTCCTATCCGGACTCCGTTTTAGGTCATTCTTGTGTCCAAATTGAAGCCCCGGAAATAAGCTTTCCAATGGTTCTAACCTCATATCCAAATTCAAAGTGTGGAAAAAGAAAAGGGAAAAAGAGTGGCAGCTATTTGTAAAATAACTATCCGAATTAAATTCTTTGGTTCAATCATACATTACCATCATATTACCACCTCAACTAGAATCCCAAAATAAAATAAAGACGCTCCAAATACACTAATAGGATGTCAAAAATGAGTCCACATGCCTCAGAAATACAACTCATCCTGGAGACCCGCTTGAGCGCCAACTCCCCCGCTCGAGCGGAAGGAGAAATTCTGGGTCATTACACCCTTCCCTCCTAAAAAAAAATTTCGTCCTCGAAATTGAGGATGCGCCAAAACACAAGGCCAACTGATTACACAATACCAACACCCCCCCAATACCAGGAGTGACACCGCTCTCACTACAAACCGTCAAGCCACTCTTACCAAGGAAGAGATTTACTAAAGGAATACGTTCGAAACGACAACATTTAGGTACGAAAACCCTAACAAACCAAACCTTTCATGAAACAATTACCAACAACTGACTAGCGCTTCAAGCTAAGTCACTACTCAACCACATAATTCTCAACAACGTAACCAAAGCAAATCTTTTGAGTAATTATTACGAAAACATTTTTTTTTTTTTTTTTTTTGCTCAAGAGACATTTCTCAAAGATAGTCAAATTTTCAATGTTGACATTACGAAATAAACCTTGCATTTTCCATGCGAAACTCAAAAAAAAATTTTTGTAAACATTTTTCACAAATACGGTGTTATCCAAAACACGAAAATCATCCACAGTTTATTTACCAAAAAGATTCATTTGGAATTTCTCAAAACTCTTGAATTAAATCAATTTCTCAACAATGCCCTTAGATGGCCAACATTAGGAAAATTTTGTTTTCCAAATCTTTTCAACATAACACTAGCAACAACCATCACTCATACAGTGATACCAAAACCAACACGAAGCTTAACATTTCTATAATGATAGTTAATAGAAATAAATACAGTGCTACCAACACATAAGGCATAAGAAATTTATGGTTTTGCAATTTCATCTCGCCTCCCTTTACTTAACCAGTTTAATAACATACACCTGGCCAAACAATAAAATGAGATAGCAACTCATATAAAGCATTTTTCACTTCACCACAGATAAGCATATTAGCTATATCATATTAACAACAAATAGAAATATTTCTATTATCAATAAGCACACATATACGTGATGCTACTGGAGTCCATCCCCTATCTCCTCCCAACAAATCCAGTTATCAATAAGCACACATATTGTGATGCTAATGGAGTCCATCCCCTTTCTCCTCCCAACAAATCTGGTTTAGAGGTCCATCCCCTTTCTTCCCCTAAACCCTCCCACAGATTCGGTTTAGAAGTCCATCCCCTTTCTTCCCCTAAACCGGGAGTTCATCCCCTATCTCCTCCAAAACCAAATGCATATGCAATGTAACACACTTGCCATATACAACACATAATCAATACAAGTAATGTTCTGTATTAATCCAACAGTCAAAGTAAATGACTCAATTTCAGTTATACCTAAGCCACATGCAAGGTCTACAACAATCACGACTATCCTCAAGGTGATAAATGCCAACCCAAAACACAATACCAATAAGCTGACTAATCAACTCAACAAACCCCACACTCAGTAATCCACACACTGATGTGCCACTCAAATTACTAACCCCAAACACGGAGTTCTCTACATAAATCCCCAAATTTTGGAATCTCACTGGATCGCCTCAAATTTAAACCGCATCAACACTGTGCCTAAGGGTATCACCACCCTCTATGGCCACACAACAAGCCTGCTCATCCCCTCAACTCAAAATCGACAAGGTCAACCTCAATCATACCAACTCAATCACGAAGGACAATTTGACCAACGTTATTCTCGTTATTCTAGAACACAAACGCTGCCAGCATTCACTCACAAACCATACTCCACAATTGATAACCAATCACAACACGAACACTACCCCCATACAACCGATGGGGTCACTACAGACTCGCTAACTAGCAAAGCCCAAAACACAAACCAACAAACAGGTACCATTCCCACTAACCCGAGATACAAATCTCACATAACCTTGCTGATACCACACAACTCTCGAAACCATCACGTCTAACCCATACACCCATGGATTCCCGCTCTCAACAATTAATCTCAAAAGTGAACAGGGCCCACAGGCCGCCACAAGATTATCTCAACATACAGTACCAAGCAAGCAACAACACTAGGATCATTGACCCCATTAACAACTTCTCGATACATAAAATAGAGAGTTCAAAATTCCATACATACTCCCCAATACATGAGGATTAAACAAACAATACTATGCATATAAATGCAATACATAAACATGGTGCCTCAGCATCCACAGTACACCGGTCAACAACAAAATCAATAAACATGATACACCACCGGCCAACATTACAAAAGTCCCTCTCCAAGGTAACACTATAGGGCTCACTAATTAGTCGCCCCTCGCAGAGGACAAGAATGTCAACCATGGCCCAGCTGGCCACAAACAAAACAACCGCCAGACCTTCTACCCAGAGACTGGTCTGAAATCTGCACCTCCCCGGAACCCCCAACAGAAAGATCCGAAACCCCTGGCGAAGAAAGGAACCAGCCCCTAACTGAGCATGTTTCCGTCTCCACCCCTTACTGAGCCTAGAGTGCTTAGGAACTACAAGACTGACCGAGATGGTCTCCTCCTTAACCCCATCATCACTAGCAATCAAGGCCTCTACATGGGCCGCTGCCTCAACTAAAGTATAATAATCCTTCCACAAGGATCCAGCTACCTTCTCCCGAATATCGGAACACAACCGCTTTTCGAACTCAAAACAACGACGCTCCTCTGTTGTCACCAACTCTGGAGCAAACCACGACAAACTACCAAACCGTATCTCAAACTGTGCCACAGGAGTGTCATCCTGACGCAACTCCAAAAACTGTTCCCTCAACCTTTCTCGAGCAGAAGGAGGGAAATACTTGGCCCAAAAGGCCTCGGTAAAAGCAACCCACGTGCCACCCACATTATTCTTAGCATTCTTTCACCAATAACTCGCATCACTCTTCAACTGAAAGGTCGCCAAAGAAACCCTCAACTCCTCATCTTCGACTCTAAGCATATCAAGAGTCTTGGTAATCTGCTCTAACCAACTCTCTGCTTCCAACGGTTTAGCCTCCCCCACAAACCCAGGTGGACCGGAGCGAAAGAACTCCTTAGTAAGCTTGAGAGCATGCCCTCTGCCGCCCTCAGTATGAGCTAGGGTGTTTTGCACTGCTCTCACAATCTCACGTGCGACATCCTCGCCGACAGCCGATGCTGTAACGGCAGGTACTAAAGGAACTGCTGTGCCTCTCCAGGCGTTCCTACTACTCAACCGACCTCTACTCCCTCGTGTAAACATCCTATAAAGCACAAAATAAAATACACTTAGTGCCAACACAATAGCCTTCTCCGAGACACACCCTACTACTGGTAAGTCACAAGACACACTTAGCCTCAAACTTTACATCTCTACTGCATATAAACATCTAAACATATAAACACATAATCGAATCAAGTCCACAAAGATAGCCACTCATCCCGGAACTCCCAAGGAATTCCTATCAGAAACCACGTTGATCAGGCGTGTTTCCAAAAGGACCTCAAAGCAAGTTCACCGGTTATGAATACTATCCAGGAGACTGAATCCCATGCTCACATAAATGCAACACATAAGTCCTAATATTCATGTTAACTATATGCAACGTCCTCACTACACTACACGTAGTAAACCCACTGTGGTACAAACCACTTCCCACGAGCTCAAGGTATTCAAACCCGGTAGCTCTGATACCAAGTTGTCACGCCCCACTTTTTATTACTCGAGGTCATTACCAAGTTCATTAACTTAATTCAATTTCAGAGATAATATGCGGAAATAAACTCATACATTCAATCCATAGCAATGAATATCAGTACTCTCATTCGTATGTAAGTAAATGTTTCATGAACAAACTAATAAATTACCCTTAGGCTTACAACTTTTAAATAAACAACTGAAGGGTGTAACCCTTTTACACATATGGCGTTCCGCCAACAAGAAAGAGGCCCCGTGGCCAACAAATAAGTAGATCCAAATCTTGCAGCTCAACCTGCTTAATACCTGAAAAAGATTCAACAACGTGGGATGAACATATAGTCCAGTAGGGATCTCAACTTGATCCTCAACAATAACAACAGTACAGATAGCTATGATCATGCACACTCATTCTCATACTAGAATAGTAATGTGACAGTTTAGACAAAATATATATGTATATAAACTTTTCTCAAAAACAACTATTTCATTCAATGCTATAAGCGTTTCATCTTTCCCTTTTTCCTTTCATTAACCCCGTACCCAACCTTTTATACATAAGCAATTACTTAGGAAATAAATTCACTAAGACCACTACTATTCTCCAATTTCCACACATACAACAGATGTGCCTTTCTAGAACATATTTCTAAAATGTTTGATTCTCTTTACACTTCTAAAAGACAAGGGGTAGCAACTAATACATGATTAACACAAGATAATCCAATTACAATTTCATGACATGAATATCTACATTGCCTATGACACATAGTCTATGGCACAATTCACCTTCCAATTATGGCTCAGAACCTGGCCACATAACTCAACAAGGGTTCCATCTCTCATTAACAATATTTCCAAATTCAACAGGGATAACAAATCAAGTTAAACATATCTGATAACATAACGAATACACATGTTGGTATCGTAACAATCACAATCAAACTCACTTCCATACTTCCCAACTGATACACATTTTGGTGATATATTATATCAAATAAACAAACACTTCGGTGGACAAGCATATGAGCTGTATCACACTTCAATAGATAAGCATATGAGCTGTATCTCTGCAATAGGTGCGCATATAAGCAGCAACCCTGGGTCCATCCCCTATCTTCCCATAATCATTAACCGGTTTAGAGGTACATCCCCTATCTTCCCCTAAACCGTGGAGTACATCCCCTATCTCCTCCCATACACAAGTAATGCATATAAACACAACGTCATATACACAAACAATCAATGGTGTAATGCATACACAACAATTCAACGCAACCGTGTCATCCTCCACCGATGACCAGGGACAAAACCTCTAGATGCAGGTATATTGTACATCTATAAACATACTCAATTATCATGAGATTATCAACTTATCACTAATACTAACATAGTAGTATAAGATACAACAATCCAACATTCATACTTATTTCAAAGTGTCTTTCCCATTCCACAAAACCAATCTTGCTTCCTTTTGTTTTCACAAAACCGTTTTCATTCCTTTTGTTTCCACAAAACCAAATCCAAAGGCAACAAAGCCAAAACTCATTTTAATCTACCACATTCCTTTCAAAGCCATTCCAATTTAATTTTATAAATTAAATCATAACTATTAAATTAGGGTTTTACTCCCTCTTTCTCAATATTGAACAAAATGCCTCAATCATCTATAATAACCAATAATGGCTTCAATTAAATCCAAATACCCAAGTATTTACCCAACGATCAAACCCCTCTATCTTATTATTAAATCAATAAATATTAGGGTTTCCTCTCCTTTCAACAACAACTAGCTAATTAACACCCAATTAGCCCCAAAACACATATAATAATCATGGATCTAAAACCAACAACCAACCCAAAGTTCAACCTCATGAATTTATACAAAAATCCAACATGATATAGTTTTCATGCAATACAAAAATTACCACATGTCTATCTATAGATGAAGTATTGACGAAGATCAAGGAGAATCCCTACCTCAAGAACCAAGCAAGAAACCAAACCTAGAGAAGAATCCTACGCAATCTCGAATTCCAATCGGTTGAAAAAATGTTCATCTCCTCTTGTTCTTCATCCTTGATACAAGAATCATGGTGGGTTGTTGATCAAAGTAAAGGAATTCAAGGGTTTGGAGCTAGGGTTTCGGACTTAGGAGAAGGGGAAAGAAGAGGGGAAAAGAAAATATCAATAACTGATCAAAAATCTCGTTTTTAAAGCTGCTGTCCCGAAACCCTCGCTCGAGCGTCCAAATGCTCGCTCGAGCGGACTTGTTCCAGCACAGATTCCAAAACTTCAAATAGGTGTAACTCTCCTATCCGGACTCCGTTTTAGGTCATTCTTGTGTCCAAATTGAAGCCCCGGAAATAAGCTTTCCAATGGTTCTAACCTCATATCCAAATTCAAAGTGTGGAAAAAGAAAAGGGAAAAAGAGTGGCAGCTATTTGTAAAATAACTATCCGAATTAAATTCTTTGGTTCAATCATACATTACCATCATATTACCACCTCAACTAGAATCCCAAAATAAAATAAAGACGCTCCAAATACACTAATAGGATGTCAAAAATGAGTCCACATGCCTCAGAAATACAACTCATCCTGGAGACCCGCTTGAGCGCCAACTCCCCCGCTCGAGCGGAAGGAGAAATTCTGGGTCATTACACATCATCAGTCAATACATAAAGTTAATGTATTCTTTCAAACGTCATACTCAATGACACATTCTAGTGATTAGTTTTAGTTTGCCTAATCATCATGCATTGTCTACAACAATCAAGACTATCCTCCACCGATAGCCCAAAGCAGTTATTTCTAAACAGAAAATAAATGCACAAAATGAATATAAAATCAACATTTCAACTAGGTGAGCGATAAATAATTCAACTACACCCTTTAATCCCATACATTCCCATTTCTAACATTTCTCTATGCTAAACATGCATATAGGTTTATTATAAATAAAACCCCAACTTTTGTAAAATTGCACAAAAGCCCCTAAACTTTCTCAAAATTACCCAACAACCATCAACATATCAAAATGCTAAAATTTAAAGACAAAGCTCATAAAGAGGAGTAGGTTATCCCTACCTCAAATTCGGCGCTCAAACGGAGAAGATGAAAAGAGTCGAAACTCGATCTCCACCACACACCACAAAGCCCTCGAGAATTAACACAACTTTGGCGAAGGAACTATGGCCAAAATCCCAATGGAACTATGGCCAAAATCCAGCTCGGCACAACTAAAATTTATAACTCAAGCTCGGTTCGTAATGGCTAATTAAACCAAGAAAGAACCATAGAAGTTGGTAAGCTAACCCTATGCACTTGCACCTATATATAGAAGTTTGTCCACCTTAAAATGTGTCTTGTAACCGATGTGGGACTTCCAACAAACATATAGAAGTTTGTCCACCTAAAAATGTATCTTGTAACCGATGTGGGACTTCCAACAAACACACCAAAGGTTCCCAAAATAGAATGAAAGGTCCAAATATATTTACCAAAAGCCTTAAAAGGCACAAGTGCTACATACGAACACACTAAGTGTTTACACTCTTTCTTTCAGAAATAAAATGCAGCAAAATGCAGAGAGATTTATAGCAGAGGATGGAGTACGAAAATTGGAGTGCAAATCCAAATGGGAGGCTAGTCTATTTATAGATGTATAGGTGACTCTTGGATTTGAATTGAACAGGTATGAAACCTGTTGGGTTTAAATTCAAACAGATTTGAATCTGTTGGGTTAACCATCCAAACAGATAAAAAACGGGAAGGGCCCTGTTTGGATGAACATTAAATCCAAACCAGTTTAATTCTGTTTGAAAAACGTGAAAGGCCCTGTTTGGATGAACAGTAAATCCAAACCAGTTTATTTCCGATTTAATTTGAATTCTGGATTTTATTTTATACAAAATAAAATTAAATTCAAAAATTTTTGGCCCAAAAAGATTAGTATTGGGCCGAACAAGCCCAACCCAACCTCACACCACGCACCGCGCCCAAGCCTAGGCCCAGCCCAGCCCGCCCGACCGACCGGACGGACGGCGGAGGCGCGCGCGCGCGTGTGTGGTGGTTTTTGGGTCCAATGGGTCTAGCCCATTTTGCCCATAACCTCTCCCTCTAAAACACTTGGGTACCCCTTGGGGCACACCCCAAGTACCAAACCCATGCCTTATAAACCCTTTCAAAACCTCCCATCAAATCAATGTGGGACAAGCCATTTTACAACCTTAAGGAATTTCCACCAAAACTCCATTTCCATGGAGCATACTTTGGCTTCAATTTCCCATTCACTCGGTAATGGTTTTAAGCAACCAAACATACCACGTGAATCACAACGCGGCATAGAACGCGTTACCACTTTGACCCGTGTAAATCGATGCACGGGCCCACCTAAAAATTAGACCAAACTTAGGAAAAAATTCTGGTTTTACGCAGAATTTTATAACCATTTCCAAGAATCCCCCACATGAATGGAATTTGATGACAACGAAATGCAACAATATGCAGACTTAACGAAAGAGTATAAGTCGAAAATATCTTGCATCAGGATAGGTAGTTTTCGGCCTTAAACCTTCCCTAGTGATAACCTATCGGACTTACTGGCTAACCAATGGACGCGATGCCTTGAATTGTTCAACCGTTTGTGTAAGCCAAGACAATAGATTTCACACAAAATATCTTCTAACACATCGTGGTTCTCACTGTTGTGTTCATTTTGGCCTTGAACGCTCCTGGTTTTCATGAGTGTTTCTAGAGAATGTAGCCTCTTTCATTCTCATAGAACCGGCCCCAGTTCAACACTCATATAGGTAATTCTTATTGTGAGTATCTTCTTATACTCGTCTTGATTTTATGCCTTAATCAAGATATAAGTAATTATTAAAAGCAAAACTTATCCTTAAGCCCCTGCAGACAACATATGTTGCAGATATCACTCTCACCATAGGAATGGGTAGGGAATTGTAATCCCTTGGTGATTTCTGGCGAGCCATACATAACTTAGTTGTCCCTTTGAACTTATTTCTTGGGATCTCCAGTCATATAAGTAGGGTTACCATTATGACGACTCTTATGTAATAGGCTTTAATCCCATCCCCTTCGATGAACTATACACGAGCTCTTTTGTCAAACCTTTTGTTAACGGATTCGCAATATTCTCTTTAGATTTTATATAATCTATTGAGATTATTCCGTTTGACAACAATTGCCTTACGGTATTATGTCGACGACGAATATGTCGTGACTTACCGTTATACATGTGATTCTGTGCTCTGCCTATTGCAGATTGACTATCACAATGAATGCAAATAGATGGCACAGGTTTTGGCCACATTGGAATGTCTTCTAAGAAGTGACGAAGCCATTCTGCTTCTTCACCTGCTTTATCTAAAGCAATGAACTCGGATTCCATTGTGGATCGTGCGATGCAAGTTTGTTTCGTGGACTTCCAAGAAACAGCAGCACCTCCTAGAGTAAAGACATATCCACTAGTGGATTTTGAATCTTTAGTATCCAATATCCAATTGGCATCACAATAAGCTTCAAGTACTGCTGGATATCGAGTAAAGTTCAAACCATGATCACGGGTGAATCTTAGATATCTAAGAACCCGAATGATCGCTTTCCAATGGTCTTCTCCGGGGTTACTAGTGTACCTATTCAATTTACTGATAGCTTAAGCTATATCAGGACGAGTACAATTCATTAGGTACATTAGGCTTCCAATGATTTGGGAGTATTTTAACTGAGACACTGCATCACCTTTATTTTTCGATAAATAAAGACTGATGTCTACAGGTGTTCTTGCTAAATTCAAATCATCTTTGATAAATTTATCAAGAATTTTCTCAATATAATGAGATTGAGATAATGCATATCCGTCAGATGTTTTAGTAATTTTCATACCTAATATAACATCTGCGACCCCCATATCTTTCATATCAAATCTTTTGTTAAGCATTTGCTTAGTTGATTTGATCATGTTTTGACTGCTTCCAATGATAAGCATGTCATCCACATAAAGACAAACTATGACATAGCCTTGGTCAATGTTTTTAACATAGACGCATTTGTCACATTCGTTTATCTTAAACCCATTAGTAAGCATTGCATGATCAAATTTTTCATGCCATTGCTTAGGTGCTTGTTTTAATCCATAAAGGGATTTTACAAGTCGACAAACTTTCTTTTCTTGCCCTGATACTACAAACCCTTCGGGTTGCTCCATATAGATCTCTTCATTTAGATCACCGTTTAAGAAAGTTGTTTTAACATCCATTTGATGTATTTCTAAATTAAACAACGCTGCTATAGAAATAAGCATGCGAATGGATGTTATTCTTGTCACAGGGGAATATGTGTCAAAATAGTCCAGACCTTCCTTTTGTCTGTAACCTTTAACTACAAGTCTTGCTTTATACTTGTCAATTGAACCATCTGCTTTCATTTTTCTCTTGAATATCCATTTATATCCAAGAGGTTTAGAACCTGGTGGAAGATCCACCAATTCCCAAGTATGATTTTGCATAATGGATTCAATTTCATTATTAACAGCCTCTTTCCACAAAGGTGCTTCAGGACCTGTCATTGCTGCCTTAAAGCTTTGAGGTTCATTTTCTAACAAGTATGTCAGAAAATCTGGACCAAAGGATTTTGATGTTCTTGCTCTCTTACTTCGTCTTGGTTCATCATCAGTTAAATCCTGTTGGTTGAGACCATTACTAGTCTCTTGTGTTTGATTGTCATTAGTCTCTTGACTTTGTGTACAATCATAAGTTCTTTTCTGTGAACTTAATTCCTGTCCTTTCTTGTAAGGAAAGACATGTTCAAAAAACACAGCATTCCTTGACTCTATAATAGTGTTCACATTTATATCAGGTATTTCTGATTTATAAGTCAGAAACCGATATGCACTACTATTCTGAGCATAACCAATAAACACACAATCTACTGTTTTTGGTCCTATCTTAGTCTTTTTAAGAACCGGAACTTCAACTTTTGCCAAAGACCCCCACACTTTTAAGTATTTGTAGGAAGGTGGTCGACCTTTCCACAATTCATAAGGAATGCTTTTGGTTTTCTTGTGGGGTATTCTATTAAGAACATAATTTGCAGACAATATTGCTTCCCCCCACAAGTTCTGTGGTAAGCCTGAACTTAGTAACATGGCATTCATCATTTCTTTTAGAGTTCTATTCTTCATTTCAGCAATTCCATTTTGCTGTGGAGAATAAGGGGCTGTAGTTTGGTGAATAATGCCATGTTGTGCACAAAATTCATTTAATGGTGCATCATATTCACCACCCCTATCACTTCTAACCATTTTAATGGTTTTACCAAGTTGATTTTCAACTTCTGTTTTGTAGAGTTTAAACATTTCTAAGGCTTCATCTTTACTTCTAAGTAAATAAACATAACAATATCTTGTGCAATCATCGATAAATGTTATGAAATACTTTTTGCCTCCTCTAGTTTGAATAAATTTTAGATCACATACATCAGTATGAATTAATTCTAGAGGTTTAGTTTTCCTTTCAACTGATTTAAATGGAGCCTTAGTTAGTTTTGCTTCTACACAAACTTCACATTTATGATTAGGATTAATTTCAAACTTTGGTATATAATCCAAACCAATTAATCTACGCAAAGCATCATAATTTACATGACCTAATCTACCATGCCATAAATTCGACTCGAGAATATAAGCAAAAGATGTATTATTCTCATTCATAGCAACTTTTGGTACAACTGTCATTACATTTAGTTTAAAGAGACCATCACTCATGTATCCCTTACCAACATACATACCACTCTTTGTTAATACAAATTTATCAGACTCAAAGACAAGCCTAAAACCATTTTTACTTAACAAAGAACCAAAAACTAAATTCTTCCGGATGTCAGGTACATGTAGTACGTTGTTGAGGGTCAGTTCTTTTCCTGATGTCATCTTCAAGATCACTTTTCCTTGTCCAGCCACAGTAGAAGTAGAAGAATTTCCCATGAAAAGTTGTTCACTATTTACAGCCTCATTGTAGGTAGTGAACATCATCTTGTCCGCACATATGTGACGAGTTGCTCCAGTGTCAACCCACCATTCTTTGGGATTTCCAACCAAGTTAGCCTCAGACACCACAGCAGAGAGGTTGATGTCATTCACCCCGTTAGAGATGTAATCCAATTCTGTCACATTGGCTTGATTGGTGGTCTTCTTGCTTGTACTTCCATGATCCTTCTTAGGGCGGCGGCAGTCAGAAGCTTGATGTCCAGTCTTGCCACAGTTATAGCATTTTCCTTTGAACTTCTTGTTGCCATTATTGTTGCCTTGTTTAGGACCATCTCCAGTAAACTTCCTCTTTTTGTTATGTGGTTTTTGAACTTGTTCAACCACATTAGCCTTGGACTCAATGGGATTTTTCCCATTCCTCTTTTCAGCCTTTCGGTTATCTTCCTCAATTCTTAATCTTACAATCAACTCATCCATAGTCATCTCTTTGCGTTTATGTTTTAAATAATTTTTGAAATCTTTCCAAGCTGGTGGTAACTTTTCCACCAAAGCAGCGACTTGGAAAGACTCGCTAAGAGACATACCTTCTGAATGAATATCATGCAAAATTATCTGAAAATTTTGAACTTGAGATATTACCGTTTGGAAGTCTACCATAACAAAATCCAGAAATTTACCGACGACAAATTTCTTCGTGCCGGCATCTTCTGTCTTGTATTTCTTCTCCAAAGAATCCCATAATTCTTTTGCTGACTTCAGAGGACTGTATACATTATACAGCATGTTGTCAAGGCCATTGAGGATGTAGTTTCTGCACAGGAAATCTGAATGTTTCCAAGCATCTATAGCGGCAACAACTTGCCGATCACTTTCACCCTCTTTAAGTGCTGGAGCCTCTTCATGGAGAAACCGGGCCAAATTAAGAGTTGTAAGATAGAACAGCATCTTCTGCTGCCATCTCTTAAACTCGGTACCATTAAACTTTTCCGGTTTTTCTCCATGATTGATTGGTACATGAACATGGTTCTGGATAGGGACCGATGTTGGTGTAACAATAGGAGTACCACTGCCAGATGCAGTTTCAGTTGTAGTAGCCATAATCTCTGATTACAAAAACCAGAAAAAATTAAAACACAAATTAATTTTCTAGTTACTAAAACCAGAAAATAATTTATAACACAAAATAATTTTATTTTCCTTGTTACTAAAACTAGAAAAATAAAATATCACAATAATTTTCTGTTAACACAATTAATATTCTGCAATTGTTAATGACACCAGTATATTACTACTAGTTGTCAAAGAAAAGAGACAGTATATTACTACTATCTGTCAAATAGCATAAACACTATTTGTTTTTCCAACCAGAATATGTCTTTATGAAATCAGAAAATTAAATACAATGAAGATACCAATAAATGGTCTGTCTTAAGATTGATGGAACAATCTTCACTGTATTTAAAAGATTTTAATTCTATTGTGTACAAAACAACAATTAGAATTTAAAGAAATAAAGAAAATGAGAGAATTTGTTTGATTACAAAAATCAAACTCGAAATAATAAATAAATAAATAAAAACAGATTTTATTTTGTTACAAAAACAAAATTAAAATCTGATTTAAATAAATAACAATAACACAAAAATTAATTAAATAACTTACTTGATTTAATTTCTTCGAATTATAATCTGATCAAGTCCAGTGTTTGACACTGTGTCCTTAAGACAGATTCGTCCTCTCCACGGTACTTTCAGAATTTGGACGTCTATCTCCCAGGATGAAATGATCTTCTACAAACAATAGCAGCACTACAAATTGTTTGCCCTACGAACACACTAAGTGTTTACACTCTTTCTTTCAAAAATAAAATGCAGCAAAATGCAGAGAGATTTATAGCAGAGGATGGAGTACGAAAATTGGACTGCAAATCCAAATAGGAGGCTAGTCTATTTATAGATGTATAGGTGACTCTTGGATTTGAATTGAACATGTATGAAACCTGTTGGGTTTAAATTCAAACAGATTTGAATCTGTTGGGTTAACCATCCAAACAGATAAAAAACGGGAAGGGCCCTGTTTGGATGAACATTAAATCCAAACCAGTTTAATTCTGTTTGAAAAACGTGAAAGGCCCTGTTTGGATGAACAGTAAATCCAAACCAGTTTATTTCCGGTTTAATTTGAATTCTGGATTTTATTTTATACAAAATAAAATTAAATTCAAAAGTTTTTGGCCCAAAAAGATTAGTATTGGGCCGAACAAGCCCAACCCAACCTCACACAGCGCCCAAGCCCAGCCCGACCGATCGGACGGACGGCGGCGGCGCGCGCGCGTGTGTGGTGGTTTTTGGGTCCAATGGGTCTAGCCCATTTTGCCCATAACCTCTCCCTCTAAAACACTTGGGTACCCCTTGGGGCACACTCCAAGTACCAAACCCATGCCTTATAAACCCTTTCAAAACCTCCCATCAAATCAATGTGGGACAAGCCATTTTACAACCTTAAGGAATTTCCACCAAAACTCCATTTCCATGGAGCATACTTTGGCTTCAATTTCCCATTCACTCGGTAATGGTTTTAAGCAACCAAACATACCACGTGAATCACAACGCGGCATAGAACGCGTTACCACTTTGACCCGTGTAAATCGATGCACGGGCCCACCTAAAAATTAGACCAAACTTAGGAAAAAAATTCTGGTTTTACCCAGAATTTTATAACCATTTCCAACAATAACATACTAAAAAATTCCTAGTATGTTTTTCCAAACGTAACACTTCAATCAATGTAACACATGAAAACTTCTTATCCAAACATAACACTCCAATGTAACAAACTAAAAAAACTCCTTAATGCACTTTTCCCAAACATAACACTCCAATTAATGTAACACTAAAAAATTCCTTAATATACTTTTCTCAAATGTAACACACAAAAACTCCTTAGTGTACTTTTGCCAAACGTAACACATTAAAAAATTTGTTAGTGTGCTTTTTCCAAATATAACAACGTAACATTCTAAAAAAAACTCCTTAAGTGTATTTTTTTTTCAAACGTAGTACTCCAATCAATGTAATACACAAAAACTCCCTCATATCATTTTTCTAAACGTAGCACTCTAATGTTTCACTAGAATATAACACCAAAAAATCAAACTACAGAAATGTAGATTTTCACACTCGACAACCAACACTTCAGCCAACAATCCCTTCAAAAAGAATCTTCCACACCTCACATTTCCATTCTTATCCTAAAAATGAATTAGAAAATTAGAAAAAATGAATCATAAAAAGGCATTCACTTAAAGTTAAATGGTACCAAATCAAATAAATACAACTTTTCAAAACAAAAAGGACTAATTTGTTCATAAGAAAACTTTTAGGACTAAATGGATCAATATTCCCCCATATAGGATTTATGGGTAAATTTTCCTTTATTTTTTTTGATAATTTGATACAAATTAGTTCAAAAACTTCATATTATATATAGGGAGAATTACAACGCAGTGAGACAGTGAAAAAAAAAATTACAAAAATATATGGGGTGCAAGTCACTTGTGAGATGTATTTTCTCCTATATTTTATTCTAATCTTCCCTCTCATCTTTAAATTATTTTAAATTAAAATAAACTTTGTATTTTAATCAAATGAGGTCTATTACATGAATTCTTTTTCAACATATCTGTGTCAAAGGCCATATACATCTACACAATTTCTTTCTCCCACAATACTTTTAATGAGGTGACAAGACAAAATGCACGTAAAGAAAGTTTTAAAGGAATATTTGAATGTGAGTCAACTTTTTCAAAGTTTGTTTGCCACGTCGGGCTTTTTTGGGAAGAACTAAAAAAGCTAAAAGTCAGTTCTTAACTTATTTTTGGTCATATCATCTCTCTACTTTTTTACACTTTTTTTAAAAAATACTAAAAAAATCAAAAAGTTAGATTTTAATCAACTTCTCAAAACAACCCGTCATTTGGAGGGGTTTGAGAGGATGATAAATTGTGTGGATGAATCATTTTCTAAATTAAATAAATTGATACTACTTCCATCTCCCCTTTAGGGTTTTTTTTTTTTTTATAGTATAATTATTATATATTTAAAATATTAACTATTCAAAACTGCTTTTTGATTTGAAATTAAAATAGTACAATTTTTTTATGAATATCAATTGTAATAATTATACTTTTTATGTATATTAATGTTAATAAATTTAAAACAATAGTAAGATAAGAAATTCATGTCATAGTATTATAGCCTTTAATTTTTAAAATGAGAAACAATATTTTGTAATAATAAAGAATAAAATAAAAAATTAATATTTTAAAACAGAAAGAATATATTTTTTTTTATTACCACACCTGTGTCAGTTTAGTTCTCTTTCCATAATATTTTCATTTATGGTGTTTTTTATACTCTTTCTGTGTGGGTGATTTTCCGACCACACTGCCCGCTTAGTAACCAGCTGGAGAGCACTGGCAGAATAGATGGCACCTGACTGACCTGCAACAGAAATATAAGAATCTCGCGGTGGTTTCGACCACTCAGGGGCACTCCGACGATCAAGTCAGTATATCTCTCAAAGATAAATCAAGTACTAAACTCACAAGCTTGAGTATCAAAAGCATACCTTAGACCCATGGGGGGGCCTCTCTTTTATAGCCAATACAATCCTAGTCCCAATAGGAGCCTGGCCCTAATGGACTTAGGATTACTGCTAATCTGGGACTCTCAGTGGGATTAGGATAAACTCTCTAAGAGTCTCATCTTTACTCAAACTGAAGTCTTCTCCCATTCTAGGACTCTTGTCCCTCATCCAAGTTGAGTTTCCTTTTCATTCTAGGACTCTTGTCCCTTATCCACTTATCTCAGATTCCGATATCTTCGGAGATAACCTCGGCCTTGCCGAGATCACCTCGGCGTCACGACCAGGACACGTGGCACCTCGGCTGACATGTCAGCGTCACCTTGCCACGTGTTGGTACTCAGAAAATATATCCCCACAACTGCCCCCTAGGTTCTATTACCTCGGCATTCTGAGGTGATGGAACCTACACTGTTCGCTCATCTGTGCCCCTCTGTCCGAGATCAAACTCGTCGACCTCAAAGTTCCCTGGACTTTACTGTCCACTTCTGTCAAGTATCAAGCTTCATGCTTTCCAAGCTGCTCGAGATCACACCTCCTAGCCGAGGTTCTTGTTCCATTACTTCGTAAACTCCAAGAGCTTTACAACTGCTCCACTCACATTCTCTGGTTGGTTCCTGACTTCCAGTCATCTATTTGACTCCGGCGATCTTCATATCGGCATTCATTTTACTTTGTAGGTTCATAAACTCTTTACTTGCTATTAAGCTCAATCTTTCATAACTCTTTTGATTTACTTTAAATCTGTTTATTTGCCATCTGTTGCCTTCTATTTTCATCTATCTTCAAGTTTTGAATTGTTTGAATGCCTGGCACATGTTCTTGTCATATCCGCTTTTTGTTGCTAGCATCATGTCTGGGTCATTACTTTCTTGTTCTTCACATACTTACTTAGCGCCTGTGCACTTAGCTTTATTCTTTGAACTTTGTCATTTTCTTGACTCTGTTTTTCTCTTTTTTTCATTCAATCCTCTGGCTTTTTCTCTTTCTAGATTCTTTGCTTAAACCTGTCATTGTTCCAAGCTTTCAAGCTTCTGCAACTGTCTTCGTTCCTCTCCTCCGGTGAAGCTTACGTCATTCTGTCATTGTCGTCAGACTTTGGTAATTCTCATTCCGGCTTCCCTCTTTCTGGTAAGCCACTGTTCCTCCTGGTTTTATTTCTTGTTGCTTTCCAAGAAGTTCTGCTTCATTGTTAATCACCATTGCTGTTTTACCCGTTGTTTCCAAATCATCTTCTTGACTACACACTGTTCACATATCTGTTGATTTCTGCCACTGTTCTTGGCTTGACACACCTGTGCAATCTTTTTGTCTTAATTTCCTGATAGCTTCATCACCATTTTTGATTTACGAATTACATTCCTGTTTCTGTTTTCTGTGTCTTTTCCCAGATTTTTGCTTTTAATCTTTGCTTTCAAAAACTCCGAGGTGCCAATCGCCAAGAAGAGCTTTGATCAAACTCTTCAGGAGGTTGATGCTGAGCTCGTGGCTGAGAAGGCTGCTAAGAAGTTCTTTCCAACTGTCTTCTGGGGGTGAGACACAACCTACCGCTGATGCCAAGTAGTTTGCTTCCTTCTTGAAATTGATGCCGAGGTAGCGGTAGAGAAGCTCCTCCAACTGACTGCCGAGGCTGAACCATTGTCGTCCGTCGAAACAGATTAGTCCGACGTTCTTGCTTTCAGTCCCTAGTTCTTAGGGTCTTCATCTTTGTACTTTTGTTTTCTTTGCATCTGTCACCTTTTTTGCTTCTGAAAAATATCTGTTGTTGGCCGATGTTAACATTCCTTGCACCTTGATTATTATTCCTTCTTCCACTGTATTTGATAGCTATGTCGGGTAATTGATTTCTCGGATGGCCCTGGTCTCCAGAAGTCTGTCTACTTCTTCCTCTACTGCTTCGACGTGTATCAATTGTTGGCCCTTTTGCTTGTTGGATTACAGGTTTGGCCGATCTGTCGACGTTCAATTTGTGGCATGTGACCTCAGGGTCAATGCTAGATATTTCGTAAGGTGTCCAAGCAAATACCTCAATGTTTGCTCTCAAAAAAGCTTCTAATTCCCTTTCTTCGGCTAAGCCTAAGCTAAGAAGAAAGAAGCGTTCTTGATCATCCTCCTGGATGAGGGCTTTCTTTAGTGCTTCTTCACTCTTCTCGGCTGGTTCCTTGCCGACATCATCTAGGACCTTTATGTCCTCATCTTCAATCTATGCCTTCTCTGATTTTCGAATGCTGCATGTGGATTTCATTGCTGCCATGGAGCAATTCTCCGCCTGCAGTCGATCCCCTCTGACTTCTTCAATCCCATGCTCTGTTGAGAACCGCAGTAGTTGATGCAACGTTGAGGGAACTGCCCCCATTGTATGCAGCCATGGCCTTCCCAAGATGATATTGTATGGTGAGGGCGTGTCAATCACCATGAATTCTGTCTTGATCTTCTTCTAACTGCTCTTGCATGATTCTATACTTAGAATATTTTGCATGCCTTTCATACTTTGCCTTCTTTGTGCAATCTTCTCGGGGTTACATACCTTGGGTATAATAGCTACAAAACTTTTACTTCGGCAAGATACTGACCTGCAAACTTTTCATAAATTCTAACAAGTGTGAAACATATACTACTCAATGTTAACTTTGCAAACTTTTTCTCAAGTTTCAACAAGTGTTTTAACAAGGATTAACATATACTGCAACAGGGATCAACAAGGATTAACATTGCAAGTGTTAAACAATAATCTATTTGTAAATTGCTACGAATTTCAACAAGTGTTTAAACAACATACTTAGCTTTTTCCTCAACCTGTAAATTGCTGCAAATTTCAACAGATGATCATATGTCGGCTTAACGTTATCTTGTAAATTGCTACAAATTTCAACAAGTGTTAAGCATCTTCTTTGGTTTAACCAACCTGTAGATTGCTACAAGTGTTTAGCAATAACCTCAGCTTTGCTTCAACTCGGCTTAACTTCAACAAGTGAAGATAAGAAACCATCTCAGCTTAACTTCAACTTGTAAATTGCTACAAATTTCAACAAGTGAAGGTAAGGAACCATCTCAGCTTAATTTCAACTTGTAAATTGCTACAAATTTCAACAAGTGAAGGTAAGGAACCATCTCAGCTTAACTTCAACTTGTAAATTGCTACAAATTTCAACAAGTGAAGATAAGGAACCATCTCAGCTTAACTTCAACTTGTAAATTGCTACAAATTTCAACAAGTGAAGGTAAGAAACCATCTCAGCTTAACTTCAACTTGTAAATTGCTACAAATTTCAACAAGTGAAGATAAGGAACCATCTCAGCTTAACTTCAACTTGTAAATTGCTACAAATTTCAACAAGTGAAGATAAGGAATCAGCTTAACTCCAACTTGTAAATTGCTACAAATTTCAACAAGTGAAGATAAGGAATCAGCTTAACTCCAACTTGTAAATTGCTACAAATTTCAACAAGTGAAGATAAGGAATCATCTCAGCTTAGCTTCAACTTGTAAATTGCTACAAATTTCAACAAGTGAAGATAATGAACTATCTCGGCTTAATTTCAGTTAAGCATCATCTCGGCTTAACTTTGGTTAAGCATCATCTGGGCTTAACTTCGGTTAAGCATCGTTTCGGCTTAACTTCGGTTAAGCATCATATTGGTTTAACCAACTTGTAAATTGCTACAAATTTCAACAAGTGGTAAACGCATTCTTCTTCTCTGCGCCCCCAGTGTGAACTTAAAATCCACTTGGGTTCTCATCATACATGTAGCTTCGACCTTGTCACCGAGGTTGAATTCAAGCCGAGGTTGTCGGCCTTGGTTTCTCTATTGATCTTACTTGGCTCTAACCTGAGTTCCTCGCATCGGCGAGCCGTTTCTCTTTTCTTGTTCCGACGCCTTTGTTCCCGGCATGTCTTCCTCGGCCTTAGCATACTTCTGGCCAACTTTAGTTTGATATTGTGTGTTTCCTTTTTATCTTCTGGGATCTGAGATTTGCTCATTGTGCTCTTCTCTTCTCGGACTCAGGTGCCGAGATCTTATCTTCTGGAATCTTGGATTTGCTCACTTAGGTTGAGCTCTTCCCTTTTCGGACCTACTCATCTAGGCCGAGATCATGTCTTCTAGGATCCGGGATCTGGAATTCGGGATCTGCTCACTTAGGTTGAGCTCTCGTCTTCTCGGGCCTACTTGTCTAGGCTGAGATCATGTCTTCTCGGATCCGGGATCCAGGATCTGGAATCCGGGATTATGAGTTCTTCTATACTTGAATGTTATCTTCTTGGGAGCACTCATGCCCCCTGTCTTTGCATCCCTTCTGGAAGGGTCTTCGTTCCTCCGCAGGTATCTATCCTTCCATACCTGGAGGTCGTCTTCGTTGCTTCGATCTGTTGTCTTTGGTGCGTCACCTTCCTGGCTGGCTTCTTTCACTCCGTGACTCTGGTCACGAGTTTCTGTGTTGCTATTGTCCTCTTCAACGCCGAGGTTGATAGATCTCCTATTCCTAGCAAGAGCGTTGTCTCCAGTCTGATCTTTCTGTCCGTCACTGGCCATCTATTCTTCTTTCTTTCCCACAAACGGCGCCAAATTGTGTGGGTGATTTTCCGACCACACTGCCCGCTTAGTAACCAGCTGGAGAGCACTGGCAGAATAGATGGCACCTGACTGACCTGCAACAGAAATATAAGAATCCCGCGGTGGTTTCGACCACTCGGGGCACTCCGACGATCAAGTTAGTATATCTCTCAAAGATAAATCAAGTACTAAACTCACAAGCTTGAGTATCAAAAGCATACTTTAGACCCATGGGGGTGCCTCTCTTTTATAGCCAATACAATCCTAGTCCCAATAGGAGCCTGGCCCTAATGGACTTAGGATTACTGCTAATCTGGGACTCTCAGTGGGATTAGGATAAACTCTCTAAGAGTCTCATCTTTACCCAAACTGAAGTCTTCTCCCATTCTAGGACTCTTGTCCCTCATCCAGGTTGAGTTTCCTTTTCATTCTAGGACTCTTGTCCCTTATCCACTTATCTCAGATTCCGATATCTTCGGAGATAACCTCGGCCTTGCCGAGATCACCTCGGCGTCACGACCAGGACACGTGGCACCTCGGCTGACACGTCGGCGTCACCTTGCCACGTGTTGGTACTCAGAAAATATATCCCCACACTTTCTTACATTTGCATCAACAGGTGTATTTATTTATTTATTTATTTTTGTACACGATCAAATCATTGCACTAAATTATAAAATTTACATTTTTGTAATCAATTTTAATTTACTTAAATAACAGTGAAATAGCAGTTGGGCTTTTGGGCCGAGTAAACAATACTGGTGCTTAAGTTTTCGAAGTGGGCTAGATCACGACTACTATCTTGACAGTTATTAACTAGTAACAATATTTAAGATTGGTTGGGCTGAAGTTAGCCATTGGGCTAGCCCGTAAACTAGTGTTGCATTAAAATCTTTGGTTTTTTTTATTTTTTTTTATTTTTTTTTTATTTTTAGGATAAATTACAAATACACCTCCTGAGATTTGCTTAGAATACGAATTGCCTCCTATAGTTTGGAAAATTACAAATATCTCCTTGTCAGAATTTTTTATTTAACAGAATTAATTAAAAAAGTAAAATTTCTAACTGTTTATCTATATAATAATAAAATTATCTGAATTATTAATTATAATAAAATTTAAATATTATTAAAAACTGTTAATTAACTTGATGATTTATTAATAAAAAAAACCTATTTGTTATGAAATTAGAAACCTTAACGCTGTGTTTGGTTAGGGGATTTGGGGATGGATTTGGAAAGGGAAAGGGAAAAGGTGTGTGAAACTAGGTGAAATATAGGCATGTTTTATTCACATTTCATCTATCTTTTCCATTTTACTTTCCAAATCTCTCCTCAAATGTCCCAACCAAACACAACATAAGGAATATAATATAATTTCTAGAACCACAAGAGATCATTTATAATCTATATATTAACGAAAAGGGTCTTTTAAAACCCAAGGCTGGTGGAACCTCCAACATGCCAATCCTAATTTCTTGATTTTTTAATATTTTTTTTAAAAAAAAAATTGACTTGATGATTGGTGATTGGTTCAAAGATTGTAATAATTACACTATTGATTACAATAAATTCAAAGATTGTAATAATTACACTATTGATTACAATAAACACTTAATTTATAATAATTACACTTATTAAATGAATAACGCAATAAATGAAATCCTAATTTCCTTACTTTTTGCATCCCCAAGAGACCCATGTAATTATTGTGTAAATGCCTCTTAAATAAATAAATAAACACTTATTAAATTCTTTCAAACTCCTTGGTCAAATCCCATGTATTTAATTTATATATTATGTAATTATTGTGTAAATGCCTCTTAAATAAATAAATAAACACTTATTAAATTCTTTCAAACTCCTCGGTCAAACCCCATATATTTAATTTATATATTAAAAAAAATGAAAACAAATATAAATATCTATAATTATCCTGTGCATAGCACGGGTGATAGGCTAGTTTAAATAAATCTCAATGAATGTTTTTATAATTTACCTTTTTTTTTATCATTTAAGTTCATCCCAAATATGGGCAGCATTTATTGCAACAAAAAGGGGATTAATTATACAAAAGCCCATTCAATTATTGGTAAATATTAACTTATCTACTTATTTATAAAATTATTTATTTTGACTCTCTCAATTATAAAAATACATCACTTTCTCTCCTCTTACCCCCTCCAATGGGGATAAGTTATCTGGTAGGCCCAACTTATCGGGTAATTGTGTGCCCATCTTATAACAAGAAGACATAATTAATTTCTTTAAAATGTAAAACAAAAGTTTGGAGGGCAGACCATACAGGATATAGGCCAAACTTATAGGATAATTCTATCGAATGGGGTAGTATAGTTTTTATAATTGAACGAGTCAAAATATGTGAAGTTCATAAATGGGGAGTGCAATATCACTAATTGTTTATAAAATTAAGTTGGCATGAAAATCATAATTTTTTATTTTATTTTATTTTATTGTGATTGTCTTAAAAAGAATAGACAATAAGTACATTTTTAAAAACAAATCATTTATTTTTTTAGACAAATATAATAAAATAAAAATATTACAATTATCGAATCAAACTAATTTTTTCTATAAATAATATACACACAAAATTTTACAAAATAAATAACTTAGATTATCAAAACCGAACTCATAATAGACCTCGTGGACTCTCAAATTTTTTTAAATTTAAATTTACATTTGAGAAACCAATCCAATTATTTTATATCACTTCTTCAATATTTTTACGCTTTCTCCCAACAAACATCACCACAAAAGCAGAGAATTTACACTCACTAATTCAAGCAAAAGCAAGCAAAGCAATCTATTTTAATAGCCTTCTTCTTGGGAAAGTGCCCGCATTTGACCCCAAGTCACTACAACTCAGAGATGTGATTATATTTATTTATTTATTTTTGTTAATTACATTTAATAATGTTAGGGATTTTAAAAATTTTAAATATTTTATATGGGTGTGAGACTCACACAATGTGAATCTTATGTGGGTCTTCACCTATATAAGACATTTGATAAAAATTTTAATAAAATTATTAGAATTTCTAACATTTTTATTACATTTTTTAATTTTTTTTTTTTAAATGTACGATTATGAGTCAATGAGATAAAAGACTCAACCCTTTTTCATTTTTATTTTTATTTTTTGAAGGACATAAGCCCAAGTTAAACTTTACTCAAATTTAAATTTGAATTTGAGAGATTTGTAAAACTTGTCATGAGCTCATTTTGATGATCTATGTGTACATTTCTTATGCTCTTTTTTTCCTTTCTAAATTACTATCAATTTTGCTATGTATATATTTCAACATACTAACACTTGTCACAAAATTAAGACAAATCGACATAAGGATTTTACGTGGAAAAACCACAATTAGACACCTCCAATTGTGATAAAAAAATCACGGGCAACAGCCACAAAAGAATCCACTAAGAAGATATAAAGGAATTACACAGGTATACTCTTAATTACCTAGCGAATCCACGCCTGAATTGAACCAACCCCTATGTGCCTCTTCCAACCCCGTCTTCACCTCGAAATTGTCTTGACGATGAGCCACTTCAGAATCCACCAAAGCTTCAGGCTCAAATTCTTCAGAATCCACCGAAGAACAACTCTCTCTTTTGTATAGAATTAAACAAACAATCTTTTGATGTAAACTTCTAAAACCATGAGTTGAATACTCAATCAAAGCATCAAAGAAAACTAGCAAAAAAGCCCCAGATATAAACCCTAGAACCCAAGAAGAAGATCTGGAGAAGTAATCCTAGATTTGGACTGAAACACGTATTTATAGAAAACTGTCCCACGATCTCTGCTCGAGCGTCGGATTGGCCGCTCGAGCGGATCTACACTCGAGCGCGGAAAGTTTCGCTCGAGCAGGAAAAAACAACATCCAGTATTTTTGCAGGTGAACTAAACTTCTGGAACTCAGCATTCTCCGCTCGAGCGGGGGAATGTCCGCTCGAGCGGACAGGTAACTTGGAATGCATTTTTGTATTTTGCTTCGGGGCCGCTGCCCCTCGACCCCGCCGTGGCGCTGCCCCGGACCCGCCAAGGGGCGCTGCCCCCTCGACCTCGGCGAGCTGACCGAGCAGCTCGATCCCCGTCATAATCAGCGAAGTGGCAATCTTGAAAGCATTAACATTACAAACTTCTCTACAAGGCACAATTCGGGTTGGATTCGCATCTAAAACTCATATCCTCACTGAAATACAAGAGCGAATAAAATTACAACTGAGAGGAGTTTTGTCAAACGAGATTGCCAAGAATAAAAACCTAACAATGATCAAAACTAATACTGGTGTATACGCAGCCTACTAAGGCTGTATTTGATTCATGAATTTGAAAAAAAATTTAAAAAGAAAAAAAAATATTAAATGTGAATGATATAATTACAAAATAACATGTGTTTTGAATGACATTTGTCACTTTCTAAATGAAAATTTTGGACATGGCATTCCTCGTTACCTCTCTTTTCCTTTTTCATTTTTTTTTTTTGGCACAGGCTTTTGTCAATTTGTCTTATATATATATATATATATGGAACATCAAGAGCTATCGATTGCTTATTTGTTTTGTTTATGTAAGATGAAATGTAGATTATGTTATTTTGTAATTTCCAACTTTGAATTGATTGAAGTAGACTGCTAAATGTCCCATACTTCAGCATGTATGGGCTGGTTTGGCATATCATATTTGGACTAAAATAATCAAAATAAAATAAATGAATACATAATAAATGGTTATGTTACGAATTTGATTGGATAATAAATGGTTATGTCAAGAAAATAAAATAAATACATAATAAATGGTTATTAATCATTTTATTATTAATCATATTAATCAAACAAGACCTTATTACGTTATTAAAGTGGTACTATTTCAGATTTTGAGTTTTATTTATTGCATAAAACACTCGTTCATAAACAATTGGTAACATTTGAATTTTGATAACATTCAAATTTGATTTAGTTTGTATAGCATTTTGATAACCTTTACGATTTTTTGTATTTTTAAAATAATGCATGACATTTTGCTATTAAATGTCATTCTCAATATACACAACCAACCAATCATTAATTACAATTTTATTCCACAAAGGAAGAATCGGGTAGAAATATTGTTTAGGTGAGCAAACAATGGGAAAATGAAAACCTGGGCTTTGATTTGTCTTGACTATTTATATTTTTATCTTTGGATATCTTTTGTTTCAATAATGTTTTACTCTAATTTTTTAATATCTTTTGTTCAATAATCTTTAATTTCAATAATATTTAATAATCTTCAATAATCTTTAATAATGTTTCAGTTTTGTCCAATTTAATTGCTTTATTGATGTTTAAAGTTTGTGGTTGAAATATTGTGGACTTCCTTAAGACCTTTCATATCGAAACAAGGTAGAGATGTGGTAAGTATGGAAACTTGGGCTTTGATTTTATCATTGTTATTCTGTGATTATTTCTTTGGTTGGTTGTGTAGGAAATTTATACGTCCGGTTTTTTTTTTTTTTCTTACAATTATCATTATTTGGATTTATTAAAATAAAATTGAGGTGGGTGCAGTGGATGGGGTGGGGGAGCAGGGGAGCAAGAAATCAACTATATTATATGTTTTTTTTTTTTTTAAACATTTTTTCTCAGTTAAATCTAAACCATATTTCATTTTTCTATTTCAACAAATATGTCCTTATAGAATTCATGAATTAATTTTTTAAATTAATTGATTTTTAAATTCATATTGTGGTATCACACTGTTTTCTTCTTTTAAAAATTTTAAATTCATGAATAAAATATGAATGAAATATAATTTAAATTTTTTCTTCTTTTTCATTTTTATTTCCTTTTTCAAATCTATATTCAAGTTTATGATCTAAACACAGTTTAAAAGAATTACATTGTTGGTGTTTAGTTTCTCGCACAAGATCATAATGAGCAAGATATTAGTTGCAATTTATCAATGCCTAAAGCAGTGTATCATAACTTTTCTTACAATAAATTAAGTAAACCAATTTATTTTTTATTTTTTATCTTTGCCTCTTTTATTTATTTATTTTTTCCCAAAAATGAATCAATCTTGAAAAGTCAATTCTTAGATCTTTTAAGGTTAATAATTCAATTCTCATAATATTTCTTTAAGGTTAGATATTTTCTTATGTATATTGAAATATCTCTTTATCATATTTATCTTTTGTGGGGGGAGGAAAAAAAAAGTTAGCTTAGTTATATCTTGGAGACGTTTTAGTAGTTGACCACCCCGTGGATGAATTATTTTTTTTGAAATTATTTGTAAGCTCTTTGACTTTAGCGGTTGACTTTCTGAAATATATACTTTTTGTTTTTTCTTTTTTACCTATTTGTCCACTTTAGGTGCAGAAGTATATATTTCCACCCTTCACTACTACATATATTTCTACTCATTTGCACCTTTTGTTAAGAAAAATGGTAACATTCATTAATATTTTCTTTTGATGTTGTTTGGAGTCAGATTGTGTTATCACCTGAAAATGTCTTCATATAGACTGATTTATTATTTTTATTTAATGTTTGGAGTGAAATTATTATTTTAAAACTGTGTAGATGTGCAAAACTTTTGTTATTTGTTAATTTTAATAAATAGAATCTTAGAAGTAAAATACTAAGTGATTGATGTGTTTTATTGATAGTTTTTGTTGGAAACACAAATCATTTTGATAAATTGTTTAACTTTAGTAAAATTTGGTGGTGGAAAATAATTGGTAAGTTATTAGTTTGGCATCTACATATCTATGTGATTTTTTATTAATTCCTTGAATGAGATATGTTATTCATGGTATATGAATTAGCTTCATAACGTTTGCAGTTTCATTTACACCTCTTTTTGTTCAATACAATTCAATAAAGCTTAAGCTATCAATATGTTTGATTCCTAACAATAATGTAGGAGCCATCGATATGTTAAGTATCTATTGATTTCTTCGTTCGGTTTGAATTTGGTGAATTAAAATATGCCATGTATTGCTACCTTTCCATGAACAAAAATAGCTTTTGTATTTAATATGTATTTAGTGAAATTAACTTTTGTATTAAAGGTTTTGGCAACACTAACCTGCATCAACCTCTAAAATTTCTAGCCATTTGTTATATTTATATAGATGTATAGTCTAAATGGGATGAGATTGAAGAGTGAAGTTTATAATAATCTCAAATTGAAGATTCGCACATTAATTAGCTTTCAAAAGATGCTTCATTCTAGGTGCCATTTCTAACCCAATTGGACTATGTTAAAACTAGAGGAGGAAAACATACTAAGATCATTTTCATTTCAGGTATTGATACTAGCAACAGTTGATGGCTATTGGATGACTTTAAATCTTTTTAATTTGATTAGTTTTTAAAGCAACAATTTCTGTTCTAAAGTTGTCTATAGTTGATGTAATTTATGATTTTCACATCAATTTGACACACTAGATTAGTTGCAAGAATTATTTATTTTACAAAATTAAATTTCACCATTTAAGCAGTTTTTTCATAAGCAGTTTTATGAAAAATGTGACGTGTATAAGCCAATAAAGGCCATGAATCACTATGAACAACCCAAGGCCATCACTTGGAGCCCAATACATAACCCAGTTGGTGAGGTCCAGGACAGTTGGAATCCAGCATGGCATGAAGAGCCAATGACATTCAGACACATGGCAGGTGAAGGACGAGCCACATCAGCAGACAAAGATCTGCAAAGTTATTGCCACTGCACATCGCCATTAATGCAGCCCATCACAGAATTTATTACGACAACACCTCTCCGTCGGAATAGGACCCCCTTACCCTGAACAAGGTAAGCTACAGTATAGACTTTCGGCGAGGAGGGCAGGTCGAAAGGGACGGCGAAATGATTACCAAAGGATATAAGCAAACGTTGAAAACAAGAAGAAGGTTAAGCTTTTCTATCTCTAATCTCTCCCTCTGCACTCTACTTCTCTTCCTAACTTGCTCGTCGGAGGGTTCGCTGGGGGACTACCCAGTTCCCCGTTGAACTTGTTTCCAGGTTATCCGGTGGGCTTGATCATTTGGACGTAGGCTTGAGGAGCTTGGACCAGTCCGATCCATTCACTAGAACAAACTGTGTCATCAGTTGGCACCGTCTGTGGGATAGACTTTGCTCCTCACGCTAGTTGTGCTCATTGTCGCCGGAGACCCTATCCCAATAACCTTTTCCTCTTACCCAACAAAGTGTATGGTCACGGCTAGATCCATGGCTTCTCACAATAATGCTGCCGGCCATCAGGTCGACCCCTCCAATCCAAACAACCCACCACAGTATTTTATTGAGCTTACCAACAGCATTAACCGCATGGCCGAGCAAAACCAGGCCCTGATAAATGCTTTACTCCAAAGAAACCTTTCGATGCCTCCTCCACCACCTCCAGATATTCCACCCAACCAAGAAAGAGCCCTGAGCCATACTGTTCCGCAACCCTATCCACCCAACTTGGAAGGCTTGTAACCTCCTCCCCCACATATAAATCTACCACCTTCACCCCCACACCCGTCGGTCGTGGTACCAGCCCCTGAAGGGGAAGCCAGCAGCGTTTAGCCCCCTTTGACTGACCGTGGTGACAACATTCCTCTCTAGGACGCTGAACTCCGAGCAATGAAGCTCCAACTCCAAGGGGTCATGCAGAACATTCAGCATAAACCCTCTACCACGGCAAACTCACCATTTGTTGCCTCCATCCGGGACAAACCTCTGCCCGCCAAGTTCAAGATGCCCACCATTGATTCTTTTGACGGTACAACAGACCCAGTCAACCATCTGGAGACCTACCGTACCCTCATGATCCTCCATGCCTTCCCTGACGAGATCATGTGTTGGGCTTTCCCCGTGACACTGAAGGGGTCAGCTCGACTGTGGTTCAGCCAGTTACCAGCAGACTCTGTCTCCACTTTTCAGCACCTCAGCGACTCCTTCCTTAGCCATTTCATTGGAGCCCAGCGTCAACGCCGCCCGGCAACCCAACTCCTCAACGTCCGTCAGACCGAGGGGGAGTCGCTGCGCAGTTTCGTTACCCGCTTCAACACCGAAGCCCTGCAAGTAGCAAAAAACGATGACAAGATCATCCTCACGGCTTTCATGGCCGGGCTACGATCGTCCGATTTCCTCTTCTCCCTCTCCAAAAACCCTCCAACCTTCATGGCAGCCTTACTCTCCAAAGCCTAGAAATACATGATACTAACAACAATTTCTATTGGACAAATTAGATGAGTTGCATGAATTATTTTTCTTACAAAATTAAATTTCACCATTTAAGCAGTTTTGTGAAAAATGAATTGCTATATTGTTGGGATGCTATGGCATAGAGTTCATTTCTTCTTGATGATATGATGCATTTAGTTTTTCAATTTACAGTTGATTGCAAAATTCACTGTTTTAGGATGACGATTTGTATATTTTGTTATATAGATTGTCTATTTTTTGTTGCAGAAAATTCAATATTGAGCTCCCTCCGCGATGTATAAAGGTGTCAATGCTTTCTTCAGATTGATTGGAAAATTATTTTTTGCTATTTGATTTTCGTATCTTAATATGTAAACAATTTCAAAAGACTACTATTTGTCCGGTTATAGTATTTATGTTGTCTGTATTATGTTATTTCGATTAGATATTTGTGGTTTGAGGTACTATGACACTCACCAGTATATCAAGTGTTAACCACAAACTAATGGTAAGAGTGTTGACTTGATCTTTTATCAGGTGTTACTGACTCTGCAGATTTTAACATGATACGTACAAATTATAATTACATTCTGATCCCAATATTATTATTTACACTGTACCTTTAGGCATAGGCATGCACTAGTATAATTACATAATAACATGTGTTTTGAATGACATTTGTCACTTTCTAAATGAAAATTTTGAACATGGCATTCCTTGTGACCTTTCTTTTCCATTTTCATTTTTTTTTGGCACACGCTTTTGTCAATTTGTCATTTATATATATATATATATATATATATTTATATATATGGAACATCAAGAGCAATTGATTGCTTATTTGTTTTGTTTATGTAACATGAAATGTAGATTGTGTTATTTTGTAATTTCTAACTTTGAATTGGTTGAAGTAGACTGCTAAAATGTCCCATACTTCAGCATGTATGGGCTGGTTTGGCATATCATATTTGTACTAAAATAATCAAAATAAAATAAAATAAAAATTTAATAAAATAAAACATCATACTTAAATCATAATCATTTCATTTTTTTCTCACAAAAGTCAAAAAAGTTAAAAAAAAAACTCATTCCAAACAAAGTTTTTTAATCTCAATCTAAAAAAAATCATAAAGTCAAAAATCCAAGCCACATTTCAAACGAATTTTATTCAAGGATCTCCAAATTTTATTATGTAAGATGGCAAGTTTTTTTTTTTTTTTTTTTTTTTTTTTTAAAGTTTTATGCATGAATTTTTAATTTTTAATTTAACTATTTTAACAATATAATTTTATATTTTATCTTAATCTTGATAGTTTTGAGTTATTCATCCTTGTACTCAATTATATCCTATTAATGCTCTTCTAAATAAACATTTTCTATTAAAATCGAGTATGGGTGACATGTAATCGGATTGGGTAATTTTGTCATCCTTCCTCCTCTTTTCAAAAAAAATAATTATTATTTATTAAGGATAAATTACACCTTGCACCCTTGTATTATCTTAGTTTAACCTTTACACATGAAATTATGATAGTCAACCTCTTGCACTTCTAGTCAAATCTGACTTTGGTCCTTACACATGAAATAGTGACAGTAAACTTTCTAAACTTTTACTCAAATATCACTTTAGTCCCTACACAAGTGTCAATGTCTCTCTTCTGTTACTTCATTTTTAAATGGATAAATTACAAATACATCCACTGAAGTTTAATTAAAATACGAATCGCCTTATGTGGTTCTGAAAATTACATTTCAATCCCTGATGTTTCTAATTTCATAACAAATTGTCCATTTTATTAATAAATTATTAAGTTAATTAACAGATTTTAATGATGTTAGAAATATGTTTCAATTAATAATTTAGATAATTTTATTGTTGTATTGGAGAGAAATTATGAGTTTCATTTTTTTAATTAATTTTGTTAAATAAAAAATTCTAACAATGAGGTATTTGTAATTTTTTAAACCACAAAGGACAATCTGTACTTTAAGCAAACCTCATGGGATGTATTTGTAATCTATCATTTTTAAATCTTTAACAAAATTCAATCATGTGATAACAATGTGATTACAAAATAAGAGTAAGAAAGAAAATCATCCATATTTTTCACCAATACATTTTGTCCTACGTGATAAATATCTGAGAGTTATATAATATATGTGTGTGTGTGTGTTTGCTAAAAATTAGGACGAAGATGCAAGAAAATATAACTTTTGAAATTAAAAAAATAAATAAATAAATCAAAGAGAAAAGAAAATGAATAGACAGAAAATTGTGTTATCGTAAAAAATAGAGTTTCGTGCTTCCAATTTAAACAAAACCTAATTCATCTTCTTAATCATTCACAATCTTCGTTTTGTTTTAGCCTAATACAATCATAACTTGATGTAAATTTTGGCATAAAATGTGTATTGGCGAAAATATAGATAATTTTCCTCTCTTACCCTCATGTTGTAATCACATTCTTATCACATGATTAAATTCTGTTAAAATTTAAATGATTTGAGTAACAAAAAAAGGATGTTAACATTTGTGTATGGATCAAAATGAGATTTAACTAAAAATATAGGGGGCTAACTGTCATAATTTTATATGTATGAACTAAGGTTAGATTTGACCAGAAATACAAAAAATTGACTATCATAATTTTATATATAAGGATCAAAGTAGAATTTGCAAAGGGTGATTTACCCATTCATTAATTATTAAGTTTGGGTACAAATACATTAATATAGAGGATGTGATGACTTAAATTATTATTATTATTATTATTATTATTATTATTATTTAAATCTTAAAAGAGAGAACCCATATAATTTAAAAATAATTAATAATTAATAATACTAGTGTGCTAAAGAAGTTTTTGGAAATTGTAGAGGCAGTGATCGCCCCTATTTCCCACCTTTGAGATTCATCATCTTTGGTTGAATTTGTTATATATTTGTGTAGTTGAATATTTAATTTGTGTAAATTTTATAATATTCATAATTTATTTTCTATTAATTGACCCCCCAAAAAAATCTGAACTAACAAAAAAATTCCTTGATCCGCCATAGAGACGAGGTTTAGACACAGATATTCAAATATATATATATATATGTTAGATTATTTTAATATCTTTTATTTCTTTATTTATATATTTTGTTCATGAATTTTCTTTTGTCTTGTTCATGAATCTTATTTTGTTTGGTGAATAGAGATTCATTTGTTTTTGGTGACTTTATATCTTGTTCATGAATGAAAATTAATTGGAATTCATGAACTTGGTAGTGAGTTAATATTTGAAGACTCTCCATTTTCTCTAGTTTAATGGTTATTATTATATTTTGGTGTAAATTGTAGAGTCCTAGTGGCGTATAAATAGTTCATCTCATCAACTCTTTTCTACATCAACTATTTTTTATACTTAAGAGATTACTAGTAAAGAATGATATTTTATCTTGGTGGAGTTTTGGGTTCACCATCTTATGTAGAGTTGGCCTAAACCATACGACAAGTGATCGGGCTGTTATATTCTGGAAGGGACAATCATAATTTTGTGACTGCTGCATCAGTATTTGTGTTCTTCCTACTGCAGTGGGCTTGATTTCCTTAAAGAAAACGAGATATCCGTGTCTCAGCCTGATCTGTTTATATCTCATTTTCTTTTGCATTATTTATCAATAAAATATAATTTTTTCTGGTATTTTCAACTACAATTTTAAAGAAATCAATCATGGAACAAGTACCAGGAAAAACTAATAATGGAATTGGAGATCTCAACAAGTTTTTCAAGTTCAATGGAGTTCACTTTAAGAGGTGGAAAGGAAAAGTTCTTTTTTACCTCAGCCTTTTGAAAGTTGCATATGTTTTTATCGAAAAGAACCCAAACAAAATCCCAACCGAGGAGATGAATGATGAAGACTACGAGGCACATGAAACAAAAGTGGCTTCCTACAATACAAATGAGTATAAATGTCAATTTTATCTCTTAAATTTCCTTACTGATTAATTTGATGATTATTACTATGACACCGCTTACACTTTGTCTTCTATTAGTTTTTGACATACTCGCTTGTGTCATGTTAACAGTAAATATGTAGGAATCATCAGTAGTTTAGGATTAATTCCTAAGGTAACAAAAAATTTTGAGAAATGTGAAATTTGCAGTAAAGTAAAAATTACCAAAAGGCCTCATTAAAGTGTTGAAAAACATACCAAATTACTAGAATTATCATACTGATTTGTGTGAGTTTGAAGGAATTTTAACTCGGGGTGATAATCGATATTTTATCACTTTTATTGAGATTTTTCAAAATACACAAACATATACTTATTAAAAAATAAAAGTGATACTTTTGAGAAATTTAAAGAATTCCTTCTTGAAGTGGAAAATCAATTCAGTAAAAAGATTAAGAGAATTAGAAATAATAGAGGTCGGAAATATGAATCTCTTGGATTCAACTCTTTGTTCAACCATTGGGAATTATTCATGAGACTACTCCACCGTATTCACCTTCATCAAATGGCGTAGCTGAAAGAAAAAATAGAACATTAATAGATTTGACGAATGCTATGCTTATTGACTCAGGTGCTCCCTCAAATCTTTGGAGCGATGCTATTTTGATAGCTTGCCATGTAATAAATAGAGTGTTACACAAAAATACTAAAATTGTACCGTATGAGTTGTAGTGGGGGCATAAACCAAATCTAAGTTATTTGAGGGTTTGGGGTTGTTTAGTTTTTGTGAGGCTTGCAGATCCTAAACGACCTAAATTGGGTGAACGAGCTACTACCTATGTCTTTCTTAGGTATGCGTTGCATAGTATAGCTTATAGATTTTTTGATATGAAAAATAATATTATTTTTGAATCAAGTGGTGCTATTTTTCATGAAAATAAATTTCCTTTCAAATCTAGAAATAGTGGGGGTCAAATAATTTTTGAAAATATTTTATCCATGCCTAATTCTTCTACTCTATCTCAAGTTTTTCAAGAAGAAGAAAATTCTCAAATCCAACCAAGGAGGAGTAAACGAGCTAGAGTTGAAAAAGATTTTGGCCCTGACTATTATCTTTACAATGTGGAAGAAATTCCTCTTACGGTGCAAGAAGCCTTATCATCACCTGATACTATTTTCTGGAGAGACGTTGTAAATGATGAGATAGATATACTATTTTCAAATAAAACATGAAAGCTAGTAGATTTACCTCTAGGTTGTAAAACTATTGGATGTAAATTGGTCCTTCGTAAAAAACTTAAACTGGATGGAACTAAAGATAAATATAAAGCAAGGCTTGTCATTAAAGGTTTTAAGCAACAAGTTGATCTTGATTTCTTTGATACTTTTTCTCCGGTTACTAGAGTTACATCCATTAGACTGTTGATAGCAGTGACTGCAATTCATGATTTAAAAATTCATCAAATGGATGTAAAAACAACATTTTTAAATGGAGATCTAGATGGGGAGATTTACATGGACCAACCCGAAGGCTTTGTGGAGGCTGGCCAAGAAAGTAAGGTGTGTAAGCTACCTAAATCCTTTTATGATTTAAAACATACTCCTAAACAGTGGCATGAGAAATTTGATTCTTATATGCTTGAGAATGACTATTAGACTAATGAATGTGACAAGTCCATATATTATAAAAATTGTGAGAATACACATGTGATTATTAGCTTATATGTGGATGATCTATTTATCTTTGACTCTAATTTGCATATTATAAGTGAGACTAAAAATATTCTTAATAGCCACTTTGATATGAAAGATTTTGGTGAAGCCAATTTTATTTTGGGAATTAAAATTACCAAGACTAATGATAGTATTTTTTTTATCAATCGCATTATGTTGAGAAAATTTTAAAGAAATATAACTTTCTAGACTGTAAACATGTTGCTACTCCTTTTGATGCAAGCATACATTTATCTGTTGTAACAAATGAAAAAGAAGTGATTAATCAAAAGGAATATGCTAGCATGATTGGTAGTTTGAGATATGCTACTAACTGTACTAGACTTGACATTGCATATGCTGTTAGAGTACTTAGCAGGTTTACTAGCAAGCTAAGTCGAGATCATTGGTTAGCCATGGGAAGAATTATGAGATATTTATTTGATACCAAAAATTATGGTTTGTTCTATAACCAGTATCCTGAGGTACTTAAGAGATATAGTGATGCTGATTTGAACACTTTGTCAGGTGATTCTCTCTCTATCTCGGATTTTATTTTTACCTTGGGTGGTGGTGCTATATAATTGCTAATTCTACTATGGAAGCTGAACTTATAGCGTTAGGTTCAGCATGTGAGAAAGCGAATTGGTTGAGAGATTTGTTATATGAAATCCCTTTTTGGGAAAAAAAACAATTCCTCCTGTGTTAATTCGTTGTGATAGCACTGCTGCTATTGGTAGAGTGAACAACCATTCTTATAATGGTAAATCCAGACCTATTCGAAGGAAACACAGTAATGTAAAATCCTATTTGAGTAATGGCATCATAACTATGAATTATGTAAAATCTTGTGACAATCTTGCGGATCCGTTAACCAAGGCCTTGGCGAGAAATAAAGTCTAGAATACATCGAGGGGCATGGGTTTGAAACTTATAAAATCATAAACCATGTATGAGGATACCCAACTTGGGAACCAGAGATCTTGTAACTAGGTTCAATGGGAAGAACGAATCATATGATGGTTGTAAAAAATGCACTCCTTAATATTTTGTTATCCATCCCTATGTTGTAAGTGCATTTGTCCTGTAATGTTGGAGGGTTGAGTTTTTATACTCTTAATAAAATTTTGTAGCTCTTGTTGAGTGGGGTGTGTAAGTTACAGGAACATCCTTGACAGATTTCACCTATGTGAGCATGAAAGTGGGGTCGCTTTTTATGAGAACAAGGCTTATTCTCAAATATGCTCATGAAAATTTTGATTAGTACAAGGCCGTAATGTGCTGGCTATTAAAAGCTCATGTCAACACTTGGATTATTATGTGTGAGCAGTAATACTTTATTTCCCTTAAATAGTCATAATTCAAGTTTGAGACCACTACTGACTCAGGAGTAGAGGTTGCTGTTTCGCTAATGAAGGCTCAATGTAGAGTACACCTTCATGATGCATACTAATTTATATTTGTTTGGCAATCTCTTTTGTCCTTGTTGATATTAAAATGAGTGGGGGATCGTTGGACCATTTTAATATATTTTATTTATTTATTTATATATTTTGTTCATGAATTTTCTTTTGTCTTATTCATGAATCTTATTTTGTTTGGTAAATGGAGATTCATTGTTTTTGGTGACCTTATGTCTTGTTTATAAATGGAGATTAATTGGAGTTCATGAACTTTGTGGTGAGTTAATATTTGGAGACTCTAGCCTTTCTCTAGTTTAATGATCATTATTATATTTTGGTGTAAATTATAAAGTCTTAGTGGCCTATAAATAGTTCCTCTCATCTAATCTTTTCTACATCAACTATTTTTTATACTTGAGAGATTACTAGCAAAGAATGGTATTTTTTCTTGGTGGAGCTTTGGGTTCAACATCTTGTGCAGAGTTGGCCTGAATCATACGACAAGTGGTCAGGCTCTTGTATCCTGGAAGGGACAACTCATATTTTTGTGATTGCTATATCGGTATTTGAATTCTTCCTACCGCAGTGGGTTTGATCTCCTTAAAAAAAATGAGATATTCGTGCCTCAACCTGATCTATTTGTAACTCATTTTTTTTACATTATTTATTAATAAAAATTATTTTTTCTGGTATTTCACCTACAATATATAATGTTTCAGAAATTTTAATTTGAATTACGACTAATAAATAATTATTAAAAAGGGACAAAGTGTATGTCATCCTTTATTCATCAAACGATTAACGTACAAATAATTGATGAAAAAAAGACAAAATGTTGTATGAATTAAGAGAGAACGTAGTACAATTATGTCAAAATATTGTATGAATTAAGATAGAATACAATATAATTATGTTAAATTTATATTTTTTTAAATCCAAATGAAACTTAGGTTAATGGGTATAGTCTAGTTTTCAGCCTAAATATTACTTGGGCTCTTTTGGAAAAATGACTAAAAGTCAATATTTAATTTTTTAACTTATTTTGAATCATATCAGTTCTTTATTTTTTTACATATTTTTTCAAAAAAAAAAAAATCAGCTCTTAATTTTGATCCCTCACATTTTAATGGTAACAAATCGACAAACTTTATCTTGTATTTCAACATAATCCATCTGTTACTATTAAAATATCATCTGAAAACTGCTCATGGGACCACATTTTAAAGGCATTAAAAATTGTATGAAAAATTACACCAGTTAACCTCAAACATTCACTAAATTCTACTTTTATCCCTCATATTTCAATATTTACTTGAATTTTACATGTTGGGGGTGACGAAAAAATAAAATTGAAACACAAATCTAGAGGCTTTTAATTGTTGCAATTAGAATATGAAGGACCAAAATGAAATTTGAATTAAAATTCAAAGTTGAAAAGTGTAATTATACTAGTTTAATTTAGGGAGACTTAAGTGTAGATCTTACTAATGATAATTAATAGTATTTTTTATCATACTCTATTAAAAAAAGTCATTAATTGTTAATTTTTAGTAACAGTTTAAAAATTGTCACAAAAAATGTTATTAATTATAAGTTTTAGCGATAGTTTAAAAATATTGTCACAAAAAAAGGTCAGTAATTTTAACTTCCAGCAACAGTTCAAAAAAATCATCACAGAAAAATGTCACCAATTGTAAGTGGCGACAATTGATAAAAATCATGATAAAAAAAATTTGCTAATTATCAATTTTTAACGACATGTGTAAAAAATTATCACAAATAATTCTTTTTAGTGACGATTGTATTAAGATTTATTTTTAATAAAACTTGATAAGAATTAAGTCCAACTATTAAGACATATTAATAATTTACCCTTTAATGTATCCAAAAATAAAAATAAAAATAAAAACGTCTGTGTCCACGGCAGTGTTCACGGACAGTGAATCAAATAATAAAACATCAGCAGAGCATCAACCAAATTGTTCAAGCACTCAAACCAAAAAAAATGGAAAAAACATAATATATATATATATATTTTTAAATCTTACACTTCTCGATTTACAAGACAACATTCAAAACCACTTTGCTTGGTTTCTGTTTTCAAAAAATATTTTTTAGAAAATTTTATTTTTTTATTTTTCATATTTTTTTATTTTTACTGAATTTTTTTAATATTTTAAGTAATTTTTTTTACTTTTTAGACATACCTAACATAAATATACCTAAAAAGTAAAAAATTTGTGAAAAAAACCTTTTAAAAATTCACTAAATACCAAAAATACAAAAAAAAATACGAAAATTCAGTACATTTTTTGTATTTTTATGTATTTATTAATTTTTTAAAATATTTTTTCACAAATTTTTTACTTTTTAGATACATCTAAGTAAGGTGAATCTAAAAAAGTAAAAAAAATATTTAAAATTTTAAAAATATTCACTAAAAACAAAAAAAAAAACGAAAATCAAAAAACTCAATTTTCAAAAAACTTAATTCAAAAAACTCAATAAGACTTGAAGGAAATTAAATTCAACTATTAAAACTTATTAGTACTTTATCCTAAATTTTTAAAATTTTGACATAATTATATTGAGTTCCTTAAAATTTTAATTCACAAAATATTTAATCATACTTTGATAATTATATGGATAGAAAAATGATGCTGTCATCTCTTTTACCTGACAATATACAATTTTCCTTATTTATTTTTGTATTTTCACATTATTTACATTAATTCTTAGCTGTTTAGCCCAATTAAAAGAATGTTAGTACAATTATTTCCAAATTATAAAAAAATTATTATATTTTCTCTAAATCTTGACCAGAGAAAGTTTGACAATTAAATAAACAGCTTCATTAAATTTTGTCAAAAAAAAAAATCACTAATTATAAATTTTGGTGACATTTTAAGAAAATCATCACAAAAAAAAAATATTAATTTTTAACTTTTAGCAACAGTTTGAAAAATCGTCATAGAAAAACACTATTAATTGTAAGTTTTAGCAACAAATTATAAAAACCGTGACAAAGAAAATTACTAATTGTTAATTTTTAACGACATATACAAAAAAATGGTCACAAAAAATTATTTTTAGCTATGATTTTAGTAGGATTTATTTTCAATAGAACTTAATATAAATTGAGTCTAACTATTAGGACATATTGATAATTTACTCAAATTACTAATCATACATCACATCTAGAAATTCACTCCAGACAAGTTTCACCCTCCAATTTCTTATAATAAAATCCCTCGTGAATCAGATGAAATTAGATTCATTTCAAATTTCAACTATAATCAAAATATTGGGCAAATGTGAATGTGTTTCTGTCGATAGCTGCTGCAAAAGCCAATATTTATATTTGTGTGCTGAACTAAGAATGGCAGAGCCAGAAAATTAAATTAGAAGGACACTTATTAATTATAATAATTTTTATAAAAATATTTTACGCAAGTTTTTACGATTGATTTCAAGAAATATCAGAAAAAAAAAATAATTAGTGTGTTTGGTTTCAGTTTTCTGAATTCAGTTTTTTGAAAATTGAGTTTTTTTTTTCGTTTTTTTTTTTTGTTTTTAGTGAATATTTTTTGAATTTTAAGTAATTTTTTTTACTTTTTTAGATACACTTTACTTAGATGTATCTAAATAGTAAAATATTTTAAAAAATTAATAAATACACAAAAATACAAAAAAAAAATATACTGAATTTTTGTTTTTTTTTTTTGTATTTTTTGGTATTTAATGTATTTTTTAAATATTTTTTACAAATATTATACTTTTTAAGTGTATTTATGTTAGGTGTGTCTAAAAATTTTTAAAAAATTTCTTAAAATATTAAAAAAATTCATTCAAAACATTAAAATACAAAAAATAAAAAAGTAAATTTTTTGAAAATTATTTTCTGAAAACTAGAAACAAACAAGCTGAATGTTATTTGTAACTAGTGTATCATGGGCAATAAAAAAAAATATAGATATAAGCCTTAAAATAAATTATATAATGATAAATTATTTTTTGATACAAAATTTGATTAAAAATTCAATATAATGGTAATATCACGTCATCATTGATATGTGATATCACCATTTGGTAAATAAAAGCACAAAGAGTGAACCTCACATATCAAATGTAAGTAACAATCTAATAAATTTCATATCTTTATAGTGAAATTACTTATACTTGCATGTCACTAATAATAACATCGTCGTTACATTCAAAAATTTTCATAGCTAATATGGTTTATTTATAATAGTCTATTCATTTTCAATCAAAACAATCATTATTGTTTTTATAATTTTTAAAATATCATTGACATTTCACTTTAATAATATTTTTGTAATTTTTTATTTAAAAATTCCAAAATTCAGGGGCACGTGACCCCCCGGTCACATGCTCCCTCCGCCACTGTCAACTTTATGACTTATGTATCATTTAACTCTATAAATATTTTTATGAATTCATAAATCATATCTCATATTAAAATTTTTTAAATAAAATATATTTATGTTTAAAAACGTAATAAAATCACTTAGGTAGTGTTTGGTAACGTTTACATTTTTTATTTATGTTTATAAAAATTTTATAAATTAGTTTTTTGTTTATTTTTAGAAAAACATAAATTATAAACGCGTTTGGTTTGAACAAAATGTTTAAAAAAATTTAAAAACATAAACTAAAAAATATGTTTGTTCAGGCCTAAAATATTTATATTTATTTTTTATTATTTAGGGTTAATTATCCTAATAGTCCTTATAATTTGGGACTTGTGTCACTTTGGTCCCTAACTTTTCAATTGTGACACATTTGACCCTGAATTTTGAATCTTGTTCCAAATAAAGACAATTGAAAATATCATTAGATTTTTCAAGGGTAAAATCGTCAATTTCATAAAATATAAACTAATTTGACAAAAATAAATGTCAAATTTTTTTTTAAATTTTTTTAAAATTATTTTTATCCACCAATGATAAAATTATGTAAAATTAATAAAAATTACAAGATTAATTTTTTAAAATTAATTTTACATGATCATCATCCAAACACATAATAAAAATTAATTTGGTAAAAATAAATAAATAAATGTCGAAAAGATTTATCAATTTTACATACTTTTATTTTTAGTAGGTAGAAATAATTTTTAAAAATTCAAAAATATTTATTTGACAATTTTTTTGTCAAATTAGTTTATATTTTATCAAATTGACATTTTACCCTTGAAAAATCTAATTATATATTCAATTGTTCTTATTTAGAATAAGATTCAAAATTCAGGGACCAAAGTGACACAAGCCCCAAACTATAGGGACTCTTTCCGTAATTTGCCCTATTATTTACGACAATGGAATCACACACATTATAATTGAAAAAAAATAATTAAAAAAATATTTAAAAATAAATAAATTGAAAAAAAATTAATTTGAAAAAAAAAATAATGGAAAAAAAAATTATTTGAAAAAAAATTAATTGAAAAAAAAATGAAAAAAAAATTAATTGAAAAACTATTTGAAAAAAGAATTTATTGAAAAAAAATTATTTGAAAAAAAAAATTAAAAAAAAATTAAAAACTGAAAACTTAAACTCATTTTTTAAGTTTACAATTTTTCTTCAAATTTATAAATTGAGACAATCATTTATAAAAAAAAATTTATAAAACTAATTTTTATGACAATTTTTAAAATTTTTAAGTTTACACTTTGTTTCTCTGTTTGGTTTTTTTTTTTTTTTTTCTCCTCTTTTTTTGGGTGGTGGGAGTGCGGTTTAGCTCAAGGAAAATATAAATAATGGACACTGTTCAAGAAATTTCAAAGGGATCGAGTAAACAACTAAATATATCAAGCAACTTAACACCAAACCCATCCCCCCAGTGTCCAAGAAATTTCAAACGGATCGAGTAAACAACTAAATATATCAAGCAACTAAACACCAAGGCCGCCCCCCCCCCCCCCCCCCCCCCCCAAAAAAAAAAACCAAAAAAAAAAAAAAAACTCAATATATCAAGCCAAAGAAATATAAATAAATAAATAAATTTTACACTAAACACTTTTAAGATTAAGAAAAATATAATACATTTTATAAATTTAATATAATTATATTAATTTTTCTTTTAATAACGTTAAGGATAAATTACACTAAACTCCCTTAAATTCTTCATTCCCCTGAACTTCAAAACTCAATAGTTAATTACCTTAAAGTATTATCTTATTACATTTAATACTTTCCATAAATAGAAATAAGTCATTTACAAAGCAAATGACACACTTGTTAATTTTTTAAGATGATAATACTTTTTTTTTGGTGATTTAATTTGAATTTTGTCTTCTTATCTTAGTGACAAATGCGAGCATTATTGTTCTAAAAATTCATTAAATGTGTCATGACATGACCTAATTTTGTGTAATTTTCTCATAAAATTCTAACGAAAATAGTTAGGATAAATTACAAACACACTTCCTGAGATTTACTTAAATTACAAATTACCCCCTATGATTCTAGAAATTACATTATGTCCTTTAAAGTTTCTAATTTCATAACAAATAGATCTTTTTATTAATAAATCATCAAGTTAATTAATAATTTTTAATAATGTTAAAATTTTATTTCAATTAATAATTCAAATAATTTCATTATTTTATAGGTGAACAGTTAGAAATTTTACTTTTTTAGTTAATTCTGTTAAATAAAAAATTCTGACAGGGAGGTATTTGTAATTTTCCAAACCACAAGAAGCAATTCGTATTTTAAGAAAACCTCGAGTGTGTATTTGTAATTTATCCAAATAATTAAGTGTAACAAAATAATATTTTGAAGTGGTTAACTGTTGAAATTTGAAATTTAAAAAAATAAAATCTAAATAGGTCATAATTTAATGAGATTTACTATAATTTATATTAATGCTAAAATGATCAAAACTAATACCGGTGCATACGCAACCTACGAAGGTTGTATTTGATTTATGAATTTTAAGAAAAATTTAAAAAGAAAAAAAAATATAAAATATGAATAAATATAATTACAAAATAACATGGGTTTTGAATGACATTTGTCACTTTCTAAATGAAAAGTTTGAACATGGCATTCCTTGTTGCCTCTCTTTTACTTTTTCATTTTTTTTTTTGGCACACGCTTTTGTCAATTTGTCATTTATATATATATATATGGAACATCAAGAGCTATTGATTGCTTATTTGTTTTGTTTATGTAAGATGACAGGTAGATTGTTATTTTGTAATTTCTAACTTTGAATTGATTGAAGTAAACTGCTAAATGTCCCATACTTCAGCATGTATGTGCTGGTTTGCCATATCATATTTGGACTAAAATAATCAAAATAAAATAAATTAAATTAAATTAAATTAAAAAATTAATAAAATAAAATATCACATTTAAATCATAATCATTTCATTTTTTCTCTCATAAAAGTCAAAAAAGTTAAAAAAAAAACTCATTCCAAACAAAGCTTTTTAATCTCAAACTAAAAAAAATTAAAAAGTCAAAAATTTAACCCATATTCCAAACGAATTTTATTCAAGGCTCTCCAAATTTTATTGTGTAAGATGGCAAGGTTTTTTTTTTTTTTTTTTTTTAAGTTTTATGCATGAATTTTTAATTTTTAATTTAACTATTTTAGCACCATAATTTTATATTTTATCTTAATCTTGGTAGTTTTGAGTTATTCATCCATGTACTCAATTATATCCTATCAATGCTCTTCTAAATAAACATTTTCTATTAAAATCGAGGATGGGTGACATGTAATCGGATTGGGTAATTTTGCCATCCTTCCTCCTCTTTCCAAAAAAATTTATTATATATTATGGATAAATTACACCTTGCACCTTTGTATTATCTTAGTTTAATCTTTACGCATAAAATTATAGCAGTCAACCCTTTACACTTCTGATCAAATTTAACTTTGATTCTTACACATGAAATAGTTACAGTCAACTCTCTACATTTTTGCTTAAATCTCACTTTGATCCCTATACAAGTATCAATGTCTCTCTTCTGTTACTTTATTTTTAAATGGATAAATTATAAATACATCCATTGAGATTTAATTAATATACAAATCACCCCATGTGGTTCTGAAAATTACATTTCAATCCCTGATGTTTCTAATTTCATAACAAATTGTCCATTTTATTAATAAATTATCAAGTTAATTAACAATTTTTAATGATGTTAGAAATATGTTTCAATTAATAATTTAGGTAATTTTATTATTGTATAGGAGAGAAATTATAGGTTTCATTTTTTTAATTAATTTTGTTAAATAAAAAATTCTAACAATGAGGTATTTGTAATTTTTCAAACCACATGGGACAATCTGTACTTTAAGCAAACCACATGGGATGTATTTGTAATTTATCATTTTTAAATCTTTAACAAAATTTAATCATGTGATAAAAATGTGATTACAAAATGAGAGTAAGAAAGAAAATCATTCATATTTTTCACTAATACATTTTGTCGTACGTGATAAAGATCTGAGAGTTATATAATATAATATATGTGTGTGTATGTGTTTGGCTGTTTGCTAAAAAATTGGGACGAAGTTGCAAGAGAATAAAACTTTTGAAATTAAAAAAGTAAATAAATAAATCAAAGAGAAAGGAATATGAATAGACAGAAAATTATGTTATCGTAAAAAATAGAGTTTTATGCTTCCAATTTAAACAAAACCTAATTGATCTTTTTAATCATTCACAATTTTCGTTTTGTTTTAACCTAATACAGTTATAACTTGATGTAAATTTTGGAATAAGTGTGTATTGGCGAAAAATATAGATAATTTTTCTCTCTTACCCTCATATCGTAATTACATTCTTGTCACATGATTAGATTCTGTTAAAATTTAAATGATTGAGTGACAAAAAGTGATAATGACACTTGTGTAGAGATCAAAATGAGATTTAACTAAAAATACAGGTGTTGACTGTCACAATTTCATGTCTATGGACTAAAGTTAGATTTGACCAGAAATGCAAATGATTGACTATTATAATTTCATATATAAGGATCAAATTAGAATTTGGTGGAGTGAAAGGATACACAGGGTGATTTACCCATTCATTAATTATTAAGTACAAATGCATGAATATAGAGGATGTGATGATTTAGATTTTTATTATTATTTCTTAAATCTTAAAGAGAGAACCCATATAATTTTAAAATAATTAATAATTAATAATACTAGTGTGCTAAAGAAGTTTTTGGAAATTGTAGAGGCAGTGATCGCCCCTATTTCCCACCTTTGAGGTTCATCATCGTTGGTTGAATTTGGTTGTATGATAAACTTCTTATCATAGTTGAATATTTAGTTGGTGTAAATTTTATAATATTCATAATTTATTTTCTATTCATTGACCCCCCAAAAAAATCTGAACTAACAAAAAAAAGTCCTTGATCCGCCATAGAGATGAGGTTTAGACGCAGATATTTAAATATATCTATATATAATGTTTCAGAAATTTTAATTTGAATTACGACTAATAAATAATTATTAAAAAGGGACAAAGTGTTTGTCATCCTTTATTCATCAAACGACTAACATACAAATGATTGATGAAAATAGACTAAATGTTGTATGAATTAAGATAGAACGTGGTATAATTATGTCAAAATATTGTATGAATTAGGATAGAATACAGTGTAATTATGTTAAATTTATATTTTTTTAAATCCAAATGAAACTTATTTTAATGGGTACAGTCTAGTTTTCAGCCTAAATTTTACTTGGGCTCTTTTAGAAAAATGACAATGTCAATTTTTGATTTTTTAACTTATTTTGGATGATATCAATTCTTTATTTTTTACATATTTTTTCAAAAAAAAAAAAAAACGAACTATTAATTTTGATCCCTCACGTCTCAATTATAACAAATCGACAAACTTTATCTTGTATTTCAATATAATCCATCGGTTACTTACTATTAAAATATCATCTGAAAACTGCTCATGGAGCCACACTTTAAAAGGCATTAAAAATTGTATGAAAAATTACACTAGTTAACCTCAAACATTCACTAATTTCTACTTTTGTCCCTCATTTTTCAATATTTACTTGAATTTTACATGTTGGAGGTGACAGAAAAATAAAATTGAAACACAAGTTAAATCTAAAGGCTTTTAATTGTTGCAATTAGAATGCGAAGGACCAAAATGAAATTTGAATTAAAATTCAAAGTTGAAAAATGTAATTACACTGGTTTAATTTATGGGGACTTACCTGTAGATTCTACTAAGTAGACTTATTGTTCAATAGGTTCTACGATAATTAATAGTATTTTTCATCATACTCTGTTAAAAAAGTCGCTAATTGTTAATATTTAACGACAGTTTAAAATTTGTTACAAAAAATGTTACTAATTATAAGTTTTAGCGACAGTTTAAAAATATTGTCACAAAAAAAAGTCCATAATTTTTAATTTTCAGAGACGGTTCAAAAAAATCGTCATAGAAAAATATCACTAATTATTAGTAGCGACAATTTATAAAAATCGTGATAAAAAAGTAGCTAATTATTAATTTTTAGCGATATGTGTAAAAAATTGTCACAAATAATTATTTTTAATGACGATTGTATTAAAATTTATTTTTAATGAGACTTGATAAAAATTAAGTGTAACTATTAAGACATATTAATAATTTACCCTTTAATTTATAAAAAAAAAAAAAAAAAAAAATTATGTCTGTGCCCACGGCAGTGTTCACGGACAGTGAATCAAATAATAAAGGGTAAATTACATTTACCTCCCCTGAGGTTTCTGACAAATACAGAGACCTCCCATGTGGTTTGAATAATTACAGTAATCTCCCCTACTTTACCTGACAATATCAAGATTCTCCCATGCTGTCAAAAATCACTAATCCGTTTGGGAAGTGGGTTGGCTTTTTGGCTTTTTGACTTTTTTGGCTATTTTAGCCTGGGCTTAAAAGCTTGGTTTGGGAAGGGCTTTTTGGCTTTTTGACTTTTTTGAGTTTTTTTGTGAGAGAAGAATGTAATGATTATGGGTTGGATGTGATGTTTTGTTTGTTATGGCTAAAATAGCCTATTTTGTTTTTTGTGGCTAAAATAGCCAAAAAAAGCCCAAACCATGGCTTCCCAAACGAAGCCTAATCGATGTTACTTTTTCCTTAGGAAATTACCTTGTTGCCCTTCCCTTGAAAATATTAAAAAATGTTTTTGGATTGGAGGATAGGTTTGGAGTGTTTGGAACAGTATTTTTGGATTTATTTTTTTTAAATATTAAAAAACGTTTTAAAAAATATATTTTTTATTTTAAATATATAATTTTTATTTAAATACTTTATTTCATTTTGTAAATATTTTAATATTTTAATTTTAATATTTTAAACTCAAAACACAATTTCACACTCAAATCGTAACCAAACACATAACTCAAAACTCAATTCAAAAATTATTTTCAAACCTCGTAACCAAACACATAACTCGACACTCCACACTATTTTTAAAACTCTACATTCAAATCGTAATCAAACGCATAACAAAAAAATAAAATATTTTAAAATATATTTATAAAATAAAATAAAATCTTTAAAATAAAACTATATATTTAAAATAAAAATAAAAATTTTAAAATTTTTTAATATTTAAAAAATATATTTAAAATATCAAAAAAAATGCAACACATAGATGTATGAAATATAATGCACATTAAAATAAATAAATAAATATTTAAAATATAAAATATTTACTTTAAAAAAGTATATTCAAGAAATTATTTCTAATTGAATTGTGATTCTATGAGTTTTGAAAAGATTTTTAAAAATTTATAATTAGAATTGTGTATTTGGTTAACACTATGAGTTTTGAAATTTTTTTTGAAAATTTGTAATTGGAATTGTGATTCTAAAAGAGAACCAAACATGTTTCTAAAAAAAAAAAAAAATTCGGAACATGTTTTTATTACTCAAAACTCAATTCAAAAATTATTTTCAAAACTCATAACCAAACACAAACTTAAAACTCAATTCAAAACTCAGCCTCCGTTTGGGAAGTGGGTTGGCTTTTTGGCTTTTTGGCTTTTTTGGCTATTTTAGCCTGGGCCAAAAAGTTTGGTTTGGGAAGGGCTTTTTAACTTTTTGGCTTTTTTGACTTTTTTTGTGAGAGAAGAATGTAATGATTATAAGTTGGATGTAATATTTTATTTTTTGTGACTAAAATAGCCCATTTTGTCTTTTGTGGCTAAAATAGCCAAAAGAGCCCCGTTTAGCTCTTGCCAAACGGAGCCTCAAAACTCTTTCCAAAACTCAAAACCAAACTTTTTCAAAAACTCTATTTTAAAAGAAAAAAAATTTCAAAAAAAGTTTATTTTATTTTTTAAAATTATTTTTAGAATCATGATTTGAGTGTGGAGTCGTATTTTGAGTTATGAGTTTTGAAAAAAAAAAATTTGTTTGGTTATAAATTTTGAAATTTTTTGAATTTATTTTTTTAGGATACATATTTATATTTTAAATATTTGTTTATTTATTTTAATGTGCATTATATTTCATACATCTATGTGTTGTATTTTTTTTAATATTTTAAATATATTTTTTAAATATTAAAAAATTTTAAAATTTTTATTTTTATTTTAAATATATAGTTTTTATTTTAAATATTTTATTTTATTTTATTTTATAAATATATTTTTAAGTATTTTATTTTTTTGTCATGCGTTTGGTTACGATTTGAATGTAGAGTTTTGAAAGTAGTGTAGAGTGTTGAGTTATGTGTTTGGTTATGAGGTTTGAAAATAATTTTTGAATTAAGTTTTGAGTTATGTGTTTGGTTACGATTTGAGTGTGAAATTGTGTTTTGAGTTTAAAATATTAAAATTAAAAAATTAAAATATTTACAAAATAAAATAAAATATTTAAATAAAATTTATATATTTAAAATAAAAAATAATTTTTTTTAAAACATTTTTTAATATTTTTAAAAAATAAATCTAAAAATACTGTTCCAAACACTCTAAACTTATCCTCCAATCCAAAAACATTTTTTAATATTTTTAAAGGGAAGGGCAATAAAGTAATTTCTAAAGGAAAAAGTGACACCGTTTAGTGATTTTTGACAGCAGGGGGAATCTTGATATTGTCAGGTAAAATAGGGGAGGTTCCTGTAATTATTCAAACCACAGGGGAGGTCCTTGTATTTGTCAGAAACCTCAGGGGAGGTAAATGTAATTTACCCAATAATAAAACATCAGCAGAGCATCAACCAAATTGTTCAAGCACTCAAACCAAAAAAAATGGAAAAAATATTATATATATATTTACAAGACAATATTCAAAACCAGTTGTTTTGGGGATAAATTATTAATAGGTTTTAATAGTTGTATTTAATTTTTATTAAGTTTTATTGAAAATAATTTCTAATAAAATTGTAGATAAAAATAATTTTTATGATGATTTTTTACATATGTTACTAAAAATTGATAATTAATAAAATTTTTAGTCAAAATTTTTATAAATTATCGCTAAACTTATGATTAATGACATTTTTTTGACAATTTTTTTAAACTGTAGTTGAAAGTTAAAAATTAATGTTTTTTTTATATTGTTAAAATTTATAATTAGTGATATTTTTTGTGGTAAAATTTTCAAAGTATAGTTGAAAATTAACAATTAATAATATTTAATAAAAAATTCATTAATTTTTACAAAATTTATTAAATAATAAATTCATTTATTAAGAACTATACAACGATCTTTTAGGAAATAAGTTACAAATCACTTCTTAATTTTTAATTTATTTTAAATTATATTATTTCTCATGTTTTTTAAAAAAACTAAAAAAAATTAATTTTCAACTATCTTTTCAAAACAATCAAAAGCCTTAATTAGAAGAAAGAAACTTGGTGAAAATTATTTCAGTTTCATTGCATTTGGTCCAAGACTCCAATGGGAAGAACAAGACACGGTTTCAAATCCCAAATCCCAAATCCAAATGACAGAGAATATTCTCTGTAAGCATTTATATGCATAGGCTTAGGTATTATAACCAGACTGAGACAATCTCTCTTGGTAATCTGTGTCTTCTGTGAATCTCAACAAATATTCTATGAATAAGATTAGAGACCATCAATTTTTTACCGGATTCATATTTTACGGGAAATGATGTGGAGTTTTAAATTTAAAGTTTTAATTTGAATTTTAGTGATGGGATAACTTATTCATTTTGCTCGGTTTTATTTTTCTAAAATTACTTTTTAAAAAATTCTAATTTCTTATGTTTTGGATTTTTTTGTTTTTATTAAATTTTTTTAATATTTTAAATAATTTTTTTTTCTTTTTAGACATACCTAACATAAATATACTTAAAAAGTTAAAAAATTATAAAAAAAATCTTTTAAAAATTTACTAAATACCAAAAATATAAAAAAAAACAATACTAGAATTCAGTACTTTTTTTTGTATTTTTTTGTATTTATTAATTTTTTAAAATATTTTTTCACAATTTTTTTATTTTTTAGATACATCTAAGTAAAGTGCATCTAAAAAAGTAAAAAAAAAAATGTTTAAAATTTTAAAAATATTCACTAAAAATAAAAAACACGAAAATCAAAAAATTCAATTTTCAAAAAATTTAATTCAAAAAACTCAAACCAAATACATTAATTAGTGCTCTATATCTAGAGCTTTAGCGGAGGCCAACTCATTAGTCTCTATATTTGGAGCTCCTAATTTTTTTCCTTACTTTATTTCCTCTACAGAGAATATTCTATGTGAGCATATATAGACGATGTGGGTGTTTAGAAAGTTGTTATTTTAGTAGGTTATTTCAATTTTTGACTATTTTAATAGGTTAAAATATTTATGTTTGAGAGGATAGTAAGATTATTTTTGTAGTTGGATGTGATGTTTGTGATAGAAAAAGTAAAATGATTATGAATTTGATGTGATATTTTATTTGATTGGCTATTTTAACCTATTTTTGTCATTTTGTGAATTTTAACCAAAAAAGCTAAAAAAAGCCTTTGCCAAATATTCTATGAATAAGATTAGAGACCATCAGTTTTTTACCGGATTCATATTTTATGGGAAATGATATAGTGTTCAAATTAATTTAGAACTTTAATTTGAGTTTTAGTGATGTGATAAAATTAAAAATAAATAAATAAGGCACAAAAATCACATTATAAGTGGGGGCCAACTCAAACTCCATATTTAGAATTCCTAAATTTTTTTCATATTTTATTTTCTCTACATAGAATATTCTAGGTGAGCATATATAGACAATGTTTGACATATGAAGTTAGGTTAAAATAGACCCCAAAAAAAAAAAGGTTAAAAGATTAATAAAATAAAATATCATATTTAAATAATTATTATTTTATTTTATTTTTTATAAAAATCAAAAAAAAATTAAAAAATCTATCTTAAGGCCAAGTTTGGCATAACCTAAATAATACAAAAAGTCAAAAAGTTACAATCCTATTTAAGTCACATCATCTTATTTAAATCACATCACCTCACCTCTCTAACACATCACATCAAACCCAATCCAAATTCAACCCATATAAGCCAATAAGCTAAAAAATACACTTTTTTAAAACATCCCAAACTAACCCTAATTAGATTTTTTAACCTAAACTAAAAAAAATTAAAAAATTAAAAAACTAACCCAGTTCTCAAACAAAGCCATAGGCATAGGCATAGACTATAATATAACCAGGTTGAGACCATCTCTCTTGGCATTCTGTGTCTTCTGTGAATCTCAACAATCAGTTTTATTGAAATATTCTATGAATAATATTACAGACCATCCTTTTTTATCGGATTCATATTTTATTCCTCTGTTAAAAAGAAATTTATAAGGTCATCCCTAACGGCACATCAAATCTTGTATCAGATTTAAAATTTGATGAAAATTTTATTTTTTCTCACTTCAATGGTTTCACTAAATTGATATCAAAATGAAAATGGAACAAAAGTTTCATCAAACTGAGGACAAGCTTTAGATTTCATCTTTTCACTATTCTATATCGTTAGACGGGATCAACCGGTCAACTAGCCGAATGTCTGGCCGGTTGACCCAGCGGTCGACCGGTTCCCTTTCAAATAGGTAGGTTCAAACAAGGTAAAAAGGTTCAAACAGATTAAAAAAAAAAAAAGTAACTTACCGGTTGACCCGGCGGTCGACCCACCGGATGACCATTCCCTTTTGATGCACCGTTGGAGCAAGTCATATCAAATTGAGAAAATCAACTATTTTTTACTCATATTTAGTGAAAAAAATAATACACCGTTAGAGATGCTCTAAGTGTATAAAATCTGATTATAAAATTATATATAATCTCACTTTATATGAGAGAATTGCCTCTGATTTTATAATTAAATTTTATGTACGTAGATAACCTAAAAAAGAAATGCAAGCAATCAAGACAATTCTTTTGGGAACATCAGTAACAAGTGAGTTTTTTGATTTTGCAGCTTTTTTTAAGTCAAAAAACTGAGTTGTTTTACCCAAAATAACCTAATTTTTTTGTCAAAAAAGTTATTAAAAAAAGTCAAAAAATCAATTTTTTACCAACTTCTCAAAACACCACAAAAACATCCCTAATATGGCAAAAATTGATTCTCTATCCTCAAATTTCGTGCACCATGTCTTCAATCTATATTAGATATCACAAGGGCATGGCTTATGTCCCGTCCTTAATTGAACTGGACCGTGCTGTTGGGTCCGTGGGGACCCACCGCGGGTCCCGTTTTGATAATCTGAATTAATATGTAAAAATCGTCGAGTACTATATGCCTGTAAAAAAATCACGTTAATCGGATATCGATAGCTATGTGATCAAATCAGTTTTGTATAAAAAAAAATGGACGGTGAATAAATTAACGGTTGACAAAAATCTGTTTTGATCACATAGCTATCGATATCCGATCAACTTGATTTTTTATAGACATATAGTACTCGACGAGTTCTACACATTGAACGGTTCAGATTATCAAAACGGAACTCGTGGTGGGCCTCCACAGGTCCAACAGCACGGTCCAATCCAATTAAAAACTGAACAGAAGCCATTCCCATAGCACAACCATATCTCAAAATTTCTTTATATTTTGAGAATTTTCACTATGAGCCATGATAGAGACCCCCCTCCATTCACCACCCCCACAACCCCCCACAGACACGTGGCGGGTGGTGATTGGAGGAGCAGGAAAAAAAGAAAAAGAAAATGTAACGAATGAGAGAGAGAGGGGGTCAAAGGGAGTGGGGGAAAAGGGGATGAAACATTTTTGTTTTCACTATTTCGTGCAGTTAAAAGTCTTTGACAAATATCTCCAGATCATAAGAAAAAGACAAAAACAAAAAGTAAAGAATACGAAACACTTTTTATTGAAATCAAAATATTTTTCACCTCTATCTCAATACTAATATCTTAACAATATTCGTGTGTTTTTTTTCATCACAATTTATTTATCAATATCAAATGATAAATAAAATATAATGAGAGACTCATAGTTCTAGCACTATGTTGGTTTAGTTTTTTTAGAGAAAAATTTTCAAAATTTTTCGTATTTAATAATTTTTTTTGAAAAAATTATAAATATGTCATTTTTTAAACGCATCTAAATAACTGAATCTAATTTTTTTATAAAAAAATTAAAACATTAAAAAAAAAAACTATAAACAAAATTTTAAGTCTCAACGTGACCACTGGCTTGAGATCATTGAAGTCCACAAACAGACGCACTATTTTCTCTGAACCGTCTGATCAGAAAATGCAGCGACCTTCAATCAGCATCATATCAAACCACTTTACATTCAAACCCATTTTTTAACAAACGGCAGTGCTGCATAGTTTTAATTAGAGCGGCTACAGTGCAACTCTAATAAGCTGGTCACATATAAAAAAATAAAAAATAAAAAAATAGTGAGATAAAAGACAAAATATAAAAAAATAAATAAATTAATACTCCATTAGAGCTCTCTTTTTATTGGGAGAGCACATCGTGTGGTGTGCACCCTGTGCATATCATATTTTATTACTCCTTATAAAATTTTATAATATTAATTATAAAATAGGTAATTTCATCACAAATTAATATAATAAAATATTTAAAATTTTATATTTTATATAACATAAATTTGTGAATTAATTATGATATTTTTTATTATCTTAATTTATGACAAGATTATACATTCTATAATTGTTATTATAAAATTTTATGATAAAATTATATTAATTTGTGAGAAATTACCTATGGTGTGCACCCCACACCCTAGAGTTTTCCTACGTTATTGGACTAGATTGGATGGTTCTCGTCTTAATCATTAAAGTTATTTTTTTTTTAATAAAGCTTTTGTATTTTTTTTATATTTGGATATTTGGATCAATTTACAAACATATCACTTAAGGGCTTGTTTGGCATATATTAAAAAAGTCAAAAAGTCACTATTCTATTTAAGTCACATCATCTTATTTAAGTCACATCACTTCTTTATCACATCACTTCAAATCCAACCCATACCTAACCCATATTTCATAAAAAGTCAAAAAATATGCTTATTTAGAACATCCCAAACCACCCCTAATTTTGAAATTCTTAAGTCAATGACGGGACAAATTTTCAGGAACTCCTTAAAATGATTCTAATTCGGGACATTAAATCTTATTCTTAAATTATATATAAATCTTATGCATACATATTATTTAAAAAAAAAAATTAGATTGAATCAATAATTATTACCACTTTAATTTTAGGATTAATTACCTACATCTCCTCATTGCGTAGGCCTTGCTAGCCTAAAGTCCCATATAGTTGGTGGACTATTTTACCATTTTTTTTTATTTTTTTTACTTTTGAAAAATAACATAATTTCTACTATACACATTCATTTTTTATAAAATATATATTTTTAAAGAATAAAGATTGAGGGCTCGAATGCCTCGAATCCTGTCTTTTTTATTTTAATTTTTTCTTTTTTAGCTGTGTTGGTTTGATTTGATTTTATTTTTTTTAAAAGGATTTTAAGATTTAAGATTTAGGATTTAGGCTTTTGAATTTAAGGTTTAGAGTTTAGATTTTAGTGTTTAAGATTTAGAGTTAGGGTTTAGGATTTAGTGTTTAGGGTTTAGAATTTATGATTTAGAGTTTCATGGTTTAAAATTTAGGGTTTAAGATTTAAGATTTAGAGTTTAGAATTTAAGATTTAGAATTTAAGGTTTAGAATTTAGGGGTTTAGGGTACACATTACCACCCTTTCCACACAAAAAAAAAAAAAAAAAAAAGCCAAGCCAAACCAAACCAGCACAGCAAAAATAAAAAAAAAAAAAATTGAGGCAAATTCGTGCCTCAACTTTCGAGGCCTTTAGCAGGGCGATTTTTAATACGTATCTATCAATAAGATTAATATTAAATATAAAATTATAAATAAATAAATAAGTTTTGGTAAAGTAACTTTATAGAGTATTGAAAAATAAATAAATAAATATATATTTATAAGAATTGACTCTTATAACAAAATAAATTCTGAATCTTTAATTTTATCAATTTAAATTTTAAATTTTTTATTTGTTTTCAATCTAAACTATTTGTGTATTTTCATTAAATAAAATCAATGAAAAAAATAAGTATTTTAGTTTTTAAACTCAATAAATAAATAAATAAATTAGATATTTTATATATATTTACATTGAGTTTAATAACTAAAATACAATTTCTTATCGATTTTACTTAAAAAAAAAATAAGCGAATGATTTAGAATGAAAAAAAAATCAAAATATTAGAGTTTAAATTAACAAAATTAAAAATTCAAGATTTATTTTGTTAGAAAACTCAAACTTAGTTTTTTTTTTTTTAATTGTACGGTAGATTTATTTATACAAAACTGATAATTGAGTGACTTGCTACAACTAATTTTTTTTTTTTAAAAAAAAAAAAAAAACTTTGCAGCAACAACTGAACAAATAAGCAATGTAATGACAAAGATTATAAATAACAATTACCATACAATCAACACCAAGAAGAAGATATTGAAGAATGATTAATCACAACAGATTAACCCTGTGCTTGGTTGGGAGATTTGAAAAGAAATTTAGAAGAAGAAAAAAAAAAATAGGTAAAATATGAATAAAATATACCTATATTTTATCTAATTGCACACACATTTTTCTTTTCTTTTTTTTGGGTGAATGACATTTTTCTTTTCACTTTCCAAATTGTTGTCCAAATCTCTCAAGGGTGTGATTGGAAGTAACTCACTCTTTTTGGCCATTTTTGAAACTCCGAAATTAGTTGCAGTAAAAAATTAAAGTAGACTAGAAGTTTCGATTATGAATGCTTTTGTAGAGAAATCTTCAAAATCGCAGTGTGGATTGGCAAAATCTTCAGCCCCTCTCAATTTGAGAGGGGAGATACCCCATATTCCATATATCTATCTATTTGGTGGAAAACAAAAGCAAACACGGTTCAACTTCCATTTCTCTCCCCTCTTAAACTGAGAGGGGTTTGATTAAACTTGGGATGAGACTTTTTGGGCTAGTTTCAAGTGGGCGGGACGTAATGAAACATTAGTTGGGCAAATAGAACCATTGGCAAATTATCCCTTTTTATTTTATCGTGTTTATATTCAAAAAAATACAAAGTCCTTTTTTTTTTAAAGATTTGATTCAAATAAGATATTAGAATGAAACTTAATGAATTACAATCATAATTTATTTTAAAAACATAATTATTGCTCTCTTCTTTTCTTTTCTTTTTTTGGAAATAAACATGATAAAATAAAGAAATTAAAATTATTAGATAGACCTAAATTTTCATAAATAATATACACAGATTTTACAAATGAACCGTTTAAATAATTAAAATGAAATTCATGGTGAACTTATGACAGCTTAATCGTTTATGATTGAAGTGGAGGACCGTTGAGCATCTGCAAAAGCAATTATAGTTGGAGTAAATATTATATATAAAGCAATCTTAATTTGTGGTAGAAACACAATAATGTTGAGATAGTACATGAAAAGACTTGTTCACTTTTCATTTGAAAACATGCTATTTTAATAATTTTTTAAATTTTTTACAAAAACATATGCAAAAAAAAATAGAAAGGATAATGTAATAACTTATAATAATTTCTTGACTTTTTAACTAAAATTAAAAGTTACCAAACGAAAAAGGTTTAGTTTATTCCAAATTACAACATAAAAGGTTTTTTAATATCTTTGTTTGATTCCAGATCAAGATTCATTTTAATCTATATAATTTTATATAATTTAATTAGATTAATAAATATATTTGAAGTTTATTTCAATGTAAGATGAATTGTCGTATGTCGTAATGCAATTCAGTTTCAACCAATAGTGTAACAGCAAACAAGAGTGTATGAAATGGAGTGCCACTTTGACCTGTGGCAAAAATTTTTAACTTGTTGACAGCATTGTGGGCTGGACTTAAAAAAATTTTATTTTGCTTTTGGATGAACTTGAAAATAAAATAGAAGCTCCAAGCCGAATCAGAGTCGAAAAACAATGTACGAAATATGAGGCCAGCCCAGCCCAGCCCAGCCCAGCACACCCATGTCCACCCTAAAAACCCTAAAACAACTAAAGCAAAATCAGGTTTGATTTGGATACCAACATTTCTTTTATACTCGCACAAAACTCCCTTGGGTTTAATTTTTTATTACTGTTTTGAATTTTCTCTTCATATTTTTTCGTGTCTAGCTAAAAACTAAAAACCATATTTTAATATATAAAAAATTACTTACTAGTTGGCGGAAAGTCGCACAAAGTTTTCTAGCTTTAAAAGTTTCTAGCCTTTTCTTTTGAAGAGGATCCTAATAAGTACATTTTTATCTAATAAATCCTCTAATAATTAATAACACTTTTCCATTACACACTATTACAAACCTCACTAATTATTAATTTTCAACGATAATTTAAAAATTATCACAAAAAAATATTACTATTTATAAATTTTAAAGACAATTCAAAAAAAATCGTCACAATATTTCTCAAAAAACATTACTAATTATAAATTTTAACAACATAAAAATCGTGACCAAAAAATATTATTAATTGTCAATTTTTAACGGTGCGCTAAAAATCATCACAAAAAAATTATTTTTAATAATAAGACTTAATAAAAATTAAGTCTAATTATTAGAATTTATGAGTAATTTGCTTTTCTTTTTAATTGCCCGAAGACCAAAAGATAATAATCAACCTATAAATCAAATAAAAAACCACCTCGGCCATAAAAAAAATTAAAACTATAGTGGGCACTTTTCCAACAATTTTCCCTACACACCCTGACAAATGAAAAAGTTCAATAAAATTCAGCAGCAGCATCTACTCTGAGAAGTAAAAAGAAAAGATGGTCGGAGAAAAAAAAAATTTCCCTTTTTTCTTTTTGTTACTTCAGCTAATTAGACAAGAAGGAATTAGCGACAAACAAAATTTTGTGTACCAGCTAATCATCGTTGGGTTAGCTTACGCTTCTTTGCCTCTTTTCTCAAACGCTCCCTCCTCTCTTCTTCCTCTATTTTGCGGAGTTCTTCTTCATCCTCTTTTCTAGCAATTCTTGCGCTGATATCACAAAAAATCACAAATATATGAGCCATCAAGACAACCGGTCAAATGATCAATGCGCCATGCAGGCACACAAAAACGGTAATTGTGTTCTGGGTTGTAAACATTAAACAAGCACAAAAAGCTACTTAAGCAAATGGTATAAAGCCCAGAGAGCACAATATCTAAAATAATAAATTTTAGACCAAAATGGTCAAGAATTGCATGCTAAATTCACTAAAGCCATACTAACCTCCTTTGCTCCTCCCTCATAATATCTTGGTAGTTTGCCTCCATGTCACTATCATCATCGTCGTCGGCAAATTTTCTTGGATTATACCTGCCATGAAGATCACCACTTTGATTAAATTAGGTCAAGGAAACATAATATTTCATAGTTAATTTATCTCCTCGAAATTATACCTACCCAAGTCACACAATTATAAAATCATCTCCTTGAAATCAGATAAGTAGAACCTTTCTTTTTTTGAACAGCAAAGAAGTAAAACTAAGCCAACCCCAGATTAGGTGCAAAAAGCTGCAGCCATATCCAGTTTAAAGAAAATTCAAAAAACAAAAAACGAAAGAAAGAAAGAATACACCAACACTAAAATTATTGATGATTTAGCCAACTCCACTTGATTGGGATACAAAGCTCAGTTAGTTTGGTTTATTAAAATTACTGATGACTGTTTAAGATGAGAATGTACCCTAGTATCACCCAAGTCATTAGTAATGAAACTGGATTTGAGTAAACCAAAACCAAGCCATTTCGTAAAGCATCCAACCCAATCTCAATTATCTTGGATCAAATTATCAGTATGGGCAAGATTTGCCATCTCTAAGACAAGGTCTAGTAGCAACTCCATTTGGATAAATGTGGATTTCAAATCAAGAGATTTGAGCTTAAATGAATAGAAAAACAATAGAAGAAGGCAAAGTATATATATATTTGTAGTAGAATCCTTATAGCTAGAAAGAGAGATCTTAACATGATTTCAAATAACTAGTTTTATATAGTTTTTTACATCCATCACAATAAAGCTATTTAATCTTAAATTTATGGGTTTTATATACTTTATCATGCCTAAAGGAAGAAGACAAGTAGAATCCTTATAGCTAAAAAGAGAGAGCTTAACATGATTTCAAATAACTAGTTTTATATAGTTTTTTAAATCCATCATCATAAAGCTATTTAACTCCATCTTAAAATTCATGAGTAAACTATCATGCCTAAATTTAAGTATTATTAAGCTCAAATCCCTTGATTTGAAATCCACTTCTGTCCAAATGGACCCAATAACAACTACATCCATCCCAGATTAATAAGAAAGCAAATTTTAAAAAAATGGAATAATAAATGATGTTAGTATGTATATATCTCCAACAAGACAAACTACATAAGTAAACCCCACTATCATTCAGGTAAATTTAAACTTTGTTAAACTATTGCGCACCAACATTAGAAATGATTCTATGATTGAAAAACTCCAAGAAAAAACAGAAGGCTACTTACCTAAACATACTCCTAATCATGCTTATTGCTCTTCCACCCTCATCATCATCATCATCCACATCATCGTCGTCGTATGGTCTGACAGGCTTCTTCTTTGGGCGGTCCTCTCTCAACGGAGGGCAAGATGGAATTTTCGCAGGTTGCTTGTTTATCTGTCAGTAAGTCAAGCAAGGACAAATTTTATTGTAAAAAATGTTATCAACTTTCCCTGGATATAAGGACATGTCAACCAGAAAATGGCTGCAGGTATCCATTATTCATGCAAGGACAGGAGGGAAAAAAGTGACAAATTGAGATATCTCGGTAATAAAATATACAGGAACGGTTGTACATGCACAAGTAAATGAGATTAGACCTGTGGTTTAGAGGATGGAACTGGCTGTTTTGGCATCATCTTTCCTCTGCTAGATCCCTGAACTTCCTTTTTCTGGTCCAAGGATTGCTTTGGAACAGAAGCTTGCTTTGGAGCAGATGAGTGCAACTTCGAAGAAGGGGGCCTGTGCACACTAGGTTTCTGGTCCAAAGACTGCCGTTGTGGTGCAGCAACCCTCCTCTCTGTGGTGGCTGCTGGCATCTTAGAAGGCAAGCCTTTTGGCCCTAGAGGCCGACCTGGCCCGCTTCCATTATTGTTTCCAAGCTGTTTTCTAGAGTCAACCGGTGTTGGAATGGGCTTACCGGCAGAAATTAACTTGCGCGGCCCAGTTTTAGGATGCGTTTGGCTACCTGTTGACATAGGTTTCCTCTCCTCGCGACTATTGGGAACTTGTCTACCAGTATTAGTTGACCACTGTCTGCTCTTTGGTGGCACTTGAGCTGATCTTGCCTCTTCAACATCATAACAAAAACACAAAAAACAAAAAAAGAAAGTTAAAAGTTAAAAAGTTTTCTCAATAAATTAGTATGTTTTGAGCTTCTAGATCAATAATCAGATATGGTGTAGTAAAGCAGCAACACACCAGAATTTGGAACAGAGACATTTCGAATTGGAGGATCTTTTGTGAGAGCTGGAAGCTCTGCATCATCAGATAATAGAAAAGAATAATCTCTCGTATCCTTAAGTTTCTGGACTTTCGTTTTTAACTGCACAAATAAGTAGGAAAAAAAACCATGAAATTAATAAAATTAGAAACTATATTGAAGTTATAGGAAAGAATCGACAAATGATTTCTTTTACTAACCTGATTTACAACTTTAGGATGGTGGTTACGAGCTTGAGTTTTTGATCCAGCAGTGGTTGAAGCAAGGCTCTTGCTTTTCTACATGGACAAGTGGGGTCATCAATTGATTAGACTACATCTCAAAATGAAGTTAAAAGCGATGAAAAATTATCTCTTTAGCACATCTGCATCCTATATGTCTTCCAAACCCCACAAACTATGCAGGTTCAGGGAATATGGGGGAGGATCCATTGGCTGGCCCAAATAACAGACAGACTAGGAATCAGCCCAATCCCCGGGAATATTAGATTACAAGATCATGTGCCAACCATATTTTGTTAAAACAAGGAAGCAAAACTAATTATCCAACATTGCAACTGCAAGGCGAGGTATAAACCTCAATACTCAAAAGGTTAAGAAACACAACTCCCATAACAAAAAATTATAAACCTTGCAATCCCAAGAAGAACCCCCTAGATGAAAAAATGAGTACTCCTTGAAAGTCGACACTAAATTGATGAAGTCCATAGAAATTTCTATCCTCTGGTTGCCAAAATCCTTCGGGAGACAATTTTTAATGGACAATAGCACCTCAATAATCACCATTTAATTCAAATAAATGCGATGAATATAAAAATATATGAAGCCAACAATATAAATAAAATAATAAAAAGACAGCAAAGAAGCCAACTGATAAAAACTCTACCAATGCAACGTATCAGGTGTGCCATCAAGGATCACACATTTTTTTAAGACAAAAACTTAGAATTTAACCTCTAAATTGAGTATCGAGGTGCTTTCCTCCCACCATAACTTTAGGCCAATCCTCAATTTCTAAAATTAACGATCTACTGATTATCATTAGGATTGATGATATAACAATGAGGAATGAATTCAAAGCACATAAGGCTAAGATCATATTTGCAGCATGCAGGAATGTACAACCATAACAAAACCACAGACTTACTATGGTACCCACATCATGATTGGATTTTGACACTTTGGGTGCCAAATGGTGGTTTTCCAATAATGACTTGCTTTCTTGAATTACTCTTTGAGCAATAACTGGTTGTGAAACACAACTCCCATAACAAAAAATTATAAACCTTGCAATCCCAAGAAGAACCCCCTAGATGAAAAAATGAGTACTCCTTGAAAGTCGACACTAAATTGATGAAGTCCATAGAAATTTCTATCCTCTGGTTGCCAAAATCCTTCGGGAGACAATTTTTAATGGACAATAGCACCTCAATAATCACCATTTAATTCAAATAAATGCGATGAATATAAAAATATATGAAGCCAACAATATAAATAAAATAATAAAAAGACAGCAAAGAAGCCAACTGATAAAAACTCTACCAATGCAACGTATCAGGTGTGCCATCAAGGATCACACATTTTTTTAAGACAAAAAACTTAGAATTTAACCTCTAAATTGAGTATCGAGGTGCTTTCCTCCCACCATAACTTTAGGCCAATCCTCACAATTTCTAAAATTAACGATCTACTGATTATCATTAGGATTGATGATATAACAATGAGGGATGAATTCAAAGCACATAAGGCTAAGATCATATTTGCAGCATGCAGGAATGTACAACCATAACAAAACCACAGACTTACTATGGTACCCACATCATGATTGGATTTTGACACTTTGGGTGCCAAATGGTGGTTTTCCAATAATGACTTGCTTTCTTGAATTACTCTTTGAGCAATAACTGGTTGTGAAACACAACTCCCATAACAAAAAATTATAAACCTTGCAATCCCAAGAAGAACCCCCTAGATGAAAAAATGAGTACTCCTTGAAAGTCGACACTAAATTGATGAAGTCCATAGAAATTTCTATCCTCTGGTTGCCAAAATCCTTCGGGAGACAATTTTTAATGGACAATAGCACCTCAATAATCACCATTTAATTCAAATAAATGCGATGAATATAAAAATATATGAAGCCAACAATATAAATAAAATAATAAAAAGACAGCAAAGAAGCCAACTGATAAAAACTCTACCAATGCAACGTATCAGGTGTGCCATCAAGGATCACACATTTTTTTAAGACAAAAAACTTAGAATTTAACCTCTAAATTGAGTATCGAGGTGCTTTCCTCCCACCATAACTTTAGGCCAATCCTCACAATTTCTAAAATTAACGATCTACTGATTATCATTAGGATTGATGATATAACAATGAGGGATGAATTCAAAGCACATAAGGCTAAGATCATATTTGCAGCATGCAGGAATGTACAACCATAACAAAACCACAGACTTACTATGGTACCCACATCATGATTGGATTTTGACACTTTGGGTGCCAAATGGTGGTTTTCCAATAATGACTTGCTTTCTTGAATTACTCTTTGAGCAATAACTGGTTGTGAAACACAACTCCCATAACAAAAAATTATAAACCTTGCAATCCCAAGAAGAACCCCCTAGATGAAAAAATGAGTACTCCTTGAAAGTCGACACTAAATTGATGAAGTCCATAGAAATTTCTATCCTCTGGTTGCCAAAATCCTTCGGGAGACAATTTTTAATGGACAATAGCACCTCAATAATCACCATTTAATTCAAATAAATGCGATGAATATAAAAATATATGAAGCCAACAATATAAATAAAATAATAAAAAGACAGCAAAGAAGCCAACTGATAAAAACTCTACCAATGCAACGTATCAGGTGTGCCATCAAGGATCACACATTTTTTTAAGACAAAAAACTTAGAATTTAACCTCTAAATTGAGTATCGAGGTGCTTTCCTCCCACCATAACTTTAGGCCAATCCTCACAATTTCTAAAATTAACGATCTACTGATTATCATTAGGATTGATGATATAACAATGAGGGATGAATTCAAAGCACATAAGGCTAAGATCATATTTGCAGCATGCAGGAATGTACAACCATAACAAAACCACAGACTTACTATGGTACCCACATCATGATTGGATTTTGACACTTTGGGTGCCAAATGGTGGTTTTCCAATAATGACTTGCTTTCTTGAATTACTCTTTGAGCAATAACTGGTTGTGAAGGCCCAAAGAAGGATCCATAACTGCAAAACATGGAAAAATGGATATAATGAATGAGATTCTATACCATGTACATCTAAAATTCAAATTGAAGACTTTATACAAAAGCTTTAGTATATTAAGTAATTAATATGCAATTTAAACATATATCATTATATCCTAGTAAATAAATGAATAACAGACTAATGAAATTGCAGATTGTTCTCACTTATCATATGGCAATTTCTTCTTTTTCTCTTGGGAATTTGCATGGCCAGAACCAGATTCCTTTTTAATCTGCTTTCTGATAGCTTCTTTTAATCTCTGCCTCAATTCAAGGTATTCCAGTTCCTCCTGCATGGTTTGTGGAGCTTCTTCTTCTTCATATTCCCCCTCACCAATCCCATCCTCTTCTTGCTCTTCACCATCCTCTTCATACTCATCCAAATCTTCATAGTCCTACACAAAAATAACTTATTAGAAAGCAATGTAAAAATACACAAAATTTCATACATATAATGAGGGAGAAGAGTGAAATCAACATGAACTTCAAAATTGCTTACATCTGTATCATATCCCTGCATAGCCGTTTCGAATCCCAGATGAGATTGTTTGGATATAAGCACCTACAACAACCCAAAACCTGAAAGCCTGATTACAAATATATTTAAAGACCCAAATGCAAGCAATTTTATCATAACTTCACAACATTACAAATACATAAATGAGCATAAAAAGGAGAAAAATCAATAAACAAATTCTTTGGGCTTCTAACTTAAAGATTGAACAAGTAATTACATTCAATACAAGCATCACCTATCAGAGGGTAAATATTTACACGAGATAAATTATAAGTCATTTGCTTCTCCAACAAAACTCTGATATTTTAGTAGTATGAAAAAAAAAATCCAGGTTTGATCAAATCAACATTTCCTAGTATAGAAAAAATCCACATTTAATTCAATCCTCTTCTTCACTTTCTAAAAATTTCAAGGCATGTGCTTTACCAACAAATCTCGGGTATTTTTTTCTAAAATGAAAAAAAAAAATCCAGATTTAATAGAATCTATACTTTATAAAATTAAAAAATAAAATTCAAATCAAATGTTCAAACAATCAATCAACGTCCAATATACAACAAAATCTTTCCATGAAACACACAAAGGGTAAACACTAATTTTCTGAAATTAGAGGACACCAATTGAAGCCCTGATTGAATCGTAATGTATAAGCATGAACAAAATAGAAAAACACCATCCACATACAATCACACCTCAAATATTCAGAATTCAATCAAATCAATGTTTCAGAAATTTGATAAACTCCAAAAAAGGAAACTACCATGTTATCCTTAATTACAATCTGATATTAGTGTAAAATTAATGTAATTATTTAAGAAGTTATGGTTATTTTAGGAAAAATAGGAAAAAAAATTCTAGGCAAGGGCTTCAGGACACCAAAATTCCTGTTGGCTTTTAATAATAGTATAGAAGATAGTATAGATAGATATAACAATCATAAAAAAAAAATTATATACATATAACAATCATCAAAAATCATAGATATATACATACACACAACAATCAGATCTATTCTTCTTCTTCAGATCTGTTCTTCTTCTTCATGAATCACGATCTGACGGACGCAGGGCTTCACGGACGGAGGGAAAGGGAGAGGGTTCACGATCTGACGGAAAGCTTCACGATCTGATGGACGGAGGGCTTCACCGTGAAGCCTTCACGGACGGAGGGATCTGACGATGGAACGCTTCACGGACGGAGGGAGATGGAGAGGGAGAGGGGGAGAGGGAGAGGAGAGGGAGGGAGAGAGATGAGACTGAGTCTGAGATTTGAGGGAGAGAGAGATGAGGGCCACGGTCGGTGAGAGAGAGAGACACAGAGGAAATGAGAGGAAATGAGAGAGTTGAGATCAAAAGTACATGTACAACTAATATTTTACAGAATATAATACAAAATATATTTAATAATACAATTAATCATCAGAGGCGGGGATGAATCGGGAAAATTCCGGGGCGGGGCCGGGGCCGGGGCCGGGGCCAGGGCTGACGAGTCACCCCATCCCTAGCCTGAAATTGATCGGGGAGTGATTTTTTAATACCATTTCCGTTCTTGTGGGGATATTTTTTGAGAAAAAATCACTTATTTCGGGGTTGGGGGATCGGGTCCCCGTCGGGTCGGGTTTAAATTGCCATCTCTACATGAGATAGAGATAGAGAGAAGAGAGAGGACTCGGCTCATCCGTAGACAATAGGGCCGACTTGGCTCATCCGTAGACAATAGGGCCGATTTTTTGTAAATTTTTTTTTTTTTTTTTTTTTGTATTTTCTTATTTTTTTTGATATTTTAAGTAATTTTTTTAAATTTTTGGATATACTTAACATAAATATATTTAAAAATTATAATATTTGTAAATTTTTTAAATACCAAAAATATTTTAAAAAATACAAAATTTTAATATATTTTTCATATTTTTGTATATTTATTAAAATTTTAAAATATTTTTTACAAATATTTTACTATTTAAATATGTCTAAATAAGGTACACATTTTTTTAGGGTGAGTTACAAAAGATAAGGAGGTTTGGTGCTATATTAGCCACAAAAGATAAAATATGCTATTTTAGCCACAATAAACAAAACATCACATCCAACCCATAATCATTACACTTTTCTCTCACAAAAAAAATTTAAAAAGCCAAAAAGTCCTTCCCAAACCAAGCTTTGTAGCCCAGACTAAAATAGCCAAAAAAATTAAAAAGCCAAAAAGTCAACCCACTTCCCAAACGAAGGCTTAGTGGTTTACCACTATTTTGAAGCTGGGCTGCGAATTATCTAATTAATTATACAGTTATGCTAATAAATCCCTAAGTTGTTAAATGGCTAGCTGTAAGGCTTATTGTTTTATAGTTTTCTGTCTATTTATTTGTGTGATTTTCAAACTATAATGTACTAGAGATCTACCGGAGGCTAATGATAACAGAAATTGATATCTTAATTTTTAATCTTCTAATTCTTGTATAAGCTCAGTACTGAATTTGATTTTAATTCCAAGTTCTTCTTCTAAAAGTATAAAATTTTGATTTTAAAATTCTTATATGAAAAATATTTTCTCGATATTTCTACTCAGGTTGCTCTCCTTATATTCTAAATTCTTTTTCTTTTTTGGTAAAACTATTTTTAAGCAATGTTTACTTTCATTACATGTACTCCCACCTAGAAGCTAACCCTCATTTAACATAGTATATTCTTATTTTCTATTCTTTGCATTTCCCTTTCTGCCTGCAATTTACCTTCAATGCCAAACCATGGCTCATACGAGTTCTTTAGTTAAAGTCACTCAGTAAGGAAATAGAAAACGATAGATACTATGAAGGTTCAAAGCATGTAATATTAATGAGCAAGCAAGCATTCCATAAACTTAGTTTTTCCAAAAAGAAAATAAATTTTAGAACATAAGAGTTACCCTTTTGAAATATCTAAGGAAAAATAGAGACTACTCACACTGCATACTAATATGTAGTATACTTACAAAGATTATGTTACAGACTTTAAGATTCTGATAGACTTGAACACTTAGAAATTTTAGAAGTTGGAGAAATTTTTGCAAGGAAAAGAGGAGAGGATTTTCATTACTTCTTTCGTTGGCATGAATGCCAATTTATACAATACAATAGATGGATAGAAACAAAAACCAAAGACCTAAACTTAATGCCTATCTCAAACTTACGGCCAAACTTTTCACAAAAGTCTAAAGATCTAGTCAAGCCTAGTCATAGGCTTTTCCAAAAATTTCTACATACAATGACATATAATAAATACAAGGACTTTGTGCACAATTATATGCATATTTTCTGACAAACTTCCTACTACTCTAAACACAGACAAAACCAAATAAAGGGTTCAGATAATGATGCGGGGTATTGTAAAACCCGTCTTTTCCTTAGTTGTTACTTTTTATGATTAATCTGAATTATGCACTTATCTGTGCCTTATATGCCTATTTTTATGCATTGTGTTTGTTAACAGATATGTTCCTTTATGAAAAGACCTGTCTGATTCATTAAATCGTAGAGTTATAAAATTAGTTAATGGACTAAGTGAGTAGGGTTAATTCACCTTAAATTAAGATAGGTGGTAATGTAATTAATTCAACAATTTAAATAAAGAGACTCATACTTAACTAATCCAAGTTACATAAGTTACATATAGAGAGGTATATATATATAAGCTCAATATAAGTGAGAGAGAGATAGAAATCTGAAAGAGTGAAAAGTGTTCTAGAGTTGAGTGAGAGAGCAAGAAGGAGAAGAGAGAAAGGTGAAGGAGATGGGAAAAATTTAGAGCAACTTTATTAATTAACACATTAAGGTAAAACTTCCTCATAATTTCTTGCATGTGATTAATTTTTATCTTGAATTCATGGAGTTTGAGGAGTGGGCGAGGGATTGAGTGGTGTAAGTTGAGCTAGAAACCCTAATAAGAGGGATTTTCCCATAACCTTGCATGTATTCCATCACTTTGCTCATTCCTAAGGTTTTATATGAAGTTAAGTCATATTTCTATGGTTTTGTTGAAACATAGAATTACCATGTGCATTCCCTCTTTAATCTTTAATTTGTTTATGAGATTAAGGGATTTGATGCTTGAATTTAAGTCTTACTCTTGGTAATTGTTTTTATACCCTGTTTCTTAATTTTTGGTCCTTTATTTGAGTGAATTTGGGTTTGATTTTTGGTGGGTTGAGATTCTAAAAACAAGGCAAAAACTTGGTTCTGGAACAGCCAGAACCACACGTGCGGCAAGGGAGCGCGCACGTACGGGAGAGCTCTGGTGTACATGCGGCGAGTAGGCCCACAAGTGCAGAAAACAGGGGAATGTTGAGGAGCATTCTGCTTAAAAAGCACCTAATGGCGCACGTGTAGAGAGGGTCTAACACGTGTGGCCAAGAAGTTCCGCACGTGCGGCTGTTTGGCTGCCTCGGATTCCTTTTTCTGTGTCATTTACTTTACTCCCGGGCCTCCGTTAGCGTGTTTCACACCTATAATTGATGTCCATTTGCATTGCTTGAGCATTTAACAAGAGTAAACTACATTGAAACCAATCAATTCCTAAGTTATGGAACTAACTAATTGGATGTTTGGTGAATTAAGTGAACAACGCTTATATCTGTCTGTGTAGGTCAAATGCCTCGTTCCAGTCATCTGCAACATGGACCTGACTGTAAAGTAACACTGTTGTTCAAATATGTTTAATTTCAAATACCTTTTCTCTGCTTCGGATTTGCGCATACTCCAAAAGATTCTTATGTTAATGAATGATAATTCTATCACTATTTTTTTTGTTTACTGTGGCAACCCTGGCACCATTTGTATGATGTCAATTCCATTTCATGAAACTCCTGTTTAGTATGATGTTGGCTATCATATCTGATCTTCGGTCTTCTAGACCGCCTGTATTTATTGCTTTAAACTATACTACGTGATATGCTATGCTTCTCAAATGTCATATGAACCTGCTTAGTATGTGTTTTATTTTATGTTATAATTATCGTTCAAAATCTCTTTATTCAACTGTTATTTACTGGGCTCTAGCTTATATTTTGATATGTCATGTAGGTGACCCAGCTCAGGAAAGGGCATAGTGGCATCGACCTTGCTTTGATTTTGTCAAGCTAACTTCTGTGCCTCACCGCGAGGTTCCCATCTATCCGAGTTTTGAGGTGGCCAGTGTGCACTCTTTTGTAGCTCGCACATGTATTTTGATCGATTATCACTGACATTACTTTTGTTTTCGATGGGAATGACGTTTCTCTTTTTATTGTCTTTTGACAAACTTGTGAATGCACGATATATTTATGCATGTATATATATATGTCTATAGCAATATATTTTGTCTCATATAAATTCACAGCTCATTGGACGTTTTGCCTTCTTATGTAATAGCTTCCGCTAGCCCCGTTTATTTGCTTAGTTCAGTCAGGCCTTTGATAATCGCGGATTATTGGCCTGTTACGACATTAAACCTATAGGGGTGGGTCTAGGTCGTAACAGGTACTACTTTGGGCCCCATTGCACATCATTCAATCCTCACATCTTGATAAAATTTTGACACCATAATTTGTTACAAAACACGTGTAAAGATTCTCACAACTTTTCTTTAATGGAACAGGGTAGGGGTCAACTGCACTATTAAAGTAGTGAGTGAAGGAGAAGCCTTACTATTGACAGACGCAAATAATTACAGTCACAGATAATTACAGTAGTTGTTGTCCTTTTTTGGCGTGAATTTTGCTGATCGTTGAAGAGAGGCCTTATCTTCTACAAATTTTGTCTTTTTCTTCTGAGTATCTTGATATCAATAATTGATGTGGACATATGGATACTTGGATGATGGAGTGAATCTTCAAGGCTAATCTTCCGTGGACACAAAAAAGATACAAAAATTCAAAGAGTCAAAAAGGTCTAAGTCCCATGAAACTAAAAGTCCAAAATAGTAAATGAAATATGAACTTTGTGACTATAATACTTCCAAGATCTTTAAAGAGTCTAATTATGGAGTGCACGATTTTATTTTTTATTTTTTCACCCATATATTATGTCTGAAAGATCTTCAAGATCTGCTGCCGAGAGTTGATCATAAAAATCATCCCCATTATCTGGTTCATTCTCCCATTGGTTACCTTATTCTTCCATTACTGGTGAATCATGAGAGACACTATGCTGATTGTTGGGGTACCGGCTTTCATCTACAAATGTTTCTTTGCTAGAGGGAAAATCTGGAATGGCTAAATTGCAGTATATCTTCTGATTTCTATCTTCACAGACAAGATTACCATAGCTTCCATTATATGCTCATAAAGGATTACTAGCAAATTTCCTCAATTTATTGAGTTGATCTCTAAATGAAAATTTTCTACGTGGCCAGGGTCTCCGATTGAGAAGTCTTAGGTATATCCTGGAAATGTCGAAGTTCCTCTAAGGTACATTTTATGCTTAGCTGGAATGCACCTTATTCCTTTTCATTCTGATAGCTGGCTATCAATTAATACTTCTACAAATGGATGATGCTCTTCTATTACATAAAGTACTGAACGAGTAAGTTTATTACCAAAATTATCTGTCTGATCTGGATCTAAAAAAATTATTCTAGAAATAAAGCCGTAATCTAACAATTGTGCGGCTATTAGATGACGCGTTTTGCCTTTAATCTTTATCTCCAGTGGCTCAAAAGTTGCTAGATTTATCTGGCAAAGGCAAATGCTGAAATCTAGATAACACTAACATCTTCCAAAATATTCTAGCCTATCTATACATCTTTCTAAGTGAGTCATTTTGAGGTGTTCATTTACAAGCCATGACTCCTAAATTTTCTCTAGTTAAAGACATGACTCCTATCACAACTAATCCTAAGTGAGTCATTTTGAAGTGTTCATTTATAGCATATTTATAACTTTCTCTAATTATTAAATTTAGCTATATTTTTTCATCTTTTTGAGTTACACTAATCATTTGTTCACGATAGTATTTAATTAAATATTATTTTTTATGAATTTTTCCTAACTTATATACATATTTAGCTAGAATTAATTCTAGTTTTTTCTTTTTAAATTTTTCTATTTGCTGTTCTACATCTATAAATTCTTCTAGTATAACATCTTAATTCTCATTACGCTTTTTACTGCTATTTCCTTTTACTATCTGTTTAAACATTTTTATTTTTTATAAGTTCTACAAGCAGGTTTTTTTGGTAATTTAAACTTTTCAAAATATTTAGCTATATCTTTTTCGTTTATTTGAGATTGGGCTTTACTTGCTTGTCCTTCTACTCATTTTCCTTTTTGAAGTATTAATCTTTCTAACGAAGCTAAACAATTTTCTAAACTGTGTAGTTGTTCTGATAATTTTTCAAAATTTTCACACAATCAGATAAGAAATAAAAATTTTATATTATTTTGTCTTACTGATATTTTATTTGACTAATTTATTCCTTGATAGCTATTGATTCCCTCTGGGTTATGATGAAAGTCTTCTGCTTGTTTTAAAATAATCTGGTAGTCTCTATTAACTTTTTTTTTATCACTATTCATAAATTAAAATCTTATTAGTTATTCTAAAATTTCGAATTTCTGTTTTAAATTATCTTGAATTTGATTGATCTGTTCTTTTTGTTTAGCTATTTGATTTATCAGATTATGAATTTTTTCAATTAGTTGCTTAAATTCTAACTCTATATAGTTCGAGCTACTAATATTTATAGCTGAAATTAGAGTTTCTATTTCTAGCTTGGTGGGAAATTTTTCTAAATTTAAATCTATTCGTTTTTTCAGGATTGAACTACACTGATCTTGGATATATTCTAATTTTTTATCTCGATCTTTAATTATACTGCGAGTATTACGAAGTGGTCTATAGATGTAATAAAAAGATTACTAATTTTATCTACGTCTTTTTTAATGTTTTCTGCAAAATTAATCTAATGATCTATAATACTATTTAGCTGAGAATTATGTTTGCTATGGAGCTAATGTATGAAAGTACCTTCAAAATTATAACGAAATTTATTTTTATCTATATTAAGCCGATGGTTATGATTGCTGAGTTCTAAATCTAAGTATTCTACTCTTTTCATACACAAAATTAAATCCTACTTCAAAATTATTAAAAGCTACTATAATATGAAATTTGTAACTAAATTGTCCAAAAATAAAAACTACTCTATTTCCATAAACAAAATGCATAGACTAACTTAAACTGTCCTAAAACCGAACACAGCTCTGATACCATTTTTTGGGAGTGAGTTAGTGGTTTAACATTATTTTGTAGTTGGGCTGAGAATTATCTGATTAATTCTACAGTTATGCTAATAAATCCTCAAACTGTTATATGGCTAGCTATAAGGCTTCTTGTTATATAGTTATTTGTCTATTTATTTGTGTGATTTTCAAACTATAATGTACTAAAAATCTACCAAAGGCTACTGATAACAGAAATTGATATCTTAATTTTTAATCTTCTAACTCTTGTATAAGCTCAATACTGAATTTGATTTTAATTCTAAGTTCTTCTTCTCAAAGCATAAAATTTTGATTTTAAAATTCTTATATAAAAAATATTTCCTTGATATTTCTACTTAGGTTGCTCTCCTTATATTCTAAATTATTTTTCTTTTTTGGTAAAACTATTTTTAAGTAATGTTTGCTTTCATTACATGTACTCCCACCTTGAAGTTAAGCCTCATGTAACATAGTATATTTTTGTTTTCTATTCCATACCTTTCTCTTTCTGCCTACAATTTACCCTCAATGCCAAACCACAGCTCACACAGATTCTTCAGCTAATGTCACTTAATAATGAAATAGAAAACAATAGATACTATGAAGGTTCAAAGCATGTAATATTAATGAGCAAGCAAGCATTCCATGAACTTAGTTTTTTCAAAAAGAAAATAAATTTTAAAACAGAAGAATTACCGTTTTGAAATATCTAAGGAAAAATAGAGACTACTCACACTGCATATTAATATGTAGTATACTTACAAAGATTATGTTACAGATTTTGAGATTCTGAAAGACTTGAACACTTAGAAATTTTAGGAGATGGAGAAATTTTTGAAGGGAAGAGTGGAGAGGATTTTCATTACTTCTTTTGTTGCATGAATGCCAATTTATACAATACAGTGGCCCCGTTTGGTAGAGCTGTGGGAAAGTGATTATAACTTATAACCTAGCAGCTTATAGCTTATAACTGTGAACATAAGCTGATTTTTGACTTATAAATTAAGTTTTTCTTCCCCCACTCAAAGAATAAGTTGATTTTTGACTTATAAAAAGCTATAAGCTGTATTATTAAGCTGAACCAAACACATCAAAATAGCTTAAATTAAGCTAAAAGCTGAAATAAGCTGGAAATAAGTTATACCAAATAGGGCCAATAGATGGATACAAACAAAAACCAAAGACTTAAACTTAATGTCTATCTCAAACTTATGGTCAAACTTTTCACAAAAGTCTAATGACCTAGTCAAGCCTAGTCATATGCTTTTTCAAAAATTTCTACATACAATGACATATAATAAATACAAGGACTTTTTGCACAATTATATGCATATTTTCTGACATACTTCCTACTACTCTAAACAGAGACAAAAACAAATAAAAGGTTTGGATAATGATGTCGGGCACTGCTTTGGGTCCCATCGCACATCATTCAATCCTCCCATCTTGATAAAATTTTGACACCATAATTTGTTACCAAACACATGTAAGGATTCATACAACTTTTCTTTAATGGAGCAGGGTAGGGGTCATCTGCTCTATTAAAGTAGTGAGTGAAGGAAAAACCTTACTACTGACAGACGCAAATAATTACAGTAGTTGTTGTCGTTTTTTAGCGTGAATTTTGCTGATCGTTGAAGAGAGGCCTTATCTTTCACAAATTTTTTCTTTTTCTTCTGAGTATCTTGATGCCAATAATTGATGTGAACATATGGGTACTTGGACGATGGAGTGAACCTTCCAGGCTAATCTTCCTTGAATACAAAAAAAATACAAAAATTTAAAGACTCAAAAAGGTCTAAATCTTGTGAAACTAAAAGTTTAAAATAGTAAATGAAATATGGACTTTGTGACTATAATACTTCCAAGATCTCTAAAGAGTCTAATTATGGAGTGCAAAATTACTTAAAATTTTAAATATTCACTAAAAATAAAAAATTACGAAAAATAAAAAACTCAATTTTCAGAAAATTAAATTAAAAAAATTAAAATCAAACACAATAAATAATATTTTATTTGAGTAAATTACTAACCACCTTCATGTTGTTTTGAAGGAGTGACTTATAAGTTTGATTTTTTATTTATTATAAAAAATATATACAAAAAATATAAAAGATAATGTGATCTAAATAATCATTAAATTATTTGTAAGCTAACTCTTAAAAGAGGCCTAAATATAAAGAAAATATAATTCAAACTATAGTGACATATTATGGAATTTTTTAACTTTTTTTTGGCATTCTTCGGCTTTTGTTGACTTTTTTTAAAAAATATATATATAAAAAAAAAGAAAGCTAATATGATTAAAAAAAAAAATTTAAAATTTAAAAATTGACTTTTAATCCAAATGCCAAAATAAGTCACATTTTTAAGAAGCCAACTTTTAACTTCTTAAATTTAAAAAAAAATATTTACTCACTTTTATAATTACAAAATTGTTTTTAGCCTCTTTTATTAATCAATTTTAGCTCAAGTAATGCCGAGCTTGGTTCAATAAGACTCTTAAATATTAAAAAAATTATATATATATATTTTTAATATATCAATATTTGTGTGTGTGTGTGTTTAGTATTTATGTAAATATTCACATTTGACTTATGAAATTTATAGACTATTTGGTAACCCTTAAAATAGCACACTTTTTTTCTTTTTTTTTTGGTCATATCATTTTTTTTTTTTACTTTTTTACACATATTTTTGTAAAAAAATAAAAAGTACACTTATTTAGAGCTCGCTCGGGAAGAAGATTTGAGCTAAAACAGTTATACAAGACAAAATAGACTATTTTAGCCATATATAACAATGTTATATTCAACTTATAATCATTTCATCTGATAAAAAAAAAAACCTATAATCATTTTATTTTTTTCTCATAAAAGTAAAAAAAAAAACTAAAAAGCTATCTCAAACGAGACTAAAAGGCTATCTCAAGGCTAAAATAACCAAAAAACTAAAAAGACAGCTCACATCCCAAAAGAGCTCTTAGATTATTCCAAACAACCCCTAATATAAATATTATTGTATATTTTATTCATAATTTTATTATTATTATTTTGATTTTAATAAGTAAATTAATTTTTTAAATAATGAAACTGGAACTCGAACTCGGCTCGTTTGTATAATTAAGTTGGTTCGAGCTCAATTATTTAACTTCGGCTTGAGATCAACTCGAGCTCAAGCTCAAATCATTTTTGTGTTTTGTTTGGCAACATGGGTTTATAACAAAATTGTTAAAAAGTCACTATGAGTTATTATGTGGGTGTTTGGGAAGTGGATTTTTTTGTAAGTTTTTTTAATTGTAGGATATTATTGGAGAATTTTTTTTTTGTGTTTGGAAAGATAGTTAGGTTTTTTTGTAGTTAGATGTAATATTTGTAAGAGAAAAAGTGAAATGATTATGTGATTAGATCTGATATTTTGTTTGAATTTGTAACTAATTTGTCTTTTAGTGAAAAAAAACAAAAAAATTTCCTTCCCAAACACCACCATATCATTATATTTTTTGCATGTTTTTTTTATAAAAAGTTAAAAACTCAAATAAGATAGCCAATTTTCAACCAAAAAAAAAAAAAAAGTTGAACAAAAAATTCAGCTCAGCTCGACTTATTTATAATCCTACTTACAAGTGTTTCGACCAACAAAAAACTACAAAACACACTTATAAAAAAATAATTTTTAAAGTTTTTACTAACAGTCACAAATAGAGAGGATAAATTAACTTTTTATAATAAGTTTTTGATTCTTTGGCTAACATTTTGTTTGGCTCGTGAGAGAAGGTTAAAAAAAAAAATGATTATAATTTCTCGCTATCGCTATCGCTATCGCTATCGCTATCACGGTTCAATGAATAAAAATATAAGAGAATATAATTTTTTTATCTATCTTGTTTGGATAGGATAAAAAATAGAAAAGAAAGCAAAGAGTTATATTTTATTTTACTAAAATAACATTTCATATTAATAAATTATATTTTTTCGTAAGAATAATTTTAATACTTTAAAAAAGTTATCAAACTCAATTATTTTTCCATCAAATTTCATTTGAGAAATAAAACTCAATGTTGCGTTTGGTAGAGTTTTGTAAATATGATTTGAGAGTATGAGTTGTATTTTGAGTTTGTGAGTTTTGAAATTATGATTTGTGTGTAGAAAATTTGTTTGGTTATGATTTTTTAATAGAGTGTTGAATTGAGTTTTGAATTAATTGTGAAATTGAGTTTTGAAAGTTTGATTTGACATGTGAAGTAAGAAATTTTGTTTGGTTATAAGTTTTGAAAAGAGTTTTCAAAACTTAATTCAAATTATTATAACTCATAACAAAATACGTTACTTTTATACTATTGAAAATTCTGATCAACACGCATAACCAATCTCTTTTTAAAATTCAATTAAAAAAATTTATTATTAACAGAAAATAACATTAGTCAATTTTTTAATTGAAAATACTACAAAGGAAATAATTTTTTTTCAAAATAAATATTCAAAAAATTTAAATCATAAATCTTTAAATAATTTAAATAATCTAAAAAATTTAATAAGTAAAAAATTAAAATAAATATTCAAAAAATTTAAATCGTAAAAATTTAAATAATTTAAATATTCAAAAAATTTAAATAATTTAAAATGTTAATATTTTAAATTTAAAAACAACTCTACACTCAAATCGTAACCAAACACTCAAAACAAAACTTAATTAATAAATTATTTTTAAAACTTATAACTAAACACATAACTTGAAACTCCATTCTACTTTCACAACTTTACACTCAAATCGTAACTAAATACATAACAAAAAAATTAAAATATTTAAAAATATTTTTATAAAATAGAGTTCGAATTTATTTTTACAAAATATTTTAAAATTTTAAAAATTAAAATCGTAATATTTTGAAATTAAAATATTTAAAAAAATTCAAAAAATTAAAAAAATCATAACATATTTAAATATTAAAATGTCTAAAATCTTAACAAAATTAAAATATTTTTAAAATATTTAAAATATTAAATATTGATTTAAATTGAGTTTTGAATTATATGTTTGGTTATGAGTTTTAAAAGTAATGATTATGTTTTGAATTGAGTTTTGAGAAATTGGTGTAAAATTATGATTTAAAAACTCTAAACAAATAACACACTTAAATCAATAAGTGAAACTATATTTTGAGATGCCGTTTGGTAACACTTATGTTTTCAATTTTCTCTTTATATTTGCAAAAATTTTAAAAACTCAAATAAAAACTTGTTTGGTAAAATTTTTGATTTATAAATCAGTGGTCTCAGTTTATAAATTTGGCCAAAAAATGAAAACACAAAAAATGTGTTTCCGTTTTGAGTTTTGAGTTTTTTTTTTTTTTACCACCCAACACTAGTCACCACCCGCCACCATTTTCCACCACCGTCTTCCGCCACCACCGCCCACCACCCACCCCCCCCACCACCACCACCACCACCACCACCTGCCACCACCACCCACTCACTCGCCACCACCACCTACCCCTCGCCGCCACCGCCACCGCCACCACCACCACCACCCATCTGCCATCCACCCGCCACTACCATCCACCGTCCGCCACTACCACCTGCTACCTACTTGCCACCACCACTCACCACCCACCTGCCACCACCATCCACCACCAGCCACCCACCACCACTAGCCGCCTGCCACCCACCCACCTGTCACACTACCCACAACCCACCACCACCACCACCCACTCGCTACCACCTATCACCTGCCACCGTCACCTACCCACCCACCACCACCACCACCCGCCATCCGCTACCCACCTACCACCACGACCCACCACCCGCTACCACTACCACCACCATCACCACCCACTTGTTACCACCCACCGCCCGCCACCGTCACCTATCCACCCACCGTCACCACCCACCACCCACCACCCACCAGCCACCACCCGTCATTCGCCACCCACCTGCCACCACCACCCACTATCCGCCATTGTCATCCACCCACTACCACCACCCGCCAGCTACCCGCCACTACCATCCATCCGCCACCACCCGCCACCCGCGCACCCACCTACTACCATCACCCGCCACCGCTACCACCACCACCACGCACTCGCTACTACCCACCACCCGCCACCGTCACCCACCCACTACCACCAACCACCCGCCACCACCCACCACTACCAGTTACCCACCATCCACCGTCACTACTTTTTACCACCGTCTTCCGCTGCCACTTGCCACCACTTGCCATTTTTCACTCTTTTTTATATTTTTAAATTTTTTTAAACATTTTGTCAATTATCAAACGCGCTTGTAGTTTATGTTTTTCTAAAAATAAACAAAAATCAATTTATAAAAATTTTATAAATATAAACTGAAAACGTAAACGTTACCAAACGCATCACTAAACGGAGCCAAAGTCTTTCATCATCTCTGGTAATTTTTCACCATTTCTTACCATATTTAATCATCCAAACAAACGAGGCGCTTCCATTCTCACCTTTTCCATCCAAACGGAGGGTAAAATAGCTAAACACTGATCTACACTAGGCAAAAAAGGACTAGACATTTTGCACAGTACATCTTCAACGTTTCCAAGCTTGAACACACACAGGTAGCTACGAGCCCCTCTCTCTCTCTCTCTCTCTCTCTCTCTCTCTCTCTTTGTGCAAACGCCTCTTTTCCCCACCCAAAAACCCCACCTCCGAAAACCCCCCGTCTCCCCACTCTTTCCCTGCGAAAGCTCCCTTCCCACCCATAAACCCCACCACCGAATACTGTACATAGTTGATCTTTTATAATGGTTGGTATATATAGTTGATCTGTTTTAATGGGCTTTCTGTGGTTTATATGTAATGTATTGATTGTTGTCTTCTTGTCTTGTCTTTGAGGGATGTGCCTTTATGACCTGGTTTTGTGCTTATATCTGCTTGTTGAAATGCATTTGTTTGCTGGAAGCCTGGTAGAATTTTGGTGAATGTAGTTTTTTTTTTATTTTTTTTTATTTTTTGAACTAGTTTGACAAACTTCTTGTTGAGGAACTTATTGATTGTTTTTGGGTGTTGTATATTTGTTTGGTTGCCAAAACCAAATCTTTTTGTTTTTTTCCATCAAATTTGAGTGAAAATTTGGTTAAAAGCTTTATCTGATATAGAACACTTCAATCCTTAGAACATCTGCAACCCTTCATCAATTTTTCTTCATCTAATTGGATTCCAAATTTGAGTAAAAAGTCTTATTTGATATGAACTACTCCAATCCTTTAATCAAATTTTTATCAAAATCTTTTTAAAAATTTCCTCCTCATCCCAAATTTCCATTTTCATCAATTTGATGGGGGAAAAAAATCATCTCCAATGCTTCATATTTTTAAAATTTCACTAAATTTAAATTTGATGAGTTATTAATTTGATGAAAAGATGTCTCTCTTGATTTGATGAACATTTGATGAAAGGATTAGAGATAGTTTTTGAACAATGAACTTTAAAAAAAATTCAAATACTTTTTCATCAAATTTAAATTTGATGAAAGAAGAGGTGAAGGATTGGAGATGCTCTTACTGTTATTTTTTCATCAAATATTTTTGAAAAATTGCAAACTAATCATAAAAACCCGTTTTGACCATTTTCAATGAAAGAAAACCATCTCCAATCCTTGTTCTTTTAAAAATTTTATCAAATTGAGTAAAAATTTGATTGTTGGGAATTTGGTGAAGGATATGGTTCATCCTTGATTTGGTGAAAAAGTTGCCTCTTCCTCTTCCTTGATTTGATGAAGATTTGATGAAATGGTTGGAGGAGTGCACTTTGTCATTTTCCATCAAATTTGAATTTGATGAAAAAGTTGATGAAGGTGTGGAGATGCTCTTATGGTAGCCTTGTTATGTGGCTTTTTTTTTTTTTTTTGTTTTTAGAGAAAATATCTGAATCAATGTATTTTCTATTACTAATCCAAAAAAACAACATTTATTTTTCGGAGAAAATAGAAAAAATGAAAAAGGGTGATAAGAGGTGAAAGTTTATGCCTTGGCCATGGTCGCGGCCACCAACACCGTTCAGTCCTTTGAAATTTTATTGAGAAATGCAATTCTTAACACCAAATATTTGTTCCAACTAAACCAAGAAACCATGATTCTACCCATGTTCAATTCTGATGAAACTGAAAGCAAAAGTGCAATTTTGAACTAATTTCGATTTTTGGGTGCCAATTAGACGTGAGGAATCAGTTCATGCTTAGCTTCTCTATTGCTATTCTGTTTTCAGTTCTCACAAGTATGGCTCAGTGTTTTAAAAGGCTCTAGGCGCACCGAGGCGATAAGGTCTCCTATAGCCTAAGCGCGAGGCGCGAGGCAAGGCGCGGCGCGGTGCGCGCCTCACCAAAGCGAAACTCCAGTAGTAGAAGAAAAGCAAAATTATAAAATAGGCACATTTTTCAACATAAAAAATATATATATAATATTTAAAAAATCATAACCATTTTCGATAATCTCTAAACAGAACATTCAATCTTCTAAAAATTAAAAATATAATATCCAACAAAAGATATAAAGTATAACATTCAATCTTTTATTACTTTTTGCTCTCTTTTGACTACATCTGGTCATTTTATATTGAATAGTTTTGAATCCCTGTGGGTATGTCCACAAAAAAAGCACTTAATCAACAATTGGAGTAGAAAAATGGGTAAAGCCCATGAAACCCACGCCTTGCGCCTCGAAAAAAAGCCCTCGCCTCAGCGCTTGAGCTGCGTCTCGCCTCGATCTGTTCGAAGCGCAAGGCTGCGCCTCATTGCGCCTTGTGCTTAGGCTCGCGCCTAAGCGTGCTTTTTAAAACACTGGTATGGCTTAGAGTTTTGAAGCACGGATACTTCAAATAGGGTGACGTATCCGTATTGTATCCGTATCGGATACCAATACTCTTTGGATACTCGCGGATACGTATCAAATACTTATTAAAAGTATCGGATACTTCTTAATTATTTTTTCATTAATTTTGGAGTATCCGATACTTAATTTTAAAGTATCGGATACTCCAAGTCATGTTTACTTGTTTTATGAAATTAGAATTATAACATTTCTTGCATAGTAATATAATATAATATAATATAATTGCAAGTATAAATATAAGAATATTTTTCTAATACTTTGTTAAGTTCTTCGATAAGAAGAGCATAGTGAGTTAAATAATAGAATTTATCAAATTGATATATCCTAATTATTTCATGCATGTCCCCTATAACTACATAAAAAGTAAGACTTAACAAGAGAATATAACAATGGTAAAATTAAATATCAAATAAATAAATAAGCAAGTAAACTCGAATACAATATTTTTCACTAGTGTCAAAGGAAAAAGCATAGGGACAAATTGTGAATTTTTCTATTATTGTAATATAAATATATTAAATTTGATATTGAAATGAAATATTTGCAAGACCTATTAAAAATTTAAAAAGTAAACAAGCTACTAGCTTAAATTAATACAAAATTCTTAAAGGTTAGTATTTTGCATTATAAAATTACATTGTGGTTTCTCAACGTTCTTTAGCTTATGTGCAACTCACTATTAATAATTTTAAAAAATATATTCTTCACAAACGTATCTTAGCCGTACCGGTATCCTATTTTTTTAAGTTTTGTCATATCGTTGTATCCGTATCGTGTCATATCTGTATCTCGTATCCGTATATATGCTTCCTAGTGAAGGCGAGTTCCATTATGAATTAATGTATGTAGATGTGTTCTATGTTTCATGAATTTAATCATTAGAACAACTGTGATGTAAATCTCTGGAAAGGTCAGTTCAGGGCTATAAATTGTAATACTGCCATCATATATGTAATATTTTCTTCTTTCTGGGCTTGGCCTTAAACTTCTAAGTTTTAATCTTAATGTGGTGTGTTCCCTCTCGATGTTTGTGCAGAATGGAAAGTGAAGAACACATATTGATATCTGAATTGAATGAGAAAATTTTCCAGATCTTTTCAGATTTCATGTCAAGGTGAGTCTCAATCCTTCATCACTATGCTAATGTTTTTTTACTATTATTGTAAATTATCATTCAAGTGGAAGAATACACCTCGGGCTTTATTTTGCAAAATTAGCATGTCCATTAGAGGAGCTGTATCTGTTGTGAAGTGCTGTACAAAGAGCATTTCTTTCTAAGATAGGCATGTCCAACTCAGAATCGTATCACTTGGATTTTGAAAGGACCTCTATAACGTTACAAATCTTTTGAAGTTTTATCATTCTCGAAGAACATTGCAAATGTTTATTTGAAGAAACGAAGCAATATAAAGATGCATTGTTGCTATATTAATGTGATGGCAAATGGCCATTGAAACATGTCATGCATGTTCATCCCAAGTTTGGCATTACATAGTTTAGATATCTTGTTTCCTCGTTAGAATTGGAGTCAAAGCTAAGTTTCAGTAGTTTGGCAGTGCATACCGAATCTTGACATCCCTTATGCTTTTATATCGTGATTTATATCATAGTTTTTCTTAAACCAAAATGATCTTATCTTCCATGGTGGAATTTTTTTTTTATTTATTTGTCATCTAATATAGTTCCTTCCATTACAGGGTCACAAAATTTGAGGAGTTGGTTGCTGTGGGAAGTAGGTTACTTGTTGGCTTTCACCAAGGACTAGGTTAGTGGTTTTGGGAATCTATTAATTATTTTCTGCAGATAGTGCGATGAGGTTCTTCACTCCTTTAGTAAGCTCTGTCCCCATGTTTTCATATAGAGTTTCTTTGCCGGCCGCCAATAAACAAGACATCTGAGTTGATCGAGCGCATCTTTAAAGCTAATGAAACCAGGAGGGTTTTAACATATGTTGAATCTGGATGCATAAATGCTCATGACAGCATACAAAATATAAGCAAGTGTAAGTGCATGCATAATTCTCTCATTTGAATTATGGTGGGTACTTTAGGGGCAGTGATTATTTGACTTCTCCAATGAAGCTATTTTCGCTAATTACTTTTCTAGAAACATTCCAAATGTTTCCCCCTCGAAACCTCTCTCTTCCTTGAAACTAATAGCCCTTACTGCATAATGAGATGCCACCAACACTCTGAATTCTTGCAATACTAAGCTTGTTTCTCCCACTTGTAATATAGCACTGCCTTCAATTTTTCGTCTTCCATTACTAGTGATGTAATGATGTGATTATCACAGTTTCCACATGTCTCTTTTGGATCTATAGGCTTTGAGTTCTTTGCTTGGTTAGTTCCGGCCGCAAGCTTACGCTGCACAGTGTGTATTCATATCAAGTTCAGTTGGTGCTATTAGAAAACCTGGATTTTTCTCTTCTTGCCGTTATTTCATTGGTCTATTGTGTTTTTAGATACAACTTACAAGTATAATTTAGTTCCTAAATTGCTAATGTGCTATCTCAAAATTTATTGGCCTTACTTTTTTCTTTTTTCCTGTACTTTGGGATTTGCATAGAGAAGTGCATACATGCCAAGTTGGACTTCGCGACCATTTAAATAAAGGTAAAATCAATCCCTGAATTATTATTACTTTCTTGATGTTTTCTCCGTAAATCATAGTGGATTAGTGCTTAAAGTTGTGTAAATCAATGATGCAGTTGCGGTTATGTCAAATTTTCATGTTTGTGGAATTGATTGCCATCTACACTGGGTGGCTTTCATGATGTCTAATATTGGTCCTGCCAAGTATAGTTTGTCTTCACCATATTTTGATAATAAATTTTCCCAAATTTCATGTGTAAAAATATTCTTGGTATGCTTATTATTAAAGTGAATTTCTAGTGATATGGCTTGCTCTTTCTTAAATATGCCATAACTTTCATGAGCTGTCTAGAAAATCATGCATATCAGTTGTCAACCCACCTGAACAAAAGTTCCATATTGATAACCAACCCAAACCAAATCAAAACAAGCCTTAAGTCCCATCAAATGGGGTCGGCTAAAGTTCCATATTGATCTATTATGCAAATTTAGAACTTATAGAACTTTATGGCTGCTTTGGATGTTTCATTTTTGTTTTAAGATTGCAATTGTTGTTGTTTCATATCCAAGATTAGAATTCTTCGTAACCAATGTAGATGTTTAAGAAAACGTTGTCTTTGCAGTGAAACTTCATATGCCGCTTGTCGTTGTTGTTTTCCCACTTTTGGATAGCCATGAAAAAAGTACAAATAGTAGAGTAGAGTAACTTTCTTTCCTTTTTTTTTTCCCCATCATATTTAACATTATCGAGTGGAAAGTCTACCACATTTTGGATCATGCAAGTTAGTGGTGAGAACTGCCAATATTTGCTTATTTTGGTGATCTTTTTTGTATGTATGTTTGTCATGGGGTTGTGATGCTGATGTTCTGTTATGTTTATGAATTTAATACAATTTTCCTGGTTGATTCAAATTTTTTTTATTATATTTTTTCCTGCAATTTCTGCATCATGTTATCCTCAGGGCTTGAAGTTGGTTATTTAATTTGATTACATTTATTGCAGCCAAGTGCTTAGTAGATGAACTTGAAGGACTTGTCAAGGAAGTAACAGTTGCAATGCAAGTTGCAACTGAAAGCAAACCACATTTGCAGGGCAAAGTTACACAATATGAGTTTGGTCCAGAAGCAACTATGTATGATAAGGTATTGCATTCTTTATATCTTTCAGTCCCGGTGCATATTCTTTTTTCTGTTTACTTATTTGGGGGATTTGGTGATAGCTCCCTCACTATCTAATTTGTCTTTCAAAAAGATAAGAATTATATAAGTACTTTCAAGACCCCATAATATTTTAAAACTTGTTTCTTTTACTATATTACCCTCATATCTATTAGCTCTCCTATTAAGTCATCTTCACTATATATTTCAGAGTAAAACTTTACTCTGTATGAAAGTAAAATTTTACTCTGTATAAAAGTAAAATTTTACATTCTGAAACTAAAAGTAAAATTTTACTCTGTATGAAAGTAAAATTTTACTCTGTATAAAAGTAAAATTTTACATTCTGAAACTAAAAGTAAAATTTTACTCTGTATAAAAGTACAATTTTACTCTGTATAAGAGTAAAATGTTACACTCTGAAACTAAAAGTAAAATTTTACTCTGAATAAAAGTAAAATTTTACTCTAAAAAACTAGTAAAATGTTAGACTCTACACAAAAGTAAAATTTTACTCTGTATAAAAGTAAAATTTTACTCTGAAAAATGAGTAAAATGTTAGACTCTACACAAAAGTTACTCTGGTTCTGTCAAATGAAAAAAACAGAGCAATAGAACCAGAGTAAAATTTTACTCTGGTTCTGTCAAATGAAATTAGATAAAAAACAACAAAAATAAATAAAAAACAAACAAACAAACAAAAACAAAACAAATTAATCAACAAATCAACATATCTAATTGAGAAGAAAAACTTCTAAAATTCGATCAACAATCACAAATCTCAATGAAAAGAATACATGTGTTCAACAACACTCATACACACAAATATATATATATACATATATTCTACTGTTCCTCATCCACATCCTTCCCAACCTCCTGTTCAACTTCTTTCAATCTCGAAGCTTCAGCCTTCGCATTCAACATCGCCAGCATCTCATCAATAACGTCATCATGTTTCTTCTCTGCTTCCAATTGAGCCATCTTCACCGCACTCCGAATCTCCCCCATCTGCTCCGAAACCCTAGCTTTCGAATCTCCAACGACATCCTCATTCAATTTCAACAAAATTAAAGATGAGAGTCGATAAATTTATGTAGAAACATCAACAAAAATCGCGAAATGTGAAGATATTCGAATGATTTGTGAATTTAACATAACCAGATAGGTATTGAATCGATTGTACCTGGAGATTGTAGAGACGATTCAATAGCTATTCATTTGTGGTTTCTGAGCAGAGTTGTGAAATCGAAAATTTAGGGTTTCATGGAAGACAGTCTCTGCAACGGTTGTGCGAAAACTGAGAGAGAGATAGAGAGAGAGAGAGGACGAAGAAGGTGGAAAGATCTAGTTGAGGGGTATAATAGTCTGATAAAATATTTAAATAATAAATTGTGTCCTTTACGTAAGATTTTATAATTATGAGGGGGTTTAGAAAGTATAATTTTTTTCTTAGTCCTTTTAACAATGAAAGGAAGGTAAAATGGGTTTATAGCTAAATTTCCCTACTTATTTCATATGGGTTGGGATTGTTACACCAAAACTATAAAGAAATTGTCACTCAATAGGTTATTTAACAAACAGTTTCATGATGTCAGATCTTTCAGTTCAAGTGGCATGGTCTCACGCATTTTTTTTCCCGTTGTTAATTTCAAGCTGATTTTTGTTTCCACTAGTATGATTGTTCCCAATTTTTGAAGATTTAATTGTTTGGATTGATTCTTCCATTATATATATTCTTCCATTTTTTTTCCTTGTGAATTTCATGCCCAATTCTTGGTTAAATATAAAATCCCAAGTGGTTTCCATAAATTTTGGTTTTGAAAAAGAAGAAGAAGAAGAAGAAGAAGAAGGAAGAAAGAAAGAAAGAAAGAAAGGAAGGAGAAGCTTGTCTAGATTGAAATTCACCAAATTATTAATTTTTAACTGACATGAGTTTCTCCTCACGAGCATGACTTTTTGGGTGAATAATCACGAACATGACCTGCAAAGAGATTTGAAACTCTTGTTCGATATTGGTTTCCAATTCGAATTATGATATTATAATTCTTTTTTCTTCAGGAAGAAATTGTATCATCTGAGCTTCAAAAACCTGACGTTACCAATTATGCTGCCATGATGGGTATTATATACAGCATGGTGAAGCTGGACTACATTATGCAGGTAACTAACCTCCCTCGTGTTATATCATATGCTAAATTTGTTTTTTGCGACTTCTGATAATATGTTCAGTCTAATTTGGAAGGTTCATTAATGTCTTCTCTTTTTTGTATAATTATTTGAATCTGAAAAAGTCATCACTTTCGTTGCAGGAAAAGATCATTTCTTCTCTTAATCTCAAGTCATCGTCCGGAGAACTGGAGAGCTATAGCTTGATGTGGTCCTTGCGACCTTTTATGAACGATGAAATCATGCATCAAGCTTGGAGATTCATTTCATGAGTGTTGCCAGTTTCTTTCTGCAAAGATTTTTTGGTTTTAAATTTTGTTGTAAGGAAGAACAATCTGTTTGACTGGTTTCGTTTTTTAATTAATAACAGTAGTGTTTGTTTATTTTTCATTAAAAATTAGATTTATTTTCTGATTGTGCGTTCGGGTAGTTCATTTTGTAGTATCCAAAGAACACGTCATTATACAAAAACTTAGGCTGATATCAGTAGTCATATTATTGGATCACAGGACAGTCAACAAAACATAGGCACACAAGCATAATCCCCACTATGTTTTTTTCTCCCTCCCCCACATACATCAAATACAAAGCTCAACCAAACAGTAACCTTCTTAATATCACAAGGTCCTATAATGAATCATATACAGATAAGTATGTACTCTTTTCCATGCAAGCAAAATGCCGACAAAAACATTTAAACCATGGTCTGCATTTCAGCCGGATCATTGTCAACCGCACACCTTCCTCGGATTTCTTCAATATCTGGGAATCTCTCAATTCAGACTAGGCAACTGGAAATCAGTCATCACACCCAAGAGCTTATTAGTTCACATTCTTGGATTTTTCCATGGCCCTGGGAGCTGTGGACCAAACCAGGACAGCTATAAGTACCCGGATTTACTTTTTAATCATATGGTTACTTTATATATATATATATATTAGCATGCCACTATGGGAATTGGTCTAACTGAAACACAGAATTCTTTTTGGTTCAAGCACTAGAACAACTTCTCAATGAATATTTGTGTCAAAACAAATCTGCAAACCAAAAATATGCACCTAATGCAATAGCATTGGAGCTCTTCATGATTTTCAGCCTCTTGCATGATTCAATAAACATCCTGCGAGCCAAACCAAAGAAAAACAGACTTCTTTTCTCAATATTAGCATGTATAATTATGTAGATTTCAATGGAATTCAGCTAACAGTGCAGTTCATTTGATGAAAATTATCACCGAAAAACAAGGAAATGCATCATTAATGAACACAAAAATCAAAGGTAGGCCAAGTAATTCTGTTTGCTTATTTCAGAGATGCAAAAAAGTACTGAATATGTCGAACCAACATGCATATATATAGATCAACCAGGACATTTACTCACTATTTTTAAGCATTTCTGTTGGAGCAAAACTAGGAAGCACAAAGACAGAAATGGGATTCAGGTACCGCAGTGATAAGTCAAAAATAAATAACAAATATTACTTGTTACATATTATAATTACATTCAGAGTTAAACATTTATACTATATTTGGAGTTCAAATTCACATCAATGGTCACTCAACAATTCGCAAAAGTCAATATTGCAGTCTTGAGTTGTACTTAAAATGACTCACTTGGCCATTTTTAATTTTTTTCACTTCCTTTTCCATTAAAACAATGCTACAATAGCAAGATTATCTCCTAGTAGGACAGAAGACGGGAAGACAAGTTTCCTTAGGTATATGATTAATTCAATATGTCAATGGCATCCTTTAGATATAAGGATAATAGTTTAGTTTTACAGATATCTATTTTTGGAATTACACAATAAAAAAACCCGCAATAAATAGAAGCATGAAGTCATAAAAAAGATGGAATTGAAGGAAGCTTACTCCCAAGGGACAGCCCCCATAAGCATTCAGTCACCATCCTTATCCTCATACGCTAGCACATTTTCTGACCCATGCAGAAGATCGCTCAACTTGCTTTCACTCAGCATGTCCTTCCCCGGATCTCCAAGGGAACCACATTGACCTGAAATTACAATAAAACAGTAGTAACTGAATCCACACCAACATAGTAACGTAATATACTAGTCTTAAATCTTACAAAACAGATTAGAGTAGAATGCATCATTGAAATCAAACAACCATTAATTATGAACCATGTGAAATTAAAAAAAAAAGGATCACCTATGGTGAAGCAGCCGAACATCTTCTCTAGAGCAGAAGAAAGTTCTTCATATATATAGTACAACTTCAGATCTACCTTTCTCAGATAAGGAGCACCATCCATGCTGACTTTGACAAAAAAAAGTACCGTACCGGGACCTGGTTTCCCATCAACTTCATCATTGTTCTTTGAAGTGGTAGCCAGTGTATTCTTCCTAAATGATCTTATAGGAGGCCAACCAACTACCTGTGCACTGTAATGGAAGGAAGATCAGTAAAACTAGTCATACTTCTTCTTTCTCCCCCTCCCCGTGTGTTTTCTTTTGGGTCAATTACACAAATGGTCCACAAAGTATGTGTTTTGTAACCTGTTAATTCGCAATCTTTTGAGTATTCCACTTTGGTCACCAAAATATATGATTTGTTACACTATAGTCCCTACCAGCCGCACCATTCAAAATCAAGAACGGGAGGATGGATATTTTCATAATTTTACCCCAAAAAATGAAACAAAATTAAAAGATTGATTACGAAAATGCAAGAAAAGTGCATATTTTGGAAACTAAAATGAAACAAAATGCATATTTTACGAACCAAAATGCAGGATAATGCGTACTTTTTTCTTTTTTTGATCAGCAACATAATGCATACTTTGAGACCATGTGTGTATTTGGTCAATTTAATTTTGTTAAGGCATTATGTAAAATTCCAAAAATAGCCCTTCTCCTGTTACTGATTTTGAACAACACTTAACAGATTGGATACTTTTAGGACCAAAGTGGAACAAGAAAAAGATTGAAGACTAAAGTGTAACATAACATATAATTTGAAGACCCTTCGTGTAATTAATCCATTTATTTTTATTTTTCTCATGAACAGTTCCGTTTTCTAGTGGATTTTGCACTTACTTTGCAGCAAGGGCAGTACTGCTAATGTTGTTAGAAGCCTTTATTTCGTTATGGCTAGTTCCATTTGCAGCATGAGGCGGTTCCTGTAACCCTCTTGAGGACACTTCCTTTGTAACACTTCGTTGAGCCCCGGATGGCCTAGATGTCACCACCACATTTACTCCTACATTGCCCGGAAATTTCCCTTGTCCCACAGATTGTGAAGTTCTAGAATCAGACCCAGCTCCATGAAGCATTCACTTCCCATCAGTATACACACAACTTTTCATTTCTGAGCTTCTATCCACGGTGTCAGAGAAACCTCTTTTATTCCCTGAAACAATAGTCTTTTGAGATGGTGCACAAATTCCATCTTTTGAAGGAAGCAAAGGAAACAAGGGCTTCTCCTCAAATTTCCCGGAGTCCAGTTGAGTAAGTTCTGGATCTTGTTCAGGGGATTGGGATCCTGGTAAACCAAGTCATAAGCCTTCAGATTCAGATTAACCTTATTAACCTGTGTCACACTTGAGACTCTGGAGCTGTCCTCCAAAGAACAATCAAACAACCTTAGATAATTGTGTTCTTTTAATCCCGAGCCATTCTGGGAGATACAGTCCATAGAAGCTGAAGCAGCCACTATAGAGTCATTACCCCGATATTTCCCTTCAACACCTAACAATGGTGGAGACATTAGACTTCAAAACTTCTGAAATTTCCTCTTAACCTGCTCAATTTCCTCAACTAATTGGAGTAGTTTCCATTTGACAAATGCGTGCATGTGGGAATGCATACTGCATTACAAAAATTGAACAGGAAATCCATCTATATATTGCGAAAATATTGTTAAAACAGAAATCCAAAAGTTATCATGTTTTTTTTGGGTGAATACAAAAGTCATTGTTTTGTATGGAAGAAAAAGGAATTTTCATTTTGGAGTGTTTATCGGATGCTTCTGAAGCATGGCCATGTAGTGTTCCAAAATATTGTGATGAATGGAGAAGGTAAGATTTATGATTTTGTGTCTAGTAATTGAGGAACATGAGGAGGTATAATATATGATGATTAGTAAATGAGGATGAATACGTGAAACTCTAAAAATATTGAATAGTTTTTCTTCATTTTGAGGATATGTCATTTTAACTTAAAAGTCAAAAAGTCATTATAAATTATCATATCATCTTCTAAACTTTTCTAGATTTTTTTTTTTTTTTTTTGGGTAAAAAATCAAAAAGCCAACTAAAATAGCCAATTCTCAAGCCAGCTAAGAGTTGCTTCAAGCCGAATTTTGAAATATACTTTCTCGTTGAAACTAGAAAACTAGGCATGTCTTAGAAAGAAAGAATTCTGTCGATAAATTCAAGTTTACGGAACAAAGAGTCTCAACTCAAAAGCATATGATATTCACACACACCCTTTTATCCCCTCAATTATTTGGAGGCTCAATTCTGTCGTCAATCTAACTACTATAACCTATAATAAATAAGAGGATGAGAGCATAAAAGTTGAAATTAAGGTCTAATTCAATCAACAAAGGAAATTTCACATGATTAAAGAGAGCTGAAAAAAAAAAAAAAGTCTAATCCAAACAAATGTACGATCTCGGGTACACAAATATACTGTAAACCAGCCACGATCGAAATATGAGAAGCGAACAAACGAGAGAGAAAGAGAGAGAGTCAACTCAGGTTTGAGATTATTATGGTACTGGAGTTTGGAGTTCTGGATTACCATATCCACATAGCAATAAAATAAATATATAAATTTAAATTAAAAAATAAGCACAAGTTCATTCATCTTAACTTTTCCTCAGCTTTCTCGGCAACCAAACACCAAAAAAAAAAAAAAACAAAATCTGATAGTTATTACTACGGTAGAAGAAAAAAAAATCAAAATATATCATAAAAAAAAATCCACAGCAAACAATTATAATTTAAATTCCGTTGTAGAGAAGCAAAACAGAAAACACAACGAACCAAACAAGACTCGCACGTTTTCCACCAAAACATATATGCAAGGTAGAATGAAGAGAATTAATAATGAGAGAATGACTAGCGAGGGGATTAAAGTAAAATTGTGTTTGTTTTGATAATAGTTGTTAGTGTAGGAATTGTTAGATTTTTTTTATATAAAATAAATATAAAATAATATAACAAATAAAAAAATATAAAAATATTAAACATTAATGTTTAAAAAAAATACTCAATATGTTAAAAATTAAAAAAAATAAAAATAAAAATTCTAGAAAAAATAAAAAAATAATTTTTACTTAACAAAAAATATAAAAAATTAAACATTAATGTTCAAAAAAAATTCCCAACATATAAAAAATAAAATTTTTTTTAGTCCGACGGATTATTTTTCTAATATTATCTCCATCTTCTCCATCCCAATCCTCCTTCCAAGGCCCAACTTAATTCCCTCCTCCATCTCAATCTCTTCCCTGAATCTACAAATAAACATAACATTAAATGGGTCTCACTTTTATCCTAATCATATCCCTCTCTCTATATCCTAAAACAAACAAGGCCGAAAAGCTTGAGCTGTTGGCCAATAACCTCGAAAAAGCTAGGCAAGGCTATTTTGAAATGATAGTTAAAAGTTATTTTTTTGTTTTTAATTTATTTTGAGTGATATTATCTCTTATATTTTTTTATATGTTTTTTTTAAAAAATTTAAAATTAATTTTTAACCATCTTTTCAAAAAAAGAAAATTAAATAAAAAGTTGTACCATTTTTTCAATTTTATATATTGCCAGGGAGAGGAATTTTGTCCACCACTCAGATTAATTGATCACGAAAATTAAGGGACTATTTTGCATGCCTTAAAAAAAAGTATATTTTTTATTTTTTATTTGTGATATTATATTTTTATATTTTTTTATAAAAAATTAAAAATTATACTTATTTACATTATTTATGTTAAACCTTCTTTAAATTGGAATAATTACAATTAATTGTAGTTGAATAAAAATATTTACAAATATACGATTAAATGCAACTAGACGAGTTTCTAGAGCCATTTTTGTAACAAGTTTATAAGTCATTTTATTATTGATTTATTAATTTATTTAAGTCATATTATTTAGGGGTTTTTTTTTAAGATCTCTCGTATTAAGATTTTATAGCATAAAGGACATATAATATTTTCATAATATCTAAGGTCCCTCAATCTAGAGAAATTCTAGAAATTTCTCTGGACTTCGGAATTTCTCTCCAGAGAAATTCTGGATTTATCTCCAGAGAAATTTTAAATTTCTCTGACTTCGGAATGTGTTTTAACCAAATTTCTCTGACTTCGGAATTTATCAAATGTGTTTTCATAATGTGTTTTAACCAAATTTCTCTGACTTCGGAATTTATCTCCAAAGAAATTCTGAATTTCTCTGGAACTGATATTGATGTTTTATGGCAGGGTGGGAAAATACAAAGGCTGAATGCTTGTATGATGATGGGGAGAATCAAGTAAAACAAGGACAAAGCATTGCAGATTCATTCATATTCAGGAGCTTCGTGGATTCGCAAATCCAACAAAACACGGTTTCGAAATCAGATGATCATCACAGCTCCGACACCTCTCTATTCTCTCTCTTCCTCTCTCTCTCTCTCTCTCTCTCTCATCTAGCCGGAAACAATGGTGGTTTCCGACAATCATCACAGCTTCGACACCTCTCTGTTCCACAGTCTCAACTCCAAGACGCCATTTCTCGGGCTAAGACTCTACACCACCACTTCTGCCGCCGCCCGACTCCGTTGAAAACGATGCACATACCGCCCTCAGCCCTAACGCCGCCTTCGCCTTCGGTTTGTACCTAATCGCCGATGACAGACTCTGTTTCAGGAAAATACACGACCATCTCCACATCATCTCTCTCTCTCTCTCTCTCTCTCTCTCTCTCTCTCTCACACGATCAAATTTATTTTCTCTCTTTATGTATATCTATCTATCATCTGCTGTTTCCATAACGTCAAGTAACTGATTTGAATGCCTTGGATCTCGAAGACTAGTGGATGAGAGGAGAAGAGATAGAGAGATAATTGGATCTTGGAGTGTCTGGTACAGAGACAAAGAGTCAAATTTCTCTAATATATGTTTAGGGACCTTAGACATCAAAAAATAATTTTGTGGATCTCTTCCATTACGAAAAGTGGGAGAGAGACCCTAGACTAATTTTCCCTATTATTTATGTACTTTTTATAAGATTTTTCATAATAAGTTAAAAAATTAACTTATAAACTACTTAAAACAACCCGTTGTTCGGCTCTTAATCCGTATTAAATTGGGGACGGGAGGGATGGGACATGTAAATTTTGTAATCTTAAAAATAAGAATATTAATAAAAGTTTGAAATAATGGCTTCTTTGTAGTTGGTTTGATGGTTATGAAAAATAAATAAATAAATAATTATGATTTAAATGTAATATTTTATCTTATTTACTATTTTAACGTATTTTGTCTTGATTGATTATTTTAGTTTTTAACCTACTTCTCAAACAACCTCAATATAATATAAGAGAATTATTTAAAAATTCTCTTCCAATTAGTTTATAAAATATTATTGTATTTCAGTAAATCTTATTATTTTGAATATTTGATTTACAAAATCATAATTATTATATTTAAGGTAATTTATAGATAATTTTATCTTTATATATATATTTTTGAACCTTTAGAAACTTGGTGTGCACTATTTTAGACTATTTTGAATATTTTATGATTTGAACATTCACATTAAATAAATTTGACAGTGTGAATATCACATCATAGAACATTCACATTGTCAATGTGAATATTAAATTGCGCTTCACTATATTATTATTAGAGATATTTTGATAACTATGCTACTCATAGGACTTATTGAAATATAAAAAAATAATTTAGACTAAGTGAAATATAATTACATAAAGATGAATTTATAAATAAATGTAAATAATAATTTATATTTAATAAGAACTAAATTGTAATATATGATAAATAAATTTATGAAAAATAAATGCTAAGAATAATATTTACTGTTTTAATTTTATTACACTATAAAAAATTAAGGGGATTTTTTTTAGGGTCCCCAGTGTTAATATTTTATAGCATAAAAGACAACCAATATTTTCATAATGTCTAAGATCTCTCAACATTGATCTAGAGAAATTTCAATCCCAAAGAAATTCTCTCTAGAAAAATTCTGAAAATTTCTCTGGACTTTCCAGAGAAATTCTGGACTTCCCAAACAATTTCTCTGGATTCAAACTAGAGAAAATTAAAATTTCTCTGAGTTCAAACCAAGGAAATCCAGAGAAAATTGGAATTTCTCTGACTTTATTCATAGAGAATTGAAATTTCTTTGGTTCTGTTCACAAAGAATTTCTCTGACTTTGTGTAGTATGTAAGCCAATAATGCAATCTTTACTAACAAAGCTACAAAATAATACTAAAGCAGTCAACGATCACAAAATCCAAATAAAGTTTTCTCCACTTAAATTTAGTTCTGACAAGAAATTCCCCATGAATAGAACAGTTTGTCTCATAAAAATTGACACACAAAAAAAAAAATTATTATTGCACACACAAACATTTCTTTTCTTAACAACTCCAATCACTATTATTATTATTTTATGTATGTTGTTGTTTTCAATTCTTTAAACTTCGAATTCTAAGACTTACCAGATATGTGTGTACTACAGCTACAATTTCTTTCGCAAAATGTAAACATCAGCTTCTTCATAGACATGTTCAGGGTGCAAATGCTTGTGTCCTCTCTGGCTTCTCTGGAAATGCAGAGAAATTTTCTGGATTTTAGAGAAAATTATGAAATTAAGGTCGATTTGGAAGCGAACCCCATACAAAAATTGATTACTTGCCTCCAATTATCAAAATTGAATAGAACTTATATTGAAAAAGATTAAGTGAATTTCTCTGGAATCCACTCCTTTAAAACCCACAACCACCACCACCACCACTACCACTACCACTACCACCACCCTTCTCTTCATCTCTATCCTCTAGCTTTTCAGAGAAATTCTTTGGATTTCAGAGAAAATTATGAAATTCAGGTCTATGGGTTCAAACCATAAAATTTCTCTGCCTTCCTAATCACGATGTGCAATACACAAATCGATCATCCAAATAAGCAACAACAACAACCAACAAAGCATAAGGTTTTCTCTATCTCTGGCTTTACAGATTTTCTCTAAATTTTCTCTAGATTTCAAGTGAACCATAAAGCATAAAGTTTGTTTGGTTGCCAAGAAAAATAGGCGAAAAATAACTTGTTTAATATAAAAACACATAAAAAGTACAACATAAAAGTCCAGAGAAATTTGTAATAATTATAATTTTCTCTAGATTGTAATAACAAGCTTTTAATTTTCTCTGGACTCAAATAAAAGTCTAGAGAAATTTACTTTCAAGATCACAAAAAACAAAAACACATATTCAGGTAAGGGAGGTGATTCAACCCTTTGGACAGATGTATTGAAGTATTTTGGTGAACTTGGAGAAAATTGCTCAAAAGAAGTCAGGGAAGTTTTGACTTACATTGAGAGGGATAACATCTTGCCTCCTATTACTGTTATTCAGACCCTGTCCAGAAATACATGCCTCACTCTCTCTGTCATCAAAGATTATATAGCCAGAAAACTTGAACAGGAATCAAAGCTAATTGAAGAGGACAAATGATCTATTGATAAGTATCAGGTTGGTGTTCAATTATTTCATAGTCTAATGAAAAAATATATATATATATATATATACAGAGAGAAAGAGAAATTCAAGTCCAAGGTGTAGATTGGAGAATTACATACACTATACATATATGTGTGTGTGTTTGTGTCTGTGGATTTTTTTTTTTTTTTTTTTTTTTTGAGATATAAGGCGAATTTATAATTGTTCAACTTCTCTAAGTAACACAAGATTGATAACAGTAGAAAACAGAAACAAAAACAAAATGTAAAACCAACATCTTTGTCTCTGTCAATCGTGATTTGTGGTTGTAGGTGGTCTCAAACTTCTTAGCTAATTGATTCATTGATATTCAGGGACTTGATCTACCTAACTAGAAGCCAATTCACTGAACGAGACACCACACATGGTCTCTATCATTGTCATTGTTGTCTCCGGCACTAGCGAAGCGTTCCGACGCCTCTCATCCTCACGAGAGGAGATGTAAGAGTAGATGGCAGCAGCGGTAGGGAAGAGTTGTCGACGGCGGTGATAGAGGTGAAGTTTGTTGGAGAGAGAAGAGTAGAGAGAGAAAGAGAGGGAGAGGCGGGTTTGATTTGAGATAACCAAATTTCTTTGTGATATATGGGTGTTAAGGTTGAGGGACCTTACATATCACAAAATAATATTGTGAATCTCTTCCATTACTAAAAATAGGAGAGGGATCTTAGAATAATTTTCTCAAAATTTAAATTATATATTATGTAATATATATACATATAATTCTAATTAATAAATATAATATAGCAAATGGAGGTAATATGGGACGAAAGAAGCAAAACTCGTGTTTGCCTCCACTTCCTCATGAAACTGTTACCTTTTACTTTTTGAAAAATGTTTGGGACCTCCACAAAAGAGAACCCTCACGACCCCTACTGATGTATTGACCATTGATGTGTTTGAATTTTTTTTTCCTATCTCTGACAGTGACATGAATGGTCCAGATCATTTTAGGGGCTGTGGGGGTTATATTTTGTAGGGGTCTCTATCATTACTGTTACTTTTTTTTGGTAAAAAAATACAACAAAATTTGTACTTCTTTTGTAAATATTTATCCTACTTCTCACTAATTGATTATTTTCCTAATTAAATTGCGGGACCCAACCCTAGGGGCCTAGGGCTGGAATTACAACTTACAAAATAATTCTAAGCTTAACAAATTACATGGCGCAGACGGATGCAAAGTGTGGAAAAACAAATAATGAAACAGAAAATTTACTTCATTTTACTATTTTGATAAAAGAAAATACATCTATAGGGCTTTTACTATTTTATTATCCAATGACCGGCCCTCAATAAAAAAAAACAAAAGGAAGAAAAGGAAAGAAAAAAAAAAGTAACAGATCAATATTAAATTCTTGTACGGGTTCCACTACATGAGGTTACGGGTCTTCCGTACATCTTGTCACCTGAAAGGGGTAATAACTATAAGTACATAGTAAAGTGAGAAATATTATGTCAGGAGTATAGGGAACACAAAATAACCATGGATAGTTAGTTAGAATAGCTTAATTTGAATAAACAAATTATTTAAGGTGACAAAAACTGAAATACAAAAATTATGTAAATAAATAATCATAACCACGGTATAGAACAGAACAGAAAAGAACAGAGGTCACTGGAGTGACAGTCAAAACAGAGTTCAATGGATCCATGACAAACAGAGGACAAAGTGGCCAAACAGAGGTCAATGGTTATTTAAGTCTCCCAAGGCATGAGACTCCCGTAGTGGTACTTACAAATCATAATTGTTTATAAAACCATTGTCAAATAACTTCTAAAATTTAAGCAAACATATTTATGAGTTTCAATTTAAGCAAATATAGTTCAGAAAATAATTAACGAAATCAAAATATTAATATAATTTTAAACCATAGACTGCGTAAAATAATTTATGCTAACCCAAAACATACGTAAAATATATTATGGTGACTCAAGTTATAATATAACTCACCTTAAAATTAATATCTCGTTATTTCTTTCTACTATCAAAACCCTTCTTGCCTTTCAGTATTTTCGTCCCCTTTTCTTTGTTGGTTTTCCTTCATTTGTTCACAAACACCCTTTCTCCTTTTATACTACTTGCAGAGCATAGTTCGGGTGACACGTAGCCTCTCTATGGACTGCCATCATTGTGCTAATAGATTTGAATCTTAAATATAGATTTGAATCTTCAGGATAAGTATAGATTGCTGTCAAATAGATATACTTGGGCCAACACTACTAAGGGCATTGCTTGGGCCAACACTACTAAGGAAATTGGATCACTAATTTTCTTTTTTATTTATTTTTTATATTTATCTATTTATTTATTTATTTATTTTTGGTGCTTAATTCTACAGTGTTCCTAATGTAAATTAAATTACACTTTATTGCCTATCATCATATAATTAATTATTTTATTTTACTTTACAGATTATTATTATTATTATTCTTATTAATAATCGTGGTGGGTGGTGGTATTAATTAAATATTCAGGGTGTTACATTTCTTCCATCTTAAATAGAAGTTTGTCGCCAAACTTGATGTGCCTTGGTTGTCGAAGAGGTGTGGGTATTTGACTCGCATTTGACTCTCCGTTTCCCACGTTGCTTCTTCGACACGATAATTCCGCCATAAGACTTTTACAAGGGGTATAGTCTTGCTTCTGAGAACTTGGTCACGACGATCAAAAATCTGCACTGGTTGCTCTTCATAAGAGAGGTCCTCTTTGTGGGTGATAAGCGGTGCTAAACTTCAGTGTAGTCCCCAAAGCCTCATGCAATTTGTTCCAGAAGTGAGACACGAAGAGGGGGTCTCGGTTAGACACGATTGAAACTGGGGTGCCATGTAAACGAATAATTTTCTTAATGTATAAAGTGGCAAACTTATTAAGGGAGTACATGATTTTAATTGGCAGAAAATACACCGACTTCGTCAATCGGTCTATTATAACCTATATTGCATCATTCTTCGAAACTGACTGTGGTAGCCCGACAATGACGTCCATAGTAATATGCTCCCATTTCCATTCAGGAATATGGAGCGATTGCAGCATTTCTGCAGGTCTCTGATGTTCTGCTTTAACACGCTGACAATACAGAATTTTGGAGACATGGCTTGCTATGTCTCTTTTCATCCCTGTCCACCAGTAGTGTTCCTTCAGATCCTGGTACATCTTTGTATTGTTAGGGTGTATTGCAAATCTCGAGCCATGTGCTTCCACCAATATTTTCTTCTTGAGTTCTGGAATGTCAGGTACACAGATTCGATTCCGAAATTTTGGCATCCCATTGCTTAGAGTGAAATTAGGATCCGGTGTACTCCTTTGCTCCTTGTACTTTTTCTTTAAAAGTTTATCTTCACATTGGCGTGCTTTAATTTCTTCAATCAAAGTGGGTTCCACGGTTATATTGGCGAGCAGTCCATTGATCTTGTGGGAAACGATGATACATGCCAAACGTCTGGTCGTTTTTCAGCTCAGTGTGTTTGCCACCACGTTAGCTTTGCCTAGATGGTGATGGATCTTTACATCATAGTCTTTTATAAATTCTAGCCACCGCTGTTGCCTCATATTCAGATCCTTCTGTGTGAACAGATGTTTAAGACTCTTATGATCAGCGTAAATCTTGCAGGTAGCACTGTAGAGATAATGACGCTAAATCTTGAGAGCGAAGATCACCGCAACTAATTCTAGATCATGAGTTGGGTAGTTCTTCTCGTAAGTCTTTAGTTGTCGCGAGGCATAAGCAATGACTTTTCCATTTTGCATAAGAACGCAACCCAAACCATTGTATGAGGCATCATTATAAATTACGAACCCATCTACTACTGTAGGGAGTGCTAGTATAGGAGCTGACACAAGTTGACTTTTTAAGTCTTGGAAACAATGCTCTTGTTTGTCAGTCCATTCAAAGGGTATGTTCTTCTGGGTTAGCTAGGTCAAAGGTGATGCTATTTTCGAGAAATCTTGCACGAAGTGTCGGTAATAACCAGCTAGACCCAAGAAGCTTTGTATTTCTGACACATTAGTAGGTCCTGGCTAGTCCACGATTGCTGTAACTTTTTGGAGGTCAACCGAGATGCCATCTTTGTTAATGACGTGATCGAGAAAGTGTACACTAGTGATCCAGAATTCGTATTTCTTTAACTTGGCATAAAGTTTTGTGATCACGTAGTGTTTGGAGAATTGTTCGCAAGTGCTGCTCGTGGGCCTCTGGTGACTTGGAGTATATGAGAATGCCGTCAATGAAGATGATGACGAACTCATCAAGATAGGGTTTGGACACTCGGTTCATGAGGTCCATGAAAGCTGCTGGAGCATTTGTGACGCCAAAAGGCATGACAAGAAACTCGTAGTGCCCGTAACAGGTTCTAAAGGCAATCTTTTCGATGCTTTCAATTTTGAATTTTAGCTGATGATAGCCAGAATGCAAGTCAATTTTGGAGAATACCTGAACGCCTTGAAGTTGATTGAATAAGTCATCGATTCGTAGCAGCGGGTACCGATTCTTGATTGTGACCTTATTCAGCTCTCGGTAATCGATGCATAACCTCATCGTGCCATTCTTTTTCTTTACGAACAATACTGGAGCTCCCCAGGGTGAGGTACTAGGTCAAATGAAACCTTTGTCTAGGAGTTCTTGGAGTTGAGTCTTCAGTTCTTTTAATTCCGTCATTGACATGCGGTAAGGGGTTTTGATATTGGTTAGGTACCAGGTTGAGTGTTAATGGTGAATTTGATTTCCCTGTCAATTGGGGTACCAAGTAGGTCTACGGGAAATACATTCGGGAATTGTCGAACCACGGGGATTGCATCAACGGTGGGGGCCTCTTTTTGTGTATCGATCACATAACAGATATAACTACAACAACCCTTTCTTAGAAATCGTTGGGTTGTCATGGAGGATATAATACATGGAGGGTTGGAAACTCGAGTCCCATCAAAGACAAACTCGGGTTGGTTTAGTAACTTGAGGGAGACCTTTTCGGCTTTACAATCAATAGAGGCATGGTTGGCAGCCAGCCAATCCATCCCTAAGATTACATCAAAGTTCCCAATGTAGAGGGGAATCAAGTCTATGTATAAGGTTTTTCTTTTTAAGGACATAGTACATGATCTGTACACCTCAGTACTATAGGCAGACTTACCAGAAGGAAAAGACATAGACAATATATCCTAAAGGTTCGGGTGTTAATGCCAACTTAGCAGCAAAGTGTGGTACAACGAAAGAATGAGTTGACCCAAAGTCAATGAGGACGTGAACTAAATGACCGTAGACAAAAAGTAAACCTGATATAACGTTTTCGGTAACTTCTGGTTTTCTAGATACCAAGGCAAAAACCCTTCCTTGGCATTTTTGGTCCTTCCTCTCTTCTCCAAGTCCTGCTGGTTTTTTGACTGGGCCAAAGGGGCTGGCTGTAGGATTGGTCAACTTTGGACAGTCCCTCAGTAAGTGGCCAATTTGACTGCATTTAAAGCATGTTCCCGTATCTCGATGGCATTGTCCCCAATGAGTCCTTCCATACGTAGGGCAAATTGGAATGGTGCCACCTCAGGGGTTAGTGGGACCTTGATTGCCTGAATTGGTTGCACCCGTATTTACCCTCTTGGGAGGCGCAACATCGGATTTTCTGTTATCTCTTTCCCAAAATCGTTTCTTTTGGCTTGGTTCCCCAGAACGCGAGGCTTTAATCCCTTTTTCTACAATGTACGCTCGGTCTACCACTTCTACATAGGTTAGTAGTTTCAAAATCTCAAGCCTATCTTTGATTTCAGTATCCAATCCTGCTTCAAATTTTCTTGCTTTTTAAGCTTCGGTGGAGATAACATAGGCTGCAAATCGAGCAAGTTGTGTGAACTTGCTCTCGTATTCGGCTACTGTCATGGTTCCTTGCTTTAGATGTATGAATTTCGACGCCTTCTGTTCTCGCAACGAATCTGGAAAGTATTTTTCATAAAATACTTCCAAGAATCTTGCCCAAGTCGCAATTTCTTCTTTCTCTAAAGTGAGAAGCCACAATTCCTATGCATTATCTTTGAAAGTGAAAGTAGTGAAAGTTACCTTCTATCTTTCAGGGCAGGGTAAAGCGCGAAAAATCTTTTCCATGTCTTTAACCCAAGCGTCTGCTACCATTGGGTTTGGACCGCCGGTAAATGTGGTGGGTTTCAGATCCTGGAACTGTTTTATGGTAACCGGTTCCTCTCGCCGTTCCGGTATCCCATTGTTGATATTAGTCTGCGAGGCTTGCAAAAAACTAGTAACCGCTTTTTCCATGATTCTTTCCATCGACTCAATTCCACTAACTGATGACTCGCTTCCGTTACCACTATTGACCATTCTACAAAGTAATAAACGAGACATTATATTCATAATGCAACATATATATTGTATATCTAAAATACCAACTTTGCTATTTTTACAAATATAATATTACATCGTTGTTCCAAAAAATCAAAAAATTGTGTTAGTGTCTCATCCCTGTGATACAAAAACAAAAGAGAGATTAGAACTCATCATGGTTAGCTTACAAAATGTTTTCTTCTACCAAATCTAGAGTGGTGGGTCAAACAGGTCAAACAACCATGGAAAGTAGTATTGTATAAAAAGCTCAAATTCCCATCCTAACTGGAGCACACCAAAACACATCCACGCTGCCTGGACTGTGAAAATAGGGACGGACTGTATGTATCCCAAAAAAGCTTGATTAATAATCCAGCCAAGTGTCTCGATATATGACAAGTCATTACTAAAGTCAACATTTTGAATATTAATAATCTCCAGCTGGTTAAGGACATTGGTGAAGATATAGTCCTCGGGGTACACATTTCCCCTTTTTGCCACAAAATCTGGGGGCAAAAGGCTAACGATGTAGTGTGGGCGGTCATAGCCTGGAGCAAGGCCGAGGACACGGGTGGGTCCGAGAAATTGTCCGTGCGTATAGGCACGGCTCTGCCTCCACAGTAAGTATGGTACATCAATAGGGTCAGTCTGTACATATATCGGCCGACCCATCAATTGAGCAAGGCCTGGATACAGTCTCCTAAATATATCCTCCGAGTCTCTTCATCCTTCAAGTGAGGCGGGAGTGGGGTGCTCTTCTAAAATATCTTCCAAATTAATGGCCCTAAGCCCCTCCCAAAATGCCTTATCAAGGTTAATCTCGGACATTCTTACATCACCAGAATAAACGTGAGATTTTACATAAAAATACTAACGTCACAGGTTTTGTAGTTCTACGTGTATATGTATATATATACATATTTTGTTAAAACCGTTGCTCTGATACCACCTTTGTCACGACCCAAGCCTAGGGGCTTAGGGTTAGAATCGCAACTTAAAAAATAATTCTAAGCTTAACAAATTACATGACGCAGGCAGATGCAGAGTGGTGGGAAAAAAAAATGAAACAGAAAATTTACTTCATTCTACTATTTTGATAAAAGAAAATATATCTATAGGGCTTTTATTATTTTATTATCCAATGACTGGCCCTCAATAAAAAAAAAAAAAAACAAAAGGAAGAAAAGGAAAGGAAAAAAAAAATAACAGATCAATATCAAATTCTTGTACGGATTCCACTACATGAGATTACGGGTCTTCCTTACATCTTGTCACCTGAAAGGGGTCACAGCTATAAGCACATAGCAGAGTAAGAAATATTATGTCAGGAGTATAGGGAACACAAAATAACCATGGATAGCTAGTTAGAATAACTTAATTTGAATAAACAAATTATTTAAGGTGGCAGAAACTAAAATACAGAAATTATGTAAATAAATAATCATAACCACGATACAAAACAAAACATAACAGAGGTTACTGGAGTGACAGTCAGAACAGAGGTAAATGGATCCATGACAAACAGAGGACCACAAAGTGGCCAAACAGAAGCCAATGGTTATTTAAGTCTCCTAAGACATGGGACTTCCGTGGTGGTACTTACAAAACATAATTGTTTATAAAACCATTGTCAAATAATTTCTAAAATTTAAACAAACATATCCATGGGTTTCAATTTAAACAAATAGAGTTCAGAAAATAATTAACGAAATCAAAACATTAATATAATTTTAAACCATAGATTGCGTAAAATAATTTATTGTAACCCAAAACATCCGTAAAATATATTATGGTGATTCAAGGTATAATATAACTCACCTTAAAATTAATACCTCACTATTTCTTTCTACTATCAAAACCCTTCTTGCCTTCTAGTATTTTCGTCCCTTTCTTTGTTGGTTTTCCTTCATTTGTTCACAAACACCCTTCCTCTTTTTATACTACTTGCTGAGCATAGTTTGGGTGACACGTAGCCTCTCTATGGACTGTCATCATTGTGCTAATAGATTTGAATCTTAAATATAGATTTGAATCTTCAAGATAAGTATAGATTGCTACTTGGGCCAACACTACTAAGGGCATTGCTTGGGCCTACTAAGGAAATTGGATCACTAATTTTCTTTTTCTTTTTTTTTTATCTATTTATTTATTTTTGTTTTGGTGCTTAATTCTACAGTGTTCCTAATGTAAATTAAATTACACTTCATCGTCTATCATCATAAAATTAAATACTTTATTTTACTTTACAGATTATTATTATTATTCTTATTAATAATCGTGGTGGGTTGTGGTATTAATTAAATATTTAGGATGTCATAGATGGCAGATTTGAGATTTCTTTGGCAGTAACCGAAAAACCAAACCGCGAGCATCCCTAGATATTCTGTTTATATTTTTAATTGATTTTTATTTTTTGATATTCTATTGTGTTTTCAATTTGTTTTTAATTTCGAAATTCTTTTATCAAATAACAACTGTTGATATTTGGTATTTTTGTGTGAAAAACATAAGACTTAATTTTGTTGTTTTAAAAAAAAAAATCATATTAAATGGTTTTTGAACAAAAAAAAGTAATGAAATAATTTTGATAATACATAATATTCTTATATGTATTTATTATTGGTATTTGACAATATACTTGATAATCTTTTAGTTATATTGAGTTGGATTGTTATAAAAAAATATATATATATTAACAAATTGTTGTATTTTGTTGAAATTTTATAAAAGTTTAAACTGCCAAATCGATTCGCATCCATCCGCCAATCCAATGTACAGATGCAAATTAATTTTTTTTAATTCTCTAATTTGACGAGCGGATGAAAGATTAGAGGTAGATAAGAGCATAGAGGGAAAGCATTCCCATTAAATACATGCTAGCGTTTTTTTTTTTTTTTTTTGGGTGACACATTACTTTGTTGGTTTCTAATGACTAATGTGAGTAATGGTACATAAATAAAAGTTGGGGAATTTCAAATTAGTATAAATTTTTTAAAAAAATTATAGATAAGCAATAAATTTTATATACGTTAATAATTATAATTATAATTTTTTATTATTATTTTACAATATTTGTTTTGATAGGAAACTGATAGGTAATTTCTCTATAAAAAATTTGTAAAATTTTTTGGGTAAATTACAAATACAGCTCTTGAGATTTGCTTAAAATATGAATTGTTCCCGTAATTTGGAAAATTATAAATACCTCCATATCAGAATTTTTTATTTAACAGAATTAATTGAAAAAGTAAAATTTTTAACTGTTCACCTATACAATAATAAAACTATATGAATTATTAATTGAAATAATACGTTGTCGCAACACACAAGCGTGGCCTAGGGTTGTCTGTCCGAACATGGAAGATCGGTTGATTAAAGCATATAACAAAGGCAGATCGTGGCTTGTAAGCCAATCAAACGAATAGGTTTATGAGGTTCACTCCTTTCCGTCTGTCATGGTTGATGTGGGGATGCGTACATGTTCTTGTTTCTAGTGGCAAATCAAGGGTTTCCCATGCGCTCATGCAGTTGTGGCCATCCGTAACAGCGGTCTTGACCTCTACGATTTAGTCGCCCTGTATTACCACGTGGCAGAGTACCAGAATTCGTACGCACACAACATAATCCCCATCCCGACGGTTGAGAAACCACCATTCATTGTTGAAGATTTTGTCATATAACCATCGGCCGTCAAAAGACCACCAGGGTGACCCAAGAAAAAACGTATGCTATCTAAGAGAAAACAAGTGCAATAAATTCGATGCGGTCATTGCCAAAGCATGGGTAACCATAATAGGAAGACCTGCAAGGAACCAATATAACTTTCATTTTTGATTTAGTAATTGCTGAAACTATATTTTAAGCTTTCTTAAATTTTAAATCGTAATAAGTGGCTGCGCCACAAACTGTATTGAACGATGCACGGTCGGATACTAGTATCGTGCCGTGAACAATTTTTAGTTTATTTCATCCGCATTCACGTTTCAATTCGACCATAACATTATTTTTTTGCCAGGCAAAATACCACGATGTGTGTATTTCAGATTGTTTTACATTACTAATCCAGCACTGGCATTTTACATAACCACCCAATCTATGCCACACAATCAACAAACACACGCGTCACGGAAAAACTCCACACCACCAACATTTGTATCCCTGCAACACATTCCATCAAAACTCCACCCACATTTGGAATCAACATTACTATGATACACACAACATTCGTTCCCAACACCACAACACGTAACTCCACTAATACATTTACGAAAAACAAAACATATCACTGACATAAGTTTCAAATACACATCTTCAGTGTTTCATTTTGACATTTTATGTAGACACAATGTGCTTTCATTTTGCATACCTGAACTGTATTATATCTATAATGCCACCACACAAACACACAACATTACAATTGGGAACAAAACTTATTATTTCCACATCGTGCGGCAAACTTCCCACAACGACGTCCACAAATTCAATAATGTATGTTGGGAGCAACATTTCCATATCAAAATGTGTAAATTACCATTCAAAACAATTGGATATATGGTTTCAAAAACAAACATCAAATGGATAAAAATATCTGAATGCACAAAAAAAAAAAAATTAAATTACGAGTTTTGTGGGGCTATGTTCTAAACCAAAATTGGAAAACGTTGCAAACACATTGTTAGTAGCCATGACTAAGCCTTTAACCCTTGCAACGGATCATTAATGAGAAACTTCACCATGTACGCACGCAACATGCTGCAATTGGTGCCTTGTAGTGACCGCGCCACGTCACACCGGTACACATACTGACGCATCAACGCGCACACGATTACACCATAATCAAGCCTGCATGCAAAAAAAACACCTCATATTAATAAATGAGAATACACGTGTTTGACTCAACAAATGTTACAAGTCCCATACGATATAAACCACATAGCCACTTACGAATCCGATTTTTGCTGTGGACACTTGACTACAGACTCCAGGGGGTGGCTGAAATTTGCCTCGATACTTTGCTCATCCAACCCAAATGCATGAAGTGACTGCTTCATAACGTTTTGACACTCGTTCCTTTTGCAATATACACACAAAAACACGAATAACAAAACACATAAAACCCTCACCACAGACATCTAACTAGCAAAAAAAAAAAAAACAAACCACATTATTCTACAAATTACCAACATGTTAGTTTCAGTGTAGTGTACGTCTACCCTCTCCGAACATTGCTGCATTGGATTGAAATGCTTCCATGTACCATCTTTCATATCATAGACCACAAGTGTGCAGTAGCCAATATGACACATTGGGAAATGTATGTATCGGCACTCACTTCCTGCAGAAATGTTCACCCAGATATATTTCTCCATCGCACGGATGTCTTGGTTCCTCACCGTATCCTGCACATGCCTCACATTAAAATAATGTCATATCAATGTTCAACACAATTCAACAACAAACACCTACAACTAACACCCACTAGGCAGATACTGCTGAAGAAATATGATTTATCCGTCGAATCATCACCATCAAACATCCTCACCTGCTCGGTTTTCAACAACTCGATATACACATCAATCACCTAACATTTCCCATAAACCAATTTCCAAAATATGTTAGCACCGTAAACCAGTGGCACATCTCCCCTACGTAGTATAAACAAACAAACTCATACACGACAGTTAAACATTAATTGGTTTGCGTGTCTCACATTGCCATGGATAGAACTCTGTCAGATAAGATTTTTGACATTTGTGAAGTACACAGCCACACAGCTTGTCGTATCTCCCCATATTACCGCCTTGTCCAAAAAACCATTAATAGCATTTGTCATTGTCCACCAGCAAACAAAAACCAGGAAAAAATAAACTAAAAAAAAAAATAATTACAAGCCATTACATACCCATCGCCGTGCCGGTCATACGCTTGTTTGATCCTAGCCTTCTTATCCACTGACATCATCTTTCACACCTCCAATTGGTTATTTATATAGAACCTCGACCACCTCTTTTCAGGTAAAACAACCGAATCCACATCAATAACATCATCTTTTACACAATTCGTGCCCAGTTCCACATTGGCAGCCTTCGTACCCGCCCTCTCGCCATGTCCTACCACCAGTGGGTACACAAATTCTGGCAATTTCCGCTCTTTTCTCACTTTGTTCTTAATGTTGCGCACAAATAAACTCTGCATGCCTATCCCATGTGCATTTTCACCCACATATGGTACAATTTCTACTTCAGGATTAGACAGGCTAATGTCTCGCACCCCGTCAACCTGAATCGGCATGTACTCTGTGCTCGTTTGACCAACACTAACATTATCAATGCGTTCCTGCGTGTCAACTGCCCGTAATGGTGGCACGTTACATAGCACCACCCCACCAAACTCAGACCCACTCCAGTCATCACCGCCAATGTCCTCTCCCTCTAGATTTGTTTGGTAAGCTTGCTTGACAATGTGGACATCTCGATCCGTAAGTTGGTCTTCAAGTACTGCAACTGCTCTCTTCAACTCTATGTTCTTTTTTTCAACTTATCCAGCTCGTTGTCTTTCATTTTCAATACACAACCAAACCCCCCAACTATGTTCACCACTTGCATCTCCATTTTACTCTTCAACCTACCAGTTTCTCGTTCAAGCAATGCTATTATATCGTCTTTCGTTTTGTTCTGCACCTCCAGCGTTGCCATGGCATTCAGTGCATCTTTCAATTTATTATCACCCAGGTCGTCACACCTGATTTCATGTACTGGACCACGCACCCCATCCTTGCCAATCCCACCATCACTCTCTAGTACTCGATGCACCAATCCCCTTGCATGCTCCTCACGTTTGCCGACAAATGACCCTGCAATGTTCGTCACCTGACCGGCACTGACTGTCGTTGGAATTCGTCTATCCTCCTCTTCAACAAAATAATTCTCCCCACCATCATCATACACATGATTGCCGATAACATTCGTCACATCTTGCTCCAACAATTCTACATCTGATCCCATTATTTCCCGTTCATGCTCAAACAATCTCAAACGATCGACCTTCACTTACACAATTCAAACACACTACGTGTTTCATGACTGTGGTGTGCAATTTACAACAACCGGACAAATGTCGCGTGACTTGTCATATTTATAAACACATAACTAGTACTTGAAAATTGACAGGGCCAGCAAAATCCACCCCTTGAGTTTTGTTTAACAACATCCAAATGTCCCATTTTAGGAATCTTGGAAACATGTTTTCAATCTGAGGCTCAACTATGTTTGAATGTTCACATAGCCAGTACTGCGTTATAAACAAGACACATTAAAAGAAGTCTGTCACTTTATCAAAATAATTCACACTACACAAAATTTAACAAATAAGAGTGAACATACCAGTAAAGCAACCATGTATCTAGTAACCTTACCTTGGGGTGCAATGGAACTCTTTGATTGAATCCATCAGTGAGGCCAATATTGCACCTGTTTAGTCATACATCCTAACGGTATGCAAGTCATTAATGTACCTCACGAATGCCCAACTTATTGTCTCCCAGAATTTGAGAAAAAAAGTTTGCCACATATGTACAAGGCTAACAACTTCGTTGTATCCTCTTCATCTTGTCGTGTTCTCCCAGCCACAACCTCCATGAACAATGTCTTTACCAACTTCGACGTTACATGAGATGTGTCACGATATCCACGCTGAATGAAGTCTAACACTGGCCTTTGTCTTGGCCACAAATCAAGCCGTCTCTTCCCGCACTATAAACCAAATATCAACCTTATGTCGCTACTTTCCAGTTTGACAATGGACCTTCCAATGTTGAACGCATTATCTCGTTCACTGTATGCCATAATAATTTTGCATACCAGGCCGTCACACTTTCTAAACTCCTTGTGGTCTAAATCGTTCATATGTATTACCTCAACCATAATCCAAAACGGTGTCCTTTTCAAATGCTTCAAATGTTCCGCCCTTAAACTCAAAGAACTGACAAGTTTAACTATACCCGTAATGTTCGAACGAAAATTTAGCCTCCTGTGTGGTTGCCGTTCGGGACTGTTTAACGGTTTTGACACATTTCGGGCCACCGCATTTCTTTCGACTTTAGCTTGTTTGAACAAGATACGGCCCTGCATTCTAATTTCGAGATTGTCTGACCTTTTACCACTTGCCTCTTCTAGCCGTTTCCATTCGTTTGAACTTGTCCACAGACTAGTTGACCTCCCACAACCTGCGATCCACAAAACACAACATATCACGAGAAAAATCAAACCCAAATACTATAACACACCACCACATAGCAAACATGCACGCAACAAATAACCACATTCCTCCCCACACGCAAAATCCAAACAAACATAGTACCATTCTCACAACATTACATCACTCTGCCATACCCATATTCGCCACAGCACATCCAACCACCCTACCACGACCTACACGTGCCTTTACCATGGTTGAACCCCTTATACAGACCACCCAACAACCTACTACACACCGACACACCTTTGTGAAATTACCTTCACCCTTACGTCACATTTCAATAAAATTCTTCAAACCACGCCCCACACCATCCCATACCCATTTACCAATCCAAACAATGCATCCACCCATACGACAACACAGACTACACCAAAACTAACATAGATAACCATATTCCTCATTCCTTAACAAAAACATCACTACCCCCACCACCGCATCACCAATAGCCCACTGTTGCATTACCCCAAATTAACTCTTCCATGCTAGGCACATACATACACGACCCACCAACTTACACAACCAGCCCAGCACACCATCAACACAGCATCCCTCACCATAGCCACACAATCCCAAATCAATCTAAAAGCTACCCCACAGCACATCCAATACTCAAACTGTAATAATCCAGAAATTTTTAAAAAAAAAAATAAAAATAACCAATGCATAATTTAATTGAGCAAATTTTTGGATTTGACTGTTATGTAAATTCTGTGCAAAAATAGTTCGGTTTTGTATTTTTTTAAAATAGTTTCCGATCTCAAAAAAATTATGAAATTTTTATATGTTGTTCACATACGAGTCTAGCATGTTGGGTAAAAATTTCAGAATTTAGTAATGAGTATTTATTTTATGAAAATTTGCGGACTGATCGGTATTTGGTCTAGTGTATAGCAGAATTTGAAAGTGAGTTTTGGATGTTTGGACCATGATTTGAGATAGATTTGTTGGGTCTATTTTGGTATATAATTAGGTCATGTTTGGCTTATGGGTGAGAATTTAATTCAAGACCCATGACTTAGATTTAATTTAAATGGAGTTTGTTTAATGACTTATATTTAACTGTTTAGTCATTTTTAATTATGTGATTGGTAGTAACCACCTTGGAAGTTGTTATTATTTATTATATAGGAGTTATAATAAATATTTGATAGTTGATTTTATGATGTGTACCATATGATGAAAAATTATATATTTTATAAAGAATGAAAGTGTGCATATTTCGTAGTGAGCAAAATATTATATTTTGTGGAGAGAAAAATTATATCATTTTATAATTTATATTATAAAATTTTGAGGTATTATTACAAAAATTATATTTTTGGAGAAACCAATTTTTTTGAGAAATAAACCTATGTGGGTGGGCCCCCTTTTGTCTCCTTGCCATCATTTCTTTTCCTGAGCTTTTCTTTTCTTTTGTTTTGGTTGGAATTGGCAGGGAGCTTAGTGCTCTCTCTCTCCCTCTCTTTTACAACGTCTCTCTCCCTCTCTGTCTCTCTCACTTTTTTTTCCCTCCATTAATGCTCAATCTTTGAGCATAGAGTGAGAGTCGTTAGAGTGAGATTTTGCAAAAGTATTGTTAATGAAAGTCAGAGAGCTCGTCGTGATCTTCGCAATGGTGATCTCGGATTCATGATCGGGCGATGTTTGCCTTCTAGATCTGCTCTTCTTCATTATTTGAGGTAGGGACTTTCTTCATATTTTTACATTAAAGCTATGTTAGGGTTATTTTGAGAAAATATATCACTATCAGAGGTATTGCATATAGATATATTTTCAGATTTTTGTTTGGTAATTTTTGGAAGAAAAATTATGTTAAAATGTTAAGAATGTTGGTATTTTGAGATTGATTTTGGAAAAATCATTTTGTGTTGTTAATTTTGTAAAAAGAAATCCGAAAATAGAATTTAATAGTTGTATGGATTGTATCTACATTATATTATGATTAGATGATTTATTTTGAGAAATTAATGTTGAAATATTTATCTCATTCTTGAGTTTTGAAATTTATTTTTGAGAAAAATAAATTGACATTGAGGAATATTGTGTAAATTGTTAAGTAGGGATTTTCTTACACTTCTTTATGCACTTTTACTTGATTATATGGAGTTGAGAGTTGCATATAAATTAATTAGATTTTTTTAAAATGTGTGATTTATTTGCTTAAAAGGGAAATTTTGAGAAAAATAAAGAGTTGATGCCCAAATTGTGAAAGATTAAACTTGGAATATGTTTGTAAGGTTATGAAAGAGCTATATTCTAAATTTGAACAAAAACAGACTTCAATTCGATTGGTTTTGAAATTTTTACCGGTTTGTGACTAAAAGGGCATTTTTAAAGAAAACAAAGGAATTACATTTAATTTTGGGGGTTTTTTGATCAAAATAGGATGTCATAGTTGAATAATGCTTGGAGAATGAGTATGAAAAGGAAATGATATTTTCTTGGGCATTAACAGTATTATTTTGCTTAATGTATATGTTAGAATAGAACCAACATGGTTAGAAATGGACCTTGAGAGGTTACCGGACGTGATTGTAATATGAAAACTAGTGTAGTTGTTCATATTTGATGAGATGCAGAATAGATTGTATTTATCGAAATTTTTTTATGGAATTTAATTGTTTAAATATCTGTTTAGAAATATTTGTTTTGGGCTATCGGTGGAGGATAGCTATGCTTGTTGTAGAAATTACATAAGGGTTAGGCGATTTAATGCTAATCCATTGTTGGTGTCATTGAACATGACCATGTTATAAATACATTGTATATGTACGTTTATTGGGAGGAGAAGGGGATGTACTCCATATGTGATTATGTTTATAAATACATTGCATATGTATATTTGTTTGGGAAGAGAAAGGGGATATATTTCATATGTAATTATGTTTATAAATATATTGTATATGTATATTTGTTTGGGAGGAGAAAGGGGATATGTGATTATGTTTATAAATACATTGAATATGTATATTTGTTAGGGAGGAGAAAGGAGATGGACTCCATTTAAAGCAAGTTGGCCGGAGTGTCCTAGGTGAAAGACCCAAAATTTTATATATAAATGGGTGCTGATTCCTTCGGACGAAATATTCGTAAAATGGTAGGTTTGAAGTGTTTATGTAAGTTCTACATGATTAGAAAATCACTGAGTTGTAGTCTTATTTTGGTTGTTGAAAGATAATGAATTTAACTAAGGAATTGAGTAGCATATATGAACTTGAAAAGAATTGAAGGAAAATGGAATAAGGTTGGTCTTAGTGGCCTATGGATATGCAAGTCTGATAGAGGAAATTATATTATTCTTTGGATGATGAATTTGAATAAAAGTATTTATGTTCATCTTGTGAAATTGGCATATCATTTCATTTCATTACATTACACTTTGAAAGTTGATTTGAAAACTTGCATTGAGAAAAGAATGTTGAGAAATAAGTTTTCATGAAATGATTTTGGGGTAAATATGTTGGTAAGTCTTGATAAGTGATGTAGATGTTATTGAATAAGTTGGCCTGCGGGTCCGGGGTGCCGAAAAATCTGCGCGGATAGATGTCCAGCCTTCCGGTTAATACCGGTAAAAATGACATTTTGATAGTACTCGTATAGTCTACTTGCAGACACCGGCCTAAGGATTACCAGAGACGTATTTAACGCCCTTGAAATAAATTGTTAAGTTTTGAACAATTGAAATTGCATGACATCATTGAGCATGATGGTTTTCAAAGGATGAAAATGTGATTTATCTTCAAAAAGGACATAGCATGGCATATACATTCATCTCATAAGACTGTATAAAATGGATTTGATGAATTGTTTAATTATTTGATTCAATTGATAATGAAATAATTGAATGGATTAAAAAGGATGTCATGTTACTATTGAAGCATGTTTATTTATTTAAGTTAACTGGTTGTGGTTAATTAAATAAATTGGATTTAAGAGATTATATGATAAAACCTTATGATTTTGACATGATATGATTTCACAAATATGTATGAGTATCTTTGTATGCGCATATCTTTTAATGTTTTAATATGAGATTGCTCGGTGAGTTTTGCTCACCCCGTGTTTGTACATGTGTACAGGGAATGCTTTTCGAATTTGAAGATCAAACAATGGGTTTTACCACTTCATAAGTATAATGTAGTGATGGATTGTACTACTTTATTTGTTGTTTGGCTGAGTGCTATTTTTTTGTAAAGAGTAGTATCCCCTCTTTTATTGTAAGCCTTAGGGCATTCCTTTTATTTGTATGTAAATGTCATTGTTGTATAACGAGAGGGAATATGTATATTTAATTATTCATCATTTCATCCAATGATGAAATGTTATTTGTAAATGGACTTAATTAATGAATATTGGTAATCTTATCCGAGTGATAAAATACGGGGCGTGACACAAACTACGTAACAAATGACACAGTTGTGACTGCAAATAATGGCAAATGATACGACTTATACGGAGGAAATCAAACACACAAACAAATAACGGAAAACTCAAGGTCACACACACGATGCATACACACAAATAGAACCCATACAAACTCAACAAACATACCTTTTTTTTTGCCATTCCTCAAGCCCACCAACGAGACCACCGATTGTTGATTACCAGGCTTTCTGCCATCGACCAAGCCTCTGAAATGCAGCAGCGTTGGCAAAATCAAAGGTACAACGTCACACCACAAACACACAAACTAGTAGACCATCAAAACCCCCTAATCTCGAACGGTATCTATGCCTAATCAAATTTTCAAATCTTGGAAATACGAGATTTTAGGGTTTTCGAAATTACGGAACGTCAACTATGAAAAAAAGGTGCGTATGTGGTTGTCATTTGTGGGTCCTGGGTAACGGTTATGGGTTTTGTTCGACGGGTTGTGTGTCACGTGGCAATCAACTCACTTACCATTACTTAGTAGAAACCCTTAGTGTGTTTCAGTGTAGTATGGCACCACATTGACGTGACACGCGCCAACTCTCAAGTGTAAAACACAAAACGCCCTTAGTACGCTTCTTCATAATATGGCAGCCAATTATGTGGCATGTGACTTCCTTCATGTGAATTCCCTTAGATCATAAAAGACAAGACGAAGCTGTGTGGATCACGCGCAGTAAACGACATGACCAAACTGTGTGGCTTACGCTCATTCAAAACAATTCTCACATCCACCTATAACGCGACCACAAACAACCAACTTAAATGGCAAAAGCGTCCTTTCACAAACAGAAGGACCAAACAGAACATTAGAAAACAATTGGGACCAAATAGATCATAAGTTCAACATGTAGGATTTATCAGTCATCACCGCCAACATCCCCTCCCTCTCGATTTATTGGTCACAAATTAAAGCTCCAAAACATTTTTGAAAAGAATAATGGAAAATAACTTTCAAACAGAAAATAAATTCAATAACTTTTTTAAAATAATGAAAAGACAATGATAGGTATTTAGACTAAAAGTGAAGAAATTATGATATATATATATAATTATATATTTGTGTATTAAAATTTTGTCTAAAATTTTTATTTATATATCATTACATGAGAATAATTAAGAATTATAAATTAGGGATAGTTACTCTCCAGTGTAATTTTGAATTTTTTTACATATTCATAAGATAATTTATAAATTTAATTATTAATATTTATAAAATATCTTACTGATTTTGTAATTGTTATTTCTAAAATTTTACTAGTATGATGGGGTTGAGCTCCCAAATTCTGCGGAGTTGTGCCAAGACACTGGGACCTAATGCTGGAAGACCCCCCCTTTGTGCCAATGACTTTAACCTAACCATGGTTAAGAAATTTTTTTATATAGTATAGTATAAAACAAAAAATAACCATGGTTAGGAATGCCCTTTAACTATGGCTGGGAAAGAGATTTATACGTGATATATTTTACAATTTATTTTTTTATTGAATATGAATAAAAACATTATAAAATTTATTAATTTATATAACATTGCTTTAGATAGAAAGTTACTTATCTTTAGATTATTATTGAGTTTTATCAATTTTTAATTTGAATAATTATTAAAAAGGGTGAAACACCAATAAATCCTAAATAGTGATTTTATGAATTGTTTGATCTTTCATTTTTTCTTATGTACCTAAACGTCCCATTCTAGTGTAAATTACATAAATGGCCAAAATGTGAATTTCCTCATAATGTTGAAATTACTAAATGTAATACTTCAAGAAAATTTCCTAGTGTATTTTTTTTCAAACGTAACTTCCAATGTAACACTCCAAAAACGTAACGTTCCAATATAACATACTAAAAAATTCCTAGTATGCTTTTCCAAACGTAACACTTCAATCAATGTAACACATGAAAACTTCTTATCCAAACATAACACTCCAATGTAACAAACTAAAAAAACTCCTTAATGCACTTTTCCCAAACATAACACTCCAATTAATGTAACACTAAAAAATTCCTTAATATACTTTTCTCAAACGTAATGATATAACATTCTAAAAAAATTTCTTAGTGTATTTTTTTCAAATGTAACACACAAAAACTCCTTAGTGTACTTTTGCCAAACGTAACACATTAAAAAATTTGTTAGTGTGCTTTTTCCAAATATAACAACGTAACATTCTAAAAAAACTCCTTAAGTGTATTTTTTTTTCAAATGTAGTACTCCAATCAATGTAATACACAAAAACTCCCTAATATCATTTTTCTAAACGTAGCACTCTAATGTTTCACTAGAATATAACACCAAAAAATCACACTACAGAAATGTAGATTTTCACACTCGACAACCAACACTTCAACCAACAATCCCTTCAAAAAGAATCTTCCACACCTCACATTTCCATTCTTATCCTAAAAATGAATTAGAAAATTAGAAAAAATGAATCATAAAAAGGCATTCACTTAAAGTTAAATGGTATCGAATCAAATAAATACAACTTTTCAAAACAAAAAGGACTAATTTGTTCATAAGAAAACTTTTAGGACTAAATGGATCAATATTCCCCTATATAGGATTTATGGGTAAATTTTCCTTTATTTTTTTTGATAATTTGATACAAATTAGTTCAAAAACTTCATATTATATATAAGGAGAATTACAACGCAGTGAGACAGTGAAAAAAAAAATTACAAAAATATATGGGGTGCAAGTCACTTGTGAGATGTATTTTCTCCTATATTTTATTCTAATCTTCCCTCTCATCTTTAAATTATTTTAAATTAAAATAAACTTTGTATTTTAATCAAATGAGGTCTATTACATGAATTCTTTTTCAACATATCTGTGTCAAAGGCCATATACATCTACACAATTTCTTTCTCCCACAATACTTTTAATGAGGTGACAAGACAAAATGCACGTAAAGAAAGTTTTAAAGGAATATTTGAATGTGAGTCAACTTTTTCAAAGTTTGTTTGCCACGTCGGGCTTTTTTGGGAAGAACTAAAAAAAGCTAAAAGTCAGTTCTTAACTTATTTTTGGTCATATCATCTCTCTACTTTTTTACACTTTTTTTAAAAAATACTAAAAAAATCAAAAAGTTAGATTTTAATCAACTTCTCAAAACAACCCGTCATTTGGAGGGGTTTGAGAAGATGATAAATTGTGTGGATGAATCATTTTCTAAATTAAATAAATTGATACTACTTCCATCTCCCCTTTAGGGTTTTTTTTTTTTTTAGTATAATTATTATATATTTAAAATATTAACTATTCAAAACTGCTTTTTGATTTGAAATTAAAATAGTACAATTTTTTTATGAATATCAATTGTAATAATTATACTTTTTATGTATATTAATGTTAATAAATTTAAAAGAATAGTAAGATAAGAAATTCATGTCATAGTATTATAGCCTTTAATTTTTAAAATGAGAAACAATATTTTGTAATAATAAAGAATAAAATAAAAAATTAATATTTTAAAACAGAAAGAATATATTTTTTTTATTACCACACCTGTGTCAGTTTAGTTCTCTTTCCATAATATTTTCATTTATGGTGTTTTTTATACTCTTTCTGTGTGGGTGATTTTCCGATCACACTACCCGCTTAGTAACCAGCTGGAGAGCACTGGCAGAATAGATGGCACCTGACTGACCTACAACAGAAATATAAGAATCCCGCGGTGGTTTCGACCACCCGGGGGCACTCCGACGATCAAGTTAGTATATCTCTCAAAGATAAATCAAGTACTAAACTCACAAGCTTTAGTATCAAAAGCATACCTTAGACCCATGGGGGTGTCTCTCTTTTATAGCCAATACAATCCTAGTCCCAATAGGAGCCTGGCCCTAATGGACTTAGGATTACTGCTAATCTGGGACTCTCAGTGGGATTAGGATAAACTCTCTAAGAGTCTCATCTTTACCCAAACTGAAGTCTTCTCCCATTCTAGGACTCTTGTCCTTCATCCAGGTTGAGTTTCCTTTTCATTCTAGGACTCTTGTCCCTTATCCACTTATCTCGGATTCCGATATCTTCGGAGATAACCTCGGCCTTGCCGAGATCACCTCGGCGTCACGACCAGGACACGTGGCACCTCGGCTGACACGTCAGCGTCACCTTGCCACGTGTTGGTACTCAGAAAATATATCCCCACAACTGCCCCCTAGGTTCTATTACCTCGGCATTCTGAGGTGATGGAACCTACACTGTTCGCTCATCTGTGCCCCTCTGTCCGAGATCAAACTCGTCGACCTCAAAGTTCCCTGGACTTTACTGTCCACTTCCGTCAAGTATCAAGCTTCATGCTTTCCAAGCTGCTCGAGATCACACCTCCTAGCCGAGGTTCTTGTTCCATTACTTCGTAAACTCCAAGAGCTTTACAACTGCTCCACTCACATTCTCTGGTGGGTTCCTGACTTCCAGTCATCTATTTGACTCCGGCGATCTTCATATCGGCATTCATTTTACTTTGTAGGTTCATAAACTCTTTACTTGCTATTAAGCTCAATCTTTCATAACTCTTTTGATTTACTTTAAATCTGTTTATTTGCCATCTGTTGCCTTCTATTTTCATCTGTCTTCAAGTTTTGAATTGTTTGAATGCTTGGCACATGTTCTTGTCATATCCGCTTTTTGTTGCTAGCATCATGTCTGGGTCATTACTTTCTTGTTCTTCACATACTTACTTAGCGCCTGTGCACTTAGCTTTATTCTTTGAACTTTGTCATTTTCTTGACTCTGTTTTTCTCTTTTTTCATTCAATCCTCTGGCTTTTTCTCTTTCGAGATTCTTTGCTTAAACCTGTCATTGTTCCAAGCTTTCAAGCTTCTGCAACTGTCTTCGTTCCTCTCCTCCGGTGAAGCTTACGTCATTCTGTCATTGTCGTCAGACTTTGGTAATTCTCATTCCGGCTTCCCTCTTTCTGGTAAGCCACTGTTCCTCCTGGTTTTATTTCTTGTTGCTTTCCAAGAAGTTCTGCTTCATTGTTAATCACCATTGCTGTTTTACCCGTTGTTTCCAAATCATCTTCTTGACTACACACTGTTCACATATCTGTTGATTTCTGCCACTGTTCTTGGCTTGACACACCTGTGCAATCTTTTTGTCTTAATTTCCTGATAGCTTCATCACCATTTTTGATTTACGAATTACATTCCTGTTTCTGTTTTCTGTGTCTTTTCCCAGATTTTTGCTTTCAATCTTTGCTTTCAAAAACTCCGAGGTGCCAATCGCCAAGAAGAGCTTTGATCAAACTCTTCAGGAGGTTGATGCTGAGCTCGTGGCTGAGAAGGCTGCTAAAAAGTTCTTTCCAACTGTCTTCTGGGGATGAGACACAACCTACCGCTGATGCCAAGTAGTTTGCTTCCTTCTTGAAATTGATGCCGAGGTAGCGGTAGAGAAGCTCCTCCAACTGACTGCCGAGGCTGAACCATTGTCGTCCGTCGAAACAGATTAGTCCGACGTTCTTGCTTTTAGTCCCTAGTTCTTAGGGTCTTCATCTTTGTACTTTTGTTTTCTTTGCATCTGTCACCTTTTTTGCTTCTGAAAAATGTTTGTTGTTGGCCGATGTTAACATTCCTTGCACCTTGATTATTATTCCTTCTTCCACTGTATTTGATAGCTATGTCGGGTAATTGATTTCTCGGATGGCCCTGGTCTCCAGAAGTCTGTCTACTTCTTCCTCTACTGCTTCGACGTGTATCAATCGTTGGCCCTTTTGCTTGTTGGATTACAGGTTTGGCCGATCTGTCGACGTTCAATTTGTGGCATGTGACCTCGGGGTCAATGCTAGATATTTCGTAAGGTGTCCAAGCAAATACCTCAATGTTTGCTCTCAAAAAAGCTTCTAATTCCCTTTCTTCGGCTAAGCCTAAGCCGAGAAGAAAGAAGCGTTCTTGATCATCCTCCTGGATGAGGGCTTTCTTTAGTGCTTCTTCACTCTTCTCGGCTGGTTCCTTGCCGACATCATCTAGGACCTTTATGTCCTCATCTTCAATCTCTGCCTTCTCTGATTTTTGAATGCTGCAGGTGGATTTCATTGCTGCCATGGAGCAATTCTCCGCCTGCAGTCGATCCCCTCTGACTTCTTCAATCCCATGCTCTGTTGGGAACCGCAGTAGTTGATGCAACGTTGAGGGAACTGCCCCCATTGTATGCAGCCATGGCCTTCCCAAGATGATATTGTATGGTGAGGGCGTGTCAATCACCATGAATTCTGTCTTGATCTTCTTCTAACTGCTCTTGCATGATTCTATACTTAGAATATTTTGCATGCCTTTCATACTTTGCCTCCTTTGTGCAATCTTCTCGGGGTTACATACCTTGGGTATAATAGCTACAAAACTTTTACTTCGGCAAGATATTGACCTGCAAACTTTTCATAAATTCTAACAAGTGTGAAACATATACTACTCAATGTTAACTTTGCAAACTTTTTCTCAAGTTTCAACAAGTGTTTTAACAAGGATTAACATATACTGCAACAGGGATCAACAAGGATTAACATTGCAAGTGTTAAACAATAATCTATTTGTAAATTGCTACGAATTTCAACAAGTGTTTAAACAACATACTTAGCTTTTTCCTCAACCTGTAAATTGCTGCAAATTTCAACAGATGATCATATGTCGGCTTAACGTTATCTTGTAAATTGCTACAAATTTCAACAAGTGTTAAGCATCTTCTTTGGTTTAACCAACCTGTAGATTGCTACAAGTGTTTAGCAATAACCTCGGCTTTGCTTCAACTCGGCTTAACTTCAACAAGTGAAGATAAGGAACCATCTCAGCTTAACTTCAACTTGTAAATTGCTACAAATTTCAACATGTGAAGGTAAGGAACCATCTCAGCTTAATTTCAACTTGTAAATTGCTACAAATTTCAACAAGTGAAGGTAAGGAACCATCTCAGCTTAACTTCAACTTGTAAATTGCTACAAATTTCAACAAGTGAAGGTAAGGAACCATCTCAGCTTAACTTCAACTTGTAAATTGCTACAAATTTCAACAAGTGAAGATAAGGAACCATCTCAGCTTAACTTCAACTTGTAAATTGCTACAAATTTCAACAAGTGAAGATAAGGAATCAGCTTAACTCCAACTTGTAAATTGCTACAAATTTCAACAAGTGAAGATAAGGAATCATCTCAGCTTAGCTTCAACTTGTAAATTGCTACAAATTTCAACAAGTGAAGATAATGAACCATCTCGGCTTAATTTCAGTTAAGCATCATCTCGGCTTAACTTTGGTTAAGCATCATCTCGGCTTAACTTCGGGTAAGCATCGTCTTGGTTAAACATCATCTGGGCTTAACTTCGGTTAAGCATCGTTTCGGCTTAACTTCGGTTAAGCATCATATTGGTTTAACCAACTTGTAAATTGCTACAAATTTCAACAAGTGGTAAATGCATTCTTCTTCTCTGCGCCCCCAGTGTGAACTTAAAATCCACTTGGGTTCTCATCATACATGTAGCTTCGACCTTGTCGCTGAGGTTGAATTCAAGCCGAGGTTGTCGGCCTTGGTTTCTCTATTGATCTTACTTGGCTCCAACCTGAGTTCCTCGCATCGGCGAGCTGTTTCTCTTTTCTTGTTCCGACGCCTTTGTTCCCGGCATGTCTTCCTCGGCCTTAGCATACTTCTGGCCAACTTTAGTTTGATCTTGTGTGTTTCCTTTTTATCTTCTGGGATCTGAGATTTGCTCATTGTGCTCTTCTCTTCTCGGACTCAGGTGCCGAGATCTTATCTTCTGGAATCTTGGATTTGCTCACTTAGGTTGAGCTCTTCCCTTTTCGGACCTACTCATCTAGGCCGAGATCATGTCTTCTAGGATCCGGGATCTGGAATTCGGGATCTGCTCACTTAGGTTGAGCTCTCGTCTTCTCGGGCCTACTTGTCTAGGCTGAGATCATGTCTTCTCGGATCCGGGATCCAGGATCTGGAATCCGGGATTATGAGTTCTTCTATACTTGAATGTTATCTTCTTGGGAGCGCTCATGCCCCCTACCTTTGCATCCCTTCTGGAAGGGTCTTCATTCCTCCGCAGGTATCTATCCTTCCATACCTGGAGGTCGTCTGCGTTGCTTCGATCTGTTGTCTTTGGTGCGTCACCTTCCTGGCTGGCTTCTTTCACTCCGTGACTCTGGTCACGAGTTTCTGTGTTGCTATTGTCCCCTTCAACGCCGAGGTTGATAGATCTCCTATTCCTAGCAAGAGCGTTGTCTCCAGTCTGATCTTTCTGTCCGTCACTGGCCATCTATTCTTCTTTCTTTCCCACAGACGGCGCCAAATTGTGTGGGTGATTTTCCGACCACACTGCCCGCTTAGTAACCAGCTGGAGAGCACTGGCAGAATAGATGGCACCTGACTGACCTGCAACAGAAATATAAGAATCCCGCGGTGGTTTCGACCACTCGGGGGCACTCCGACGATCAAGTTAGTATATCTCTCAAAGATAAATCAAGTACTAAACTCACAAGCTTGAGTATCAAAAGCATACTTTAGACCCATGGGGGTGCCTCTCTTTTATAGCCAATACAATCCTAGTCCCAATAGGAGCCTGGCCCTAATGGACTTAGGATTACTGCTAATCTGGGACTCTCAGTGGGATTAGGATAAACTCTCTAAGAGTCTCATCTTTACCCAAACTGAAGTCTTCTCCCATTCTAGGACTCTTGTCCCTCATCCAGGTTGAGTTTCCTTTTCATTCTAGGACTCTTGTCCCTTATCCACTTATCTCAGATTCCGATATCTTCGGAGATAACCTCGGCCTTGCCGAGATCACCTCGGCGTCACGACCAGGACACGTGGCACCTCGACTGACACGTCGGCGTCACCTTGCCACGTGTTGGTACTCAGAAAATATATCTCCACACTTTCTTACATTTGCATCAACAGGTGTATTTATTTATTTATTTATTTTTGTACACGATCAAATCATTGCACTAAATTATAAAATTTACATTTTTGTAATCAATTTTAATTTACTTAAATAACAGTGAAATAGCAGTTGGGCTTTTGGGCCGAGTAAACAATACTGGTGCTTAAGTTTTCGAGGTGGGCTAGATCACGACTACTATCTAGACAGTTATTAACTAGTAACAATATTTAAGATTGGTTGGGCTGAAGTTAGCCATTGGGCTAGCCCGTAAACTAGTGTTGCATTAAAATCTTTGGTTTTTTTTATTTATTTATTTATTTTTTTTATTTTTAGGATAAATTACAAATACACCTCCTGAGATTTGCTTAGAATACGAATTGCCTCCTATAGTTTGGAGAATTACAAATACATCATTGTTAGAATTTTTTATTTAACAGAATTAATTAAAAAACTAAAATTTCTAACTGTTTATCTATATAATAATAAAATTATCTGAATTATTAATTATAATAAAATTTAAATATTATTAAAAACTGTTAATTAACTTGATGATTTATTAATAAAAAAAACCTATTTGTTATGAAATTAGAAACCTTAACGCTGTGTTTGGTTGGGGGATTTGGGGATGGATTTGGAAAGGGAAAGGGAAAAGGTGTGTGAAACTAGGTGAAATATATGCATGTTTTATTCACATTTCATCTATCTTTTCCATTTCACTTTCCAAATCTCTCCTCAAATGTCCCAACCAAACACAACATAAGGAATATAATATAATTTCTAGAACCACAAGAGATCATTTATAATTTAAATAAATCTCAATGAATGTTTTTATAATTTACCTTTTTTTTATCATTTAAGTTCATCCCAAATATGGGCAGCATTTATTGCAACAAAAAGGGGATTAATTATACAAAAGCCCATTCAATTATTGGTAAATATTAACTTATCTACTTATTTATAAAATTATTTATTTTGACTCTCTCAATTATAAAAATACATCACTTTCTCTCCTCTTACCCCCTCCAATGGGGATAAGTTATCTGGTAGGCCCAACTTATCGGGTAATTGTGTGCCCATCTTATAACAAAAAGACGCATAATTAATTTGTTTAAAATGTAAAACAAAAGTTTGGAGGGCAGACCATACAGGATATAGGCCAAACTTATAGGATAATTCTATCGAATGGGGTAGTATAGTTTTTATAATTGAACGAGTCAAAATATGTGAAGTTCATAAATGGGGGGTGCAATATCACTAATTGTTTATAAAATTAAGTTGGCATGAAAATCATAATTTTTTATTTTATTTTATTTTATTGTGATTGTCTTAAAAAAAATAGACAATAAGTACATTTTTAAAAACAAATCATTTATTTTTTTAGACAAATATAATAAAATAAAAATATTACAATTATCGAATCAAACTAATTTTTTCTATAAATAATATACACACAAAATTTTACAAAATAAATAACTTAGATTATCAAAACCGAACTCATAATAGACCTCGTGGACTCTCAAATTTTTTTAAATTTAAATTTACATTTGAGAAACCAATCCAATTATTTTATATCACTTCTTCAATATTTTTACGCTTTCTCCCAACAAACATCACCACAAAAGCAGAGAATTTACACTCATTAATTCAAGCAAAAGCAGCAAAGCAATCTATTTTAATAGCCTTCTTCTTGGGAAAGTGCCCGCATTTGACCCCAAGTCACTACAACTCAGAGATGTGATTATATTTATTTATTTATTTTTGTTAATTACATTTAATAATGTTAGAGATTTTAAAAATTCTAAATATTTTATATGGGTATGAGACTCACACAATGTGAATTTTATGTGGGTCTTCACCTATATAAGACATTTGATAAAAATTTTAATAAAATTATTAGAATTTCTAACATTTTTATTACATTTTTTAATTTTTTTTTTTTAAATGTACGATTGTGAGTCAATGAGATAAGAGACTCGACCCTTTTTCATTTATATTTTTATTTTTTGAAGGACAGAAGCCCAAGTTAAACTTTACTCAAATTTAAATTTGAATTTGAGAGATTTGTAAAACTTGTCATGAGCTCATTTTGATGATCTATGTGTACATTTCTTATGCTCTTTTTTTCCTTTCTAAATTACTATCAATTTTGCTATGTATATATTTCAACATACTAACACTTGTCACAAAATTAAGACAAATCGACACAAGGATTTTACGTGGAAAAACCACAATTGGACACCTCCAATTGTGATAAAAAAATCACGGGCAACAGCCACAAAACAATCCACTAAGAAGATATAAAGGAATTACACAGGTATACTCTCAATTACCTAGCGAATTCACGCCTGAATTGAACCAACCCCTATGTGCCTCTTCCAACCCCGTCTTCACCTCGAAATTGTCTTGACGATGAGCCACTTCAGAATCCACCAAAGCTTCAGGCTCAAATTCTTCAGAATCCACCGAAGAACAACTCTCTCTTTTGTATAGAATTAAACAAACAATCCTTTGATGTAAATTTCTAAAACCATGAGTTGAATACTCAATCAAAGCATCAAAGAAAACTAGCAAAAAATCCCCAGATATAAACCCTAGAACCTAAGAAGAAGATCTGGAGAAGTAATCCTAGATTTGGACTGAAACACGTATTTATAGAAAACTGTCCCACGATCTCTGCTCGAGCGTCGGATTGGCCGCTCGAGTGCGGAAAGTTCCGCTCGAGCAGGAAAAAACAACATCCAGTATTTTTGCAAGTGAACTAAACTTCTGGAACTCAGCATTCTCCGCTCGAGCGGGGGAATGTCCGCTCGAGTGGACAGGCAACTTGGAATGCATTTTTGTATTTTGCTTCGGGGCCGCTACCCCTCGACCCCATCGTGGCGCTGCCCCAGACCGGCCAAGGGGCGCTGCCCCCTCGACCTCGGCGAGCTGACCGGGCAGCTCGATCCCCGTCATAATTAGCGAAGTGGCAATCTTGAAAGCATTAACATCACAAACTTCTCTGCAAGGCACAATTCGGGTTGGATTCGCATCTAAAACTCATATTCTCACTGAAATACAAGAGCGAATAAAATTACAACTGAGAGGAGTTTTGTCAAACGGGATTGCCAAGAATAAAAACCTAACAATGATCAAAACTAATACTGGTGTATACGCAGCCTACTAAGGCTGTATTTGATTCATGAATTTGAAAAAAAATTTAAAAAGAAAAAAAAATATAAAATGTGAATAAATATAATTACAAAATAACATGTGTTTTGAATGACATTTGTCACTTTCTAAATGAAAATTTTGGACATGGCATTCCTCGTTACCTCTCTTTTCCTTTTTCATTTTTTTTTTGGGCGCAGGCTTTTGTCAATTTGTCTTATATATATATATATGGAACATCAAGAGCTATCGATTGCTTATTTGTTTTGTTTATGTAAGATGAAATGTAGATTATGTTATTTTGTAATTTCCAACTTTGAATTGATTGAAGTAGACTGCTAAATGTCCCATACTTCAGCATGTATGGGCTGGTTTGGCATATCATATTTGGACTAAAATAATCAAAATAAAATAAATGAATACATAATAAATGGTTATGTTACGAATTTGATTGGATAATAAATGGTTATGTTAAGAAAATAAAATGAATACATAATAAATGGTTATTAATCATTTTATTATTAATCATATTAATCAAACAAGACCTTATTACGTTATTAAAGTGGTACTATTTCAGATTTTGAGTTTTATTTATTGCATAAAACACTCGTTCATAAACAATTGGTAACATTTGAATTTTGATAACATTCAAATTTGATTTAGTTTGTATAGCATTTTGATAACCTTTACGATTTTTTGTATTTTTAAAATAATGCATGACATTTTGCTATTAAATGTTATTCTCAATATACACAACCAACCAATCATTAATTACAGTTTTATTCCACAAAGGAAGAATCGGGTAGAAATATTGTTTAGGTGAGCAAACAATGGGAAAATGAAAACCTGGGCTTTGATTTTTCTTGACTATTTATATTTTTATCTTTGGATATCTTTTGTTTCAATAATGTTTTACTCTAATTTTTGAATATCTTTTGTTTCAATAATCTTTAATTTCAATAATATTTAATAATCTTCAATAATCTTTAATAATGTTTCAGTTTTGTCCAATTTAATTGCTTTATTGATGTTTAAAGTTTGTGGTTGAAATATTGTGGACTTCCTTAAGACCTTTCATATCGAAACAAGGTAGAGATGTGGTAAGTATGGAAACCTGGGCTTTGATTTTATCATTGTTATTCTGTGATTATTTCTTTGGTTGGTTGTGTAGGAAATTTATACGTCCGGTTTTTTTTTTTTCCTTACAATTATCATTATTTGGATTTTTAAAATAAAATTGAGGTGGGTGCAGTGGATGGGGTGGGGGTGCAGGGGAGCAAGAAATCAACTATATTATATGTTTTTTTTTTTTTTAAACATTTTTTCTCAGTTAAATCTAAACCATATTTCATTTTTCTATTTCAACAAATATGTCCTTATAGAATTCATGAATTAATTTTTTAAATTAATTGATTTTTAAATTTATATTGTGGTATCACACTGTTTTCTTCTTTTAAAAATTTTAAATTCATGAATAAAATATGAATGAAATATAATTTAAATTTTTTCTTCTTTTTCATTTTTATTTCCTTTTTCAAATCTATATTCAAGTTTATGATCTAAACACAGTTTAAAAGAATTACATTGTTGGTGTTTAGTTTCTCGCACAAGATCATAATGAGCAAGATATTAGTTGCAATTTATCAATGCCTAAAGCAGTGTATCATAACTTTTCTTACAATAAATTAAGTAAACCAATTTATTTTTTATTTTTTATCTTTGCCTCTTTTATTTATTTATTTTTTCCCAAAAATGAAACAATCTTGAAAAGTCAATTCTTAGATCTTTTAAGGTTAATAATTCAATTCTCATAATATTTCTTTAAGGTTAGATATTTTCTTATGTATATTGAAATATCTCTTTATCATATTTATCTTTTGTGGGGGGAGGAAAAAAAAAGTTAGCTTAGTTATATCTTGGAGACGTTTTAGTAGTTGACCACCCCGTGGATGAATTATTTTTTTTGAAATTATTTGTAAGCTCTTTGACTTTAGCGGTTGACTTTCTGAAATATATACTTTTTGTTTTTTTTTTTTTTTACCTATTTGTCCACTTTAGGTGCAGAAGTATATATTTCCACCCTTCACTACTACATATATTTCTACTCATTTGCACCTTTTGTTAAGAAAAATGGTAACATTCATTAATATTTTCTTTTGATGTTGTTTGGAGTCAAATTGTGTTATCAATCCCTGAAAATGTCTTCATATAGACTGATTTATTATTTTTATTTAATGTTTGGAGTGAAATTATTATTTTAAAACTGTGTAGATGTGCAAAACTTTTGTTATTTGTTAATTTTAATAAATAGAATCTTGGAAGTAAAATACTAAGTGATTGATGTGTTTTATTGATAGTTTTTGTTGGAAACACAAATCATTTTGATAAATTGTTTAACTTTAGTAAAATTTGGTGGTGGAAAATAATTGGTAAGTTATTAGTTTGGCATCTACATATCTATGTGATTTTTTATTAATTCCTTGAATGAGATATGTTATTGATGGTATATGAATTAGCTTCATAACGTTTGCAGTTTCATTTACACCTCTTTTTGTTCAATACAATTCAATAAAGCTTAAGCTATCAATATGTTTGATTCCTAACAATAATGTAGGAGCCATCGATATGTTAAGTATCTATTGATTTCTTCGTTCGGTTTGAATTTGGTGAATTAAAATATGCCATGTATTGCTACCTTTCCATGAACAAAAATAGCTTTTGTATTTAATATGTATTTAGTGAAATTAACTTTTGTATTAAAGGTTTTGGCAACACTAACCTGCATCAACCTCTAAAATTTCTAGCCATTTGTTATATTTATATAGATGTATAGTCTAAATGGGATGAGATTGAAGAGTGAAGTTTATAATAATCTCAAATTGAAGATTCGCACATTAATTAGCTTTCAAAAGATGCTTCATTCTAGGTGCCATTTCTAACCCAATTGGACTATGTTAAAACTAGAGGAGGAAAACATACTAAGATCATTTTCATTTCAGGTATTGATACTAGCAACAGTTGATGGCTATTGGATGACTTTAAATCTTTTTAATTTGATTAGTTTTTAAAGCAACAATTTCTGTTCTAAAGTTGTCTATAGTTGATGTAATTTATGATTTTCACATCAATTTGACACACTAGATTAGTTGCAAGAATTATTTATTTTACAAAATTAAATTTCACCGTTTAAGCAGTTTTTTCATAAGCAGTTTTATGAAAAATGTGACGTGTATAAGCCAATAAAGGCCATGAATCACTATGAACAACCCAAGGCCATCACTTGGAGCCCAATACATAACCCAGTTGGTGAGGTCCAGGACAGTTGGAATCCAGCATGGCATGAAGAGCCAATGACATTCAGACACATTGCAGGTGAAGGACGAGCCACATCAGCAGACAAAGATCTGCAAAGTTATTGCCACTGCACATCGCCATTAATGCAGCCCATCACAGAATTTATTACGACAACACCTCTCCGTCGGAACAGGACCCCCTTACCCTGAACAAGGTAAGCTACAGCATAGACTTTCGGCGAGGAGGGCAGGTCGAAAGGGACGGCGAAATGATTACCAAAGGATATAAGCAAACGTTGAAAACAAGAAGAAGGTTAAGCTTTTCTATCTCTAATCTCTCCCTCTGCACTCTACTTCTCTTCCTAACTTGCTCGTCGGAGGGTTCGCTGGGGGACTACCCAGTTCCCCGTTGAACTTGTTTCCAGGTTATCTGGTGGGCTTGATCATTTGGACGTAGGCTTGAGGAGCTTGGACCAGTCCGATCCATTCACTAGAACAAACTGTGTCATCAGTTGGCACCGTCTGTGGGATAGACTTTGCTCCTCACGCTAGTTGTGCTCATTGTCGCCGGAGACCCTATCCCAATAACCTTTTCCTCCTACCCAACAAAGTGTATGGTCACGGCTAGATCCATGGCTTCTCACAATAATGCTGCCGGCCATCAAGTCGACCCCTCCAATCCAAACAACCCACCACAGTATTTTATTGAGCTTACCAACAGCATTAACCGCATGGCTGAGCAAAACCAGGCCCTGATAAATGTTTTACTCCAAAGAAACCTTCCGATGCCTCCTCCACCACCTCCAGATATTCCACCCAACCAAGAAAGAGCCCCGAGCCATACTGTTCCGCAACCCTATCCACCCAACTTGGAAGGCTTGTAACCTCCTCCCCCACATATAAATCTACCACCTTCACCCCCACACCCGTCGGTCGTGGTACCAGCCCCTGAAGGGGAAGCCAGCAGCGTTTAGCCCCCTTTGACTGACCGTGGTGACAACATTCCTCTCTGGGACGCTGAACTCCGAGCAATGAAGCTCCAACTCCAAGGGGTCATGCAGAACATTCAGCATAAACCCTCTACCACGGCAAACTCACCATTTGTTGCCTCCATCCGGGACAAACCTCTGTCCACCAAGTTCAAGATGCCCACCATTGATTCTTTTGACGGTACGACAGACCCAATCAACCATCTGGAGACCTACCGTACCCTCATGATCCTCCATGCCTTCCCTGACGAGATCATGTGTTGGGCTTTCCCCGTGACACTGAAGGGGTCAGCTCGACTGTGGTTCAGCCAGTTACCAGCAGACTCTGTCTCCACTTTTCAGCACCTCAGCAACTCCTTCCTTAGCCATTTCATTGGAGCCCAACGTCAACGCCGCCCGGCAACCCAACTCTTCAACATCCGTCAGACCGAGGGGGAGTCGCTGCGCAGTTTCGTTACCCGCTTAAACACCGAAGCCCTGCAAGTAGCAAAAAACGATGACAAGGTCATCCTCACGGCTTTCATGGCCGGGCTACGATCGTCCGATTTCCTCTTCTCCCTCTCCAAAAACCTTCCAACCTCCATGGCAGCCTTACTCTCCAAAGCCTAGAAATACATGAATGCTGAAGATTCACTAGCCGCCCGGCAGGATCCAATAGCTAAAAACCCGACCCCCAGAGAAAAGACTCAGAACCCAAAAACACCCAGTATAATAGCCAAACACCCCACTATACAGACCGACCCCCCCGCGCTGACCGGTCGACACCAGCCCGATCGCCCGGTCGGTTCGAGCGGTACACCCCCCTTAATTCTCCCATGGAACAAGTCCTCAACCAGATCCAATGGGACTACCCCCTCAAATGGCCCCTACCTTCATGGACCCCTTCCAATCGGAAAGACCAGTCCAAATATTGTCGTTTCCATCAGGACCATGGCCATAACACTGATGACTGCATCAACCTTAAGGATCAGGTCGAGACCCTAATACGTCAAGGACGTCTCAGCCGGTTCACGGACACCCGCCCACAACAGAGGTAAAGAACCGAGCCCCTCAGAAACAACCGCCGGCGTACCTCACCCCGGCAGCCAGCCCAACCTAACCAAGGCCATGATCGCCCCCCACAACAGCCTCGGCCACCAGGTAATCCCCCTCCGCCAGTTGGTGAAATCTGAGTCATTTCAGGTGGTCTTGCTTGTAGGGGACCATCCCGCTCGGCTCAGAGGGTAGAACTCAGAAAGATAAGGCAAGGCTCAGACAAAGCAGTTGTCACGGTAGACCGACCCTCCAAACAACCCAAGTAGTGGACAGAGCCCATCACCTTCACGGACACCGACTGTACAGGCATCCGTTATCCTCATGATGACGCTCTCGTCATTTCTGCCCTCCTCTCCAACTATAAGGTCAGGCGGGTTCTCATCGACAACGGCAGTTCTTCAGACATCATATTCCTTAACTGCTTTTGCCAGCTCAAGATTGAGGAGGAAAGTCTGTCTCCCCTCCAAACCCCTTTTGGTCGGTTTCACTGGTGACCGGGTGACCTCCATCGGCTCCATCGATCTCCCCCTCACCATCGGCGAATACCCACGGCAGGCTACCAAGTTGCTCACTTTCCTTGTGGTCGACTGTCCCTCTGCCTACAACATCATCCTTGGTCGCACCGCCCTCAACGCTTTCCAAGCTATCACTTCAACTTACCACCTCGCCATAAAGTTCCCTACTGACCTGGGCATCAGGACAGTAAGGAGAGAGCAGACCGTAGCCCGGGAATGTTATGTCGCCTCACTCAAGGAAGTCAAGCTGAAGGAGGCCATGATCATTGAAGGACTTGACGTCCGAGATGAGGATGAGCTGGTCAGAGGAGAACCGGTGGAGCTCGTTGAGATTCCCATCGATCCCGCCAACCCAATGAAAACTGCCAAGATCGGCAGCCAACTATCTCCCCAAGCTAAGGTCGACCTTACTGCCCTTCTGATCGAGCACAATGATGTATTTGCCTGGACCTATTCAGACATGCCAGGCATTGACCCCTCTTTCATAACTCACTGCCTCAGCATCGAACCCCATTTCTGACCTTACTGCCAGAAGCAACGCATCTTTCTCCAGAGCGCAATACTCTTATAGCCGCAGAGGTTAACAAGCTCCTTGAGGCCCAATTCATCAAAAACGTGGATTACCCTAAATGGTTGTCAAACGTGGTCCCAGTCCGCAAGAACAATGGCAAATGGCGACTCTGTGTAGATTACTCTAACCTAAACCGAGCCTGCCTCAAAGACAGCTATCTTCTTCCCCGTATAGATCTGCTGGTCGACGCCACGGCCAGTCATCAAATGCTCAGCTTCACGGATGCTTTCTCTGGATACAACCAAATCCTGATGCACCTATCCGATCGGGAACATACATCCTTCATTACCGACCAAGGTACCTACCACTACCGCGTGATGCCATTCGGACTGAAGAATGTTGGGGCCACCTACCAACGATTAGTCAATGCCGTTTTCCATAATCAGATAGGTCAGAATATGGAAGTATATGTCGACGACATGCTAGTCAAGAGCAAACTCTCTATTGATCATCTGACCAACCTGCGAGAGACCTTCGCCACCCTACGTAAGTACCAAATGAAGCTCAACCCAGAGAAGTGCACCTTCGGCGTAGGATCTGGGAAGTTTCTAGGTTTTATAGTCAGTCAGCGGGGCATTGAAGCTAACCCTGAAAAGATCAAGGCCTTGATTGAGATGCAGTCACCCAGAACGGTTAAGGAGGTTCAAAGGCTCACTGGCCGAGTTGTGGCCCTCAACCGCTTCATTTCCCGCGCAACAGATAAGTGCATACCATTCTTCAAAGTTCTTCAGCAAACTTTTGAATGGACAACTGAATCTGAAGAGGCTTTTCAGCAGTTGAAGCAGTGCATGGCCAATCCCTCCCTCCCTCATTTCACAAGCAATTAGGGGCGAGCCCCTCTTCCTATTTAGCCGTCTCAAGCACCGCAGTCAGTGCAGCTCTTATCAGGGAAGACGACTCTGTCCAACGGCCGATCTACTACATCAGCCGGGCTCTCAGGGGAGTAGAGCAGAATTACCCACTGTTAGAAAAATTGTCCTTGGCCTTAGTCATCGCCTCCAAACGGCTCCGTCCTTACTTCCAGGCCCATTAGATAGTGGTTCTCACCGACCAACCCTTGAAGAAGGTCATGCAACAACCAGAACTTTCCGGCAGACTCATGCAGTGGTCAGTGAAACTCAGTCAGTTTGACATCTCCTACAGGCCTCGAACAGCAATTAAGGGACAGGCTGTCGCGGATTTCATCCTGAAATTCACTAAGCCTACCCCAACCGCTGCCTCTCCACCCCCACTAACCCCTACCAAGCCAGAAGACCCGCATTCTTGGACTCTCAACGTCGACGGATCATCCCGCAGGGAAGGTAGTGGGGCTGGCCTCATTCTCACCGCCCCTGAGGGTGGCTATTTCAAATGTGCTCTTCGTTTCTTGTTTAATGCCAGTAACAATGAGGCCGAATATGAGGCATTGATAGCAGGACTCCGCCTCGCCAAGGACATTGGAGTCAGCCACATCCGGGTGTTCAGCGACTCCCAGCTCATTGTCAGCCAGATTACGGGAGAATTCGATGCCAAGGAGGACACAATGTGGGCTTACAGGGATATGGCACTCCCCCTTGTTCGCCTCTTCAATACTTTCTACATCAAGCACATACCTCGGGCGAAAAACTCCAAGGCAGATGAGATGGCTCAATTGGCCTCTGCAGACCAGTCCGACCTCAGCCACGGTGTTCGTCTCGAATACCTAGCCCAGCCGGCTATCTCACTCGACCTACAAGAAGTGCAGTTCCTCCAAAACGAACCCATCCCTTGGGCGTCCGACATCTTCCTATTTTTTACAACAGGGGAACTCCTAGATGACCAACAACAAGGCGCCAAAGTCAGGGCCCGGTCGTCCAATTACATCTTGGTCAGTGGCGTCTTGTACAAACGTGGTTTTTCACGACCATACTTGCGATACCTCAATTCGGCTCAAGCAACCTATGTAATGCGGGAAATCCATGAGGGAATTTGTGGTAATCATTCGGGCGGCAGGTCTCTAGCCCACAAAATACTCCGTACTGGTTATTTCGGGCCAACTCTCAATCAAGATGCGACTGATTTCGTACTCAAATGTGATAAGTGTCAACGTTTTGCCAACATCCCCCATGCTCCTCCTACAGAGTTGATCACACTTTGCAGCCCTTATCCGTTCACCAAATGGGGGATCGACTTGGTCGGTCCACTTCCCACTGGCCGAGGCCAGACCAAGTTCGTGATTGTCGCCATTGATTACTTCACCAAGTGGGTAGAGACAGAACCCCTTGCCACCATTACCGAGCGGAACACAACCAAGTTCATCTGGCAGTCGATCGTTTGCAGGTTTGGCATCCCTCAGACCATCGTCTCCGACAACGGCAAACAATTTGACAACGCCAAGTATAGGAAGTTCTATGCCGACCTCCAGATTCAACCATGTTTCTCTTCCTCCGGTCATCCCCAGGCCAATGGCCAAGTTGAGGTCACTAACCGTTCTCTCCTGAAGATCATCAAAACTAAGCTAGAAGCTGCTAAGGGACTTTGGACTGAAGAACTACCAAATGTACTCTGGGCCTACCGAACTACAGCTCGGAATCCCACTGAGGAAACCCCTTTCCGCTTAACATACGGCGCTGAGGCGGTTATTCTAGTAGAAGTCTGCTTACTCCCAGGGTTTTACATCAGGATCCAGCGCTAACCGAAGAGCTCCGTCGGGCAGACCTGGACCTAATTGAAGAACTCAGAGAGACCACCGCTGTCAGACTAGCCTCATACCAACAGAAAATGAGAACACACTACAACCGCAAAGTCCGACCAAGGGAGTTCGCTGTAGGGGACCTTGTCTTGAGAGAAGCAACTCTTGCCACCAAAAATCCGACTGAGGGTAAACTGGCAGCCAAATGGGAGAGACCTTACGTTGTGAAAGCCCGACCACGTTCGGGCACCTACCGACTTCAGGACATGGAAGGTCGAGACCTTCCCCACCCCTGGAACGCTGAACACTTGAAGCGCTACTTTCAATAAATTCCTACTGTTGTATTGCTCAGTTGTTGTATTTCCTTTTTGATGCATAATGTAAACTTTGATCGACCGGACTACACTGTCCACGACAACAATTTTATATCTCAGCTATTTGTGTGTTGTCTTAATAACATTTTCATTTGTAGCATTTATTAACAGCCTCAGCCAGACTGAGCACAACAAGTCTCAGCCAAACTGAGCACAAAAAGCCTCAGCCAGACTAAGCACAACAAGCCTCAGCCAGACTCAGCACCAGAAGCCTCAGCCAGACTCAGCACAACAAGCCTCAGCCAGACTCAGCACCAAAAAGCCTCAGCCAGTCTGAGCACCACAAGCCTCAGCCAGATTGAGCACCAACAGCCTCGTCCAGACGAGCGCCAAAAAGTCTCAGCCCGATTGAGCATGAAGCACTCGGCCAGACCAAACCCCAGCCAGCCTAAGCATAACAAGTCTCCACCAAGACCGAACGCCACAATTTCAGGTTCAGACTGAGTTACTTACAACGTCAGTGAATCATAGCTTAGCCCCAACTGAGCACGCATGCAGGGCTCGGTCAAGGCCACCCATGCAAACTTCATGCTTGTGGAATTAGTAGACACACTTAATCACAATTCCAGCTCCAAGTCTTTACACCACTCTTTGCTCAGTCAAATTTCAAAGACGTTCTTACACGTTTTCTTTACAAGTCAGGTTATTTTCTTCTCAATCAAACTCTTACAAGTCAGCCTCTTTCCTTACAAGCCAAGCCTCACTCCATAAACCACTAACCTACTTGAGCAGCGTGGCAAACACCAACTTATAATTTTATTACATTTTAAATTTCACTCTGCATTGAGGAGTTCCTAACTTTACTCTGTATTGAGTTTTTATTACAACTTCAATTTCACTATACATTGAGGAGTTCCTAACTTTACTCTGCATTGAGTTTTTATTACAAGTTCAATTTCACTCTGCATTGAGGAGTTCCTAACTTTACTCTCCATTGAGTTTTTATTACAAGTTCAATTTCACTCTGCATTGGGGAGTTCCTAACTTTACTCTGCATTGAGGAGTTCCTAACTTTACTCTGCATTGAGATTTTATTACAAGTTCAATTTCACTCTGCATTGAGGAGTTCCTAACTTTACTCTGCATTGAGTTTTTATTACAAGTTCAATTTCACTCTGCATTGGGGAGTTCCTAACTTTACACTGCATTGAGTTTTTATTACAACTTCAATCCCACTCTATCTTGAGGAATTCCTAAATTCAGTTTTTATTACAAGTCTAACTCCACTCTACACTTCACAATGATTCATACACAAGCTCCACACACAAGCCACCATTCTCATCCATTTCAGATGCACAAGCAAAAACAATCAAATGCAAAACACAACTGAAATTTTGTTTATTCACAACTTTGTACATAAGTTCATTACAACAATTCAAAAAAAAAACAAACAAACAAACAAACAAATAAACAAAACAAAACAAAACAAAACAAAAACAACCACACAATGTCTGTGCAAGGTCTTCTTCTTCTTCTTCTTCAATTACTCCTCTTTGCTGGACACAAGGTCTTCTTCTTCAATACTCTCATCCAGGGGGGTCTGGGCCACATCGTCATCGTCGATTTTCATACTACTTAGGTCCAAGTCTGGGAACAGCTCCTAAGCTTTACGCTTGAACATCTTCCAACCACTGTCCCAGAACTCAGCCATTTCGTGTTTATAAAAGTCTGACCGCTGGAAGCTCTCAATCACTTCCGACTCAGTCCTGCCCCCAGCGGTCGTCCTCGATGGGCCCGCCCCCCAGACTCCTCCCTCGCCAAGCTGCTGGCGACCGCGACATCAACTGCCATCTGAAATTCAGTAGACCCCTTGAACTGATCCACTGCTGCAACGCACAGATCAGGTTATGTCGCCCTTTCAGAGGCTGCCTTGGCCCTCTCTTCATCCAGATCCTTCTGCAGGGTAGCCCTTTCAGAGGCCGCCTTAGCCCTCTCTTCCTCCAACTGCTTCTGTAGGGTCGCCCTTTCAGAGGCTGCCTTGGCTCTCTCTTCAGCCAACTCCCTTTGCACGCTCGCCCTCTCAGCAGATGCCTTGGCCCTCTCCTCCTCCAACTCCTTTTGCAGGCCGTCTCTCTCCTCCATTGCCTTCGCACACTCTCCCTTCAGCTCCCTCTACAGACCGTCAATCTTCACGTCCACCTCATCCTTCTGTTTAACCAGCTCTTCATTACTGGTCATTGCCTCTTCATGCCGTTCGAGTGCGACCGCACAGGCTTTTTGGGCCTCCTCCAGCTTCTTCTGCTCGCCAGCCAGCCGGAACTCAAGCGACACAACTTGGCGGCGTTCGTTCTCCAGCTCCAACTTGATCGCTCGCAGCTCAGCATGGGCACTCTCCCAGTTTATGCTTTCCTTCTTCAACCTTGCAAGTTGAGCCTTGGCCTCATCTGCCTTGAGTTTTGTAGCCCCCACCTTTCTCAGCAGAGCCCCTGCTAAGGTGGTTACCTCCATTTGAGCGGAGCATAACTCCCTCAGCAGCTCAGCCTCATTGAATCTGGCTGCTGAGTGCAAGGCTGCCTCTTCCACAATCCCAACAAGGTGGTCTACCCCTGCCCTGGCTGGGCCTTCTTCTCCCTCCAGCCGCCCAGCCATTGCACGAGCGTGGTAGATCGCAGTAGTCAGACTGACTCTCCCTCCTTGGGGTGCAAGACCCCCCGGGGCTGTTCTCCCCTCCTTGGCTTAGGGCCAGTTGCCCCACCTTCTACTTGCACTTCGGGAGCGGCCCTCGCTACCTCTGTGGCGATCCCCACCACTACTGGTACGACCTCCATCCCCTCCGACGCGATGTCTACCACTTCTGGGACGACCACCCTTCCTGGGGTCTCCTCCACTCCCCCCCTCTCTGCCTCCTTGACCACACTAGTCTCTTCTGCCCTCACTTCCCTCCTTCTCTTCAAGGCAGGCTCTTCTTCACTTCTCCTCACTCTACTCTTCTTCTTCACTACGCCTCCCACCTCCATCTCCTTCAAAGCCCTCTCCTTCAAGGGATCTGTTGGGGGCGGTCGTGGCACAAATTCACTTAAGTCTTTTTCCCCCGAGGGTTTGGGGCGAGGTCGGATCCTCTCCCTCGCAACCGGCTTTGGCGGTCGGTCTGCCTGCGACTCTTTGAATTTTTGGGCTTTGGCCAAGATGGTCTGGTCCTCCGCCTCTTGAGCCTTCCTCCTTGCTTCCAACTCCGTTCGGTCGAGGTCCCTACTACTCAGCTATGGACCCAACCCTGCCTCAAACAAAGCCGACGGCTGAACGAGCTCGTCCCATCTGGCCCCCTCATTCTCCCTCCATTCCTTTACCCTCTTCACCCTCTCCTCTGCTGCTGCTCCCAGCTTTGGCTCCACAGACTTGGTGGGCACTTTCCAAATGATGCGCACTCCAACCCCTCCACTGGCAGACACATAGAACCACCGTGGTCTCCACCCCTTGATCGACGATGGCAGCCCCGCCACCAGCCATTTCCCTGCTGCTGCCTGCAGAGTGACCCAAGTCTCTTGCTGCCCTGAGTCCTTATAACATGCGAAGAATTCGTCTACTGTCATGGTCGCCCCTTCGTTCGCCTTCGGCCACGCACTTGCACAGGCCAGTAAGATTTTCCACGCATTGGGCATTAGTTGGCCCGGCGCTACCTCCAAACGATTCAGGACATTTACCACCACTTGCGGCAGGGGCAGCCTCAGTCCTCCATTCAATGTTTCCTCATAAAGGGCAAACTTCTTCTGGCCTAGCGTCGGATGGCCTCTCCGTCGACATCGGCAACAATAACTCTATTTCAGCAGGCACCTGGTATTTTTCGCGAATAGCCTCCAAATCCGTTGCAGTAACCGTTAATCTATCTGCCTTTGTATGCCAGTGATCTTATTCTGCCTGGCTGATTGGCTTTGGAGTTACTATCATGGTGGAACCATGGGATCGTACCACCGACTCCCCCACCCTCTCCATCCTATATTGCTGTGCTAACTCCACTGCATCATCATCACCAAGTGGATCCACCCTGACATTTGCAGCTTCTTCTTGGGCCTTTTCTAGGGTATGTCTACGAATCGCTTCGGATGCAGGTGCAAGGAAATTTAAAAAGTGTTGCAGAGGTGTATCGTGAGTAACAATGGAATTCACACTTGGAATATTTTGATTTTTTGTAAACAAGTAGGTGAATCGAATAATGCCAAAAGCCCCCGGTTTGCCCGTATTCCAAGGATCCCAATTAATTTTCGCTAGTTTGAAAACTTTTCAAATCATCCGCCAAAACTGCCTTTTCAACACCCATAATGACCTATCGTTTCATTTCTGATCTAACGCCTAATCTTCCCCCCCCGGCAGGATGTTGCCACGTGTACGACCACAATCCACTGTCTCCTCCCCTTACCCTATCTTTTCTACTTCAAATCACCACGTGACACACCGCCTCTTGAGCCCCACGCCCCTCCACCTCACCTTTCGCGGTCGACCCGCCTCGTGGTCAACCCTCCCACTCGGTCACCCTTCGCGGTCGGCCCTCCTTGTGGTCGACCCCACTCGGCCAACCTTCGCGGTCGGCCCCCTTCGCGGTCGGCCCTTCTCGTGGTCGACCTTCCTACTCGGCCAACCTTTGAGGTCGGCCCTCCTCGTGGTCGGCCCTTCCATTCGGTCACCCTGCACGGTCGGTTCACCATTTCGGTCACCCCTGCCGGTTGACCTCCATCCTGCCAATCCCTAACGCCCTCATCTTCTTCATTCGTATTCCCTTCGTTGGACTAAAGCTGCACTCGGGAATGGGGGACTACTGACGTGTATAAGCCCATAAAGGCCATGAATCACTATGAACAACCCAAGCCCATCACTTGGAGCCCAATACATAACCCAGCTGGTGAGGTCCAGGACAGCTGGAATCCAACATGGCATAAAGAGCCAATGACATTCAGACACATGGCAGGTGAAGGATGAGCCACATCAGCAGACAAAGATCTGCAAAGTTATTGCCACTGCACATCACCAATAATGCAGCCTATCACAGCATTTATTACGACAACACCTCTCCGTCGGAACAGGACCCCCTTACCCTGAACAAGGTAAGCTACAACATAGACTTTCGGCGAGAAGGGCAGGTCGGAAGGGACAGCGAAATGATTACCAAAGGATATAAGCAAACGTTGAAGACAAGAAGAAGGTTAAGCTTTTCTATCTCTAATCTCTTCCTCTGCACTCTACTTCTCTTCCTAACTTGCTTGTCGGAGGGTTCACTGGGGGACTACCCAGTTCCCCGTTGAACTTGTTTGCAGGTTATCCGGTGGGCTTGATCATTTGGACGTGGGCTTGAGGAGCTTGGACCAGTCCAATCCATTCACTGGAACAAACTGTATCATCAAAATGTATTGTTACATTGTTGGGATGCTATGGCATAGAGTTGATTTCTTCTTGATGATATGATGCATTTAGTTTTTCAATTTACAGTTTACTACAAAATTCATTGTTTTAGGGTGACGATCCGTGTGTTTTGTCTATTTTTTGTTATAGAAAATTCAATATTAGGGCTCCCTCCGTAATGTAGAGAGGTGTCACTGCTTTCTTCAGATTGATAGGAAAATTATTCTTTGAGATTTGATTTCCTTATCTTAATATGTAAACAATTTCTATAGACTACTATTTGCGAGGTTATACTTTGCATTTTGCCTAATCCATGTTGTCTATTTTATGTTATTTCAATAAGATATTTGTAGTTCGGGTACTGTGACACTCACCAATGCATTAGGTGTTAGCCACAAACAAATGGTAAGAGTGTTGACTTCATCTTTTATTTTGAATCAGTTTATTACAATTGAGTTCTCCGCGTGGTACCAAAACAAAATTGTCTTTCTTTTGAATTGAATTGATTTATTACTCTGGACATGTAATTTGTCACTACTTTGGACATGTTAGTTTTTTTTTTTTTTTAATTTTTAAATACATTTTTTTCCCCTCTAACTGTCTTCTAATAAAATTATGTTTTCTTTTATTTTTATAGGACGATGGAGATTTGCACCAAACAGTAATATGGACCCTCTTTACTCATCTTATTATTTCATTGGAAACATTACAAATTAGTGAGTTTTTAAATATTTTGTGAAGTTATCACCTATTTATAATTTTTCTTATTTAATTTACTTTTCTTACTATACATTTTGTTTCAGGTATTGATACTAACAACAATTTCTATTGGACAAATTAGATGAGTTGCATGAATTATTTTTCTTACAAAATTAAATTTCACCATTTAAGCAGTTTTGTGAAAAATGAATTGCTATATTGTTGGGATGCTATGGCATAGAGTTCATTTCTTCTTGATGACATGATGCATTTAGTTTTTCAATTTACAGTTGATTGCAAAATTCACTGTTTTAGGATGACGATTTGTATATTTTGTTATATAGATTGTCTATTTTTTGTTGCAGAAAATTCAATATTGAGCTCCCTCCGCGATGTATAAAGGTGTCAATGCTTTCTTCAGATTGATTGGAAAATTATTTTTTGCTATTTGATTTTCGTATCTTAATATGTAAACAATTTCAAAAGACTACTATTTGTCCGGTTATAGTATTTATGTTGTCTGTATTATGTTATTTCGATTAGATATTTGTGGTTTGAGGTACTATGACACTCACCAGTATATCAAGTGTTAACTACAAACTAATGGTAAGAGTGTTGACTTGATCTTTTATCAGGTGTTACTGACTCTACAGATTTTAACATGATACGTACAAATTATAATTACATTCTGATCCCAATATTATTATTTACACTGTACCTCTAGGCATAGGCATGCACTAGTATAATTACATAATAACATGTGTTTTGAATGACATTTGTCACTTTCTAAATGAAAATTTTGAACATGGCATTCCTTGTGACCTTTCTTTTCCATTTTCATTTTTTTTTGGCACACGCTTTTGTCAATTTGTCATATATATATATATATTTATATATATGGAACATCAAGAGCAATTGATTGCTTATTTGTTTTGTTTATGTAACATGAAATGTAGATTGTGTTATTTTGTAATTTCTAACTTTGAATTGGTTGAAGTAGACTGCTAAAATGTCCCATACTTCAGCATGTATGGGCTGGTTTGGCATATCATATTTGTACTAAAATAATCAAAATAAAATAAAATAAAATAAAATAAAAATTTAATAAAATAAAACATCATACTTAAATCATAATCATTTCATTTTTTTTCTCACAAAAGTCAAAAAAGTTAAAAAAAAAACTCATTCCAAACAAAGTTTTTTAATCTCAATCTAAAAAAAATCATAAAGTCAAAAATCCAAGCCACATTTCAAACGAATTTTATTCAAGGATCTCCAAATTTTATTATGTAAGATGGCAAGTTTTTTTTTTTTTTTTTTTTAAAAGTTTTATGCATGAATTTTTAATTTTAATTTAACTATTTTAACAATATAATTTTATATTTTATCTTAATCTTGATAGTTTTGAGTTATTCATCCTTGTACTCAATTATATCCTATCAATGCTCTTCTAAATAAACATTTTCTATTAAAATCGAGTATGGGTGACATGTAATCGGATTGGGTAATTTTGTCATCCTTCCTCCTCTTTTCAAAAAAAATAATTATTATTTATTAAGGATAAATTACACCTTGCACCCTTGTATTATCTTAGTTTAACCTTTACACATGAAATTATGATAGTTAACCTCTTGCACTTCTAGTCAAATCTTACTTTGATCCTTACACATGAAATAGTGACAGTAAACTTTCTAAACTTTTACTCAAATATCACTTTAGTCCCTACACAAGTGTCAATGTCTCTCTTCTGTTACTTCATTTTTAAATGGATAAATTACAAATACATCCACTGAAGTTTAATTAAAATACGAATCACCTTATGTGGTTCTGAAAATTACATTTCAATCCCTGATGTTTCTAATTTCATAACAAATTGTCCATTTTATTAATAAATTATTAAGTTAATTAACAGATTTTAATGATGTTAGAAATATGTTTCAATTAATAATTTAGATAATTTTATTGTTGTATTGGAGAGAAATTATGAGTTTCATTTTTTTAATTAATTTTGTTAAATAAAAAATTCTAACAATGAGGTATTTGTAATTTTTTAAACCACAAAGGACAATCTGTACTTTAAGCAAACCTCATGGGATGTATTTGTAATCTATCATTTTTAAATCTTTAACAAAATTCAATCATGTGATAACAATGTGATTACAAAATAAGAGTAAGAAAGAAAATCATCCATATTTTTCACCAATACATTTTGTCCTACGTGATAAATATCTGAGAGTTATATAATATATGTGTGTGTGTGTGTTTGCTAAAAATTAGGACGAAGATGCAAGAAAATATAACTTTTGAAATTAAAAAAATAAATAAATAAATCAAAGAGAAAAGAAAATGAATAGACAGAAAATTGTGTTATCGTAAAAAATAGAGTTTCGTGCTTCCAATTTAAACAAAACCTAATTCATCTTCTTAATCATTCACAATCTTCGTTTTGTTTTAGCCTAATACAATCATAACTTGATGTAAATTTTGGCATAAAATGTGTATTGGCGAAAATATAGATAATTTTCCTCTCTTACCCTCATGTTGTAATCACATTCTTATCACATGATTAGATTCTGTTAAAATTTAAATGATTTGAGTAACAAAAAAAGGATGTTAACATTTGTGTATGGATCAAAATGAGATTTAACTAAAAATATAGGGGGCTAACTGTCATAATTTTATATGTATGAACTAAGGTTAGATTTGACCAGAAATACAAAAAATTGACTATCATAATTTTATATATAAGGATCAAAGTAGAATTTGCAAAGGGTGATTTACCCATTCATTAATTATTAAGTTTGGGTACAAATACATTAATATAGAGGATGTGATGACTTAAATTATTATTATTATTATTATTATTATTTTTTAAATCTTAAAAGAGAGAACCCATATAATTTAAAAATAATTAATAATTAATAATACTAGTGTGCTAAAGAAGTTTTTGGAAATTGTAGAGGCAGTGATCGCCCCTATTTCCCACCTTTGAGATTCATCATCTTTGGTTGAATTTGTTATATATTTGTGTAGTTGAATATTTAATTTGTGTAAATTTTATTATATTCATAATTTATTTTCTATTAATTGACCCCCCAAAAAAATCTGAACTAACAAAAAAATTCCTTGATCCGCCGTAGAGACGAGGTTTAGACACAGATATTCAAATATATATATATATATATGTTAGATTATTTTAATATCTTTTATTTATTTATTTATATATTTTGTTCATGAATTTTCTTTTGTCTTGTTCATGAATCTTATTTTGTTTGGTGAATAGAGATTCATTTGTTTTTGGTGACTTTATATCTTGTTCATGAATGAAAATTAATTGGAATTCATGAACTTGGTGGTGAGTTAATATTTGAAGACTCTCCATTTTCTCTAGTTTAATGGTTATTATTATATTTTGGTGTAAATTGTAGAGTCCTAGCGGCGTATAAATAGTTCATCTCATCAACTCTTTTCTACATCAACTATTTTTTATACTTAAGAGATTACTAGTAAAGAATGATATTTTATCTTGGTGGAGTTTTGGGTTCACCATCTTATGTAGAGTTGGCCTAAACCATACGACAAGTGATCGGGCTGTTATATTCTGGAAGGGACAATCATAATTTTGTGACTGCTGCATCAGTATTTGTGTTCTTCCTACTGCAGTGGGCTTGATTTCCTTAAAGAAAACGAGATATCCGTGTCTCAGCCTGATCTATTTATATCTCATTTTCTTTTGCATTATTTATCAATAAAATATAATTTTTTCTGGTATTTTCAACTACAATTTTAAAGAGATCAATCATGGAACAAGTACCAGGAAAAACTAATAATGGAATTGGAGATCTCAACAAGTTTTTCAAGTTCAAGGGAGTTCATTTTAAGAGATAGAAAGGAAAAATTCTTTTTTACCTCAGCCTTTTGAAAGTTGCATATGTTTTTATCGAAAAGAACCCAAACAAAATCACAACCGAGGAGATGAATGATGAAGACTACGAGGCACATGAAGCAAAAGTGGCTTCCTACAATACAAATGAGTATAAATGTCAATTTTATCTCTTAAATTTCCTTACTGATTAATTTGATGATTATTACTATGACACCGCTTACACTTTGTCTTCTATTAGTTTTTGACATACTCGCTTGTGTCATGTTAACAGTAAATATGTAGGAATCATCAGTAGTTTAGGATTAATTCCTAAGGTAACAAGAAATTTTGAGAAATGTGAAATTTGCAGTAAAGTAAAAATTACCAAAAGGACTCATTAAAGTGTTGAAAAACATACCAAATTACTAGAATTATCATACTGATTTGTGTGAGTTTGAAGGAATTTTAACTCGGGGTGATAATCGATATTTTATCACTTTTATTGAGATTTTTCAAAATACACAAACATATACTTATTAAAAAATAAAAGTGATACTTTTGAGAAATTTAAAGAATTCCTTCTTGAAGTGGAAAATCAATTCAGTAAAAAGATTAAGAGAATTAGAAATAATAGAGGTCGGAAATATGAATCTCTTGGATTCAACTCTTTGTTCAACCATTGGGAATTATTCATGAGACTACTCCACCATATTCACCTTCATCTAATGGCGTAGCTGAAAGAAAAAATAGAACATTAATAGATTTGACGAATGCTATGCTTATTGACTCAGGTGCTCCCTCAAATCTTTGGAGCGATGCTATTTTGATAGCTTGCCATGTAATAAATAGAGTGTTACACAAAAATACTAAAATTGTACCGTATGAGTTGTAGTGGGGGCATAAACCAAATCTAAGTAATTTGAGGGTTTGGGGTTGTTTAGTTTTTGTGAGGCTTGCAGATTCTAAACGACCTAAATTGGGTGAACGAGCTACTACCTGTGTTTTTCTTGGGTATGCGTTGCATAGTATAGCTTATAGATTTTTTGATATGAAAAATAATATTAGTTTTGAATCAAGTGATGCTATTTTTCATGAAAATAAATTTCCTTTCAAATCTAGAAATAGTGGGGGTCAAATAATTTTTGAAAATATTTTATCCATGCCTAATTCTTCTACTCTATCTCAAGTTTTTCAAGAACAAGAAAATTCTCAAATCCAACCAAGGAGGAATAAACGAGCTAGAGTTGAAAAAGATTTTGGCCCTGACTATTATCTTTACAATGTGGAAGAAATTCCTCTTACGGTGCAAGAAGCCTTATCATCACCTGATACTATTTTCTGGAGAGACGTTGTAAATGATGAGATAGATATACTATTTTCAAATAAAACATGAAAGCTAGTAGATTTACCTCTAGGTTGTAAAACTATTGAATGTAAATAGATCCTTCGTAAAAAACTTAAACTGGATGGAACTAAAGATAAATATAAAGCAAGGCTTGTCATTAAAGGTTTTAAGCAACAAGTTGATCTTGATTTCTTTGATACTTTTTCTCCGGTTAATAAAGTTACATCCATTAGACTGTTGATAGCAGTGACTGCAATTCATGATTTAAAAATTCATCAAATGGATGTAAAAACAACATTTTTAAATGGAGATCTAGATGGGGAGATTTACATGGACCAACCCGAAGGCTTTGTGAAGGCTGGCCAAGAAAGTAAGGTGTGTAAGCTACCTAAATCCTTTTATGATTTAAAACATACTCCTAAACAGTGGCATGAGAAATTTGATTCTTATATGCTTGAGAATGACTATTAGACTAATGAATGTGACAAGTCCATATATTATAAAAATTGTGAGAATACACATGTGATTATTAGCTTATATGTGGATGATCTATTTATCTTTGACTCTAATTTGCATATTATAAGTGAGACTAAAAATATTCTTAATAGCCACTTTGATATGAAAGATTTTGGTGAAGCCAATTTTATTTTGGGAATTAAAATTACCAAGACTAATGATAGTATTTTTTTGATCAATCGCATTATGTTGAGAAAATTTTAAAGAAATATAACTTTCTAGACTGTAAACATGTTGCTACTTCTTTTGATGCAAGCATACATTTATCTGTTGTAACAAATGAAAAAGAAGTGATTAATCAAAAGGAATATGCTAGCATGATTGGTAGTTTGAGATATGCTACTAACTGTACTAGACTTGACATTGCATATGCTGTTAGAGTACTTAGCAGGTTTACTAGCAAGCTAAGTCGAGATCATTGGTTAGCCATGGGAAGAATTATGAGATATTTATTTGATACCAAAAATTATGGTTTGTTCTATAACCAGTATCCTGAGGTACTTAAGAGATATAGTGATGCTGATTTGAACACTTTGTCAGGTGGTTCTCTCTCTATCTCGGATTTTATTTTTACCTTGGGTGGTGGTGCTATATAATTGCTAATTCTACTATGGAAGCTGAACTTATAGCGTTAGGTTCAGCATGTGAGAAAGCGAATTGGTTGAGAGATTTGTTATATGAAATCCCTTTTTGGGAAAAAAAACAATTCCTCTTGTGTTAATTCGTTGTGATAGCACTGCTGCTATTGGTAGAGTGAACAACCATTTTTATAATGGTAAATCCAGACCTATTCGAAGGAAACACAGTAATGTAAAATCCTATTTGAGTAATGGCATCATAACTATGAATTATGTAAAATCTTGTGACAATCTTGCGGATCCGTTAACCAAGGCCTTGGCGAGAAATAAAGTCTAGAATACATCGAGGGGCATGGGTTTGAAACTTATAAAATCATAAACCATGTATGAGGATACCCAACTTGGGGACCAGAGATCTTGTAACTAGGTTCAATGGGAAGAACGAATCATATGATGGTTGTAAAAAATGTACTCCTTAATATTTTGTTATCCATCCCTATGATGTAAGTGCATTTGTCCTGTAATGTTGGAGGGTTGAGTTTTTATACTCTTAATAAAATTTTGTAGCTCTTGTTGAGTGGGGTGTGTAAGTTACAGGAACATCCTTGACAGATTTCACCTATGTGAGCATGAAAGTGGGGTCGCTTTTTATGAGAACAAGGCTTATTCTCAAATATGCTCATGAAAATTTTGATTAGTACAAGGCCGTAATGTGCTGGCTATTAAAAGCTCATGTCAACACTTGGATTATTATGTGTGAGCAGTAATACTTTATTTCCCTTAAATAGTCATAATTCAAGTTTGAGACCACTACTGACTCAGGAGTAGAGGTTGCTGTTTCGCTAATGAAGGCTCAATGTAGAGTACACCTTCATGATGCATACTAATTTATATTTGTTTGGCAATCTCTTTTGTCCTTGTTGATATTAAAATGAGTGGGGGATCGTTGGACCATTTTAATATATTTTATTTATTTATTTATATATTTTGTTCATGAATTTTCTTTTGTCTTATTCATGAATCTTATTTTGTTTGGTAAATGGAGATTCATTGTTTTTGGTGACCTTATGTCTTGTTTATAAATGGAGATTAATTGGAGTTCATGAACTTTGTGGTGAGTTAATATTTGGAGACTCTAGCCTTTCTCTAGTTTAATGATCATTATTATATTTTGGTGTAAATTATAAAGTCTTAGTGGCCTATAAATAGTTCCTCTCATCTAATCTTTTCTACATCAACTATTTTTTATACTTGAGAGATTACTAGCAAAGAATGGTATTTTTTCTTGGTGGAGCTTTGGATTCAACATCTTGTGCAGAGTTGGCCTGAATCATACGACAAGTGGTCAGGCTCTTGTATCCTGGAAGGGACAACTCATATTTTTGTGATTGCTATATCGGTATTTGAATTCTTCCTACCGCAGTGGGTTTGATCTCCTTAAAAAAAATGAGATATTCGTGCCTCAACCTGATCTATTTGTAGCTCATTTTTTTTTACATTATTTATTAATAAAAATTATTTTTTCTGGTATTTCACCTACAATATATAATGTTTCAGAAATTTTAATTTGAATTACGACTAATAAATAATTATTAAAAAGGGACAAAGTGTATGTCATCCTTTATTCATCAAACGATTAACGTACAAATGATTGATGAAAAAAAGACAAAATGTTGTATGAATTAAGAGAGAACGTAGTACAATTATGTCAAAATATTGTATGAATTAAGATAGAATACAATATAATTATGTTAAATTTATATTTTTTTAAATCCAAATGAAACTTAGGTTAATGGGTATAGTCTAGTTTTCAGCCTAAATATTACTTGGGCTCTTTTGGAAAAATGACTAAAAGTCAATATTTAATTTTTTAACTTATTTTGAATCATATCAGTTCTTTATTTTTTTACATATTTTTTCAAAAAAAAAAAAATCGGCTCTTAATTTTGATCCCTCACATTTTAATGGTAACAAATCGACAAACTTTATCTTGTATTTCAACATAATCCATCCGTTACTATTAAAATATCATCTGAAAACTGCTCATGGGACCACATTTTAAAGGCATTAAAAATTGTATGAAAAATTACACCAGTTAACCTCAAACATTCACTAAATTCTACTTTTATCCCTCATATTTCAATATTTACTTGAATTTTACATGTTGGGGGTGACGAAAAAATAAAATTGAAACACAAATCTAGAGGCTTTTAATTGTTGCAATTAGAATATGAAGGACCAAAATGAAATTTGAATTAAAATTCAAAGTTGAAAAGTGTAATTATACTTAATTTAGGGAGACTTAAGTGTAGATCTTACTAATGATAATTAATAGTATTTTTTATCATACTCTATTAAAAAAAGTCATTAATTGTTAATTTTTAGTAACAGTTTAAAAATTATCACAAAAAATGTTATTAATTATAAGTTTTAGCGATAGTTTAAAAATATTGTCACAAAAAAAGGTCAGTAATTTTAACTTCCAGCGACAGTTCAAAAAAATCATCACAGAAAAATGTCACCAATTGTAAGTGGCGACAATTGATAAAAATCATGATAAAAAAAATTTGCTAATTATCAATTTTTAACGACATGTGTAAAAAATTATCACAAATAATTCTTTTTAGTGACGATTGTATTAAGATTTATTTTTAATAAAACTTGATAAGAATTAAGTCCAACTATTAAGACATATTAATAATTTACCCTTTAATGTATCCAAAAATAAAAATAAAAATAAAAATGTCTGTGCCCACGGCAGTGTTCACGGACAGTGAATCAAATAATAAAACATCAGCAGAGCATCAACCAAATTGTTCAAGCACTCAAACCAAAAAAATTGGAAAAAACATAACATATATATATATATTTTTAAACCTTACACTTCTCGATTTACAAGACAACATTCAAAACCACTTTGCTTGGTTTCTGTTTTCAAAAAATATTTTTTAAAAAATTTTATTTTTTTCTTTTTCATATTTTTTTATTTTTACTGAATTTTTTTAATATTTTAAGTAATTTTTTTTACTTTTTAGACATACCTAACATAAATATACCTAAAAAGTAAAAAAATTGTGAAAAAAACCTTTTAAAAATTCACTAAATACCAAAAATACAAAAAAAAAATACGAGAATTCAGTACATTTTTTATATTTTTATGTATTTATTAATTTTTTAAAATATTTTTTCACAAATTTTTTACTTTTTAGATACATCTAAGTAAGGTGAATCTAAAAAAGTAAAAAAAATATTTAAAATTTTAAAAATATTCACTAAAAACAAAAAAACACGAAAATCAAAAAACTCAATTTTCAAAAAACTTAATTCAAAAAACTCAATAAGACTTGAAGGAAATTAAATTCAACTATTAAAACTTATTAGTACTTATCCCAAATTTTTAAAATTTTGACATAATTATATTGAGTTCCTTAAAATTTTAATTCACAAAATATTTAATCATACTTTGATAATTATATGGATAGAAAAATGATGCTGTCATCTCTTTTACCTGACAATATACAATTTTCCTTATTTATTTTTGTATTTTCACATTATTTACATTAATTCTTAGCTGTTTAGCCCAATTAAAAGAATGTTAGTACAATTATTTCCAAATTATAAAAAAATTATTATATTTTCTCTAAATCTTGACCAGAGAAAGTTTGACAATTAAATAAACAGCTTCATTAAATTTTGTCAAAAAAAAAAAAAATCACTAATTATAAATTTTGGTGACATTTTAAGAAAATCATCACAAAAAAAAAATATTAATTTTTAACTTTTAACAACAGTTTGAAAAATCGTCATAGAAAAACACTATTAATTGTAAGTTTTAGCAACAAATTATAAAAACCGTGACAAAGAAAATTACTAATTGTTAATTTTTAACGACATATACAAAAAAATGGTCACAAAAAATTATTTTTAGCTATGATTTTAGTAGGATTTATTTTCAATAGAACTTAATATAAATTGAGTCTAACTATTAGGACATATTGATAATTTACTCAAATTACTAATCATACATCACATCTAGAAATTCACTCCAGACAAGTTTCACCCTCCAATTTCTTATAATAAAATCCCTCGTGAATCAGATGAAATTAGATTCATTTCAAATTTCAACTATAATCAAAATATTGGGCAAATGTGAATGTGTTTCTGTCGATGGCTGCTGCAAAAGCCAATATTTATATTTGTGTGCTGAACTAAGAATGGCAGAGCCAGAAAATTAAATTAGAAGGACACTTATTAATTATAATAATTTTTATAAAAATATTTTACGCAAGTTTTTACGATTGACTTCAAGAAATATCAGAAAAAAAAAATAATTAGTGTGTTTGGTTTCAGTTTTCTGAATTCAGTTTTTTGAAAATTGAGTTTTTTTTTTTTTCGTTTTTTTGTTTTTGTTTTTAGTGAATATTTTTTGAATTTTAAGTAATTTTTTTTACTTTTTTAGATGCACTTAGATGTATCTAAATAGTAAAATATTTTAAAAAATTAATAAATACAAAAAAATACAAAAAAAAATACTGAATTTTTGTTTTTTTTTTTTTGGTATTTTTTGGTATTTAATGTATTTTTTAAATATTTTTTACAAATATTATACTTTTTAAGTGTATTTATGTTAGGTGTGTCTAAAAATTTTAAAAAAATTTCTTAAAATATTAAAAAAATTCATTCAAAACATTAAAATACAAAAAATAAAAAAGTAAATTTTTTGAAAATTATTTTCTGAAAACTGGAAACAAACAAGCTGAATGTTATTTGTAACTAGTGTATCATGGACAATAATAAAAAAAAAAAGATATAAGCCTTAAAATAAATTATATAATGATAAATTATTTTTTGATACAAAATTTGATTAAAAATTCAATATAATGGTAATATCACGTCATCATTGATATGTGATATCACCCATTTGGTAAATAAAAGCACAAAGAGTGAACCTCACATATCAAATGTAAGTAACAATCTAATAAATTTCATATCTTTATAGTGAGATTACTTATACTTGCATGTCACTAATAATAACATCGTCGTTACATTCAAAAATTTTCATAGCTAATATGGTTTATTTATAATAGTCTATTTATTTTCAATCAAAACAATCATTATTGTTTTTATAATTTTTAAAATATCATTGACATTTCACTTTAATAATATTTTTGTAATTTTTTATTTAAAAATTCCAAAATTCAGGGGCACGTGACCCCCCGGTCACATGCTCCCTCCGCCACTGTCAACTTTATGACTTGTGTATCATTTAACTCTATAAATATTTTTATGAATTCATAAATCATATCTCATATTAAAATTTTTTAAATAAAATATATTTATGTTTAAAAACGTAATAAAATCACTTAGGTAGTGTTTGGTAATGTTTACGTTTTTTATTTATGTTTATAAAAAATTTATAAATTAGTTTTTTATTTATTTTTAGAAAAACATAAATTATAAACGCGTTTGGCTTGAACAAAATGTTTAAAAAAATTTAAAAACATAAACTAAAAAATATGTTTGTTTAGGCCTAAAATATTTATATTTATTTTTTATTATTTAGGGTTAATTATCCTAATAGTCCTTATAGTTTTGGACTTGTGTCACTTTGGTCCCTAACTTTTCAATTGTGACACATTTGACCCTGAATTTTGAATCTTGTTCCAAATAAGGACAACTGAAAATATCATTAGATTTTTCAAGGGTAAAATCGTCAATTTAATAAAATATAAACTAATTTGACAAAAATAAATGGCAAATTTTTTTTTTTAATTTTTTTAAAATTATTTTTATCCACCAATGATAAAATTATGTAAAATTAATAAAAATTACAAGATTAATTTTTTAAAATTAATTTTACATGATCATCATCCAAACACATAATAAAAATTAATTTGGTAAAAATAAATAAATAAATGTCGAAAAGATTTATCAATTTTACATACTTTTATTTTTAGTAGGTAGAAATAATTTTTAAAAATTCAAAAATATTTGTTTGACAATTTTTTTGTTAAATTAGTTTATATTTTATAAAATTGACATTTTACCCTTGAAAAATCTAATTATATATTCAATTGTTCTTATTTGGAATAAGATTCAAAATTAAGGGACCAAAGTGACACAAGCCCCAAACTATAGGGACTCTTTGCGTAATTTGCCCTATTATTTACGACAATGGGATCACACACATTATAATTGAAAAAAAAATAATTAAAAAAATATTTAAAAAAAAATAAATTGAAAAAAAATTAATTTGAAAAAAAAAATAATGGAAAAAAAAAATTATTTGAAAAAAAATTAATTGAAAAAAAAATGAAAAAAAAATTAATTGAAAAAATATTTGAAAAAAGAATTTATTGAAAAAAAATTATTTAAAAAAAAATTAATTAATTGAAAAAAAAAAATTGAAAAAAAAAATTAAAAACTGAAAACTTAAACTCATTTTTCAAGTTTACACTTTTTCTTCAAATTTATAAATTGAGACTGACGTGGATAAGCCTAGATAGGCCCACAAAGACCACAGTCCACAACAAACAAACCCAAGCCCACCATTTAGGCACCATTGCATAACCCGGGTAGGGAAATCCAGGACAGTTGGAGGCCAACTGAGCAGGGAAGACCAATGATACTCGGACACATGGCAAGTGCAGAACAGGCCACGTTGGCAGACAAAGATCTACAAAGTTATTGCCACAATACATCACCATTAATGCAGCCCATCACAGCATTTATTACGACAACACCTTCCCGTCGGAACAGCGCCCCTCACCCTGATCAAGGTAGGTTACATCACAGGCTTTCGGCGTGGGAGGCACGTCGGAAGGGACAGCGGAATGATTACCAAGGGATATAAGCAAGCATGGAAGGCAAGAAAAAGGTTAAGCATTTTTCCCAGTCCTCTAATCTCCTTCCTCTCTCTACTTATCTATACCCATTACTTCCTCTTCTAATTCACACGCCGGAGGGTTCGCTGGGGGACTTCCCGGTTCCCCGTCGAACTTACTTGCAGGTCTCCTAGTGGGCTTCATCACTCGGACGTGGGTTTGAGGAGCCTGGATCAGTCCAGTCCATACCACTGTGAACGGACAGCATCATCAGCTGGCGCCGTCTGTGGGAACTTGGTTTGTCCATGCGCCAGTTGTGTTCACTGCCGCCGGAGACCCTGTTCCAATAACCTTTTCACCTCATTTGTCAAGTGTATGGTCACGACTAGGTCCATGGCTTCCCATCATAATGCTGCCGATCACCAGACCGACCCCCCCAATCCAAACAACCCACCACCGTACTTCATAGAGCTTACCAACAGCATCAACCGCATGGCCGAGCAAAACCAGGCCCTAGTAAACGCCCTGCTCCAGAGAAATCTGCCCATCCCTCCACCACCACCTCCAGATATCCTGCCCAACCCAGAACGAACTCACGGCCATACTGCCCCACTACCCAATCCACCCAACTTGGGCGGTTTGCACCCTCCTCACCCGCATACAAATGCACCACCTCCACCCCCACACCCATCGGTCGTAGCACCAGCCCCTGAAGGAGAGGCCAACAGCATCCAACACCTGTCTCCCTCCGGTGGTGACAACATCCCCCTCTGGGACGCTGAACTCCGAGCCATGAAACTTCAGCTCCAAGGGGTTATGCAGAATATCCAACATAAGCCTTCCACTACGGCAAACTCACCATTTGTCGCCTCCATCCGAGACAAACCCTTGCCTGCCAAGTTCAAAATGCCCACCATCGACTCCTTCGACGGAACGACCGACCCCGTCGACCACCTGGAGACTTACCGTACCCTCATGGTTCTCCATGCCTTCCCCGACGAAATCATGTGCCGAGCCTTTCCCGTGACACTGAAGGGGTCGGCTCGGCTGTGGTTCAGCCAGTTACCACCGGACTCGGTCTCAACTTTTCAGCATCTCAGCGACTCTTTCTTGAGCCATTTTATCGAAGCTCAGCGCCAACGACGCCTGGCAACCCAGCTGCTCAATATTCGTCAGACCGAGGAGAATCATTGTGCAGCTTTGTCACTCGCTTCAACACCGAAGCCCTGCACGTTGCCGAAAATGACGACAAGGTCATCCTCACAGCTTTCATGGCCGGCCTGCGGTCATCTGATTTCCTTTTCTCTCTCTTCAAGAACCCCCCGACCTCCATGGCCGCCCTGCTCTCCAAAGCCCAGAAATACATGAATGCCGAGGATTCCCTAGCTGCCCGACAGGATCCGCTCACTAAACAGCCAACCCCCAGAGACAAACGAAAGGACTCGGAACCCAGAAACACCCAGTACACCAACCAGACACCCCACCGTACCGACCGACCCCCCCGTACCGACAGGTTGGCACAAACTCGATCGACCGGTCGGTTTGAGCGATACACGCCCCTTAGTTCCCCCATGGAGCATGTCCTTCACCAGATCCAGCGGGACTACCCTCTCAAGTGGCCATTACCTTCCCGAATCCCCTCCAATCGGAAAGACCAGTCCAAATACTGCCGCTTTCACCAAGATCACGGCCATAACACTGATGACTGTATCAACCTCAAGGACCAGGTGGAGGCCCTCATACGTCAGGGGTGCCTCACCCGGTTCACAGATACTCGCCCCCAGCAGAGGCAAATGACCAAGCCTCGCAGAAATGACCGCCGACACACCTCGCCCCGGCCGCCAGCCCAACATAACCAAGGCCATGATCGGCCTCCGCAACAGCCGCGGCCACAAGGTAACCCACCCCCGCCAGTTGGTGAAATCAGAGTTATTTCGGGCGGACTCGCTTGCGGAGGACCATCCCGCTCGGCTCAAAGGGCAAAACTGAGAAAAATACGGCAGGGTTCAGACAAAGCCGTCGCTACTGTAGATCGACCTCCCAAACAGCCCAAACAGTGGACAGAGCCCATTACCTTTATGGACGCCGATTGTACAGGCATCCGCTACCCACACGATGACCCTCTTGTCATTTCGGCCATCCTCTCCAACTACAAGGTCAGACGGGTCCTCATTGACAACGGCAGCTCCTCAGACATCATCTTCCTCAACTGTTTCCGCTAGCTCAAGATCGGGGAAGAAAGCTTGTCTCCACTTCAGACCCCCCTGGTTGGCTTCACTGGCGACCGCGTGACCTCCATTGGTTCCATTGACCTCCCCATCTCCATTGGCGAATACCCACGGCAAGCCACGAAGTTGCTCACTTTCTTTGTGGTTGATTGCCCATCTACCTACAACATCATCCTTGGCCGCACCGCCCTCAACGCTTTCCAAGCCATCACATCCACCTATCATCTCGCCCTCAAGTTCCCCACCGACCTCGGGGTCGGAACAGTCAGAGCAGAGCAAACCGTGGCCAGGGAGTGTTATGTTGCTTCACTTAAAGAAGTCAAGCTGAAGGAGGCCATGATCATTGAAGGACTTGATGTCCGAGATGAAGACGAACTAATCAGAGGAGAGCCGGTGGAAGAGCTCGTTGAGGTCCCCATTGACCCCGCCAACCCACTGAAAACTGCCAAGATTGGCAGCCAATTATCCCCCAAAGCAAAAGCCGACCTCACTGCCCTTTTGACCGAGCACAACGACGTCTTTGCTTGGACCCACTCAGATATGCCAGGCATCAATCCCTCCTTCATTACTCACCGCCTCAGCATTGAACCTCACTTCCGACCTCACCGCCAAAAACAGCGTATATTCCACCCGGAACGCAATAACCTCATAGCTGCAGAGGTTGACAAACTCCTCGAGGCTCAGTTCATCCGAAATGTGGATTATCCTAAGTGGCTTTCCAATGTGGTTCTAGTTCGCAAGCACAACGGCAAGTGGCGTCTCTGTGTCGACTACTCTGACCTGAACCGAGCTTGCCCCAAAGATAGCTATCCACTCCCCCGCATTGATCTGCTGGTCGACGCCACGGCCGGTCACCAAATGCTCAGTTTCATGGATGCTTTCTCCGGGTACAACCAAATCATGATACATTCATCTGACCAGGAACATACGTCCTTCATCACCGATCGGGGCACCTACCACTACCGCGTCATGCCGTTTGGTCTGAAGAACGCGGGGGCCACCTATCAACGGCTGGTCAATACAGTTTTCCAGCACCAGATTGGTCGAAACATGGAGGTGTATGTGGACGACATGCTAGTCAAAAGCAAACTCTCCGCCGACCACCTGACTGACCTACGGGAGACCTTTGCCACCCTTCGCAAATACCAGATGAAGCTCAACCCCGAGAAGTGCGCCTTTGGCGTAGGATCTGGAAAATTCTTGGGCTTTATGGTCAGTCAACGCGGAATTGAGGCCAATCCTGAAAAGATCAAGGCCTTGATTGAAATGCAGTCACCCAAAACCGTTAAGGAAGTCCAAAGACTCACTGGCAGAGTGGCGGCCCTCAACCGGTTCATTTCCTGCGCAACAGATAAGTGCCTGCCGTTCTTCAAAGTCCTTCGGCAGACTTTCGAATGGACGACTGAGTCCGAAGAGGCCTTCCAGCAGTTAAAACAATGCATGGCCAAAACCCCTCTTCTTTCGCAGGCAATCGCAGGCGAACCCCTCTTCCTCTATCTAGCAGTATCAAACACCGCCGTCAGTGCAGCTCTCATTAGGGAAGACGGTTCAGTTCAACGACCAGTCTATTACATCAGTCGAGCTCTCAGGGGAGCGGAGCAGAACTACCCACTGTTGGAAAAGTTGTCCCTGGCCCTAGTCATCGCCTCCAGACGACTTCGTCCTTACTTCCAGGCCCATTCTATCGTGGTCTTCACCGGCCAACCCCTGAAGAAGGTCATGCAGCAACCAGAACTTTCTGGCCGACTCATGCAGTGGTCATGGAACTTAGCCAGTTTGACATCTCCAACCGCCCCCCGCACAGCAATTAAAGGGCAGGCCATTGCCGACTTCATCCTAGAATTCACCAACCCTGCCCCAGCCACTACCTCTCCACCACCGCCAACTCTTGCTGAGCCAGAAGACCCCCATTCTTGACTCTCAACGTCGATGGGTCATCCCGGAGGGAAGGCAGTGGGGCCGGCCTCATTCTCACCTTCCCCGAGGGTGGTTGTATCAAGTGTGCCCTCCGTCTCTTGTTTGCAGCCAGCAACAATGAGGCCGAATATAAAGCACTGATCGCAGGGCTCCGCCTTGCCAAAGACCTTGGTGTTACCCACATCCGCGTGCTCAGTGACTCCCAGCTCATCGTCGGTCAGATCACGGGGGAATTCGACGCTAAGGATGACACGATGCGGGCTTACCGAAACCTGACACTCCCTCTTGTTTGCCTCTTTAATACCTTCCACATCAAGCACATACCTCGCGCCAAAAACTCCAAAGCAGACGAGATGGCTCAGCTGGCCTCCGCAGACCAGTCCGACCTCAGTCATGGAGTTCGCCTCGAGTATCTCCCCCACTCGACCATCTCTTCTGACCAACAAGAAGTACAATTCCTCCGGCATGAACCCATCCCTTGGGCGTCCGACATCCTCCTATTCTTGACCGCAGGACAACTCCCAGATGACCAACAGCAGGCCGCTAAGATCAGAGCTCGGTCGGCTAACTACGTTTGGTCGAAGGCGTCCTTTACAAACGCGGTTTCTCACGGCCATATCTGCGGTGCCTTAATCCGACCCAAGCAATATATGTGATGCAGGAAATCCATGAGGGCATTTGCGGCAACCACTCGGGCGGAAGGTCTCTGGCTCACAAAATACTCCGCACTGGTTACTTTTGGCCAACTCTTAACCAGGACGCAACTAACTTTGTCCTCAAATGCGATAAGTGTTAGCGTTTCGCCAACATCCCCCATGCTCCTCCTGCAGAGTTGATTACACTTTCCAGCCCCTATCCATTCGCCAAATGGGGGATCGACCTGATCGGTCCACTTCCCACCGGCCGAGGCCAGACCAAGTTCGCGGTCGTCGCCATTGACTACTTCACCAAGTGGGTAGAGGCCGAACCCTTAGCTACCATCACCGAGCGAAACACAACCAGGTTTATCTGGCAATCGATCGTCTGCCGCTTCGGCATCCCTCAGGCCATCGTGTCAGACAACGGCAAACAATTCGACAACGCCAAGTACAGAAAGTTCTGTGCGGATCTCCAGATTCAACCATGTTTTTCCTCTCCCGGTCATCCCCAAGCCAACGGCCAGGTTGAGGTCACCAATCGGTCCCCTTTTGAAGATCATCAAGACTAAGCTGGAGGCTGCCAAGGGACTCTGGGCGGAGGAACTGCCAAACGTACTCTGGGCCTACCGAACTACAGCTCGGACTCCTACCGGAGAAACCCCATTTCGCCTAACATACGGCGCTGAGGCGGTCATCCCTGTAGAGGTTGGTCTGCCAACGCCCAGGGTTCTACACCCGGATTCAACACTGACCGAGGCACTCCGTCGAGCGGACCTGGACTTGATTGAAGAACTTAGGGACACCACTGCGGTCAGACTAGCCTCATACCAACAAAAAATGAGAAGGCACTACAACCGCAAAGTCCGACCACGGGAATTCGCTGTGGGAGATCTTGTCTTGAGGGAGGCCACTCTCGCCACCAAAAATCCGGCCGAGGGAAAGCTGGCGGCCAAATGGGAGGGACCATACATTGTGAAAGACCGTCCACGTCCGGGCACTTACCGCCTCCAGGATATGGAGGGCCGAGACCTTCCTCATCCCTGGAACGCTGAACACTTGAAATGCTACTTTCAATAGGCTGTTACTTTTGTATTGCTGAATTGCTGTACTTTCATTTTTACGCATAATGAAATTCTTGATCATTGTACTACACTTCTCATGGCAACAGTTTTGTCTCTCCGCTCCCTTTGTCGCCTCATTCACATTTTTGTTTGCAGCACGCTTCAGAAGCCTCGGCCAGACCGAGCACTTAAAAGCCTCAGCCAGACTGAGCATCCAAAGCCTCGGCCAGACCGAGCACTTAAAAGCCTCAGCCAGACCGAGCATCCAAAGCCTCGGCCAGACCGAGCACTTAAAAGCCTCAGCCAGACCGAGCATCCAAAGCCTCGGCCAGACCGAGCACTTAAAAGCCTCAGCCAGACCGAGCATCCAAAGCCTCGGCCAGACCGAGCACTTAAAAGCCTCAGACCGAGCACTTAAAAGCCTCAGCCAGACTGAGCATCCAAAGCCTCGGCCAGACCGAGCACTTAAAAGCCTCAGCCAAGACTGAGCATTCAAAGCCTCGGCCAGACCGAGCACTTAAAAGCCTCAGCCAAGACTGAGCATTCAAAGCCTCGACCAGACCGAGCACTTAAAAGCCTCAGCCAGACTGAGCATCCAAAGCCTCGACCAGACCGAACACTTCAAAAGCCTCAGCCAAGATTGAGCATTCAAAGCCTCGTCCTGACCGAGTGCTCAAAGCCTCAGCCGGACTGAGCCCCCAAGCCATCACCTAGGCTGACTGCCATCATTGCTGGTCCAGAGCAAGTTACTCGCAGTTCTAATTCCAGGTCTACGATGAGATCATCTTATCAATGAACCTGCAAAGAGTAGGACACTCGTCGCAATCTGAAGCTTGGTCACAATCCCTGGACCACGTTTTCTACTCAGTCAACTTCCAAAGATGTGCATGAAGAAATTATAGGGGTACAATGTGCAATCTCACTCTGAACACCTTATACAAGTCCAATCTCACTCTGCATGAAGAAATTTTACCAGTTCACTTTTATCCTGCGTGATGGAATTTTTAACCTAACTCTGCCCAAAGTTTTTACTACCAGTTCAAGTTCACTTAGTCCTTTCAGTCAAATTCACTCAGTCCACTTCCTTCAAGTTCATCCTGTCTTGTAGTTGAATTTTTCATAAGTTCATCACTAATTTTCATTTACAAGCAATCATCCATTTCAGACACACAAAACAAACTAACACAGTCAATTACCAGACTCTTTAAAAATTCATTCACAAAATTTTTATTCATTTACAAAAGGTATACACCAGTCCACTGTGGTACTTAAACAAAAAAAAAAAAAAAAAAAAAAAAAAAAAAAAAAAAACCCACAACACTCTTCAAGTACAAAAATCTGCAATCACTCATCTTCGTCGCTGGAGGCGAGATCCGCTTCTTCCACACCCTCGTCCAGGGGGGTCTGGGCCACATCATCTTCTCCAATAGTCACACTACTCAGGTCGAGCCCTGGGAACAGCTCTTCAGCCCTCTGTTTGAACATTTTCCACCCACTGTCCCAGTACTCTGCCATTTCGTGTTTGTAGAAGTCCGACTGCTGGAAGCTTGCAATGACTTCAGACTCAGCTCGTCCCCCAGCAGTCGTCTGTGATGGGCCAGCCCCCCCAGACTCCTCCCTTGATAAGTGGCTGGCAACCGCAGCGTCAACAGCTATCAGGAATTCTGGAGATCCCTTGAACTGTTCCACAGCTGCGACACACAGATCAGGGTACGCCGCCCTCTCTGATGCCGCCTTCGCCTTCTCCTCCTCCAGCTTCTTCATCAAGGCTGCTCTTTCAGCTGCAGCCCTCGATCTCCCCTCCGCTAGCTCCTTCTTCAGGGCCTCTCCCTCAGCCATCCACCCCGCCCTCTCCGCTCCAAATCCCCTCTCCAAAGACTCCTTCTCCACAGCCGCTCTGCTCCTCTCTGCATCCACCTCTTTTTGCAGCTTCACTCTCTCCTCCTCCACTTTGGCCGCGCTCGGCCTCCAACTCTTTCACCAGAGCCTCAACCTTCGCGTCCGCCTCATCCTTCTGTCTGACGAGCTCCTCATTGCTGTTCATGGCCTCTTCGTGCCGCTCGACTGCGATGGCACAGGCCTTTTGGGACTCTTCCAACTTCCTCTGCTCACCAGCCAGCTGGAACTCGAGCGACACAACCTTGCGGTGCGTGTCCTCCAACTCAACCTGACTGATTGCAGCTCAGTATAGGCAGTCTTCCACTCCCGCGCTCTCCTTCTTCAACTTGGCCAACGCGGCCTTGGCCTCTTCAGACTTGAGTTTGGCCCCCCCAGCTTTCCTCAACAAAGCCCCTGCCAGGGTGGTTACCTCCATTTGGGCGGAGCATAACCCCCTGAACAGGTCGGCCTCGTTGAATCCAGAGGCCGAGCGCAGAGCCGTTTCTTCCACGATCTTCACCAGACGGTCTGCGCCCGCCCTGGCTGGGATCTCTTCCCCTTCCAGCCTTCCAGCCACCGCGCGCGCATGGTAAATGGCTGCACCCAGACCAACCCCCCCTCCTGGGGTGCAAGCCCCCTTTGGGTCTGCTCTCCCCCACTTGGCTCAGTTCTAGTCGACCCAACTCCTACTTGCATCGCTGGAGCGACCTCCACAGCCTCCAGTGTGGGGGGTGACCCCCACCGCCTCTGGGGTGTCCCTGACCGAAGGCGTCTCCACCACAACTGGGGTCTCCTTCAGCTTCTTGGGCCCAGACTCCTCTGCAGCCCCTTCTGAGGCACTTCTCTTCTGCTTCCTCCTCAGGGCCTCTCCCTCCTTTCTGGCCTTCTCCTTCACCGGATCCACAGGGGGCCTTCGCGGCTCAAAAGTGCTCAAGTACTTCCCTCCCAACAGCTTTGGGCGCAGTCGGATCCTCTCCTTTGCAATCGGTTGCGCCGGTCGGTCATCCTGCGCCTTCGCAAATTGTGCGACTTTGGCAAGGATGGCCTGATCCTCTGCCTCCTGTGCTCTCCTCCTTGCGTCCAGCTCAGCTTGGTCAAGATCCTCACCGATCGGCTGTGGACCCAGCCCTGCCTGAAACAACGCCGATGGCTGAACAAGGTCGTCCCATCTGGCTTTCTCTTTCTCTCTCCACTCCTTCACCCTCTTCACCCTTTCCTCAGCCTCTGCCCCCAATTTTGCCTCTATTGATCTGGTGGGCACCTTCCAGATGGTCCTCGCGCCAAGCCCCCCATTCGCAGAAACGTAAAACCACCGTGTTCGCCATCCCTTGATCGATGTGGGCAGCCCCGCCACCAACCCCTTCCCCATTACTGCTTGCAGGGTGATCCACGTTTCTTGCTGCCCTGCAGCCTTGTAACAGGCAAAGAACTCTTCCACCGACATGGCCTTCCCCCCATTTGCCTTCGGCCACGCACTCGCACATGCCAGCAAAATCTTCCACGCATTCGGCATCAGTTGCCCTGGCGCCACCTCTAGATAGTTGAGCACATCCACCACTATCTGCGGGAGTGGCAGCCTCAAACCCCCCTTCAGCGCTTCCTCATAGAGGGAGAACTCCCCTGGCCTGATGTCGGATGGCCTTTCCGCCGATGTTGGCAGCAACAACTCTACCTCTACCGGAATCTGGTATTTCTCGCGAATAGCCTCCAACTCTGCCCTAGTTATTGTTGACTTGTCTGGTTTCGTGTGCCAATGGTCAGGCTCCACCTGACTGATAGGTTTCGGAGCTGCAACCATAGTCGAACCATGGAAGTGTACCGCCGGCCCTCCTACCTTCTCTGTTCTGTACCATGCTGCTAATTCCACTGCATCATCATCTCCCAGTGGATCCACCCTCGCACCCTCAGCTCCTTCTCTCGCCATTCCTAGGGTATGTTTGCGAATCGCTTCTGATGTAGGAGCAAGAAAGTCAAAGAAATGTTGTAAAGGGGTATCGTGAGCGACAAATGAAGCAAGACTTGGAATATTTTGGTTTTTTGTAAACAAGTAAGTGAATCTCACAACGCCAAAAGCCCACGGTTTGCCCGTATTCCAAGGATCCCAATTAATGCTCGCCAGTTTGAAAACTTTTCAAATCATCCGCCAAAACTGTCTTTTCAACCCCAAAAAGACCTACCGTTTCGCTTTTTCTCCAACACCTCACCTCCCCCACCACGATCCTGCCACGTGTATGGCCACGATGCACTGATTCCTTCCCTTACCTTGTCTTTTCCACTTCACATCACCACGTGCCACGCCGCTTTTTGAGCCCCGTGTCTCTCCCGCTCGGCCACCCTCATGGTCGACCTCCCCCGCTCAGCTACCCTCACGGTCGGCCTCTCCCGCTCGGCTACCCTCACGGTCGGCCTTTCCTGCTCGGCTACCCTTACGGTCGGCCTCTCCCGCTCAGCTACCCTCACGGTCGGCTACCCTCACGGTCGGCCTTTCCTGCTCGGCTACCCTCACGGTCGGCCTCCCCCGCTCGGCTACCCTCACGGTCGGCCTCTCCCGCTCGGCTACCCTCACGGTCGGCCTCTTCCACTCGGCTACCCTCACGGACGGCCTCTCCCGCTCGGCCACCCTCACAGTTGGCCTCTCTCGCTCGGCTACCCTCACGGTCGGCCTCTCCCGCTCGGCTACCCTCACGGTCGGCCTTTCCTGCTCGGCTACCCTCACGGTCGGCCTCTCCCGCTCGGCTACCCTCACGGTCGACCTTTCCGGCTCGGCTACCCTCACGGTCGGCCTTTCCTGCTCGGCTACCCTCACGGTCGGTCCCTTCCCTGCCGGTCGGACTCATCTCCCTCATTACTATTCCCTTCGTTGGACTAAAGCTGCACTCGGGAATGGGGGACTACTGACGTGGATAAGCCCAGATAGGCCCACAAAGACCACAGCCCACAACAAACAAACCCAAGCCCACCATTTAGGCACCATTGCATAACCCGGGTAGGGAAATCCAGGACAGCTGGAGGCCAACTGAGCAGGGAAGACCAATGATACTCGGACACATGGCAGGTGCAGAACAGGCCACGTTGGCAGACAAAGATCTGCAAAGTTATTGCCACAATACATCACCATTAATGCAGCCCATCACAGCATTTATTACGACAACACCTTCCCGTCGGAACAGCGCCCCTCACCCTGATCAAGGTAGGTTACATCACAGGCTTTCGGCGTGGGAGGCACGTCGAAAGGGACAGCGGAATGATTACCAAGGGATATAAGCAAGCATGGAAGGCAAGAAAAAGGTTAAGCATTTTTCCCAGTCCTCTAATCTCCTTCCTCTCTCTACTTATCTATACCCATTACTTCCTCTTCTAATTCACACGCCGGAGGGTTCGCTGGGGGACTTCCCGGTTCCCCGTCGAACTTACTTGCAGGTCTTCTAGTGGGCTTCATCACTCGGACGTGGGCTTGAGGAGCCTGGATCAGTCCAGTCCATACCACTGTGAATGGACAGCATCATCAGAGACAATCATTTATAAAAAAAAAATTTATAAAACTAATTTTTATGACAATTTTTAAAATTTTTAAGTTTACACTTTGTTTCTCTGTTTGGTTTTTTTTTTTTTTTTTTTCTCCTCTTTTTTTGGGTGGTGGGAGTGCGGTTTAGCTCAAGGAAAGTATAAATAATGGACACTGTTCAAGAAATTTCAAAGGGATCGAGTAAACAACTAAATATATCAAGCAACTTAACACCAAACCCATCCCCCCAGTGTCCAAGAAATTTCAAAGGGATCGAGTAAACAACTATAAATATATCAAGCAACTAAACACCAGCCCCCCCCCCCCCAAAAAAAAAAAAAACCAAAAAAAAAAAAAAACTCAATATATCAAGCCAAAGAAATATAAATAAATAAATAAATTTTACACTAAACACTTTTAAGATTAAGAAAAATATAATACATTTTATCAATTTAATATAATTATATTAATTTTTCTTTTAATAACGTTAAGGATAAATTACACTAAACTCCCTTAAATTCTTCATTCCCCTGAACTTCAAAACTCAATAGTTAATTACCTTAAAGTATTATCTTATTACATTTAATACTTTCCATAAATAGAAATAAGTCATTTACAAAGCAAATGACACACTTGTTAATTTTTTAAGATGATAATACTTTTTTTTTGGTAATTTAATTTGAATTTTGGCTTCTTATCTTAGTGACAAATGCGAGCATTATTGTTCTAAAAATTCATTAAATGTGTCATGACATGACCTAATTTTGTGTAATTTTCTCATAAAATTCTAACGAAAATAGTTGGGATAAATTACAAACACACTTCCTGAGATTTACTTAAATTACAAATTACCCCCTATGATTCTAGAAATTACATTATGTCCTTTAAAGTTTCTAATTTCATAACAAATAGATCTTTTTATTAATAAATCATCAAGTTAATTAATAATTTTTAATAATGTTAAAATTTTATTTCAATTAATAATTCAAATAATTTCATTATTTTATAGGTGAACAGTTAGAAATTTTACTTTTTCAGTTAATTCTGTTAAATAAAAAATTCTGACAGGGAGGTATTTGTAATTTTCCAAACCACAAGAAGCAATTCGTATTTTAAGAAAACCTCGAGTGTGTATTTGTAATTTATCCAAATAATTAAGTGTAACAAAATAATATTTTGAAGTGGTTAACTGTTGAAATTTGAAATTTAAAAAAATAAAATCTAAATAGGTCATAATTTAATGAGATTTACTATAATTTATATTAATGCTAAAATGATCAAAACTAATACCGGTGCATACGCAACCTACGAAGGTTGTATTTGATTTATGAATTTTAAGAAAAATTTAAAAAGAAAAAAAAATATAAAATATGAATAAATATAATTACAAAATAACATGTGTTTTGAATGACATTTGTCACTTTCTAAATGAAAAGTTTGAACATGGCATTCCTTGTTGCCTCTCTTTTCCTTTTTCATTTTTTTTTTTGGCACACGCTTTTGTCAATTTGTCATTTATATATATATATGGAACATCAAGAGCTATTGATTGCTTATTTGTTTTGTTTATGTAAGATGACAGGTAGATTGTTATTTTGTAATTTCTAACTTTGAATTGATTGAAGTAAACTGCTAAATGTCCCATACTTCAGCATGTATGTGCTGGTTTGGCATATCATATTTGGACTAAAATAATCAAAATAAAATAAATTAAATTAAATTAAATTAAAAAATTAATAAAATAAAATATCACATTTAAACATAATCATTTCATTTTTTCTCTCACAAAAGTCAAAAAAGTTAAAAAAACTCATTCCAAACAAAACTTTTTAAACTCAAACTAAAAAAAATTAAAAAGTCAAAAATTTAACCCATATTCCAAACGAATTTTATTCAAGGCTCTCCAAATTTTATTATGTAAGATGGCAAGGTTTTTTTTTTTTTTTTTTTTTTTTTTTAAAGTTTTATGCATGAATTTTTAATTTTTAATTTAACTATTTTAGCACCATAATTTTATATTTTATCTTAATCTTGGTAGTTTTGAGTTATTCATCCCTGTACTCAATTATATCCTATCAATGCTCTTCTAAATAAACATGTTCTATTAAAATCGAGGATGGGTGACATGTAATCGGATTGGGTAATTTTGCCATCCTTCGTCCTCTTTCCAAAAAAAATTATTATATATTATGGATAAATTACACCTTGCACCTTTGTATTATCTTAGTTTAATCTTTACGCATAAAATTATAGCAGTCAACCCTTTACACTTCTGATCAAATTTAACTTTGATTCTTACACATGAAATAGTTACAGTCAACTCTCTACATTTTTGCTTAAATCTCACTTTGATCCCTATACAAGTATCAATGTCTCTCTTCTGTTACTTTATTTTTAAATGGATAAATTATAAATACATCCATTGAGATTTAATTAATATACAAATCACCCCATGTGGTTCTGAAAATTACATTTCAATCCCTAATGTTTCTAATTTCATAACAAATTGTCCATTTTATTAATAAATTATCAAGTTAATTAACAATTTTTAATGATGTTAGAAATATGTTTCAATTAATAATTTAGGTAATTTTATTATTGTATAGGAGAGAAATTATAGGTTTCATTTTTTTAATTAATTTTGTTAAATAAAAAATTCTAACAATGAGGTATTTGTAATTTTTCAAACCACATGGGACAATCTGTACTTTAAGCAAACCACATGGGATGTATTTGTAATTTATCATTTTTAAATCTTTAACAAAATTTAATCATGTGATAAAAATGTGATTACAAAATGAGAGTAAGAAAGAAAATCATTCATATTTTTCACTAATACATTTTGTCGTACGTGATAAAGATCTGAGAGTTATATAATATAATATATGTGTGTGTATGTGTTTGGCTGTTTGCTAAAAAATTGGGACGAAGTTGCAAGAGAATAAAACTTTTGAAATTAAAAAAGTAAATAAATAAATCAAAGAGAAAGGAATATGAATAGACAGAAAATTATGTTATTGTAAAAAATAGAGTTTTATGCTTCCAATTTAAACAAAACCTAATTGATCTTTTTAATCATTCACAATTTTCGTTTTGTTTTAACCTAATACAGTTATAACTTGATGTAAATTTTGGAATAAGTGTGTATTGGCGAAAAATATAGATAATTTTTCTCTCTTACCCTCATATCGTAATTACATTCTTGTCACATGATTAGATTCTGTTAAAATTTAAATGATTGAGTGACAAAAAGTGATAATGACACTTGTGTAGAGATCAAAATGAGATTTAACTAAAAATACAGGTGTTGACTGTCACAATTTCATGTGTATGGACTAAAGTTAGATTTGACCAGAAATGCAAATGATTGACTATTATAATTTCATATATAAGGATCAAAGTAGAATTTGGTGGAGTGAAAGGATACACAGGGTGATTTACCCATTCATTAATTATTAAGTACAAATACATGAATATAGAGGATGTGATGATTTAGATTTTTATTATTATTTCTTAAATCTTAAAGAGAGAACCCATATAATTTTAAAATAATTAATAATTAATAATACTAGTGTGCTAAAGAAGTTTTTGGAAATTGTAGAGGCAGTGATCGCCCCTATTTCCCACCTTTGAGGTTCATCATCGTTGGTTGAATTTGGTTGTATGATAAACTTCTTATCATAGTTGAATATTTAGTTTGGTGTAAATTTTATAATATTCATAATTTATTTTCTATTCATTGACCCCCCAAAAAAATCTGAACTAACAAAAAAAAGTCCTTGATCCGCCATAGAGATGAGGTTTAGACGCAGATATTTAAATATATCTATATATAATGTTTCAGAAATTTTAATTTGAATTACGACTAATAAATAATTATTAAGAAGGGACAAAGTGTTTGTCATCCTTTATTCATCAAACGACTAACATACAAATGATTGATGAAAATAGGCTAAATGTTGTATGAATTAAGATAGAACGTGGTATAATTATGTCAAAATATTGTATGAATTAAGATAGAATACAGTGTAATTATGTTAAATTTATATTTTTTTAAATCCAAATGAAACTTATTTTAATGGGTACAGTCTAGTTTTCAGCCTAAATTTTACTTGGGCTCTTTTAGAAAAATGACAATGTCAATTTTTGATTTTTTAACTTATTTTGGATGATATCAATTCTTTATTTTTTACATATTTTTTCAAAAAAAAAAAAAAAAACGAACTATTAATTTTGATCCCTCACGTCTCAATTATAACAAATCGACAAACTTTATCTTGTATTTCAATATAATCCATCGGTTACTTACTATTAAAATATCATCTGAAAACTGCTCATGGAGCCACACTTTAAAAGGCATTAAAAATTGTATGAAAAATTACACTAGTTAACCTCAAACATTCACTAATTTTTACTTTTGCCCCTCATATTTCAATATTTACTTGAATATTACATGTTGGAGGTGACAGAAAAATCAAATTGAAACACAAGTTAAATCTAAAGGCTTTTAATTGTTGCAATTAGAATGCGAAGGACCAAAATGAAATTTGAATTAAAATTCAAAGTTGAAAAATGTAATTACACTAGTTTAATTTAAGGAGACTTATGTGTAAGTTCTACTAAGTAGACTTATTGTTCAATAGGTTCTATGATAATTAATAGTATTTTTCATCATACTCTATTAAAAAAGTCGTTAATTATTAATATTTAACAACAGTTTAAAACTTGTCACAAAAAATGTTATTAATTATAAGTTTTAGCAACAGTTTAAAAATATTGTCACAAAAAAAAAATCAATAATTTTTAATTTTCAGAGATGGTTCAAAAAAATCGTCATAGAAAAACGTCACTAATTATTAGTAGCGGCAATTTATAAAAATCATGATAAAAAAGTCGCTAATTATTAATTTTTAGCGATATGTGTAAAAAATTGTCACAAATAATTATTTTTAATGACAATTGTATTAAAATTTATTTTTAATAAGACTTGATAAAAATTAAGTGTAACTATTAAGACATATTAATAATTTATCCTTTCATGTATATAAAAAAAAAATTTATGTCTGTGCCCACGGCAGTGTTCACGCACAGTGAATCAAATAAAACATCAGCAGAGCATCAACCAAATTGTTCAAGCACTCAAACCAAAAAAAATGGAAAAAATATAATATATATACTTACAAGACAATATTCAAAACCAGCTGTTTTGGGGATAAATTATTGATAGGTTTTAATAGTTGTATTTAATTTTCATTAAGTTTTATTGAAAATAATCTCTAATAAAATTGTAGATAAAAATAATTTTTATGATGATTTTTTACATATGTTACTAAAAATTGATAATTAATAATTTTTTTAGTCACAATTTTTATAAATTATCGCTAAACTTATGATTAATGATATTTTTTTGACAATTTTTTTAAACTGTAGTTGAAAGTTAAAAATTAGTGATTTTTTTTTATATTGTTAAAACTTATAATTAGTGATATTTTTTGTGATAAAATTTTCAAAATATAGTTGAAAATTAACAATTAATAATATTTAATAAAAAATTCATTAATTTTTACAAAATTTATTAAATAATAAATTCATTTATTAAGAACTATACAACGATCTTTTAGGAAGTAAGTTACAAATCACTTCTCAATTTTTAATTTATTTTGAGTTATATTATTTCTCATATTTTTTAAAAAAATTAAAAAAAATTAATTTTCAACTATCTTTTCTAAACAATCAAAAGCCTTAATTAGAAGAAAGAAACTTGGTGAAAATTATTTCAGTTTCTTTGCATTTGGTCCAGACTCCAATGGGAAGAACAAGACACGGTTTCAAATCCCAAATCCAAATGACAGAGAATATTCTCTGTAAGCATATATAGGCATAGGCTTAGCTATTATAACCAGACTGAGACAATCTCTCTTGGTAATCTGTGTCTGGTGTGAATCTCAACTTTTCTATGAATAAGATTAGAGACCATCAGTTTTTTACCGGATTCATATTTTACGGGAAATGATGTGGAGTTTTAAATTTAAAGTTTTAATTTGAATTTTAGTGATGGGATAACTTATTCATTTTGCTTGGTTTTATTTTTTTAAAATTACTTTTTAAAAAATTCTAATTTCTTATTTTTTAGATTTTTTTGTTTTTATTAAATTTTTTTAATATTTTAAACAATTTTTTTTTTCTTTTTAGACATACCTAACATAAATATACTTAAAAAGTAAAAAAATTATAAAAAAAAATCTTTTAAAAATTTATTAAATACCAAAAATATAAAAAAAAATATATTAGAATTCAGTACATTTTTTTGTATTTTTATGTATTTATTAATTTTTTAAAATATTTTTTTACAATTTTTTTATTTTTTAGATACATCTAAGTAAGGTGCATCTAAAAAAGTAAAAAAAAAAATGTTTAAAATTTAAAAAATATTCACTAAAAATAAAAAACACGAAAATCAAAAAATTTAATTTTTAAAAAATTTAATTCAAAAAACTCAAACCAAATATACTAATTAGTGTTCTACATCTAGAGGTTTAGTGGAGGCCAACTCATTAGTCTCTATATTTGGAGCTCCTAATTTTTTTCCATATTTTATTTCCTCTACAGAGAGTATTCTATGTGAGCATATATAGACGATGTGGGTGTTTAGAAAATTATTATTTTAGTAGGTTATTTTAATATTTGATTATTTTAATAGGTTAAAATATTTATGTTGGAGAGGAAGATTATTTTTGTAGTTGGATGTGATATTTGTGATAGAAAAAGTAAAATGATTATGAATTTAATGTGACATTTTATTTGATTGACTATTTTAACCTATTTTTGTCATTTTGTGAATTTTAACCAAAAAAAGCTAAAAAAAGCCTTTGCCAAATATTCTATGAATAAGATTAGAGACCATCAGTTTTTTACCGGATTCATATTTTATGGGAAATGATAGTGTTCTAATTAAATTTAGAACTTTAATTTGAGTTTTAGTGATGTGATAAAATTAAAAAAAATAAATAAGGCACAAAAATCACATTATAAGTGGGGGCCAACTCAAACTCCATATTACTCCCAAATTTTTTTCATATTTTATTTTCTCTACATAGAATATTCTAGGTAAGCATATATAGACAATGTTTGACATATGAAGTTAGGTTAAAATAGACGAAGAAAAAAATAAAATAGGTTAAAAGATTAATAAAATAAAATATCGTATTTAAATAATTATTATTTTATTTTATTTTTTTATAAAAATCAAAAAAAAATTTAAAATCTATCTTAAATTAGATTTTTTAACCTAAACTAAAAAAAATTAAAAAATTAAAAAACTAACCCAGTTCTCAAACAAAGCCATAAGCATAGGCATAGACTATAATATAACCAGGTTGAGACCATCTCTCTTGGCACCCTTTTTTATTGAAATATTCTATGAATAATATTAGAGACCACCATTTTTTATCGGATTCATATTTTATTCCTCTGTTAAGAAGAAATTTATAAGGCCATCTCTAACGGTGCGTCAAATCTTGTATCAGATTTGAAATTTGATGAAAAAATTACTTTTTCTCACTTCAATGGTTTCACTAAATTGATATCAAAATGAAAATGAAACAAAAGTTTTATCAAACTGACAACAAGCTTTAGATTTCATCTTTTCATTGTTCTATATCATTGGACGGGGTCAACCGGTCAACTAGCCGGATGTTCGGCCGGTTGACCCACCGGTCGATCGGTTCCCTTTCAAATAGGTAGGTTCAAACAAGGTAAAAAGGTTCAAACATGTTAAAAAAAAAAAAAAGTAACTTACCGGTCGACCCGGCGGTCGACCCACCGAATGACCATTCCCTTTTGATGCACCGTTGGAACAAGCCATATCAAGTTGAAAAAATCAACTATTTTTTACGTATATTTAGTGAAAAAAATAATTCACCTTTAAAGATGCTCTAAGTGTATAAAATCTGATTATAAAATTATATATAATCTCACTTTATATGAGAGAATTGCCTCTGATTTTATAATTAAATTTTATGTACGTAGATAACCTAACAAAGAAATCCAAGCATTCAAGACAATTCTTTTGGGAACATCAGTAACAAGTGAGCTTTTTGATTTTTCAGCTTTTTTTAAGTCAAAAAACTGAGTTGTTTTACAGAAAACAACCTAATTTTTTTGTTAAAAAAGTTATTAAAAAAAAGTCAAAAAATCAAATTTTTACCAACTTCCCAAAACACCACAAAAACATTTCTAATATGACAAAAATTGATTCTCTGTCCTCAAATTTCGTGCACCATGTCTTCAATCTATGTTAGATACCACAAGGGCATGGCTTCTGTCCAGTCCTTAATCGGACTGGACCGTGTTGTTGGACCCGTGGAGATCCATCACGGGTCCCGTTTTGATAATCTGAACCGTTGAATGTGTAGCAATCGTCGAGTATTATATGCCTGTAAAAAATCACGTTAATCGGATATCGATAGCTATGTGATCAAATCAGTTTTGTAAAAAAAATAGACGGTGAATAAATTAACGGTTGATAAAAATATGTTTTGATCACATAGCTATTAATATCCGATCAACGTGATTTTTTACAAACATATAGTACTCGACGAGTTCTACACATTGAACGGTTCAGATTATCAAAACGAGACTCGTGGTGGGCCTCTACGAACCCAACAGCACAATCCAATCCGATTAAGGACTGGCCAAAAGCCATTCCCATAGCGCAACCATATCTCAAAATTTCTTTATATTTTGAGAATTTTCACTATTTCGTGCAGTTAAAAGTCTTTGACAAATATCTCCAGATCATAAGAAAAGGACAAAAACAAAATGTAAAAAATACGAAACCCTTTTTATTGAAATCAAATTATTTTTCACCTCAATCTCAATACTAATATCTTAACAATATTCGTGTGTTTTTTTTCATCACAATTTATTTATCAATATCAAATGATAAATAAAATATAATGAGAGACTCATAGTTCTAGCACTATGTTGGTTTAGTTTTTTTAGAGAAAAATTTTCAAAATTTTTCGTATTTAATAATTTTTTTTGAAAAAATTATAAATATGTCATTTTTTAAACGCATCTAAATAATTGAATCTAATTTTTAAAAAAAAAAATTAAAACATTAAAAAAAAAAAACTATAGACAAAATTTTAGGTCTCAACGTGACCACTGGCCTGTGAAGTCCACAAACAGACGCACTATTTTCTCTGAACCGTCTGGTCAGAAAATGCAGCGACCTTCAAATCAGCATCATATCAAACCACTTTACATTCAAACCCATTTTTTAACAAACGGCCGGTGATGCAGAACTCTAATTAGAATTGTTCCAGTAAAATTTTAATGAGCTGTCACATATAAAAAAATAAAAAATAAAAAAATAGTAAAATAAAAGACAAAATGTGAAAAAAAAAAGATAAATTAATACCTATTAAAACTCTCTTTTTATTGGGAGAGCACATCGTGTGGTGTGCACCCTGTGCATATCATATTTTATTACTCCATATAAAATTTTATAATATTAATTATAAAATAGGTAATTTCATCACAAATTAATATAATAAAATATTTAAAATTTTATATTTTATATAACATAAATTTGTGAATTAATTATGATATTTTTTATTATCTTAATTTATGACAAGATTATACATTCTATAATTGATATTATAAAATTTTATGATAAAATTATATTAATTTGTGATAAATTACCTATGGTGTGCACCCCACACCCTAGAGTTTTCCTACATTATTGGACTAGATTGGATAGTTCTCGTTTTAATCATTCAAGTTATTTTTTTTTTAATAAAGCTTTTGTATTTTTTTTATATTTGGATATTTGGATCAATTTACAAACATATCAATTAAGGGCTTGTTTGATATATATTAAAAAAGTTAAAAAGTCACTATTCTATTTAAATCACATCATCTTATTTAAGTCATATCACTTCTCTACCACATCACTTCAGACCTAACCCATACCTAACCCATATTTCATAAAAAATCAAAAATTATATTTATTTAGAACATCCCAAATCACTCCTAATTTTGAAATTCTTAAGTCAATGACGGGACAAATTTTCAGGAACTCCCTAAAATGATTCTAATTCGGGACATTAAATCTTACTCTTAAATTATATATAAATCTTATGCATACATATTATTTATAAAAAAAAATTTAGATTGAATCAATAATTGTTAGGGGTACTTACCAATTAGTCCTATTCACTAGACTTATTTACCTACAGGTCCTAACTAATAAATTTAACACTATAAAAATAAGAGAGTGATAAATTTATCACTAAAAATTTATTCATAAAAACAAAGAGACTAATAAATTTATCACTATAAATTTATTCATAAAAAAAAAGACTGATAAATTTATCTTTATCACTTAATAAATTTATTAAATAGGACTTAATGGGTATTAAGTCTCCAAAGTAGGACCTATTGGGTAATAAGTCTCCAAAATAGGACCTATTGGTAGTTTACCCTAATTGTTACCACTTTAATTTTAGGATTAATTACCTACAACTCCTCATTGCGTAGGCCTTGCTAGCCTAAAGTCCCATATAGTTGGTGGACTATTTTACCATTTTTTTTTATTTTTTTTACTTTTGAAAAATAACATAATTTCTATTATACATATTCATTTTTTATAAAATATATATTTTTAAAGAATAAAGATTAAGGACTCGAATGCCTCGAATCTTGTCTTTTTTATTTTAATTTTTTCTTTTTTAGCTGTGTTGGTTTGATTTTATTTTATTTTTTAAAAAAGATTTTAGGATTTAAGATTTAGGATTTAGGCTTTAGAATTTAAGGTTTAGAGTTTAGGTTTTAGTGTTTAGGATTTAGAGTTAGGGTTTAGGATTTAGTATTTAGGGTTTAGGATTTATAATTTAGAGTTTTATGGTTTAAAATTTAGGGTTTAGGATTTAAGATTTAGAGTTTAGGGTTTTATATTTAGAATTTAAGGTTTAGTGTTTAAAGATTTAAGATTTAGGGGTTTAGGGTACACATTACCACCCTTTCCACACAAAAAAAAAAGCCAAGCCAAACCAAACCAAACCAGCACACAGCAAAAATAGAAAAAAAATTTGAGACAAATTCGTGCCTCAATTTTCGAGGCCTTTAGCAGGGCGATTTTTAATACGTATCTATCAACAAGATTAATATTAAATATAAAATTATAAATAAATAAATAAGTTTTGGTAAAGTAACTTTATAGAGTATTGAAAAATAAATATATATATATATATATATAAGAATTGACTCTTATAACAAAATAAATTCTGAATCTTTAATTTTATCAATTTAAATTTTAAATTTTTTATTTGTTTTCAATCTAAACTATTTGTGTATTTTCATTAAATAAAATCGATGAAAAAAATTAATATTTTAGTTTTTAAACTCAATAAATAAATAAATAAATTAGATATTTTATATATATTTACATTGAATTTAATAACTAAAATACTATTTCCTATCGATTTTACTTAAAAAAAAATAAGCGAATGATTTAGAATGAAAAAAAATCAAAATATTAGAATTTAAATTAACAAAATTAAAAATGCAAGATTTATTTTGTTAGAAAACTCAAACTTAGTTCTTTTTTTTTTTTTTTTTTTTCCGTAGATTTATTTATACAAAACTGATAATTGAGTGTGACTTGCTACAACTAATTTTTAAAATTAAAAAAAAAAAAAATAAATAAAAAACAAACAAACAAACAAACAAACATTGCAGCAACAACTGAACAAATAAGCAATGTAATGAAAAGATTATAAATAACAATTACAATACAATCAACACCAAGAAGAAGATATTGAAGAATGATTAATCACAACAGATTAACACTGTGCTTAGTTGGGAGATTTGAAATGAAAAAAAGAAAAAGAAAAAAGAAAAAAGTAGGTAAAATATGAATAAAATATATCTATATTTTATCTAATTTCACACACATTTTTCTTTTTTTTTTTTGGGTGAATGACATTTTTCTTTTCACTTTCCAAATTGTTGTCCAAATCTCTCAAGGGTGTGATTGGAAGTAACTCACTCTTTTTGGCCATTTTTGAAACTCCGAAATTAGTTGCAGTAAAAAATTAAAGTAGACTAGAAGTTTCGATTATGAATGCTTTTGTAGAGAAATCTTCAAAATGGCAGTGTGGATTGGCAAAATCTTCAGCCCCTCTCAATTTGAGAGGGGAGATACCCCATATTCCATATATCTATCTATTTGGTGGAAAACAAAAGCAAACACGGTTCAACTTCCATTTCTCTCCCCTCTTAAACTGAGAGGGGTTTGATTAAACTTGGGATGAGACTTTTTGGGCTAGTTTGAAGTGGGTGGGACGTAATGAAACATTAGTTGGGCAAATAGAACCATTGGCAAATTATCCCTTTTTATTTTATCGTGTTTATATTCAAAAAAATACAAAGTCTTTTTTTTTTCAAAGATTTGATTCAAATAAGATATTATAATGAAACTTAATGAATTACAATCATAATTTATTTTAAAAACATAATTAATTACGGGAAAGGGGTGCCTGCTGTACAGCAGGTACTGCTGTGCGCCAAAAGGGCATAAAAAAAAAAAAAAAAAAACTCTGTCGTTTTTGCATGCACGGCACACCCTGCTGTGCTTAAGCAC